>CAWUFW010010113.1:0-725260 GCA_963921515.1 Calotriton arnoldi
TATGTTGGAGTGTGCTGGTTGTGTCAGGTATGCACTACCCGCCCCATGAGTAGGGGTAGGCATCCATCCCCCATATGAGTGGGGATGGGTAGTAGTGACAGGCATCCAGGCCCCTTGAGTAGAGGCATCCATCCCCCTATGAGTGGGGATGGTAGTAGTGACAGGCATCCAGGCCCCCCTGAGTAGGGGTGGTGTTGGTGGTAGGCATCCATCCCCTATGAGTGGGGATGGTAGTAGTGACAGGCATCCAGCCCCCCCTGAGTACGGGTGGTGTTGGTGGTAGGCATCCATCCCCCTATGAGTGGGGATGGTAGTAGTGACAGGCATCCAGCCCCCCCTGAGTAGGGGTGGTGGTAGTGACAGGCATCCAGCCCCCCTGAGTAGGGGTGGTGATAGTGGTAGGCATCCAGCCCCCTGAGTAGGGGTGGTGTTGGTGGTAGGCATCCATCCCCCTATGAGTGGGGATGGTAGTAGTGACAGGCATCCAGCCCCCTGAGTAGGGGTGGTGGTGGTAGTGACAGGCATCCAGCCCCCCCCCCTGAGTAGGGGTGGTGTTGGTGGTAGGCATCCATCCCCCTATGAGTGGGATGGTAGTAGTGACAGGCATCCAGCCCCCCCTGAGTAGGGGTGGTGGGAGTGACAGGCATCCAGCCCCCCCTGAGTAGGGGTGGTGGTAGTGGTAGGCATCCAGCCCCCCCTGAGTAGGGGTGGTGGTAGTGGTAGGCATCCATCCCCCTATGAGTGGGGATGGTCGAAGTGACAGGCATCCAGCCCCCCCTGAGTAGGGGTGGTGTTGGTGGTAGGCATCCATCCCCCTATGAGTGGGGATGGTAGTAGTGACAGGCATCCAGCCCCCTATGAGTGGGGATGGTAGTGGTAGGCATCCAGCCCCCCCTGATTAGGGGTGGTGGTAGTGACAGGCATCCAGCCCCCCCTGAGTAGGGGTGGTGGTAGTGACAGGCATCCATCCCCCTATGAGTGGGGATGGTAGAAGTGACAGGCATCCAGCCCCCCCGAGTAGGGGTGGTGGTTGTGGTAGGCATCCAGCCCCCCCTGAGTTGGGGTGGTGTTGGTGGTAGGCATCCATCCCCCTATGAGTGGGGATGGTAGTAGTGACAGGCATCTGGCACCCCCTGAGTAGGGGTGGTTGTAGTGGTAGGCTTCCAGCCCCCCCTGAGTAGGGGTGGTGGTAGTGGTAGGCATCCAGCCCCCCCTGAGTAGGGGTGGTGGTAGTGGTAGGCATCCATCCCCCTATGAGTGGGGATGGTAGTAGTGATAGGCATCCAGCCCCCCCTGAGTAGGGGTGGTGGTAGTGACAGGCATCCAGCCCCCCGTGAGTAGGGTTGGTGGTAGTGGTAGGCATCCAGCCCCCCCTGAGTAGGGGTGGTGGTAGTGGTAGGCATCCAGCCCCCCCTGAGTAGGGGTGGTGTTGGTGATAGGCATCCATCCCCCTATGAGTGGGGCTGGTAGTAATGACAGGCATCCAGCCCCCTGAGTAGGGGTGGTGGTAGTGGTAGGCATCCAGCCCCCCTGAGTAGGGGTGGTGTTGGTGGTAGGCATCCATCCCCCTATGAGTGGGGATGGTAGTAGTGACAGGCATCCAGCCCCCCCTGAGTAGGGGTGGTGGTAGTGGTAGGCATCCAGCCCCCCTGAGTAGGGGTGGTGGTAGGCATCCAGCCCCCCCTGAGTAGGGGTGGTGGTAGTGGTAGGCATCCAGCCCCCCCTGAATAGGGGTGGTGTTGGTGGTAGGCATCCATCCCCCTATGGGTGTGTATGGCATTGGTGATAGCCATCCCGCCCCTATTGTTCTGCTGTTGCTGGTGTACGTCATTTCTGCATCCCTATGTGTGTGTGACATATGTTGGGTACGTGTCGTTTGTTTGTGTAGTGGGTGTTTGACTTACCGTCTGCGCCGTACGCGTCCGTACCGGTCCCGGTAATAGATGTAGAGTATTGGTAGGACCTGCGCGATGGGATTCATGATTTGTTCGCCTCGCTCGGGTTTCTCGTGGCTTGGACTCGTACTGCCGCTGGCTTGTCCGTCTCGTCGCCGTGGATCGTCTTGTGGCGCGAATCGGAGCTTATGTGCAGCTCTCCCGGATGCTCTGACGTGCCGGACGCAGCGACGGGTTCGGCGCGTACGGAAGGCGCATCGTACTCGTCCGGCCGGAAGGTGCTGTGTGTTTGCTTCCGTGCGACTCGATTCGGCGTTTACGGATTCGGCTCGGACGGGGAACAGGAGCTGGATTTGGTGAGTACGGCTCGCTCGGAATCTGGGCTGTTATGCGCAACGTACTTGTTCGTTCGGACGACTGTTCGACTCGGTCGGGAAACACGCGTTCGGCTTGGTTGTTTTCCGGGCGAATACTGTTGGGTGCGCTTCCGGACGAGATCGGAATCGACACCTCAGTTTTGTAGGACTTGCAGATGCTGAGGACTTGTGTAACCGCGGAAGGAAACTGAAAGCTTTTCACAGCATTCTGAGCTTGATAAAGCAGGTGGCAGCAAATTGGGTAACTTGCTGAGCCCTAGAAATATTCCAATCAATCAGCAAGCCTAGATTTCTGGTGGAGGTTGCAGGCGCAGGACCGTAGATCTCATTGCCACCACAAAAGGGCCAGGTGTAGGAGATTTTTCTGACCAAGTGGAATTCAGCTTCAGGCAGTTAGATTTCATTCAGGGTGTGAAGAATGATATACAAGAGCAAAATTTAGCCTGGGTGATAGAAAAATTTGTCTTCATAGGAATCAATCTTAAAGCTAAAAGAGCAAACTAACTCAGCAAGTGTGGAAATGTAAATGTTAAATAGTCAACAGAGAACCTGTGCAATTCCACGTAGACCAAAAGAATGAAAATGAGGGAGATAGGTTGAGTTCTGGATAGAGAAAAAGGAACAGAGCAATCTTAGGGTTTACTACAAATGCCTATTGCGAAAAGGCCTGATAAGATGGTGAAAATCTTGAAAGATGCTGAGAGGTCGTGTAGGACTGGAGCGGCTGATACCCCCTCTCCAAAATCATCTTCATTTCATCAGTAGGTGTAAGTACAGCAGTTTTGGTACTGTGAAACAAACTGAAATCAGATTGTGGAGCATCAGGAAGGGAATTGACGTCAGTGTTAATCTGAGATCTGTTTATTACTACTTTCTTTAAAGGTTTGGCAGGCAGTGGTAGGAGACCGATAAGATAATAGTTAGACAGGTCACTGGGTTCAGCAGTAGACTGTCTCAAGAGCGTTATCACCAGAGCATGTTTTCAGATTTCAGGGACTGACGCCTTGAGAAAGGAGTTTTGCTAGTAAGAATAAGCAAGGTGGGCAAAGGCCAAGGGCAGAACCATATTTTATCTTTGCGAGAGTTGTATTTGTTTCTGATTCAGAAAATAAATTGAAGGCATCTATGGAAGAGCCATAGGATCATTGCAAAAGAGAAGCATTATTGAATGAAAAAAGAAAGGGCAATATTTGAGGGTATAGTTAAACAGGGTACACCAGAGTGAGGAGCATATACTGGCCTAAGTTCTATTAACTGAATGTCATAACACTCTCTTACAAGTAACTGCCTGTCTCCTAAATTATTTATCACCGAAACATTAAAGAAACCGAGGGGCATATTTACAAGCCCCTATCGCCACGGGAACGTCACTTTTTACAACGTTCCTGTGGCAATAGGGGCTTCGCCTTATTTACAAGGCAGGGTTAAGCCACTTAACGTGGCTTAATGCTGCCTTGTAAATAAGGCTCCCTTTCATGCTATGCTTAGCGTGGAAGGGGTAGGCAGTGGGTGTTGCGGTGGGCGTTACACCGCAACACCCATTGATTCTGACGCTGCCTCCTATTTACAAGTGAGGCGTAAATAGGAGGCAGCGCCAGAATTAAGAGCAGGGGAAACCTGGTCTTACCCTGGCACAACTAGGAGAAATGTTTCATTTCTCCTAGTTTTGGCTGTTTTCGTGTATTGTATTGTATGTATTACTTATAAAGCGCACTGTGACCAACATGGTATCCTGGCGCTAGTTATTACCACTGTGTAAGAGAAAACAACTGATGGAAATCTGAAACTGCAACGGGTTATTAATGAGGGAACAACCAAGTTTTCAATGATCTTCTGAATTTTAATAAGTCAGAGTGAGATCTTAATGGAGCTGGTAGTCTGTTCTATATCCGAGCTGCATTTGCGGTAAAAGCACGTCCTCCTTGTCGGACTTTTTGAAATCTGGGTTCCCTGGACATAGTTGCCTGTGGTTGATCGGAGGTGTCTGCCGGGAGTGTATTTTATTAGTTTGGCTTGTAGGGGTTTAGGTCCTTTGTTATGTAGTGCCTTATGAACAATACAGAGCGATTTAAAAAGAATTCTCTGTCTGATGGGCAGCCAGTGGAGATCGTTCAAAGCCTTTGTGGCAGAAAAGTGTCGAGGTCTATTCAATGTTAACTTTGCTGAAATTATCTGGATGCGCTCTAGCTTCTTTAATAAGTAGCTGGGGCTCCTAATAAAAGGGTGTTGCAGTGGTCCAGCCTACTTAGTATTACACCTCTAGAGAGCAGTGATCTAGCTGGCAGGTCGAGCAGAGGATATAGCTTCCTAAGGGCCCAGATCAGTGCAAAGCAAGTCCAGTTAAGTCCGTTCACTTGTTTTTCCATGGACAGACCTTCATCTATAATCACACCTAAGTTTCGTACGGCTGCTGGGTTGCCCAGTGGCAATTCCGTGGGTAGAGGCCAGAAGTTAGGGGATAGAGATACCGGGATTTTATTAGACGAGCAACAGAGGAGCTCAGTTTTACTTCCATTCATCTTAAGTGAATTTGCATTCATCAAGTCAAAGATGTCAAGGATACCTGCCTGAAAGTTGCATTGAGTGTCCTCCTGATCTTTGTTCAATGACAGAATTAGCTGAGTATCATCTGCATAGTTGATCAGCTTGATCTTGTGGGACTTAATAAGAGAGATGAGGGGTGTGATATAGATATTGAATAAAATAGGGCTGAGGGAAGAGCCCTAGGGGACACCATTTGTTGACATTCAAATTTTTGATAGAAACGGGGGGAGAGACCGCCTGACAGCGGCCTAACATATAGGATTTTAGCCAGTTTAACATCGGGCCCCCCACACCCACTGCCGTAAGCCTGGACAGAAGGGTGTGGTGGTCCACCCTGTCAAATGCAGATGACAAATCTAGGAGGACCAGTACAACCGATTGTCCATTGTCTGTTGTTCTCCGTATTTCATCGGTAGCGCAAATCAGAGCAGTCTCAGTTCCATGGCCGGGACGGAATCCAAATTGTTCTTCCTCAAGCCATGCATAGTCCTCTAAGTATTGTGACAGTATTGAACTGACATAGTGCTCTAAAATTTTTATTAGAAAGGGAAGAAGAGAAATAGGTCTGAAATTAGTTAGGTCTGAAGGGTCAGAGAGGACTTTTTTCAGTAATGGCTCAACAATAGCTTTTTTCTAGCAGTCAGGCACATTCTCGGTTTCAAGGGAGTGGTTACAAAGTTGTAGGAGAGGGCCTGCCAGCTCATCTTCCCTTTTTAGCCATTGCTTTGGTGGAATAGGGCCCAATGGAGACCCTGATTTCATGGACCTATACAAAGTTTTAAAAACTTCGACAGAAATAGGATCCAGCCTAGTCAATGTTGCGGAAGTCAAATCTGTGTTGTGCAGCACACCTGAAAACAGCAAAAGGCCAATGATTGATTATGTACAGGAAGGTCCCCCCCTTACTTATTGTCTGTTAGAATGTATCTTTACCCCTCCATTGCAGTGCAACTATGTTTCATCTAAGATGTACACCAGGTCATTACACACTCAATTATTTATGCCACATGTGCATTGTAAAGATAAAACGATAATTTTTTGTTATTTCATTTCTTCTGCGTCGAATCTGGTTTCTCTCTCTGGGTGAGGGGACATCACCCAAGGAATCCAAAACCACCTGTCCTAGAGCCTGGAGCACCAGCACCTGCCTGCTTGCCAAGACCAGTGTGCTTTGTGAGGGAGAGGAGAGCAATAAGCAATCAGTATTTTCTAACTGCAGAATGGAGGAACAAAGGTTTGTGGATTAGGCTTCGAAGTGCATTTAAAAAATGCTTAATTTGAAATTCAGAAAGATGGGTAATGTCATTAGAATAGGACCTGTACTATTTCCATTTTGTTTGCCTCATTATACGGTAGTTCTTCTACCTCTGACCTAGCCTGAGGGTCAGAGTAAGACCTCTGACCCTCGGTCTAGGTCGACTCTCTCCCCAGCAGCTCCTCTGTGCCGTCTCCTGCTCTTCAGACCTACGACCTCCTCCTGGGAGGTTCGAGGCTGCTGCCCATGCCTGCTGCCCACTCCACCTAGGAACCTGCCTGCCTTCAGCCCGCTCCACGCCCTCACCTTCTGCCCTTCAGCTGCCACCACTGTTATTTTCCCGCCACGTAATTATTTTATCTTTATTTTATTGTTCCACCACTGTTTCAGTTATTTTGGTGCTTACCTCCGTTCCGTCCCGGACAGCCCCTGCTCCCGCTCCCGCCTCCCAGTCTCTCGTCCCTCCCATCTCCCCTATTTTATGGCGGCCACTACGCGGTCGCGCAGCGGGCGCGCCGCTGGCACGCCAAAGGCAAGCCCGGTTGCGCCTGTCCGTGACCCGACTGCGAACAGCGCAAGGGACCCTGGATCTCGAACCACCCACCGCTACAACACAGCCGCCCTCCTCGCACTCAACCCCGGAAGAAACAGCGACTGCCAACAGGCCACGCCAAACACAACCCAGGGCCAGTTCTCCTACCATCAGACCTTCACCACCATCCCGGCCTCCAACACCGCCGAGGCCAACACCGACAACGCCCTAAGATGCATCCTCCTCAACGTGCGCTCCGTGCACAGTCACGCCGTGGAGATCTGGAACCTACTCGACTCTCTCTCGCCCGACATTGCTTTTTTCACTGAGACCTGGACCAATGCCTCCTCCGCCCCTGACATCAACACCGCCATCCCGGACGGATACAAGATCCAGAGGACCGCCCCAACCACCCGGGAGGAGGTCTCGCCATCGTTCACAAGAACACCCTCTCCCTCACCACCTCCAGCGAAACCTTCCCCTCCGCCGAACACCAGCACTTCCAGATCCAGACCAGCCTCAACTCCACACTCCGCAGCACCCTCGCCTACAGACTCCCCGGCCCCCGGGCCCCCTTCACAGCTACCATCACCGACCTCATCGCACCCCACGCCATCGCATCAATGAACTACATACTAATCGGAGACCTGAACTTCCACCTCGACAACCCCAGCGACCCCAACTCCACCACCCTCTGTGACAACCTCGCCAACAACTCATCACCACACGACCCACAGGGCAGGACACATCCTCGACCCCATCTTCGCAGGAGGAAATAGCGTCCACTTCAGCCACACAATGCAACCCCCATGGACCGACCACCACTCCGTACACTTCCTCGTCGACAAACCCAAGGCACCCAAACCAGCCCCACGCCCACTGCGAAGGAACTGGAGCAAAGTCACCGACGAGCAACTCAACTCCACCCTCACCCGAGACAACCACACCGCAGCATCCAACGCCAACCTCGCAGCCAGGGAATTCCACACTTGGATCTCCAATGGAGCAGACAAGCTCGCCCGCTATGCAACCCCGACAAACAGCGCCCCAGGAAAGTCGCATGGTTCACCACCGATCTCCAAGAAGCCAGACGCACCTGCAGACGCCTGGAGAAGAATTGGAGAAACAGTAAGACACCTGGAAACTACACCACCTACAAAGACGCCATGACGGACTACCACAAACGAATCAGAACCATCAAAAGGACCTTCATCCACAACAAAATCCTCGCCAACTCCAGCAACTCCTAGGAACTTTTCAGTGTCATCCAGGAATTCACCAACCCCCGCAGTGAAGCCACGGACATCACCCCGTCCCGAGACCTCTGTGACAAGCTCCGATCCTACTTCCACCTCAAGATCAAAAACCTCTATGACAACTTCGTCGACCATACGCCCGACTCCGCAGCCAGCCCGCCCTCCAGACACATCAGCCAGCCCACCATCTCCTCCTGGACACCGATCACTGCCGAAGAGACCGCCTCGACTATGAAAGGCATCCACTCGGGGGGCCCCCACTGACCCCTGCTCACCACACATCTACCACAGAGCTGCCACCGCCGTCGCACCCGAACTACAACGCACCATTAACACCACCTTAGAAACCGGCACCTTCCCAGACGACTGGAAACGCGCAGAAGTCAGGCCCCTGCTAAAGAAGCCCTCAGATGATCCCACGGACCTCAAGAACTACCGGCCCATCTCGCTCCTCTCCTTCGCTGCTAAAGTTGCTGAGAAAACAGTCAATGCAGAACTGATGAGATTCATTGAAGACAATGCCGTCCTCGACCCGTCCCAATCTGGATTCCGAAGCAACCACAGCACCGAGACCGCCCTACGCGCCGCCACAGACGACATCCGCACCCTCCACGACCAAGGCCACACCGCAGCCCTGATTCTACTTGACCTATCAGCAGCTTTCGACACCGTCTCCCATCGCACACTCATAGCCAGACTACACGACGGCGGCATACAAGGAACCGCCCTCGACTGGATCCGATCATTCCTCACTGGCAGAAGCCAAAGGATTAGACTGCCGCCCTTCCCCTCCGATTCCACGGAAATCACCTGCGGAGTCCCACAGGGGTCATCACTCAGCCCGACCCTCTTCAACATCTACTTGGCCCCCCTCGCCGCCATAGTCCGACAACAGGGCCTCAACATCGTATCCTACGCCGACGACACCCAGCTCATCCTCTCCTCACCAAGGACCCCACCACCGCCAGACTCAATTTCCAGAAAGGAATGCAGGACGTCGCAGCCTGGATGAGCAACAGCTGCCTAAAGCTCAACTCTGAGAAGACAGAAGTCCTCGTCCTTCGAACCACCCATGCAGCATGGGATAACACCTGGTGGCCCACCGCCCTCGGCAGCCCACCGACCCCCTCGGACCATGCCAGAAACCTCGTCATCATACTCGACTCATCCCTCTCCATGAACCGACAGGTCAACGCCATTGCCTCCAGCTGCTTCAACACCCTCCGCATCCTCCATAAGACGTTCAAATGGATCCCCCCCGAGTCAAGGAAGAAAGTCACCCACGCACTCATCACCAGCAGGCTGGACTATTGAAATGCACTCTACGCTGGCATAAACAAGTCCCTATTCCGCAAACTCCAGACGATACAGAACACCGCCGCCAGACTCGTCCTCGGCATACCTCGACACGAACACATCAGCCAACACCTACGGAAGCTCCACTGGCTCCCCGTGGAGAAGAGAGTCACTTTCAAGATCCTCACCCATGCCTACAAATGCCTACACAACACCCAACCCAAATATCTCAACGACAGAGTCACCCTCCACGTACCCAAAAGAAACCTCCGATCAGCCAACCTCGTCCTCGCTGAAACCCCGTGCATCCACAAAGCCAAAGCAGGCAGAAGATCCTTCTCCTACATCACGGCCAAGACCTGGAATGAGCTCCCGACAGACATCAGACACGCCCCTTCCCTGGACACCTTCAGGAAGACTCTCAAGGCCTGGCTCTTTGGCTGAACAGCACTGCTGACCCCCTCCCCCCCAGCGCCTTGAGACCCTCACGGGTGAGTAGCGTGCTTACAATTCCCTGATTGATTGATTGATTGATTCTTTAAAGAATCACTTGTTGGTGGGCTAAATATTTTACTTCTGTGGGATGCACCTCTACAATGTCTCCAGCACTGAGGTAAGCTGATTTCAGTACTGGAAGGTTTTTTTCAGAATAATTGATGAGGAAATTAGTCAGACATTTATAAGTCCAAGTTAGCGATGATCACTGCAGCTTCAAAAGAGGCTGTTCCGGAAATTGAGCTTAGATGGCTTGGTAGTAGTCTAATTGTGAAATAACCACTGGAACAAGTAGAGCTATTTTGTGAGGATTCCTCTAAGCTGGTGTAGGTGATAGAACACATTCTTTTTGACTGCATTGAATTGGAGTATAAAAGCAAAACCCTTGACAACCTCTAGGTTGAGTGTCTTCATTTCTGGTTTGCATATATGACACATGAGCATGGTCAGATGACATGCATTGGTCAAGAATGTACCTATGAGCAAAATTACAGTCTCCTGGTCATTGAAGCAAAAACAAATGAAAATTATCTAAATGTTGGTATCTCTCGAGCAGTTGGCCAATGGCCACTAAGTGATGGTTTTGTGAGGTTTATTTCTATATATGAAGGCAGATGTAGGTGTAATCTGTATATGTCTGGTGGCTGAAATCTTGTGCTTTCAAGATACAGGCTACCAGGACTATGTGAATATTGAAGAGGATCAGGGAGAAGGCCAGTCCCTGTCGCACTCAGTTACCAATAGTATTAATGTCGGACAGGTAGAAGTATAGTTGAATCTCGTATGTATGATTGTTGATAAACATCGCAAACCAGGATAATGCATTTCCTTTGGCTTGAGCATGTATGGCTAGGAGGTTGAAAATATGCTTTGGTCAATGGGATCACGGGCCACAGAGCGGTCCAGATACACATCCTTGGTCATGATTGGCTAGCAGTTTCTCTCAGAGGATCTAGAATCATACATGCTGCTCCCTTGTGTGAGTAAAAGCCTGACTGATGGTATTCATGCAAGTGGAATGCTGTTTGAGCATTACAGTTTCCAAGTTTTTGCAAGGCAGGAGAAGTTTGAAATGGGGCAGTAGTTGGAGAGCTTTTCAGAAACCGCATTCTATGGTTTAGTACTAGGGACTTAACCTGTTGAAAGTGAGGTGTTGATGAGATTAATGATAACGTGACTAAAACTAAGGGCCTTATTTAAAGTTTGGTGGACAGGGTACTCCATCACATACCTGGTGGATGTCCTGTAAACTATTTTAAAAGTGCATTGTAGGCAATGCCATTTGTAATAAAGTAGACGGGACATCCAAAATATTTGTGAAAGAGCTCCTGCCACCCAACTTTAAATAAGGCTCCAAGTTTGGAGAATGTCACTTTGCAGATGTCAGTTGTTAGCAAGGATTGCTTGAAGGTTGAGATAGATTTTATGACCTACAGTTCCTGTTCTGAGGTGATTCGTAGAGAGGCTGCTGGACAATTTGTTGCACTGAAATTGCTGGGTTGTGTGCGGGGTGTAGGTTATGGATAGCAAAATATTTTCTTTTTTAGCTGCAATTTCGTTGTGCAGGAACATTATTATAGTGTTGTAAAATTTGGTGAGGAGACATGAGAAGCCAAGGAAGAATTTGGAGTTAAATGGTCATTAAAGATTCTGAAAAACTAGTTTACAACTTCAGTTTTAGGTCATGGAAGGGTGCCTATTTTGCACTAGTGTAAGGAGCCATGTTGCATCAAGAGTGTATCAGGCATAAGGTAAGATCATCTGGTGAATATGATTGCATCCACTTTCCATCAAGGGTCCTACCATTTACCTCTTTTCATCTTTGCCTTTGTGGCAAAGATGAACAGAGTATCAGTGAATTTACTTCCTGTTCATGGTATTGGCATTATATGCCTTTAGGAAGGCAACTGGTGAAGAGAAATCATGACTTTATTTTCCAGATGAGCCTAGATTTATGTGGGTCTGCCAGAGGGGGATCATTTATGGCTACTTGGGTTTCTGTAAGCATGGTGGATGGATATTGCCATATAGTAATTTTCTTGCAGAGTAATGTTTACGTGAGCACTGCCATGTCACTAATGTGTGTTATGTGAGAGTAAGACACGATTGGCCTGATTTAGAAGAGGGTGGTAAATAATTCTGCCAAAAATGGCAAAGTTCCCATATTCACCTCCACCAATCTACCCATCTTCTTTAGGGCCCCCCAGCTGGCAAACATTCCATTAGTTAAGACTCTTCCAGCTCTTTCACTGGCTGTGCAAATGTCTGACGTGGCAGATGAGGCATTCAGTTTAGGAATTGGTCCACTACCATGACAGACATTGGTAGAGCGCACTATCACCCCCAGGGGTATCCAGTCATTGAGCAGGCAAAAGTGCCTCGCCTCAAAGGGTGGGAAGGTGCTTAATCGAAGAGCTAGGTCTTCAGCTTCTTGGGGGTAGATCCTTTTCTTACACCGATCCAAGGGCATTGAACCAACTTCCTGCCCATCTGCGCAGCTGTGCAGATTTCAATCAATTTAAGAAGCTGTTGAAAACCTAGCTATTTTAGATCTATGGCGATGGATCCTGAAGAGGTGAGCACCAAGATACACCTTCGGGTGTGATTCACTGAGCTCTACAAATGGATAGCATATCATAATTTTAGAAGTGAGGAGGAGGCTCTGATGTGTAGTGGGAGGTCATTTGAAGCAATGTGTGAGAAGGCTCACCCTCGACTCTGTTTCTGCATATGCTAGGATGTGCATGAGTGGCATCAGGCAGAACGGAGGTGTTTGGGTGGTTGATGGAAAGATATGTGGCCATTAAGGAAGGCAGAGCCTGTGTTGCGTAGTGCTTTGATTCTATGGATGAGGAGTTTGAAATGTGCTTGTTTGTGTATTGGGAGCCAGTGGAGTTCCCTGAGGGGTGGTGTGATGTGTGTCATGCGGGGAAGTTTGAGGATGAGTCTGGCTGCCATGTTCTCGATGGTTTGTAATCTTCTGGTGAGTTACCTGGAAATTCTAGCGTAGAGGGCGATCATGTAGTGCAGTCTGCTGGTGACAAGGGCATGGGTGACAGTTTTTTTTGGTCTTACTCATGAGCCATTTGAAGGTGAGGAAGCAGGATATCCCTACTGCTTTAACTTGTGAGATCATTTTAATTTCTTTTTTAATGACAATCCAAAGGTTCCTGCCATGAGGGTTGGGGGGTTGGTGGCCACCATATGGAGTCCCACAGTGAGGCGTTTTTTCTGAAGATCACTACTTCTGTCTTCTTAGTGTTGAGTTTAAGGCTATTGAATTTCATCCAAGTGCCAACTTTGGTCATGCAGTTGTTGAACTTGTTCCTTGTGCTGGGGGTGTTGTCTCAAAACAACAGTATAAGCTCTGTGTTGTCGGCATGAGAGCTTTGTTAATGGGGGTGAGTCAGTTCTTTTTAATGCGTAATGGGTCAAGGGTCTGAAGGGGTCCTGGAGTAGATGGAATGCATGGTGGTTGGAGGTTCATCTGTGGTGATAGTGGGTCATGTGGTCAGGGTTCGTTCTTCAGCTGTGATAGGAAGACTTTCTAGAAGGTCGATGGGATCCAGTTGAGGGTCAAAGTTGTGGTATATGTCTGTGTTCTTGTTGCAGGAAATTTCTGAGAGCTTGTCGCAGATGTCTTGCAAGGAGGTGATGTTGCTGGAGGTGGCTGTTGGCGCTGTGAAATATTTGATGATGGCAAAGGCACCTATTGTGGGTTCACTGAATGAGACAATCACTTGACATTCAAAAAGATTTGAGCAATTTCAATTAGCATATGCACATTTTTGCTTCAATGTCCCTCCTATGTTTTTTACACATGCTGTTGCCATTGTTTGCATCAGGATAGGTTATAGTACATATTTAGAAACTGAAAAAAATGTCATAAGAGTTAGTGAAGCAGTTTATTCCTGGACTATTTGTTTCAAGACATGGATGTTGCACTAAAATTTATATAAAAAGGTTTGTGTAAATAAATACTTAAAACTAAAATGAAAAGCCGATCTCAATTAAAATACTATTGTATATTTATTAATGCAATTAACCCCTTTGTCATTTTACATTATTTGGTTTACAACTAGCTAAATTTAGTACATAAACCAAAGATGTGATTTGAGTTTTGAACAAATAAGATATTTTGCTTTAAAGCATCCCAAGAAAGGCACATACAATTTTATTTAGTTAAATTTGATTACAAGAATGCAGACATTCGCAATATTTTTCGAAATATGCATGTTCTTCCATTCTGCCAAACATTTGTCGTCTCAAACATGAAATCCAGTGCACGGCGCGGGTTTGTGAGTGACAATATGACAAGAACGTGATTGTGAGGTTTCTGATGTCATATGACTCAAATGTAATATTGACAGCACCTGCCACAAATGTCACACTTTACACCATCACACAGAAGCCACAACACAAGGATCTATTAATTATGGACTCTAAAACTTTGAAAATACACTTATTTACGTATAATGCTGTCATTATATAAATTCTTACACCCACTGTTCTTCACATTTTTAAGAAAGCAGTTCCAAAACGTTTGTGTTTTAGAATATATTGCCTGGTAATTTCGAATTAGGCATGCTGCACTGTCACCTTGGTTTATCTAAACTGACAGATGTCTGCCTTATTCCCAATCTAGTATCGAAAATTCTCAGATCAGAAACTTTGCACGTTCACTCAGTTAGTAAAAGTCTGCTCCAGCCTTATTGCCGATGACGCGAAAACAGGGCGCAGTTATCAATGATGCAACAGGTGCAGCATTACGGTGCCAGTAGTCAGAGAGGCCCACTGCATTTAAAATATTACAGTTTTTATTATGAGTCCAGGGGTTCGGGACTGCATTTTTCTTGCTTGCAACGGGGCCTGTTGCACGTTTTTCCACGCCACTGTATAGATGTGTTCTTGTACTTTAGCTCATAGTACATTACAGCTACAGTAATTTTAGTATCAATGCTTTTTTTTGCACATGCGTTCCAGTAATGCCCTCATGGTGGACATTGGTGGTCCAATCTTCACGTGCCATGGCTGTTTCACAGGAGCATTAGTCAATGAAACCAGCGAACAGGGCTGACCTACTACGTGGAAACCCTTATGTTGTGGTTGAATATGTCAAATTCAGACATAAAATGCAAGCAGTTCCAACCTGCTTTTAGCTCATGGGTTTCTCTGCAATAGTTGGCGAGTTAATTAAATCACCTGACATTGACCTGTTAGCTATTTGATGCTCCGTGAAGCACACTACTTGCCTTCTTCAGCTGAACGTAAAAGCCATTTATGAAGAATATATTGAATGGTAGTAATTAATGCACTTGAGCTTCACAGTTATCGCATTGCATTTCAATAGGTCACTCAATAACACGATCACTTACGAGATGGTACTTTATTTTTTTGATTTCAAGTGCCTGTTAGGTTGCATTTACTTCAAGAACCTCTTCTCCTGAAAAACCCTACAACTGGTTCCTTAAGCAGCCTATACAGCATGTGTACCATGACAACTCTGGCCTTAGCTTTATCCTGTCACATATCCTGTTAGAAATCTCTCTCTAATGTTGTGGGGGTGTTTGAATATGATGTATGGCTATGGCTTGACTCACACATCAGTCTTTTCAGGGGAACCCTCCAAAGTCAAACCAAACATAAACTTTAGGTATCCTTATCTGACCCTTTGGTACCGTGGGCCATAGTTTAATTGCCTGCTCCAATGGGGGCCACGGTATGGGACACCTAAGTGGAATGCAAATTACCCCCCCTGCTGCAGCAGCACCGGTCCCCCTATTGAATAACGGGACATGCACTGCTCTCTCTGGCGCAAATGCCATTTCTCATGGGGGTCCATCTCTTCTACCCTTCCCCCCCCCACTGGAGCCAACTCTGCAGAGGGCTAATGGCTAGCTTGTGGGGTATGGGATAAAACATACTAAACACTCCCAGTAGAGCTAATATGTAGTACACTTAACACATAATTTGACAATGAAATATATGTATTTATGTACTGCATTGTTGGAAGATGTGTTAAGGATACTAGATATAATTACTTAACAGGTATTGTCGGATTATGTCAATTGCATAAACTATGATGGATGAATACTATCTGTAAAAAATCCACCTTTTCTGCATCATTAGCCCATAATGTTTGCCTTTCTCTAGACTATTTGGGGCCTATTACGATGGCGGTCGGATGACCGCCGGATCTGCGGCGGACACCCGCCGCGATTGCAAGCCAGAAAGACGCTGGTCAAATTAGGATGGCGGTGGTGACCGCGGCGGTGGGAAATTCCGACCGCCGCTTTTCCACCGGTTGCCATCCGCACTCCTGCCCTGCGGACGTAGAAGGACCGGGATAATGGTAGCGGTGCAGGGCAGGCTTCGCCGGCACAATTATGATGCTGGCGGTAGCCAGCCTTTCCTCAGCGGTCAGAACGCCATGGAAAGGCATGCGGTGATTGTCTTCCGGGGGCCCGTTGCGGGCCCCCAATGTTTTGTGGGGGGTGTGGGTGCACTGGGGGGGTACCCATGGTCCCCCTCCATGTCCTTGTACCAGGTGGCAGGCACTGTGCAGTGCCTGCCACGCAGTGCAGGGAAATGCAGGACATGCTCATTTGGACATCGCTGCGGTGCTGCGGGCAGCAGCAACCGCCGCAATGTTAATGCCCACGATCCAACCGCCGCGGTCGGATTTCGAGCAAGGAACATCCTAATGCGACCGGCGGTTATGTTGCGGGCGGTCTTTTCCCGTTACCATGGCGGTCGGGGAGGTTTTCCGACCGCCATCGTAATAGGCCCCATAGTTAGCTGGACTTATAACTCTGTGCACTTTACAACTGCATAAGAGGAGTAAAGGGCCTGTGTTTCCCCTTTAAACATAGTTAAACTGGCTTATTCCTGACTGAAATATTTAACTTGCCTACAAGTCCTTAGCATATGGTGTAGAAAATGCACCCAGGGCCTGGAAGTTAAATGCTATCTGTGTGGCCTGCAGCCCAATTGAGCCATTCACAGAGTGGGCCTGTAAAATAAGGTTTCAGGCATACCATCGTATAGTCTGACTGCAGCTTCCTCAAAATCTGCTGTCAAACCTGTCAAATTAACACTTTTTAACAGACTTGAAACCCTGTTTTTAAATATTAATAAATCGCCCCTGAGTGCACTTTGTTACCCACAAGGTAAGGTGCCTGATATTTAAAAGTGGAACATATGCAAAATGAAAGCTGGCATGTTCCTCCAGTTATTACTCTCCAAAAGCTATTTTCACTGGCTGGAATGTAGCTGGATATTAAGTAAAGATTATGAACTTTATTCTGCAACATTTGACAGGAAATGGCTAGAATGGTATTCAAAGTCTATTTTTCATATTTTATTATAATCAAAGATAGTGGTGAAGTTAGATGTTCAATAAATATTTAGGGAAAGCAACTTTTATAAAATTACTTTTTCCATGCCTGAAGCTTCTGAAGGCTAGTTTGCATTAGCCTATCAGCAGCTGCCCAGCAAGTGTTTGAATTTAATGAGCTGTGAATACTGTTCCAAGAGAAGGAAAAGGATTTAGACCTAGTGACAGTACGGGCTGGGTGTGGGGCATCCAATCCCTATAAGCTCAGGAAAGACACTCCAGGTGGTCCCAGGAACCTCATTAACTTAAAATTGGCAAAGGTGAAGCCTGCCATTCATAGTTAAGTCTTAGGGGATACCTGAGGAAGGGAAAGTCTTTGTTCCGGAGGCCAACACTAGCCAGCCTGGCTCCAACTATGATGGAGGGAAGCTACCCCCAAAACCAGTTTGTTGTGGATACATTGCTCATTTCTGTGGTCACCCCTCTGGGTGGACACAAGGGCTCTGCACAAGGGAGGAAGGGCTACTTCATTTTAGATTTAAGGATCAAGGTGCACTGTGGGAGTTTTTGCAGTAGGGTAAGAAGGAACTGCTGAAAAAAGGGGCAGTCCTATTCCTGGGAATCATTTATCCTATTGATTAGGGAGGCCAGGAGTTACCCCTACCCACTGCCCAGTGCAAACCATAAATGTGACACCCCAATAAGCCTTCCTCAGAACACTTTGTGGAACTGCAGACGATCAGAGGAAGGCTGAACTGTGCTTGCTGTAACCTGAGAGAAGCCTTGAAGGACTGGACCTGTGGCCTCTTGTACCCATGACAAAGAAGTTGACTCCAAGGATCAGTGGGCTGACCACATGTGTTGCTACAGGAAAACAACAAGCCGCAATATCCCTTTTTCCTGAAGTGACCAGTTGACCAGTACCGGCTGGATCTCAACTGGAACTTCTGGTGGCCTCTGCTGTAATGAGCCCAGGCCTCTAAGTGCTACCCCTCAGGTCCTGGGAGCCTCAGAAATGACCAAGAGGACCTGCTTAGGACATGAAAAATTTCCAAGACCTCTCAGTGGAACCTTGCGGCAAAGGTGTCCAATTCTGATGCAACTTCATCAGATACATAAAAAAGACTAAGGGCCTGATTACGAGTTTGGCGGTGTGGCAGCGGGCTTTTCGTACTGAGACAGTGTATTCCTCTATTAACGGTTTTTACAGATTCGCAATTCGGAAATCGCAATTTCCTAATAGGAAATCGCAAATTAGGAAAACCAAGGTTTTTTACCCCGTCTCTTCATCAAAAAAACAGAACAGGAATTTACACTAAATGAAAAGCAGCAGTCTGGGCCAAAGCTCTAACTCCGGTCATTGTGAAATTTTGACCAGTTCATTTTACGTCAGTAAGCAAATCTCTGCTATTGGATACTGAATATGAAATGCAACTTCTGGGAGACTTGCCATGAACATCTCTCTCCACCCAGTTACAAAATCCTCATGCCAGTTTGTAAAATTGTCTTACAGAGACAAATATTTCTTAAGACTATTTCAATTAGACTCTTAAGGCACAGCCAAAGGTGTTAGCGAAGCAAAACTGCTTTTCCTAAAGTCTAATAGATTGAACAATAACTGCAGAGCTGTTTTTGTAAATTTACAATACTTTTTGGAGAGGTGATTGCATATTTTATGCATTCAAATTTGTGCACTGCAATGTCTGAAAGTATATCTGCTTGCTAGCAGTGGAACTGTAGCTATGCCTGCCAGTTAATAAATGTGCAGTATGTATGTATGTGATATTTCAATAGCGCAAACCTAACCAAAAGGTGCTGTCAGGATGTTGCATGTGGGCTAGTACAAGTGACCACAGCCCTTAAAAACATACAGATACACAATCTGTCTGTTTCCAACATTCTGACACCACCTGAGTGAAGATAGCTCTAGCATCAGTGCCACATCCATGCCATAGGGATGCTGTACAAGTAGTACATGCAAAAACACTTCTGGATCTGACATGTCCCCTCTTCCACAGGCTAGTGTTTATGAGAAGGCAACCAACCCCAGAGGCCGGAAAACGTGAATCCACTGAGCACTCAGAGTAATGAGTCTACTTTGGTTTGTTTGTTATGACATACTTTTTTGCTTTGTTAAAACAATGTCACATCCACAGTGGATACAGTTGATTTAACAGAGATACATTATTGTCACAACCTGAATAAAAAGTGATCTTTCACTTATGCACCATGCATTACGATCATGTGTGATGTCTATTTAGATGCAGTAATCACTCTTACCTCAAAATATAGTTGTTGGTAATCTCTGTGCGTCATGCATTACTCTCTGCTGCTTGTGTCCCGTGCTGCTGCATCTATAGTGGTGGTAATTCCTCATCTGAGTCGGAATCGGCCTCTATGTTTATGTTGTGGAGACCCTTGCTCATGGCTATGGTATGGAGAATGGCACATGTGGCCATGAATTTGCAACACGTCTCAGGTCTGTAAAGCAGTGCTCCGCAAGTCTTGTGGAGACATCTAAACCTAGTCTTCAGTATACCAAACGTACGTTCAATGACTGATAGTGTTGTCGCATGTGCCCTGTCGTACTGCCTTTCACTTCTTGTTCTTGGATTCAAGTATGGTGTCTGTATCCAAGGGTGCAAGGCATATGTACTGACTCCTTTAATAGTATGAGAAGGAGAAACCTTAGGTCACATTACAAACATACTTATGGACATTGTATGAATTGAGTTTGCTATTCTCTTACCAAGTAATAAGCCATCGCCAAAGTCACACGGAGTCAGATGGTTATGTATTCCACTGTGGTGGAACATAAAGGAGTCATGTGTGCTGCTTCTGAATCTGCCTACAAGGTCAATTATGATGCATGAGGCATCAGAAACTTCCTGTAAATTGTGCAAATGGGTGCATTTCCTATTTCTCTTTATAAAATCATTTGCACAGAGGGGCATATCCAATATGTGTGCAATTAACATAGCCTATTACACTGGGAAACAGTGCGATCCTGTAAAACATTAATTTGGTCTGTTGCTAAAATTGTTCCATATTTGGTAAAAATATATATTTGTTTACTTTGCTAACCATGATGTCCAGTAACCTGTGACAAAATCTAGAAAATTCACTTAGTGACTAAGGGTGGGCGTAGTTGGCGGAGTACCACTACGCGGAATTCTGCAGAGTTGAACAAAAACTCAGTGAAACTCCGCTCCGTAACTCCATTCCATCTCATCCCAATTAATAAAACAGAAACCTCACATACCTTTGGTAAAACAAGTAACTCTATCTTTACATGCTAA
The DNA here is from genome assembly GCA_963921515.1 of Calotriton arnoldi. Taxonomy (NCBI): domain Eukaryota; kingdom Metazoa; phylum Chordata; class Amphibia; order Caudata; family Salamandridae; genus Calotriton; species Calotriton arnoldi. The sequence goes on from CAWUFW010010113.1 coordinate 20,286, forward strand.
AATGCACATAGTCATCTCACAAAAATGAAAATATAGCAAGCAGTGAGAGAGGTGATGATTTTGGGGTCCTCTCTAACCTACGGAGAGAACCAAGCAGATGCCTTGAACACAAAGAGCACATCATGCTGAATGATTCGGTGGTGGTCCCATCCTCCTAGGACCACCCCAAGCACAGTTATGGGCAAAAATGCAATCCCAACCAAAGGCCCTGCAAAGCATTATGGGACGAGATTCTAGAGTGCAGTGAATATTATAGTATCCAATATCAAAACATTCCTCAAGCGGCAGCGGCTCTCCCGGCTCAGCTGAGAGCTAATACTATAATACGATAATACTACAATATTCAGCAACCTCCGCTAGCGGAGCGGAGTTCATTGCCCACGGTTATTTGTGACACTCCTCCTGCCACTGCTATGACTCCCTGGTGACTGCCTGAAGCCAAAAGGTGTAGACAACACTATACCTGCACATTTGGTGGGACTGCATTGCTTCTGACTGTTGGGGTCTGTAGCTGAGATTACAACTCAGCAGTTAATTTCAAAATTACCTCACTACTGAGTCTGTACTTCTCCTATATCTCGTCCTCAGTCTGTTCAAAAAGGATGAGCCGCACCCTAAATATCCTCTCCTGTCTCTGCCTCCTTCTCTGCCTACCAGCCAAAATCCTCATCATACTCGCTAAGACATACAGAGCTCCCATTTTGAATGAGCCAGATGCATTTTGGGTGTTTTTTTTCATTTTGCTCCTGGGTACCACCAGTTCCACATTGATGGTAATTGCATTCCCTAAATGGCCATTTTGCGATTATTTGCAATTAGGAAATCTGTTGGACTTGGCTCTTTTTGCAGGGTCATCCCAGGACTTTTTGCCTTCCTCCTGTATTTTTTCTGACCTGTTGTTGGTGGTTTTATGACTCTGGGCACTTTATCACTGCTGATCAGTGCTAAAGTGCATATGCTCTCCCTGTAAATTGTTGTTATGGATTGGTGTTTCCATGATTAGCAATTTGATTTACTAGTCAGACCCTAGTACAGTGCACTGTGTGTGCTCAGGGCCTGTAAATCAAATGCTGCTATTGGGCTTGCAGCACTGATTATGCCACCCACAGAAGCAGCCTGTAAAATGTAACTCTGGCCTGCCATTGCAGAGCCTGTGTGCAGTATAGTACTGCCATGTCGACTTGGCAAGTGCACCTACTTGCCAGTCCCTAAACCTTCCCTTTTCTACATATTAGTCACCCCTAAAGTAGACCCAAGGTACCCCTGTGGGCAGGGTGCAGTGTATGTGAAAGGTAGGACATGCCCTGGTGCGTGTGGCATGACCTGATAGTGAATTACTGCCAATTTCGTTTTTCACTATTGCAAGGTTACCTGTTCCCATAGGACAGAATGGGTAGTTTGTTTATTACATCTTATAAACATAACTACCCCATGGAAAATAAAGTTTGATATGCCTGAACTCAGAATGTTACAATGCATCTTTTAGTGAGTTTGATTTTTACATTCTGTGTTTGAAAATACCACTTATAGAAAGTAGATATTTTCTTTGGCTATCCATCCAGTATGCCTCTGCTAGGTTTGTGTATTGCATGTCTGGCTTTGGAGTGTCAGGGGCTGGGGAGGAGCAGTGGCTCCAGAGAGCCTGATAAGTCAGGGCTGGGCTGAATAGGCCTGGTCTGCATTTGGAGTGTGGGAGGAGTAGTACCTGCACCTGAATAGGGCTGTGCCTGCCTTCCACAATGATGGCTCCACCCCACAGTGGTGTGTCTGGAGCCAGGGCTCACATTGACAATAGAGGTTGTTGTGCACTTGCAAAGTGCCCCACAGAACTGGTTTTGGCTGGGTACAGACACTCTCTGCCTTCAGAGAACAAAGTATTTTTGGGTATAAAAAGAGGGGCCCAGACCCCAGACTTTTAGATCACTTCTGGGAAATCAAGAGGAACCTTTGCCAAGGAGAAGAGCTGGAATTCTGCCCCTGTGCTGTTTGCTGTCTGGGGTTGGCCTGCAGTGACTACTTGCTGCCAAGGAAAGGAGAAAGGACTTTGCTGCTTGCTCTGTCCCCCTGCTTGAAGAGAAGGTCTCCAAGGGCTTGAACTGAGCTTGCCCCTTGTTTTAGAGGTCTCAGGAACAGCAAAGACCTCACTGTGTCTGTGGGCACCGTCTCTGATCGTCGCTGCAGAACAAAAGGGTAACCAACTCTGTCATCGAGTCTGTCGCAGGATTCCGTGTCCTGCAAGCACCGCCGAGAGCAACGCCTCGCTTCGCAACGCAACCCTGGTCCCACTGACTCAGTCAACGAGCCGCTGCTTGCACCGCGTCCTGAGGGCACCGCACTCCGCAACGCTTCGCTACACGCTGCCAGGACGTCACCGACTCTGTCGCTGCCCGATCCGAACATCGCCCGGCTCCGTCGCCGCACCGTGACTTGCCAGCACCGCAGCGAGCACCATCTCACCCTTCAACGCAAGCCCTGGTCTCACTGACTCCATCAACGAGCCGCTGCCTGCACCGCATCGTGAGGACACCGCCTGCCGCAGCGCTCCGCTTCCCAACGCGACCGCGACGTTTGCCCCGACCGAAAGGTACTGTGTCCAAATCGGTCGATACTTTAGCTGGCCCGTATCGACGCAGTCGGCTGGAATTGTTAGACTCTGTCGTATTCAGTATCGCGGTAGCCCCAGGAGGAGCTACCGAGTCGGAAAAACTGTGTTTTGTTGATTTTCCTGCAATTTAAGTTTTTTTTGCACAAATACTATTTTTCAAGAGTATTGTATGTTGGATTTTTATCGTATTGGGTCTTGTTGGTTTAGATAAAGATTTGCTATTTTTCTAAACTGTTGTGGCGTTCCTTTGTAGTGTTTTCACTGTATTACTGTATGTGTTCACAAATGCTTTACACACTGCCTCTGAGATAAGCCTGTATGCTCGTGCCAAGCTACCAAGGGGGTGACCAGGGGTTATTTTAGAAGTGTATCCCCCTTACCCTGACTATAAGCAAGGGTCCCTATTTGGACAAAGGTATCTACCTCTGCCAACTAGAGATCCCCATTTCTAACAAAATCCTTTCTACACAGGGCCCGATTGCGATGTCAGATGGACCGGAGTCTGTCCGACATCGCTCTGGAAATGGAACCGAACGACCTCCTGTCGTCGGTTCCAGACCAGCTATTAGGATGCGACCGAACCCTGTTCGGTCGCAATCCTATACTTTGCTATGTGAGCATGCATTCCGAACGGAATGCATGCTCTCATAGCAAAGAGCAGAGGTGCAGTTGATCCCTGCACTCGGTGGCAGGCACCTCAAGGTGCCTGCCACCGGGAGCATGGATTAACAGGGGGGCACAATAGGTGCCCCCTAGGCTGCCATTCGGCGGCCTTGCACCCATGGGGGCCCTGCTGGGGGCCCCAAAGACAGTTTCTCAATGCCTTTCTGTGTCAGAAAGGCTGGCACAGAAAGGCAGTGGGAAACTGCCATTGTAATCCCTCGACCGGAAAGAGCCGGCCGAGGGATTGCTGAAGGCCTTCCGAATGGCGGACGGGCTCTCTGAGCCCGTCGTAAGCCATTCAGAACTCTTGTTTGGAATAATTTCCGACCGACTCCATCAAAATGGGTCAGTCGGAAATTATTCCAAACAGGGGATTACGATGCGGTAAGAATGGCTACGACCAATGGTCGGATCCATTTCTTACCGCATCGTAATCGGGCCCATAGTGTTAGCAATTCGCTATTTGGAAATCCCTATTTGGGATTTCCTATTTAGCGATTTCCAAAATGTGATTTCTACTAGCTAGAAATCACATTTTGCACCACCACAAATGTCTCTCATACATACCGAAATGGCATTTTGCATTTCCTAATGGCAATTCACACTGTTAGGAAATTAAAAATTCTTATGTACATATGGCCCTTAGTGCTTTTTGGTGCTAGTTTCACTTAGAACTTGAAAAAGTCATATCTCCGGTTCCCCTTATTGGATTGCTGTCATTTTGGAGTCATTCTTTTTATGGAAATATTTTTCTAATTCAGTTTGAAAAATTGTTTTGTTTGATGTTTTGACTACTGTTTTGGTACTGCCTTTTTACTTTACACATTGCCCTAAGTTAAGCCTGTCTTCTCTGTGACATAGCTATCAGGGGCTGAGCTCAGGTTAATTTAGTACCTTTTATGGCTCACCCTGACAAGTTAGTGTTATCATTCTTTGAGATGGGTGAACGTTCACCCCAAACAATAATACATGTTATTACACTAGGTCAATAAATGGGAAACCTGTATTAGTTACAAAAAGACTAGAAGGATGAAAGAAACTGAAGGGGAGGTTGTATACTTATCTTTTAACATAGATAGTTACAAAAAGGTTAAATATAAAATAAAAATGTTCAGCAATAGGAAGATAGAAAAACACATCTACTTCTTGCTGTGCACTTTTAAATAAAAAGTATGGACTAATCCGGGATTAGAAATATTTTTTTATCAAAGGTGGCCAGTAGAAGGTCTGAGCTCACCAGGACATTCTCTATGGCTTGTGTTTTCCAAGAACCTAGTGATCTAGTAGAGGTCAGTGAAGTGCATGACTTAAACCCATGGTGATATGTTGCAGACTTCAAAATGTCTATGCTGATGTTTAACCCTAGGGACAGGGAAAATGTGCAGCTTTCAGAATTCCTCTGTACATAGGTGAAGTCCAGGCTTTAAGCTTTTTCACACAATTCTTTTTTACTGCATCTCTACTTAGCCAGCCAAACAAGCCCTTGAGCTTTAAGAAGTGTTCATATGCATTTTCTGAGCTCCATTGGGTAGCACAGTCCTAGACAATGCAGCCCCTATTGCCCCAGACTCAACAGTCCCACTAATACTTTTATGAACTCCCAGTGGGTCCAGGCAACAACAGGAACAACAGAGGGCCAAACTTCAAAGCAATGGAGGTTCAGTATGGTGTGAAGAGGTTCTCGCGATATATGGCAATTCTCTCATGAAAATATTGGGATTTAGAAGAGTTCTGCAAATCTTCCAATAGTTGGCTGTGGTGGAGGGACACATTTAAAAAAATGTCATGCAACGCGGTGCACCAAGGGAACCTGCTACGATGCGTTGCGTGAAAGGGAGATAGCAGAAATGCGCCATAATTTACAAAGATATGGAGCATTTCTGATCTCTCCTTGCACTGATGCACTGTGTGCTGCCTAGCGCCAACGCAGGCACCCTTGCACCATAGTGCAAGGCTGTCTGCGTTATGGGCGTGACATCTTCCTGCACAAAAACAATCCTTAGAGGCATATTCCACTTTCTATGTGTGGAGCAGAATGCGGCACATATGGAAAGAGGAAGTATGCAGAGAAATAAGAATATTTCTCCTTGTTATGCCTCAGGCCGGTAGGCGACCCATTCTCGCGCAAACCCAGGTGTACAACTCTTTATAATTCTGGGTTTGCATCAAAATACATGTGGGGAAATTGATGGGAATGCCCCTGCTCCACCCATGTAACGCCTACACAGCGCAAAGTAACGCAAGCAGAGCTGAGCACTGCATCGTGTTACTTTGTATTTACCAAACCACACGAAGCCATGCAAAGTGGCTTTGCATGGCTTATTAAATGCTCAAAAGTGACAGCCCTACTCAACATTACAGTAAATATGGGCATTTCCAAACTGTATCACATGCTTGTCTTTGCTTTTTCCAAATCAGCAGTAGTATTGTCACCTTTGGTTCTTGCAGTCGCAGCCCTTGTGCTTTTTTGCTCTCTCTCCAGCACTTCCATTCCCTGGTTTGGTACCTGCAGAAAGAACAACAAAGGTTATCACATTTAGGCCCAGAATTATAAACCTGTCACACAACACAGTGCAGCACCCAAACTTGCTGACACAGAGAGAGCAGGAAAGCGCCATATCTACAGAGATTAGGCACTATCCTGCTCTCTCCCTAGTGCCGGAGCACAACCAGGCTGCCAAGCGCCACCCACACACCTGATAGAGCGCCATGTTCTTGTGAAATTTGTAGGGGTGCATCATAATCACCGTTAGTACGCACCCACATATATCCAGATATATATCGATGAATGGCCAGTAAGATGTAGTTCTAAATTTCAGTTATTAGAGTAAATAGAAGTGTAATTGTGTTATATTAATCATGCAAAATGTAATGCTTAACTGAATTGTGGTCCAAATGATGCATAAATGAATCAGCCCATGTGTAATCGAGATGCTGTAGTTTAAACGGGTACCATATTAAGTGCACGTGTAGTTCCCTTTCGCATATGAAATGTAATGAACCAATGCTTATATAGAAATGACTAGAATTGTGTGTTTAAATTGTGTAAAGGCCTGACTGCATATACGCCAAGGAAAGGCCTGGTTGTTCTTATGTTAGCTTAATCTACAGAGAGAGAAGGTTCTCTTGGAAAGGCTCTCTGGGCACCGACATTAGACTTAATTAGCACAGTAGAGGGTTTCTGTTGAACGTATCTTCTGTTGCAGGTGCAAGGACACATGCCTCGTTAGTAAAGACTGGCTCTTTGTTTCACGAGTTAGAGCGAGGGGAGACATGGACATGGGAGTGCAATGGAATTTAGGGATGATACTTTCAGCGGAGAAGGTGCCTGGGACTCAAGGTCATCACAACCGTCCAAGATGAAGTAACTGTTTTGATGGAAAAGTACAAGAAGGAAGACCTGGCCGAAGAGGCGTGTTGAAGGGCGTGTTCAATTGTATTTGGATTTGTATTAGGGATAGTGCCCCGAGGGTGGAAGGCAGAGAAGAGGTAGGGGAGAGCAGAGAGAAGGACAGAGAGAGATTTGGTGAAGGAGCATCTAAAATCTGAGCTTAGGTACTATGTGAGTGTACTTCTCAGGAAGTCTTCACAGCTGACACCTTTTACTTACTCTTGATTGGAAAATTCGTTAAGTAGGTATGCCACCTTAGTGATAGAGTAGGGACAGCTAATAGTTTTCCTTATTTAGGTAATGAAGAATAATATAGAGATTGGAGCAGTTATCGCTTGTCTAATACTTCTGGAGCTAACGATTCTTCTTATCCTGAGTCGGATGAGACTCCTGCGTAGGATGCTATTTGTATTAGTGCCCATCTATTTCTTTAACCTCGTGTTGAGGTGCTTGCATGTGCAGTTATTCTTGGCTGTAATAAACCCACAAAATTGAATTCGGAGTCAGTGGTCTTTTAAGGTAAACTGGATTCTAGATTGTCGTATAACTGAAAAGGATTTTCTTCCCTTCACACTATTCAGCAGATAAAAAGATTCTGGCGACCTGAAGATTCTTAAAGAGATAAGATAAGAATCGGCGTTATCACACCTTTGCACCAAAGTGCAAAGGTGTCTGTGTGAGTCTAGCAGAGGTTTTGTACTGGAAGGGTACAATTCTAGTCCAAAATACGATGCTTAAACTAACTTTAACACTTTTCCCTCTTTGTATGTGTGTACAGTGCCACTGTAATGTGTGTGGCCTGACACATATAGTAACGAAATAGACCTAAGGTTAGAGACACCATGGAAATTGAAACAACTTCCCAATTGCAATTCAAAGAATGTAGTATACATCATCAAATACCCCTGCAATCTTATATATGTAGGGATGAGTACGAGGAATGTACGTACCGGAATCACTGAGCACCGTAGCTCAATAAGGTGCTGACGCAATGCAACTAAACTGACTAAGCACTTCATTGACAAGGGACATACTGATAAGGATCTGATTTGGTATGTCATTGAAATGCTAAAATCCTTTCGTAAAGATTTGACCAAATCACTTCTGTTATCTGAACAGTACTGGATATATAGGCTGCGCACTGATGTGCGGGGACTCAATGATGACATTTCTTGGTCAAATTTGAATGCCCTTAGGAAATAAAAGCTCATATCGGAGTAAGAGCAAGGAGGGTTAAAATTCAGTGGTCGGTGCTCTAAGATGCTTTTTGTATGTGAATTTGTCACCTTCATATGTCTTGGTATGGTGACTAGGGATCAGTAGTAAATGTCTTGAAAGCTAAGGATGAGGTGAGCCCATATATAGGTGATGTGTTGGCTCATCTCTGTAGTAGTATGACAATATCAAATAAGTAATGGTGAAAGTGGGATGTACCAATGAGGGAGAAAGAGTATTTGGAGATAAAATGGGGTACATGGCCCCCACTGTTTCCAACAAATCGTTGAAAGGGTCAGTATGGTGTTTTTTATATAGGTTGACATTCATACCTCCAACTGAAATTTTGGGTAATAAGGCTATAAAGTTGCTTTTGCCTTTCTCTCTTTTTAAAGTGTATGCACTCCTTATATACAGCCCGCAGACTCTGGATATCATGGAGTGTTTTATTCTGGTTCATGACGCGTATTGACCGCCAAGGGAACTACATTTTTCATCAGCCTCACTGGTGCAGGCCCAACACACATTGCATCAATGACGCCAGATGCCATCTCTTCATAAGCTGCTGCTGGCTCTCAATGCAGGCAATGAGCGACTGGGTTACACAAGCTATTTAGGTTTCCAACATAGGATACCTCTTCACAAAGTACGTTTTTGTCAGGTATTATAATTGAGGCAAACCATACCTTCTTGTTTGTATATGAGGAAGTGCGAGTGAAGGCCAAAACTGCGATCAATTTATGTGGTTGTTCGTTTGCATGGAAACGATATGGAGGGGGCTCCCACTGCCACCAATGATACTACATATAATCCCAAATAAGTATGTCTGAAGTTGCGACTTGCATATTGTGTGAGCCGCCGTAAATATGGGCAAGGCAGCTATTTGTTTGGATGCTCGATAAAAAATCTTATGTTTTGTTTAACTGGCATGAAGTTCCTCCTGGTACCACATCATGTATTGCTAAATGTATATGTTTACTGAGTAGCTGAGGGGGTTGCTACTGGGATATTGAGAACTAATTAAGAAGCGTCATCCCACAAAAAAGGAGATTTTTAACTATGAAGGCGAGCATAGCAAGAATGTAAATTTCTCCCGAAATCATATCTATTAAAGTAAGTGTAGTTACTTCACTTTACTATGTCACATGATTAGTGTGTGACTACAGAGGATACCATCTCCACCTAGACCATGAAGATCTAGTTCCAGAGAGTCAGGTTTAGCAGTTAACAATTAGGCTCAACCATGTGTCCACTTAACCCAAGTGTGTTTCTTTGTTTGCAGTGCAGTGTCACATAATTATATTGTACGTGTGTACTATCACCTTGCATTTAAACTTCCACCTGAGTGCCATATATAAGTTTAGGGAATCCTAATAGATAAGTGTTTCTGTTTTTTCATTGTATTTTAGGAACCTTTTCCTTGGGTTGTCAAGGTAGGACTCACAATGACAACTACACACATCACACTAACTTACTTAATGTGAGGAGTAGAGATAGGTTCCCCCAGTGGCCCTGATGAATGCCCCGAAACAGTATTGGCAAGATTGAGGGCAGAAACATTTGGGCTTAATATCGATGGTTAGGTCATTGTACCTATATACCATCCTCTTGTTGGTTTTAGTTGTACCCAAGGTACCCACTAAATTGGTATTAGCCTGGGTTTACCTTAAAGTATTTTTAGTTTATCTGGATCTCATCTTGTCCAGTTAGTTTTTATCTAAGAACTCCCTCTTAATGAGGTTGAGTCCGCCCTGGTAGAATCATCTTACCAGGGTGGGATGAGGTTCTCAATGATAAACCATGCCACAACTAGTGGGTGAGGCCTCCTCATCCAATCTAACTGGCACTTTTGGATTAGAATAGTTATTCCTTTGGGATCCTAATTGGCACTTTTTCAGTATTTATCTTTATAATATATTTGGTATGGACCAAAATTGGCCTTATATTGTCGGTCATCGCACTTAATTGTAGTTTATTTTCTGTACAGTGCAGCACATATGCAGAATGGGAAAAGTCAGAAGAAATAAAAGCATTTCTCTTTTTTAACACCTACTGTAAAATTGTGTTAATTGTTGGTGCAAAATCCTGTCTGCTATTGTTAGTAGACAGGGTTTTGTGTTAAAAGCCATGGGTGGTTGCCTGGGAATGCCCATGCACCACCTATGCAATGCCTCCCTGATGTAGAGTAACGCAAAGCAGAGCTTTGCTCTGGTTTGCTTTACTTTTTCATATCAATATGTGTTGATCTGTAAATCTCAAAACAGATTTTGCATCAGGTCTGCTTTAAAAAAGTAATGCAAACCTGATGAATAAGCCTTTGTAAATCTGGCCTTTAGTATGTTGTGGGCATCTGTACTCACCTCCAACCCACACCTCATGCAAACTTTGGTGAAATACTTTGGAGAGTGTCTAAAATTATCTTTAGTCCACAACCAAAGTCATCCATAGCAACATTTTTTGTGGGCATCTAAACTACCCTCATCCTGCAACCCAATAATTTACACAAATATCACATTAAAAATATAATTTTACATAAATATTGTGTCAAAAATATAGTCACTACAAAAATATTGAGAAACAGAATATAGAAGGTAAGAATATAATTTTGTATTTATATATCATTTTTTAAAATATTTGTGTATATAATATCCTTTACTTTAATAGAGTTGCATTAAGTATCTTTTGTTAATTAATGTAATATATATTAATTAATATATCAATTTTGGTGTTACTATTATTATTGTAATTGTTTTAATCTTTTTAGAATATTTTGTCATTTTAAATGTGTAATTAATTTTTTTATATTGAATTAGTAGTTTATGATTTACTAGTGGGTTGTTGGGTTTGTAATAGAATAGTGTGTGGGGATTATTTAAATATTAATTCATTTGTAGGTGAATAAAATATTTAATTATTAATACATTATGTACATTTGTAATTGATTATTTGCTGCTACACAAATTATGTGTAGAATTTGTATTAATTATTATTTGATGAATAAGTGTATATAATAATTTGGGCTCCCGGTTTTATGGTATTTATTTTTGGGACATTTCAATCTGTATTTATCCATATTTATTTTTTGCTAATGTTATCTGTATTTATCCATATTTATTTTGGGTTTCGTGAAAAAATGAAGTTGAAACTAGTATATTTCCACACTTATGAAACCGATATATGTGCATGTATGCTTGAATGTCTAATATGTTTCAATGATATGAACACCCACAGAAGATAAATCAATGCACTAATATGAAAACATGAAAAAAATTATTAAGGTTGTGCATATCTACTCCTTTACTACAATTCCTTTCTTTTTTTTAACCCCTTACCTGTTAATCTGCACAGCTATTGGCCTGGCAGTCATGGCTGACAGCATTTAGAATCACTCAAAGAAGAATCCAATTTCCATTTTTATCCACATCTAAAAATAAATACAGACAGGAAAATAAATGGTTTTCTGTCTGTATTTATCTGTAAAAATCAGTAAAAACGGGAAGCTCTAATAATAATACAATTTGTGAAATGTATTTTATATTTATTTTTGGTTTTAACATCATTTGTTTTATTTAATGACTATTTTAAAGTTATTATTGCTTAATTTATGATTTAATATAATTTTTTTGTGGGGTTGTGGATTTTTGTGCGGTAGGAGTGAGGAAAGTGTATTTATTTTAAATGTATTTATTTTGTTTCTTATGTGTTATATTATTTTGCACTATTATATTTTACATTTAATTTAACTCCTTAACTGCTGGGCTTTGCCCAAATCTTTGTGCTGAGCCTTTTTTTGGCTATCACGGGGTAGTTTGCACTTAGGGCTTCGTAACTTTTTTTCCACATAAGGTATCCATGCCAAATTTGTGTCCTTTTTTCCAACATCCTGGGGATTCTAATGGTACACAGTCAACAATGAAGGAGTAATGCCGGATTTGGATCACTGCTTAGAAGGGAGAAAAAAAAGTAAAAAGATTCCTTTTTTAAGAAGAACCCTCACCCACCAACCTAGTTGGTGGCATGCTTCATCATTGGGTTCCCACCCGAGAGGCCGAGTGCCTCCTGGGTGTGCTTCAACGCCTGAGTTACAGCGGAGCGGGTTTTTTCATGGACAGTGCAAAGTGAGTGACAAGTGAAAATGATTAAAATTTCCTTTATGACACCTAGAAATTTATTGTTGGGGTCGTAGGGCAAGGTTTAAAAGCAAGGGGATGTTCTCTGTGACTTAATTGGACATAAACACCCACGGTAAGGTCGTGATATGGTCTACATGTTTCTGCCTTTCGTTGCTTAATAGCTTGGCTTACTTCAGGACCAGTGGGATAATAAGTGCACTCGCTAAGGTGCACTCATTCGGTGAGAAGTGAACCGCAAACTTACGGTTCTGCTACCAACGACTTGTTCTGGAAGAAAAAACGCATGAGGTTAATAATCCTTCATTCAAGAAAATCATGCATCCCAAAGCAGTAATGTGCGCATTAGGTTCACCAGGTGCAATGACTCATGATCCACATGCCTGGATCTTCACTAGTTTATTCCACCCTTGACCCTAATGCAAGTAGTGGACACACATGTGTCTAAGAGGCAACCAATATTTGCTATCATACGCATGCTTTCAATCACACTTGTGATGCTAGTGGTGTGATCTATTTATAGGGAAATTCTCTTGCAAATTGCCGAAATTACCCTGTCAAGGGAGAGAAGCCGAACACAGCGAGCTCTCCAGCTTGTCAATTTGTACAGAGACAATGTGATCGTTCATTAAAAAAAGGGGGTAAGATTGCAATAAAAACTCGATCTCTTATCGGAGTGGAAATTAGAAAAAACATTAGAAAAAACATAAAACATGGCGAAGAAATAAAACCCTACTGGTATCTTACGTCGATCGCAAGTGTGCAATACCCCATGGATCCTGGCGGGGGCGTTACCTGTAGTCAAACCCTAGAAATGAGCAAGTTGGAAAAATCAGAAAGACCAATGCGTGTCAGTAGTCTGGCGTTTTAATGGGCAAGTGCCCTACTCACTTCATCAAGGTAAGCGCCCACATCTGGCACCTACTTCAGTCCCGGCCCGGGATCCTGAGGATAACCTGTCTCCTGGGCGGACCGCATAAAATTTCCCGGTCTCTGAGGCTGTTTTCGTGTGCGTCATCACGTGGGGCATGATGACGTCAGCACGCGGGCGTTCTCTCTGGTAATATTAACCCATACTTGACCGGCATGCTTCTATTAATGCTTTATTGAGATCTTGCATTAAATTACTGGGTGTTTACGAACACAAAGGAGCCCAAAATGGTGCGTGTTCTCCACCGATAGGTAATGGACTATTATCGGAAACATTTAATTTATGTTATCAGAAAAATAAAAATACAAAGGTGGCAAAAAATGGTGGCAAAAACTGTCTTTCACTACCCCACGATAAAAGAAGGAAGTTGGGTACATCTTAAAAAAGATTAGTATGTTTATGCTGACCAGAGATGCACAAAACGCTGGGCATTATGCTAACCATTAATTAGCGCTATCAGGGTGGGTGGCCACAGATATTGCTTCCTACCTCAACCCAGCTTAAATAAGAGAGAGGTCATATCAGTGTGCAGTCTCGTTTTAAAGGAACCTATTGATTCATTAATGGTTTTCATACACCCACTGTCCCTCAAATACCGCTAAGCTATTGGTCCCAGTTCAACTGTGCCCAGTGTGAAGTAGGTTTAGATGTTCCTGGTCATCCAGGGAATGTAGTCATTAAGGCCCTGTTTATGGGTAGAAAGTCTGTATACCCATCTCTGTTCTTTTTCCAATAGGAGTTTCTGTGTGTTCCCTGTCGTTTGTACTTGCTCAATGACTGTCCATCTTAGGTCATTTGTTGTGTGACCTGTTTGCAAAAAATGTTCTGTCATTCTTGTCGTGTTTCGGTTACACCTGATGTTACTTCGGCGTTCGCAGATACGTTGTTTCACTTTCCTGCTTGTCATCCCTGTGTAACGTAAACCACAGTGGCACGTTATCAGATATACTACATTGGCAGAGTTACAGTTCGTGTGCACGTAGGACCCAGGTCTTGTTAGGTTCCAGATCAAGACTTTTTCTGGGGGCCGTAAGGTGACACACACTACAATTACCATTCTAATGGTACCCAGGGTTCGTGGATTCCCTTGGAGGGGACCGAGAAAATATGCAATTTAGAAAAATAGGCATAAAAGTGCTCTGGATAAAAGTGTTTGGTTTTTATCCTAAAAATGGCATCAATGAACAGTTTGCTGAGTTTAAGTCACCATTTTCCCAGCTTTCAGGAACATACTGAGATGAAAACTTAATTTTGTACAACAGTTTTGCCATTTTTCAAAGAGGTAGCCCATTTTTCCAATTTTTTGAGCTCTCAACCTACTTCCACTTTGTGATGGAAAAATTGTGAAACCCAAGGGTGATCCTTTAAAGCTATAGATTTCTCAAAAGTAGGCAAAATTCCAAATTCAGCAAGAAGTCAAATGTGTAGCTCCCTCAAGGTTTTCCTACAGAAGATAACTGTTGAAATAAAGAAATATTTAAATTTAGTAGGAAAAACGTCCATTTCTGACCACATTTTCATCTGTAACGTTTTGTCATGATGGCCGATTTACAAATTTAATATACCATTACGTCTGCTAGACCCTTGTGTTTACGGGGATATATAGGGTTTGTAGGTTCTTCAAGAATCCAAGGTACCCAGAGCCAACAACTGACCTGCGCCATACAATGTATTTTTATTGTGTACCAAGTATAGTCTAATTCATATGGTGAAATATGTAGAGTGAAAACTGGGTTTCAAGAAAACCTATGTATTTATGAAATGGGCACAAGATGTGGAGTTTAGGAGCAGTGGTTATTTGTACATCTTTGAATTTGTGGGTAGGGTAACTGTAATAGCGTATGATTTCTTATTCACTGCCTTACGTTTGAAAGGCACAAAGGCAGCAAGATCCAATTGGTAATAACAAATGTTCAACTATTATATGCTCCCACAAAACGTCCAATAAAAATCGTACCTCACTTGTGTGGGTAGGCCTAGTGCCCGCAACAGGAAACGGTCTAAAAGGCAACATGGAAACATCATATTTTTCTACCCAAAACTGACCCTTTTTTAATAAAGTGGGTAGCTGTGAATTTTGGGCCCTAGCTCAGCTGGCACCTAGGAAAACCTAGCAAACTTGAAAACTGACCCTTTTTTCCAATGTGGGTAGATGGGGATTTGGGCCCTAGCCCAGCTGGCACCTAAAGAAACCCAGTAAATGTGCACATGTTTGAAAACTAGGCATCTGGGGGGATCCAGGGTGGGGTGACTTGAATGGCTCTCATCAGGTTCTGTACCCAGAATCCCTTGCAAACCTCAAACTCTGACTAAAAACACATTTTTCTCACATTTCTGTGATGGAAAGTTCTCGAATTTGCAGGGAGCCACAAACTTCTTTGCATCCAGAACTCCTCCAAGTCTCCCAATAAAAATGGTACCTCATTTGTATGGGTAGGCCCAGTGTCCGCGAAAAGGAAATGGGCCAAAACACATCATGAATGCATCACATTTCTTCACTGAAAACATACCCTTTATTTCCAATGTGGGTAGGTGTAGTTTTTGGACCCTAGCTCAGTAAGCACCTAGGAAAACCTAGCTAACCTGTACACTTTTTAAACCCTGACACCTAGGGGAATCAAGGGTGGTGAGACTTGCATTGCTCTCACTACGTATTTTTACCCAGAGTCCCTTGCAAACCTCAAACCTTGACTTAAAAAACACATTTCTGTGATGGAAAGTTCTGGAATCTGTGGGGAGCCACAACCTTCCTTCCACCCAGAATTCCCCCAAGTCTCCCGATCAAAATGGTGCCTCATCTGTGTGGGTAGGACTTGTGCCCGCAACAGGAAACGGCCCAAAAGAAACATGTATACATCAAATTTTTCTACTCAAAACTGACCTTTTTTTGCCAAGTGGGTAGCTGTGGATATTGGGCCCTAGCTCAGCCGGCACCTAAGGAAACCCAGTGAACTTGCACATTTTTGAAAACTAGGCACCTGAAGAAATCCAGAGTGGGTTGACTTGAATGGCTCTAACAAGGTTTTTGTATACCAAGAATCCCTTGCAAACCTCAAACTTTGACTAAAAAAAACACATTTTCCTCACATTTCTGTGATAGAAAGTTCTGGAATCTGCATGGAGCCACAAACTTCATTCCACTCATCATTACCCAAAGTCTCCCACTAAAAATGGTACCTCACTTGTGTGGGTAGGCCTAATGCACATAACAGGAAATGGGCCAAAACACAACATGGATGCATCACATTTTTCCATTGAAAACGGACACTTTTTTTTTAATGTGGGTTACTGTAGATTTTGGGTCCTACGTCAGCCAGCACCTAGGGAAATCTAGCAAGCCTATACATTTTTGAAAACTAGACACCTAGGGGTATTCAGGGCGGGGCGATTTGCATGGCTCTCACCAGGTTTTTTACCCAGAATCCCTTGCAAACCTCAAACTTTGACTAAGAAAACACATTTCCCTGACGTTTCTGTAATGGAAAGTTCAAAAATCTTCAGGAAGCCACAAACTTCCTTCAATCCAGAATTCCCCCAAGGCACCCTATAAAAATGGTACCTCACTTGTGTGGGTAGGCCCAGTGACTGCGACAGGAAACAGCCCAAAATGCAACATGGATAGGCCACATTTTTCCACTCAAAACTGACCCTTTTTTTGCAAAGAGAGTAGATTTTGGTCCCTAGCTCAGCTGGCACCTAGGGAAATCTAGCAAACGTGTACATTTTTTAAAACTAGACACCGGGGGAATCCAGGATGGGATGACTTGTGTGGCTCTCAAAAGATTCTGTTACCAGAATCCTTTGCAAACCTCAAACTTTGACCAAAAAAAACAAATTTTCCTCACCATTTAGTGATGGAAAGTTCTGGAATCTGTGGGGAGCCACAAACTTCCTTACACTTGGCATTCCCCTAAGTCTCATGATAAAAATGGTACCTCACTTGTGTGAGTAGGCATAGTGCTCGCGACAGGAAACGGCCCAAAATGCAAAATGGATACATCACATTTGTCCACTCCAAACAGACTCTTTTTTGCAAAGTGGGTAGCTGCGGATTTTGGGCCCTAACTCAGACGGCACCTAGGCAAATCTAGCAAACCTGAAAATGTTTTGAAAACTAGACAACCAGGAGAGTCTAGAGGTACATGACTTATGTGACTCTCATATTTTACCTACAAGCCTTTCTAAACATCAACCTGTGGTAAGAAACACACATTTTCCTCACATTTCTGTGAAAGAAAGTTCTGGAATAGGCGGGGAGCCACAAATTTCCTTTCCTGAGTTCCCACACGTCTACCGATAAGAACGGTACCCCACTTGTGTGGGTAGGCCAAGAGATAACGACACAAAAGGCCCTGAATAGCTATGTTGAAAGATAAGTAATAGAGGAAGCTGCTGTATTTGGGCCATGCTGTGGCACCACTCATGCAAAACTATGAACCACAGACATTTTTTAAAACTAGACAACATGGTGTGTCTTACATGGTTCTCATGAGGTTTTCTTACCCACAATGCTCTGCAAACCTCAAACTTTGCCTGAAACAACTCATTTTCCTTACATTTTTGTGATGGAATGCTAGAATCCATAAGAGTCCACAAAATTCCTAACACCCTGCATGACCCCACTTATGCAGATAAAAACGCTGCCCCACTTGTGTGCCTGGGCCTAGTGCCCACAACAGAAACAGATCAAACGAAGATCAATGGGAGTCCCCTGGTGAGGGCTCCCATTGTCCTTGGTTTCAGCCTTTCCTGTAGTGGGAACTAGGCCCAGCTGCACAAGTTCACACAAGCCTGAGCTCCCTATAGAGCACGTCCTAAACCACAAAGAACGTTAGTTTTTGACACACATGGTAGTCAGTGAGAACATAGCATATGTCACATCCACTGCTATGTGCAGTGCTCTGACTGTAATGCACTTGTCATACAGTAAACTGAACATATACTAAGTTGTGGTGGAGGATGAACATGGCACACAGGACAAACATTTTATCCATACATGTAGCGTTGGGTGCAGAGTTCTCTGTAATGTTATGATTTTTTTGTAAAGTGCGCTATCACTCGGGACAGTATCCTGTCATCAACACAAGAGCAGTCAGGGCTGATCAATGGAATCACCTAGTCGAAGAGCCAAGTGTTCAGCTTCATGCAGAATGCAGTAATTTTAGAGACGGTGCATATGTGTACAGGCAAGTCATTCCGCCCTTTTGGAGCAAATTAGGAGAAGTCACTTCTCCTTGTTCTGGTGCTGCGAATGCATAGAGTGTGCCTGAGTTTGAGTCCAGCTGAGCAAAGGTGGCTGGAAGGTTTCTGAAATCTAAGGTGGTATTGAGGTATGCTGTGTAAGGCATTGAATGTGTGTCAGGAGTTTGAAAAGAGCTGTGGATGGGGAGTCAGTGTAGCTGTTTGAGGAGTAGGGTGTATGCATTTTGGGATCTTGAGGGAGGAAACTGCCTGCTGCGTTCTGTATAGTTTGGGGTCATCTGCTTAGCTGAGTGAGGCAGTAATTTGGTATTGGGGTGAGCGCATCACCAATGGGTTCGAATCCATAGGTGAAGACGAAGTGATGGCATGTGTATCTGTACTACCTTTACTATCTGCCTTCAACCTATGTAATATCCCTGTGAAAGCACACCTAGACATAGCTTTTCCTACCTGTTCATATCTCTGTCCTCATCAAAGTCCTGACTAATCCTGTATACTTGCCAAGTGAACCTATACTAATGGCTTCCGTCACTAGCTACTTGAAGCTGAAGAAAATGTGTCTTTCATGCACCTTCAGCGCACTTACTGCTGTAAATCCAACTCCTTCCAGTTTGTGGATGCAAGTTGGGGGTGTTTGAGAATGCCATTCAAGGCCTACATTTCCTCAAACTGAGTGAGCATATCTACCTTTGAAACTAAGGCAAACATGCTGGGGAATACTGCCTAGGTTCTCTAAAGTAATAAGCCAAACAAATGTCCATTGGGCTCATTCACTGACACTTCTACTTTTGCTTTGAAAGTGTGAAAACTCAATTAGTAACTTGTATCATAATTTTACTGAAAAAAGGTACAGGACCCAATATCTTGTATGATCATGATTTTCTAATTTTTAGTATAAGGACAATATACATTTCATTATGTAGCAAAATTAGTACAGATAACGAAGTGCTCAGACAGTGAACAAATATATATATACAACAACATAGAACAAGTCACTGAACAGATCCCAATGATGCATAGGATTTTATATCAAGCAAACATAAGCGGAGAGCCTCTCTGTTCATATATGGCATCTCATTGCGAATCATAACATGTTTTGAAAGAAATTTAGGGAAAGGATGTCAATGTTTCGACCCATAGTTAGTCTCCGGGTCTCATCTGGACAATTGTCACCTGACTAAAGTTTAATAGAAACCGTGGAATAGTGAGAACTTTAATAAAGCAGCCTCTAAGCATTGTGTGCCAGAATACTTCAAAACAGAGGCTACATTGTATACTGGGCCGCTCGGTTACTCGGACAGTTACAGTGGGGTAAACAAATTATTCGGGAGAAGTACACCTTTGCATTGTGTGGAAAAAGTGGTTAGACATACATATCCAAGAGAATTCCTAGACAAAGCCAAAAATGCACAACGGGCCGCTCAGTTCCATATGCTGACCCATAGAGGTAAATGGATTACTCAGGAAACGCAACACCTTTGCATTGTGTCATGCTGCTGGTGAAACTCCGCCGACTGAAAAATCCCTTCCAGATTCTGCTCCATATTGCTCTCAGTCTCTGATCCTGCCTCAGAGCTGTCCTCCATAACCCGAGTCAGGACCTGGGCAGCAGTCATTCACTGAGACTCCATCTGTGCTGACTGACTATAACCTTCCTTCTAAAAGACTTTCCAAGGTAGAAGGCAGAAGTATTGTTCTAAATCAGTCGGTGGGTGTGTGCGTTTGTGAGATGTGTGCAACAGTAAATAAACAAAAAAAGACTTATCTTTTATGATGAATCTGCCGGTTTTCTAAAGACACTAAAGAAGACAAAAAAGAGACAGTATTACTTCACCTTGCACATACTGAATAACACAGCATACTTACGTTATGGCTTATGCAATGGTTAATTATTGGGGAGCTGCTGGGCCATTCCCAGAATAAAAGTAATTTCCGAAAGCTACAAATATACCTTTGATATCAAGAAGCACATACTCACAAGGTAGCCCCTGTAAATGTGTGTGCAGGTGTGCTCCTTGTGAAAACTCACAGTGCTTTCACCAGGGTCAATGGAATTATGCATCGGAGAGCACTAAATTATGAGACATGGTTGACTAAATTATGCGCAAGAAAAAGCAACTTATGCAGCATATGCAAACATGGTAATACCATCTAGGCAAACATTTTACCTCATTAGTGCCTCTCTAGCAACCAAGTGCAGAAACAAGCAACTGAAAGGTGACTATTTTCCTTTGCACATGCCCTTCCACTGCATGCGAACACATTCCTCCCTTTGCAGCATACTGCATAAGCCACATAAATATGCCATCTCCTGCATACCCTGCAGAAGGAAGATTTATGTGTCATGAATGAATGAATGAAGACAAAATCTATATAGCGCAGATGCTGCTTCATAAGAAGCATCCTGGTTCTTTAAAGGTAAGGAAGTAGGAACAGAATTACACTTCACAGAACAGGAAGGTCTTCAACTGGGCCTTAAACAGACTTTCACTGGTGATAAAACAAAGGTGCAGTGGCAGAGCATTCCAAAGGGTGGGAGCTAAAATAGAAAAATATCTGACACAAGATCTAGGGCTAGATGTACGACCATGACAATTTGCGACTCGCAAATTGCACTCGATTGTGAGTCGCAATTTGCGAATCGCAAAATGCCATGTACAACAGTGTCTGAGACATTGTTTGCGATTTCCAATTGGGTCGCAAATTGCATGCCTCATGAATATTCATGAGGCACTCGCAATTTGCGACCCCACTGGGAATGGCTGGCCCTCCCAGGGATGGTGGCCTGCTAGGCTCAGCAGACCTCCATGTCGGGGACTGCTTTTAAATAAAGCAGTTTCTTTTGTTTTTAAATGCAGCCGTTTTCCTTAAAGGAAAACGGGATGCATTTAAAAAAAGAAAATGAAACGTTTTTGTTTCATTTTTTAAGGGCAGGTAGTGGTCCCTGGGACAACTGTATCCTCCTAAAAATATTTTCCCTTGCATTTGCAAAGGAAGGGAAGTCGCAATTCTATTTAGCGAGTCGCAAATAAATTGCGACTCGCTAAATAGGAATTGTACATGGCCCTATTCATTTTTGCATGCGCAAACGGGTCGCTAACCCGTTTGCGCATGCAATTTAGGGTCGTACATCTGGCCCCTAGCTTTCCACTCCTTGGGGGCCTGCAACAGATTATGATTTACCGAGCAGGGTGCCCTATGAGGGAAATATATTTTAAGCTTGTCTTGGATGTACCTAGGGCCTTTCTGATAGAATGCTCTGTTCGTAACCATAAAATGTTTAAAATGTGATTCTTGATTTAACTGGCAGCCAATGAAGTTACTTCAAGCCTTGCCTAACGGAATGCATTTTTGGAATGTTCCGTAGAAGTCGAGCTGCAGTATTCTGGACACGGTGAAGCCCAGCGAACAGGTCCTGAGAAACTCCCAGATAGAGTACATTAGCATAATCTAATCTGGAAGTGATTAATGCATGTACAACACCCTTCCGGGTAGCTGGGGGAGGTATTTTAAAAACTTTCGTAAAGATTTTAAAAGCCAAAAACAGGTAGCAGCAGTGGCTTGCACCTGGGGTTTGAAAGATAAAGGCATGTCCATTAACACTGCCAGATTCCTGGAAACAGTTGAGGGGGTGGGTGCTTGCCCCAACTCAGGAGGCCAAAGTCTCAAGGCATCAACTGGGGAAGGCATACCAAACACTAAGATTTCTGAAATATCAGAATTAAGTTGTAAACAGCTGTTGTGTATCCAGTCTGCAACAGCAGTGAGGCAGCCTTGAAAATCGGCAATCACTGTCATTGAGCTGTTGAAAAGTTAACATACGTTGTGTATTGTCTGCCTATGATACGATGTTCAGACCCCACCTTTACGCTATCGGGGCTAGTGGGGACACGTAGATGTTAAAGAGAATAAGGTTTAATGCTGAGCACTGCAGGACACCACAACTTATGGCTCTGAACTGGGAGATGAACGGTGATAGAAAAACTGCTTCTTGCCTGTCTCGTAAATAGGAGCGAAGCGAATCTAAGGCACTGCCAACTACTCCTGCCTTCTCCAGGCTCTGTGCATGGATTTTATGGGACATAGTGTCAAATGCGGCGGATAGATCTAATGAAATAACCACCACTTCTGTCCCAAGTCGAGATTCCCTCTAATATCTTCAGTGACCTGTAGAAGGGACAATTCAGTGCTGATACCTGCGTGGAACCCAGACTGAGAGGGATGAAGGATATTGTTCCGCTCAACGTGCCTGATGGTTTGACGGTTCAACGGGGATTCCAACATTTTCTCAATGGCAGGGAGGAGGGAGATAGGCCTGTTGTTGCTCAAAGTGAGCAGGTCGGCATTGACTTTTTATTAAGAGGCACCACAAGTACCATTTTATAAATGGAAAGCACCTCACCCCATTCTAGAAGTAAATTAAAAAGGGCATTAATCTGCAGGTTGATTGCAGTAACTGCCTCGGCTAGCGTATGGGAGGCAGGGATCTAGAGGAGATCCAGACTTGACTTGCAGAATTATTTGTTCAGAATGTACTAGAGTGATCTCTTCAAATGACTGAAGCAGCGGACAATCTCTAACCTAAGAAGAATTCGAATTAGACCCCCAAGAAAGGTGTTCTACAGGCCTATTAAAAATCAAGCATATTTCCTTTCCCTTTTAGTTTGAAAAAATAGGGATATGTCTTCCACCAGCAACTGCGAGGCCGGAATGACTTGTTTGTGAGCCTCAGGCTGCAAGAATGCTTTATCGATTTTAAAAACTGTTCTTGGGACATTTTCAGGTGCAGGTATTTGTTAAGCAAAAAAGTTAATTTTGGCTTTTAAAAAAAAAATGTGAAACTGCTTGAGAGCAATGGTATATGCTTGCCTTTTCTCAGGCAAAACAGGAGCCCTCGTTAAGGAAACTGTTATATGGGGTTATGTAGTCCTTACATACATTGTCGACATTGCTAAGTTAGCATGAGTTTTACTTGCCCTATGCTGCTGCTTTTGCACACGCCTCTGCTAAGAGTTTGTTTTCGCGACACTTTGCCTCTGCCCTGTACATGATAACAGATTGTTTTTCACGTTCTCAGCTTTCCCTTCAATTCTGTCTGAACATAATGTGCAAGGTCGGTCAACAATGTCTCTTGTTATTCTGTTCTGGTCAGTCCCTATTATCTAGACAAAACATGTTACCAACAGCTGCAATGTGGAAGAATCGTGCTTTGATATAACGTTGTTGCATGTTTTTGAAACACACTCGAAGAAAGCCGTTCCATGGAGCTGAGCTCTACTTTTCCCATGATGTAAACCTTTGCGTTTAGGCTTTCAGGTAGGGGTCTGCTAATAACGCCTAGAGATCTTCTGTAATATTAAATAACTTCTTACTGCCGTGGGGAGGGTGATTAGGCCCAGTTATTTTGCCTTTTTCACAGTCTTTATAAAATGACGACTCCTTTTATTTTCTATGGTATTGTAACAATGCTAATGATTCTTGCCTTATGCATTTTGCTGCTAATTGTGGTTCGCATACTGTTTTATGAATCACTATAGTCAAAATAAACATTTTGAACTTATTTAGTGACTCTGATTATTTTTATTGTGGACAAGTACGTGAGAGCGAAAGAGTGTCTTGTTCCTGCGACTCTGAGATGAGTCGGGAGTGCTCGTGTTCTGGGTTGTCTAAACATTCGTAGCTTCTTGATATTTGTAGGAGACACTATTGCTAGTCGGTTGGGATTTTGGGTACTAAGGTGATAGGAGGTACACCCCTATTTACTGAGGTCCTGTTTTCTTGTGCATAGTTCTGTGAATGAGCAGAATCCCTGCAACAAAACCATATAGATGCCTCAAAAGAACACAGGAACAAGCTGACCCCATGTGTCCATAAAGCTTACAGCCCTGAAGAAGACCTTCCCTGAAACACATCACTAGCCCAACACGAAGGTCAAAACGAGTTGGCGCTATTACAAAGGGGCCAAGAGCTATCACTAATTGTTTTATCTGCATATAAAGTGGTGCATCACGGGAGATGGAATTCATGACCATATCCTGCCACAAAATAATGCTCCATCCCCCACCATTATAGGGCCAAGTAGTACTATCTAGCACTACAGATAAGAGGACTAAAGTGGCAAATGTCCCATCAATGGGACAATGTAGGACACTATATTGTACATATTCAATAAGTCATATCATGTAATGTTTTTTGTCTTTGATTTGTATAAGTCTTGTCCTTTGTCATTTTGTTTACAAATGTAAGTACTACATGTGCAATGTTTCTTTGAAAAAAAAATTATATAAAAAAAGCTATAACCTAAGAAAAGAGGACTGCTGGCTCATTTCATCCACAATCACAGGAATATATTCATTTTTGCGTGATATATTCAAGTGTACATATCTGCTGAAAGCATTAAATAATTACAGGTCAAGCCATAGACATTGGAAGAAACAACACTTAGGTTTCTTACACTAAAGAATGTTTTGATTGATGGTCTTGGAGGCATTTCCTATAAAAAAAATTATGCCTTTTCTCAATGCCATAATTTGACCTCTATTTCCTTTCAAGTTGTTTACATTTAAGTTTTTCTGCCTGGACACTGGATGAGAACCAGCCTGCGGAGGGCGCAGTTCTATTTCTAGTACCGGTTTTTAAAAGTACCAGATTATCAAAACCTAGTAGCAAAGCATCCTCAAGAGAACTGACTGCTCCGTCAATTCCCACTGACACATTTACCATGATTTGGGAATACATATTGGCCAGACTTGAATTTGAGATGGCATTACAAGGCCTAGAAGTTCCCTTGGCCCTGAAGGTGTTAGTCTGGACAGTAGCGTGGGCCATGTAAAAGAGCACTAGGATGTGATTGGTCCAGACTAGTTGAAGGGGTGGGTTAGTAGCAAGGGAGGGATAATTAGAGAAAATCAGATCTTTGATATGACCACCTTTCTGAGTGGCATCCTTGACAAGTTGAGTTAAGTTGAGGGTGGTCATTTGTTCGTTGAACTGTTCTGCCAGTCTTCAAGTGCAGTTATTCATATGTAAATTGAAGTCCCCCAAAACCACTAAATTAGAGTATTGTAGATAGAAAGGAGTGATTGCATTGATAAGTGCATCCAAAAACTATACTTTGGGAGTCTGGTAGACTAAGCCACTCAACAGGGAGAAGTTGGCTGTAATCTTGAGGGAGAAAACCAATCCCTCAATTTGTTTCAGACCATCGATCTTTGTGATGGTGCAACAGAATTTCAAACGATAAATAATGGCGATCCTACCAACAGGTCCAACTGGTCGAAGTACATAGGAGATCGAATAGCCCTCTGCTAAAGCCAGAGAGATGTCGGGCCTGAGTTGGCATTAAGCCAAGTTTCAGTTAGAAACAAAATGTCCCAGTCATTATCAATTAACAGGTCCCAGATATACGTTTTATGTTTGTGAACGGATCTGACATTAATTAAACCCTATGACCATGTAGTAGGTTCCCCTTACAACTCTTGGAACGAGGCAGCTTATGATCACACAGATCTGCCCCTAAGATGTCAGGCAGCGTGTACCATTCAAATTTACATTTGGAACAATGCGCCCATATAGTATACATTTTTTTTTAGAAAGTGTGTTTTCTTCAGGAGGGGGCACAATTTGCCCTTCAGGGGAAACCACATATTTGAAAAAAATATATATATGGCCCACAAAAGAGGTCAACCCATTTGCTGAGGGTTGACCCTCTATCAACATTTCTATACTTTTTTGGGGGGAAATGTGATTTCCATGGGGCTGCAATTGGCCCTTCAGTTCGTATGGAGGGAGGGATGACCCCCTGACAATTTCATCTTTATTTTTTATGTATTTTAATATTATGTAAGTGCGCTGCCAAAGGGAAAAGCACCTTTTTAAAAAAAAAATTGACCCCTGGGGGTAGAGGGGGGTCGGCCCGTTGCCACGAGGGCTGACCCCTAACTAAAATCCCTGGTGGCCTAGTGGGTTTCCTAGCTGTGGCTCATGGCGTGAACGTGATCTACAGCTAGGAAACTGTTTCAGAGAGGCCTCACTGGAAAGGGTGAGACTCTCCCCTTTCCAATGAGGCCTCACTGAAATGTGGGAAGCCCTTTTTTTACTTTTTGCCCCACAGGAGCAGGAAAGAGCACTCACCTCCTTCTGCTCGCTGCTCCAGTGAGGAATGGGTGGGAAGGGACTCGGGGGCTAATGCAAAAGCGATTCCGCATCTCCACCGCCCTTTGTGTTGAAAACAGGGATCCTTTTTAGCCCTTCCCAGTTTTGGCCAATGGCTGACACCTGCACTGGTGAGGGAGTGCGGCAGTCGGCCGCACTAAAAGGGTTAATATATTTATCTTGTATATAATTTTTTTCCTTTTGAATTTGTTTTAATCATTTTTATGTTGTTAGGTATTTAAATCTTTCTTTAAAAAAATGATAAGGAGTTAGAAGGGTAAATGTGGCCCTTCGTAAGTCCTACATTCCCAATGGTTTCGCTAATGTTGGAGTCGGAAAGTAGGAAGAGTAAATGCAACCCCTCCAAAGTCCAACACTTTCCCTACTGTTGCTTATATTGGAGTAGGAATAGTCAATCTAACCCTTCCAAAGTCCAGCACTTTCCCTGATTTTGCCTAAGTTGGAGTAGGAATAGGAAATTTAGCCCCTTCAAAGTCCAATGCTTTCCCTACTGTTGTTTAGATTGGAGTGGGAATAGTAAGTCTAACCCCTCCAAAGTGCAAAGCTCACTACTGTTGCGTCGACTATAATGGGAATAGTAAAACTTACCCCTCCAATCCCTTTAAAGACCAATACTTTCCCTGCTTTTGATTACTTTAGAGTGGAAATAGTAAATCCAAAAACCTTCAAAGTCCAACTCTTTTCCTACCTTTGCTTACATAGAAGCTAGGGCCAGATGTACGAGGGATTTTTGCATGCGCAAATGGGTTTTAGACCCGTTTGCGCATGCAAAAAACCTGTGGCCCATGTACTAACCCTATTTTGCGAGTCACTAATTAAATAGCAACTCGCAAAATAGGGTTAGCGACTCGCTATTAGGAAGGGGCGTTCCGAGGGCGTCCCTTCCTAATAGCGAGTCTGAACCCTATGTAAGAATGTTTTGCGACCGCAATTGGAGTCGCAAAACACTCGCAGTTTACCACCCTCTTCAAGAGGGTGGTAAACCATTCGCAAACGGGAAGGGGTCCCCAGGGGACCCCTTCTCCTTTGTGAATGGGTGCGCAAACATTTTTTCAGAGCAGGCAGTGGTCCCAGGGACCACTACCTGCCACTAAAAAATGAAACAAAAACGTTTCATTGGATTTTTTTTTTATAACATCCCATTTTCCTTTAAGGAAAACGGGCTGCATTTTTTAAAAACTGCTTTATTTAAAAGCAGTCCCAGACATGGAGGTCTGCTGACCCCAGCAGGCCACCATCCCTGGTAGTGCCAGCCATTCCCAATGGGGTCGCAAATTGCGACAGCCTCATTAATATGCATGAGGCATGCAATTTGCGACCCCATTGGGAATTACAAACAGTGTCTCAGACACTGTTGTACATTGGCAATTGCGACTCGCAATTTGGCGCAATTTGCGAGTCGCAATTGCCAATGGTCATACATCTGGCCCCTTGTTACTTAATCTAACTCCTCTGACTTCCAACGTTTTTATTAGTGCTGTAAATTTTTGATTGTTGATATTATTTAATATTTTGTATTTTTTTCATGGTTTTTAAATATGTAATTTTTATTTACATTTTACTTTGTTATAGTCATTTTTTTTTTTATTAATTGTGATATATGTTATGGTTAATGCGTGTTTATTTTTATTTTTGTTAATATTATGAATGTAATTTTTCTAACATATATTTATATTAATGAGCTGAGAAAAAGAGATATCCAGATACAAGAGTCCATATATAGTCTTTTATTGTTCTTCTCTTCAAACACTTGAAAAAGTTCTTTCTTCAATTGCTGTAACATTAGTATCCAAGCTTCCAAATACTTGATCAGAATTCTTCATATCATATTCAAACACAACCAGCCAACACTTTGTTAGAAATGGGATTTCTGGTTGGCTAGGGCATGCGCCTAAGCCAGGCAGAAACCACCACTCTTGTCAGGGCAAGGGAGTTACACGCTGAAGATAGCACCTGCTCACCCCCTTGGTAGCTTGGCAGAGCAGTCAGGCTTATCCCAGAGGCAATGTGTAAAGCGTTTGCGCAACACACTCACACAGCAGCAACACACTAGGCACACCACAAAAGAAACTCCACACAAGGTTATATAAAAATAGCCTTTGTATTATGCATAAAAACAGATTAGAAGACCATCACATATTTTACCATGCCACTAGGCACTGGTCATGACGTCAGAGGGATTACACAAATAACCTTGCCAATTGGGTCATTGTCATAAACATCACAGTTAGGCTAACCAGTACTTACTGGTAGGAGTACACTTAGCACAACATATTATGCGTAACCATCATCAGCACTGCACCATAGTGAACACTAGTAAGCTGAACACATTATGAAAACACCAATACGTCATGAAACCTCATCCCTAGTATGGACATAAGCACCTGAAACACATGATGAGGGAAAGCACAGAACTCATAAACATCAGGGCAGGCGATGTAGTTGGGAAATGCAGAACACAGCGGTATTACCTACAATATATCCATCACAACCTATGTCTGACTTAAACAACCCTGGACATAGCGCCTTATGCTCCTGTTACATCAGTTCTGGTAGCCAGGGCATTTATATAGGGCACCAAGACGTCTGGGTATCTTCCAAACAGTGTCTCATAGTCACTGCTCCCTGATACCTAGGCTTCAGGGCACAGGCCCGCCTACAACCGTGAGTCCGGTAGTTTCAGCAAGCTTCCCTAGCGGGAGTAAGGGGAGACAACCCTCCCTCGGCGGGGCGACCTTTCCGACCTCTCCGCGTGCATCAAACTCAGCCGACTCGCTCAGGGCAGCTGCCCACTACCACACGGGGCAGCTGCCATGCCAGGCAAATGGAGCTGTGCGGGCCCAGCTCCTACTGCAGCCTTCCACCGCTGGACTCTGGGCTGTTGCACAGGCAGCGGATGCGCCCGGGCACCTGGGAAGCTTCTCCCCGCTATCTCGGTCTGCCTCTCCTGAGGTCCAGCAATCACTGCCTCTTCCGGTGGAGCCCTCGCGCTCCGACAAACACACGGGGCTCTCTGCTTCCTGGATTAAAGCCCCGCCCACAACCAGGCAGCAGCCGCCTGGCTTGCGACGGCTTTGTTCTCTGGCTTGGCCACGCCCCTTTTCCTGATGTCAGCATTGCCCTGGCGCCGATTCCTCGCTACTGGTGCGCCGTATTTGCAGCCCGGGGCTACGTAGTAGAGCCCCGGCTGCCGACAAGTCCCCCACATGAGAGGAAGGGGGCAGGAGGGAGAGTGCGGCTCTTTCGATTACTCTCCTCCCTTGCTGCTGTAACCCCCTGAGGAGAGGGCAGCGCTACCCACGCGTCACAGCAATGGTGGTGCTCCTGTCCAGTA
Organism: Calotriton arnoldi; assembly: GCA_963921515.1. NCBI lineage: Eukaryota > Metazoa > Chordata > Amphibia > Caudata > Salamandridae > Calotriton > Calotriton arnoldi. The sequence goes on from CAWUFW010010113.1 coordinate 49,932, forward strand.
CACGGACAGGGTGAGTCCACCTCCTCAGGTCATCAAGCAAAAAGCACTAACCAGGCGCTATTCCCTATAGCAGGAGCAATTGAAAAGCGCTCACTATGCACTATTGGCAGAGTGCTGGGGCACCCCAGCTAGGTGCAGGCAGGCTGGCCAGCACGAGGGGACATCGGTGCAGAGTAGTAGTCCCCCGGCGGTTCCTCCTGGCAGTCCAGCAGCCTGCTAGGGGCAAGCCCACGCAGTGTCTCCTTTTTCAGTCCCAAGCAAGCTCAGAAGACATGAGGTCACAGCCCCAATACACAAAACGTCTTTGCTCTGCCCTGGTACAGGGCCCTGGACCCAGTCCAAACCAGTTCTGGGGGGCACTTAAAATTATCCTTACAGTGCACAACACTGGCCCCAGACACACCACAGGGGGGCAGAGCCATCATTGTGGAAGGCAAGCACAGCCCTATTCAGGTGCAGGTGCTACTCCTCCCACCACTTCAAATGCAGACCAGGCCTACTGAGCCTAGCACTGACTCATCCAGACTCTCTGGAGCTACTGCACCTCCCCAGCCCCTGTCACTCCAAAGCCAGACAGTCAATACACAACAGGCAGGCACAAAGACACTTAGCACACAGAAATGCCCACTTCTAAAAGTGACAATTCTAAAATAGTAATAATCTGCGAACACCAATACACACCATTTATCACTACTATTCCAAACATACCACACTCGATCATGCAACCCCTCTCATGTCAGGAATTACCACTGAAGCACATATCAGGGAATCCCCAATGCATCCCTATGAGATGGTAGCCTCACATAGTGAGAAACCAAATAGGCTGTTTGTCACTACCAGTACATGCCACACAGTTAAGGCACATGTCCTACCTTTTACCTACACCACACCCTGCTCATAGGGCTAGCTAGGGCCTACCTTACGGGTGACTGATATGTCGTAAAAGGGGAGTCACAGACGTGGCAACCACTTTATGTGCCACGTCACAACGGCAGTAAACTGCACGCACAGGCCCTGCAGTGGCAGAGGCCTGAGACAGGTTGAAAGGCTACTTTGGTGGGTGGCGCAAGCAGCGCTGCAAGCCCACCAGTAGTGTTTAATATACTGGCCCTGGGTATATGGGATACCACGGTACAAGGGACTGATAGGTAAATTAAATATACCAAACAGGTGTAGACCAATCTTACCAAGTTTACCATAGAAAGCACATGCACTTTAGCACTGAACAGCAGTGATAAAGAGCCAAAAGTCATAAAACCACCAACAACAGGTCAGAAAAAATACAGGAGGAAGGCAAAAAGTTCTGGGATGACCCTGTAAAAAGGGCCAAATCCAACACACGTATTTCACGAAAATGTTTTGCTTCTTCAGGGCTTCATTCACTTTACTAGTGAACCTTATCCTTTCTGTTTTCCAATTCCAATTTTCTGTCATAATGTGTGCATTTCAATCAACTTCTGGAAATTTCCTCTCATATCTTTCAGCGACTGTAGCCATTAACAATAGAGTCTTTGTGATTGTTAATGGCTACAGCCGCTGAAAAATATGAGAGGAAATTTCCAGAAGTTGATTGAAATGTACACGATATGACAGAAAATTAGAATTGGAAAACAGAAAGGATAAGGTTCACAAGTACAATGAATGCAGCCCTGAAGAAGCGAAAATTCTTAGCGAAACATGTGTTGGCTGGCTGTGTTTGAATATAATATGAAGAATTCTGATCAAGTAATTGGAAACTTGGATACTAATGTTACAGCAATTGAAGAAATAACTTTTTCAAGTGTGTGAAGAAAAGAACAATAAAAGACTATATATGGACTCTTGTATCTTGAAATGTGTTTTTCTCAGCTCATCGAATTGCTATAACAATTCCCTGTGAGGGAAACAGGGAACGAGAACTTGTGCCGGGCACGTTTTCTAATTCCCTTTTGTGAAATATATATATATACATATATACATATATATACATACATATATATATGCATATATACATATATATATACATATATATACACATATATATACATATATATACATATATGTAGCTTACTTCGCCATGTAGCGCTTTCTGCCAGAAAGATGACGAATGCAGACCCGTTACTGGTGCAAGTTTTTACTTTATTTTGTGGACGCCCTGCACCACCGCCATATACATATATATACACATATATATATACATATATACATATATATACATATATATACATACATATATACACATACATATATACACATACATATATATATATATATATATATATATATATATATATATATATATATATATATATATATATATATATATATTGCTGCAGACTTCGCCTGTAGTATTCCCAGTCTTCCAAGGGGAACAAACTAATGCGGACCCGTACTTGTTGGTGTAAAGAATATTTATTGGAGCCCTTACACCACCACCATGATGCGTTTCGGCCTGAGGAGGCCTTGATCGCATGACGCGCATGCAGAGTGCCTTCACAATTTAAAGTGCTAGTGCATAAACATGTGACAAAAACGTCATCATAGACATAAAAGAGTCATTGCAAAACCATGATTTTGAATATATATTGTTAGACCTGTCAGCCCTAGGGTGGTCTTGCCCTGTTTTTTTTCCCTTTTGCACCTCATTTTTGCCACCATATTTTTACTGGACCTAGGTCTCCGCGCCTTGCCACTGCTAGCCAGTGCTGAGGTGCAGGTGCTCTCTCACTCAAGATGGCTGCCACAGGCCCCTGCTACTGCAGAGGGGCCTTACACGCATACACACTAGTAGCCAGGGTCAGGCTGGGACATAGGGATACAGTATCCATTCCGTCCCCGCCTCTGGGCCACATAGCCAGACATGTAGAAGGTTCCAGAACCTTCCGGGCTGTGGGAGGAGTTATGTTTTGCCGCCTTTGGGAGGGTCACCTGACCTAGGGGTATAAAAGGCTTGGAGGGAAAACTTTTTAGTCAGTTGAGTTGGGGCACCACTGATCCTGGGAGAACCTCCGCCGGAGTACAGGCTTTAGGGCCTAGGGGGAGACCTACACTACTGCTGCTGACAGGGCTTAGGCCCTGCTGTAGTAAGTCAGCTGAGGAACGCCCACCACCCACTGACCTTGCCCAGCGTGAGGGGACCCAGGGAACCACCTTCAGCGTGCTGGGAAGAACATCAAGCACTCCCAGAACCACCAACTCATCCCCCCCCCTCATAAGAAGAAACTTCTGACAAGAAACTTTTGACAAGAAACTTATAATAAGAAACTTCTGACAAGAAACTCCTGACAAGAAACTCCTAAGAAGCAACCAATCTGAAACAACAGCAAGAAACCTTAATTTGAGGAGGCCTGACCATCCAGCAAGGCCTGAAACCTAAACTGCCAAACTGGGGATCACCAGGTAAAGCGCCGTACCCTGAAGCGCTAGACCTTCACCCCCTATCTATTCCTGCCTGCTGCTGGGCTGCCCCCAAGTACTTTTCCAGTCAGCCCTGCCCACAGGCTGCTGGTGCGCCCCGCGCTCTGTCCTCCACGAGGGAGAAACTGCCCCCCCCTCAGGTCACTGACCTTGTGGGGAAATCACCGCCGCGGCCGCGTGAGGAGAAGTGCTGCTGTGAGGAAAAGCCCTCCTCGAGGCCGTGTGGTGAGGTGCGCCATCCGCGCCCTCACCGAGGGAGGCGCTGTGTTGAGGGAGGCCCCTCGAGTGGATGTGGTGAGGGGCGCCGTCCGCGCCCTCACCGAAGCCTTCAAAATTGCCCCAGAAATCGCCGCCGGGCCCGGGGCCCCACCGCCGCCGTCGCGGCCGAAGAAATCACCGCCGCAGCCCAAGGGGGCCGCGTGAAGCAGCCGCGGCCTAGCGCGATCCGCGAGGCCTCCAGGCCCCGCCGACGCCGTTGCTGGGCAACCGGGGATGCCGGCCGCGCCCCCGGGAAGGCCGCGCAGCGATTGGGCGCCGGCTCCCGCCACGCCCCCCAGCGCCGACGGAGGCCGAGGAAGAGCTCCGGCCGCGCAGAGGGAGACGGGGAGCCGGCCGGAGAGGACTGCCGGCTCCAGCTCCCCTTCCCGAAGTCCCTGAAGCCCGCCAAGTCACTCACCTGATCCCGGGGGCCGGAGGAGGGTGATACCGGCCCCCGCAACATGCCGTAAAGTCACTTCCCTGATCCCGGGGGCCGGAGGAGGGTGATACCGGCCCCCGCAACGACCCGTCATTCCGGCCAGAAGGCCGAGGTACCCCGACCGGGCCCCGCCCTCCAGAACACGGGCCGGGCCTGGAGATCGCCAGTCGCTAGGAAGCGCGACCAACGACCACGCACCAGGTGAGCCCAGGAGGCCCCTAGGGCCCACAAAAACGCCACTGGGGGCCGGGGGCCACCATTAACCCCTAAATTAACCGTGTAACTTTCCCCATGAGGCGAGGCCCCAGAGAGGAGTGGGCCTAGCCTGGAATTAACCCCTAAGGGACATAGAAGCCCCAGAATACAGGACATGTTGAGGGGTTCCCCACAGTGTTTATTAATTGAATGCTGATGCCTATTGTAATTACTGCCTAGGCCTATGCTGATAACTGCAAAGTCTTTACCTAAGGGGAAAGTGATTAATTGAATTGAGCTGAAGTGTACACCGCCAAGAGTTGAAGTGTTTTATGTTACAGGTGTACTGGAATTGCGACGCCCTCTGTACTGAATGTGGGTGCGCCTAGATTAATGCAGGCCTATTGAAATGTAACGTGAAAAGCCTTCTTTTAAGTAATTGAATATGCTTGAAGTGAACTGCATGTTTAGGCCCATGTTTTATTAATGCACCTTGTGATCATTATTGGTGCTACGTTTAAGAGATAATTCCTGCGGCATCTTAGTGGCCTACAATGTTGATGAGCTATGATGCTTTATTAAGAATGTGCACCAGTTGAGTAATGCAATGAATTTAAATGTAGATCTGAATTAATCTGCCTCATCTGATGCTACCTTGATTTATATATAAAAGATCTTGATTTTAAATACACAAGCCTGGTGTGGTGTCATGTTATTGCGTTCGCATTCCTGAGTCAAAGTAAGAGTGTGCTGCACAACTGCCTTACACATTGCCTTCGCGTGCTTTCCCGCCTCGCGCCATGCTACCGTGGCGGACTCGGTAAACCCGGTTCCAACATATATAAATTATAATTCTTTATAATTGAGGTAGGTAAAAGCTAGAATCTCTATATATTTATAAATAGCTATAAATATTAAAAGGCAATACACATATAAATATAAATGCGTTTAAAAAGAGCCAGATTATAAAACACTGAATATCGACAAGTGCATGCGTGGCATAATACATACATGAATGAATGAATGAAAACTCATTTATAGAGCGCATGGCTACCCGGAAGCATCCCAGTGCTAGGACTGCACACGGAAGGAAGGCGGAGGGACCGCGCAGAGCTAAGGAAACAGAAAAGTTTTCAATTGTTTGCGGAAGGCAACATGGTTGGGCACTATACGGAGATAGAGTGGAAGAGAGTTCCAGAGTTTAGTGGCGTTATAAGAGAAGAGGCGTCCGCCACTCCTAGCCTTCTTGATCTTTGGGACCTCGGCTAGATGAAGATCATCTGATCGAAGTTTCCTATTGGCTTTGTAGGGGCGGATCATGGCTGAGTTGATGGGGGGGCCGATCCCCTGCATAGATTTCTGTACTAGGCATAGTGCCTTGAATCTAATGCGTTCCTGGACTGGGAGCCAATGAAGAAAGACGATTGCCGGTTTCGCCGATTGTCGATTGGGGACTCCCATTAGAAGCCTGGCAGCGCTGTTTTGCACAGACTGTAGTTTAGAGACTACTGTTGTGGGGGCACCCAGATACAGTACATTGCCATAGTCCAGTCTGGAGAGTATAAGTGATTGAACCAGTACTTTTTTGGCTTGGAAGGGGAGGAGCGGGAGAACTTTACGGGCCATTCTGAGCAAGCCATAGCAAATGGCTGCCGTCTTCCTAGCCTGTACTCTAAAGCTCAGGTCCTGGTCCAGCCAGATGCCCAGACTCTTGATTTCTGATTTGGGGACCGGGGGGTCCCATGCTGACTGGCCACATAGAGCTGGATTTGTAATTGAGGGGGTTGCCTAGTATCATGAGCTCAGTTTTCCCACCATTAAGCTTGAGCTGGGACGCGTCCATCCAACTCGAGATGTCCTCTAGGCAGGGGTAAAGGCTGTTAGTACTTTGATCCGCTTGGTTTAACGCCACCACCAATTGTGTATCATCGGCGTAGGTCACCATGCGAATTCCATAGGGGGCTACGACAGATGCCAGTGGGGCCATATATACATTAAAAAGGGTCGGGCTAAGCGAGGAACCCTGAGGAACTCCGCTCAGTAGTGGGGTAGATTTGGATGCAAAGTTCTCCTCAAATACCTGAAAGGATCTTCCCTCCAGAAAAGAACACAGCCATTGAAGCGCCGTGCCTGTTACTCCTATATTCCTGAGACGGTGAGCCAGGATCCTATGGTTCATCGTATCAAATGCTGCGCTCAGGTCAAGGAGTATAATGGCAGTCGAACCTCCTGAATCTAAAATGTTCCTACTTTCCTCCACCACGGCTAACAGGGTACATAAAACCAAGTCATAATTCAGTCAACATAGCTCCATGCCTTTAAGTGACCTAAACTATGTGTTCACAAGTTTGCAGGTCATTTGCTTGTACCTGTGTGCAATGTTAGACAATTCAGCCCAAGTGGGCCTTGAATATACTGATATGTCTATGGAAAAAGTGCTTGTGCTAAGTAAGTGCCACCATAATAAACCTAAATGGTTCATAAAGTGCATGAGTGAAAAAATATATGTAAAGACTAAAATACTAGAGAGGTTCAGCAGATGAAATTACAAAACAGTTAGAAGGAAAAGAATCAAAGCAGGTAAAGAAGTCTTCACTAGAGTTATGGCCCTTTGGCGTTTTAGTATCCAGCTCTATAATATACTTGGTTTCTAGTTTGCGTAATAAGGCTTCCCGGTTACCACCCCGCCTGAGCGCTGGGACTGCATCCACAACAAATTATTTCAGCTATTCCAAGTTATTGTTGTGGAAGTCCTTAAAGTGTCTCGCAACCGGGTATGTTGCATCAGAGTTAGTAATTCCCCTAATGTGCTGGAGTATTCTTTTGTGGACCTGCAGCTTTGTACTCCATACATACTGCAGGCCACACGAGCACTCCAGCACATACACTGCATATTCTGTTTTGCAGGTAAGCATTTTTGTTAAAGGCACGGGTTCTGCCTTGAATGGGGTTTTATAGGTAGTTTTATTAACCCCAAATCTGCAAGCCCGACACGAAGTACATTTTACAAACCCTTTTCTAGAATTTAACCAAGTTTTAACAGGTCTTATCTCTGGGCTACTGCTAACCAGGGTATCACTCATCAATCTTGCTTTCCTAAAGGTGATGTTAGGATTTTTTGGCATTTTATCTCCAAGGACAGGATCACTTAGGACTAGGGGCCAATTGTTATTCATAATCCTACGTAATGTCTGGTGTTGACTATTGAACGATAGGATTAATCTGGTGGGTTGGTCTGACTGATCACTAGTTAGTTTACTGGAGCTAGCTCGATTGCTCAACAAATCAGATCTGTAGAGTCTTCTTGTTTTTCTAATTGCATTGTCAATTGTGGTTTCAACATAACCCCTGGCCAGGAATCTGTATTTACTCTCATATTGTGCCTTTTCACAGTCACTGTCCCTACTGCAAATTCGCTTAATTCTCAACATTTCCCCAAAGGGAATGCTGTGAATGAGATGCCTGGGATGGTGGCTGGTGGCATGCAATGGTGTGTTACCTGCTGTTGGCTTTCTATGCAATTTGGTTTCTAACCTGTCATTAGCTACAAAGATCTCAACGTCCAGAAAACATACTGACCGTTTACTAATGTGAGCTGTAAAATGGAAATTTAGGCTATTTACATTGATTTGTTCAATGAAATGGAGGGCATTCTCCTCCGTGCCTCTCCAAATCATGAACAAATCGTCAATATACCTGTACCAAATTAAAACATGATTTCTCAGAACATTACCATATTTAGCCTTAAGAACAGGCGCGGCCCGTGGTAGGAGTGCCGGTCGGGCGGTGACGTGGGGCGGGCGTGGGGCAGGGTGGGGGGTAGTAAACTACGGATTAAGGCCGAATACAGGTAAGTGAACATTTAAATAAATAAAACTAATTTCGTTGTGAGCGCTGCATCGCCGGAGTCGGAGGAGGCATCGCCATCGTCCACAGGAACACCCTCAGAGTCTCAACCAACACCGACGACACCCTCAGCACCGCCGAACACATGCACTTCCAGATCCACACCGATCCCAACACCACCCTCAGAGGAACCCTCATCTACAGACCCCCCGGACCCCGACCACAGTTCAGCGATTCCATCGCTGACTTCGTCAGCACACACGCCATCGCCTCCGTGGACTACATCCTCCTCGGGGACCTGAACTTCCACCTCGAGAACAACAAGGACACCAACTCCACCACCCTGATCGACAACCTCGCCACCCTCGGACTCAGACAGCTCGTGACAACACCCACCCACACCGCCGGCCACACGCTAGACTCCATCTTTTCCGCAAGCCCACACGTCTCCTTCAACCACACCTCCGAACCCCACTGGACCGACCACCACTGCATCCACTTCACCTACAGGAAGCCCACCACGCACCACCGCACCCAACAAATGCCTCGCCGCTGCTGGAGCAGAGTCACCGAAGACCAGCTAACCACCAACCTCGCCCTGAGCCCACCCGCCGAACCATCCGACCCCGACACCGCCGCCCGCAACCTCAGACAGTGGCTCGACGACTGCGCCAACACCCTCGCCCCGCTCAAGAATCCGCCCAACAGCCACACCAGCAAGAAAGCCACCTGGTTCACCGAAGACCTCCAGGCCTCCAAACGAACATGCCGAAAACTGGAGAAGATCTGGCTCCATGAACGGACAGCGGACAGCTACGCCGCCCACAAGAGCGCCACCCGCAGTCACCATCACCTCATCAGATCCGCCAAAAGGGCCTCACTCAAAGACCGCCTAGACAACAACACACACAACAGCAAAGAGCTCTTCAACATCGTGAAGGAACTCTCCAACCCCAGCTCCAACACCAACGACATCCCGCCGTCACGAGACCTGTGCGACTCACTGGCCACCTTCTTCCACCGCAAAATCGCCGACATCCACGACAGCTTCAACACCACGACCGCCCCGGCAACCACCGAGACCACTGCCCCACGACCACCAACCGCCTGCTCTCCTGGACCAACATCAACGACGAGGACACCAGCGAGATCATGAACACCATCCACTCCGGTTCACCGCTAGACCCGTGCCCCCACCACGTCTTCAACAAAGCCAGTACAGCCATCGCGCCCCATCTCCGGAAAATAATCAACATCTCCTTCGAGACAGCAACCATCCCGGAAAGCTGGAAGCACGCCGAGATCACCGCCTTACTCAAGAAACCCAAGGCAGACCCCAAGGACCTCAAGAACTTCCGACCCATCTCTCTGCTCCCGTCCCCGCGAAGGTCACCGAGAAAATCGTCAACAAACAACTGACCCGCTACCTCGAGGAGAACAACATCCTGGACCCTTCCCAGTCCGGCTTCCGCAGCAACCACAGCACCGAAACCGCCCTCATCACCGCCACGGATGACATCAGGACCCTGCTAGACAACGGAGAAACAGCAGCCCTCATCCTCCTGGACCTATCAGCCGCCTTCGACACGGTCTGCCACCACACACTACGAACACGCCTTCATGACGCCGGGATCCAAGAGAAGGCCCTGGACTGGACCACATCCTTCCTTTCCGGCAGAACTCAAAGCGTCCGCCTCGCCCCCTTCCGATCCAAGGCCACCAAGATCATCTGCGGCGTACCCCAAGGCTCCTCCCTCAGCCCGACGCTGTTCAACATCTACATGGCACCCCTCGCCCACGTCGCCCGACAGCACAACCTCAACATCATCTCCTACGCTGACGACACCCAGCTGATCCTCTCCCTCACCAAAGACCCTCACACCGCCAAAGCCCACCTCCACGAAGGAATGAAGGCCGTCGCCGGATGGATGAGGTCCAGCCGCCTGAAGCTGAACTCGGACAAGACGGAGGTCCTCATCCTTGGTTCCAACCCTTCAGCCTGGGACGACTCCTGGTGGCCGACATCACTGGGAACAGCCCCGACACCCACCGACCACGCACGCAACCTAGGGGTCATCCTCGACCCCACCCTCTCCATGACTAAGCAGGTCAACGCCGTTTCCTCATCCTGCTTCAACACCCTCCGAATGCTCCGCAGGATCTTCAAGTGGATCCCCACCGAAACAAGGAAAACAGTCACCCAGGCCCTCGTCACCAGCAGGCTGGACTATGGAAACGCCCTCTACGCAGGAACGACGGCTAAGCTCCTGAGACGGCTGCAACGCATCCAGAACGCCTCTGCATGTCTTATCCTCGACATCCCCCGCCGCAGCCACATCACACCCCACCTGAGAGACCTGCAATGGCTCCCTGTCAACAAGAGGATAACCTTCAAGCTCCTCACCCACGCACACAAAGCACTCCACAACTCCGGACCAGCCTTCCTCAACAGACGACTCAGCTTCTACACCCCCACCCGCCAGCTCCGCTCCACCAGCCTCGCCCTCGCCACAGTCCCCCGCATCCGGAAAACGACCGCCGGCGGCAGATCCTTCTCCCACCTCGCCGCCAAGACCTGGAACACCCTCCCCACCAACCTTCGGCAGACCCAAGACCTACTGGCCTTCAGAAGACTCCTCAAGACCTGGCTCTTCGATCAGTAGCAGCACCCGCCCCACCCTCATCCCCCAGCGCCTTGAGACCCTCGCGGGTATGTAGTGCGCTTTATAAGTGACCTGATTGATTGATTGAATAAATAAATAAAATAATCATTGATGTTTCTTAAAAAGTCACTAGTGTCCTGTATAAAAGACGGTAGTTGTCGTACGTGCTCCTGAAGAAAAGAATCTATGTAGCGTGAAGTATTTTCCAACAGGCTATTGCGAGCAGAGATGATTGGCCTGCCGGGTGGTCTTGATGCATCCTTGTGAATCTTCGGAATGAAGTAAATCACCGGAATTACAGGGTGATCGTTCTTTAAGAACTTAAACTCGTCATTACTCAACAGGCCAGCGCTCTTCCAGGCAAGAAGTTTAGCGTAAAAATCATTCCAAGAATTTTTTACTGCTTGAATATTGCTTCTCCTGTAACAATCCCTGTCATTAAGTTGTTTAAGAGCTTCCTCCATGTACAGGTCGTGCGGCCAGAGCACAACATTCCCTCCTTTATCAGATTGACGAATAATGATTTGTTCGTGAGATTGCAATTTTTTCATCAATTGAAAGTACAGGTTGTTGTGATAAGTGTGTTTTTTGAGAGCTTGAGATGTTTTATAGTATAGTTTCTTGAGTTCATAGGTCACCTGCTCGTTGAAAATATCAAGACTATCATGTAACATAATAGGGTGAAACGTAGATTTTGGTTTGAACTTGGTAAGTATCGTCCCCCCAGTTTCAGGCAAGCTTTCCATGGTTCCAATTCTAGCTCTGTTATCTTAGTTTTGTAGTTGCTGGAGATCTTTAAGTAAATCAACATCTGCTGCTGTTAACATAGCTGGACTTTTTGTCACGGATGGCCCCTCCGCTGGCAGATTTTTCTTGTGAGTTTCCTGCATAAGATGATATTTGCGCAATTTGAGTTTCCGTATAAACCTGTATATGTTGATGCGCGTCTGTGAATAGTTAAAATTGCTCCCTGGGCAATATGATAACCCTAGGGCTAGTAGTTGTCTCTACGCCTCACTCAGGGTTATGGTGGATAAGTTGATGACCGTTTGGGAGTCACTGTTGCTATTGTTTCTGATTACTTGCGCCTCACAGCACACGAAGGGATGACTGAAGTCTATTTCAAAGACATAAGACTATTTTTGATTTGGAGCACAAGTGTGCCTCAATTGCTAGAAGTCCCAGACATTATGCTGATATTGTATGATTTACTTAATTCCAGTTCTAATTGCAATTTGTATTTTACAAGCATTATTGCGTTATGCTGAGAAATTCAATGATGAATATTTTATGCTATCGTGTTGCTTACAAAAAATTGCAGTATTTTTTCTGTTTTTATTCATGAGTATAAAAATTGCTCACTAGGTGACAAAGGCTGCTGCGCAGCCGAAACGCATCCTGTCGGGTGAGGCCTGAAGAAATAAACAGATATTGATCTTTCTCCGCCTGAGAGTGCCGTTTCTTTCTTGAGTTTGAAGGATTGCTGGAGCATTTTGACAAGCGCTAGCGCTTTTTTCGTGCACCACTAACGTTTTGGAGCACGCCGACAATAACCGCAACCCATGGAGATAGCAGTGTGAAGGCCGGCGAGCCCTCGAACAGATGGAATTCAATTGGGGAAGTGGAAGCCGGTCGGTTGGAGTGAAGGTGCGGCATGGAGAGCCTTCGTGTGCTCCCGGCAGGGCCTTTCTTCCTGCAGGCCGGCCCCCTCACTAAATGTCTACTACAGTTCGGAGCTGGGCACCGCAGTATTCATCACGCGGTGGGGGACAGAGAATCATAATTATGTTGGGGCAATTAGGACACCGGAGTTGAGTAGCAGCAGGTTATTACAGCTGTATCGGTAAGCTTCTAGTGTGAGGCAACTAAGCCGTATTTGAAGAAAGTATGCGCACTTACCGACAATACAACTTTGGATGATTTTCATTTTGAACTGTGTTTGATTATGCTGTACTGCTGCTATCAGCTGTCTTGTGGTTTATTTTCGGCAACAGTAAAATTAGAGTAATCTGTTTCTCGGGATGTACATTGACTTAACCGCATTGAAATGAACTGGGGTTGAGACTTTCCATTGGGAGATGCAACAGCGTATTTTAAAAGCGTTGTGAGCTCACAACACACGAAGGGATGACTGAAGTCTATTTAAAAGACATAAGACTATTTTTGATTTGGAGCACAAGTGTGCCTCAATTGCTAGAAGTCCCGGACATTATGCTGATATTGTATGATTTACTTAATTCCAGTTCTAATTGCAATTTGTATTTTACAAGCATTATTGCGTTATCCTGAGAAATTCAATGATGATTATTTTATGCTATCATGTTGCTTAAAAAAACATTGCAAGATTTTTTCAGTTTTTATTCATGAGTATAAAAATTGCTCACAAGATGGCGCTCACTAGGTGACAAAGGCTGCTGCGCAGCCAAAACGCGTCCTGTCCGGTGAGGCCTGGTGAAATAAACAGATATTGATCTTTCTCTGTCCCAGAGTGCCGTTTCCTTCTTGAGTTTGAAGGATTGCTGGAGCATTTTGACAAGCGCTAGCGGTAGCGCTTTTTTCGTGCACCACCAGTGGTTTGGAGCACGCCGACAATAACCGCAACCCATGGATATATATATATATATATTTATATATATATATATATATATATGCATATATATATATATATATATATATGTATATATATATATATTACAGACTGTAAACCGCTATAGCTGCCATGCCCTGTGGGGGTGTGGAGTGGTGCTACCCGCAGTATCTGACTCTCAATTAACCCTCAAGTGACACACTTTTGTAAGAAGTCTCAAAAAGCGACAATGCCTCATTTATTGTAAATTAGGGGTGGGTGGAATCTTCCATTCAGCCCGCGAATTGGCTGAATTTTGGCCACTCTGTGTTACTCTTTAACACAGAATTCTGGCCAAATTCTGCCAATCACCATGGGACGAAATTTTTCGCTTGCAAGGGTCAAAAATATGTGAGCTGGTGAGTGAGATTTGGCATCCCCTAACACGATTTTCTAATGCAGTCTGTCGTTGGCGTTCGCGAGTGGTCAGGGGGCCGCCGTTCGAGTAGCTTTGCTGCCACTCGAATAGATTTTCTACTTCAAAGGCAGCAAAATCAACTCGAATGGTTGCGCACTCTCGCGCAATGCATGCTTCAGTTTGTGATGATTTTCAGCACTGCTCGTGCTACCGGCGCTAAAGTTTTGCGTGAACAGCACGACCTGCATATTTTCTGCCTGTTGGCAGAATTTGGTGGAATCTCGTGCAGATTTTCTGTAACTCCGCAGAAACTCTGTGAGTTCTGCCCACTCCTATTTTAAATAACTTAAAACAGCTCAGCAACGCATTACAGCCCCTAGACCTTGTTCACGCTCACTGGTTCAAGTGCAAATCTCCTCCATAAATGTGAATAATAACAATGGAAAGAATTAAGACAATTTCTCAGTTTGGGTGCAATGCTGGAGGGCTGCCTGATTGACATTTCAATAATGAAAGAGCAATAAAACAACACCAAAAATCAATGGCGAGTCTCCCTATCATTCCCCAGTGGATATACCATCTGTCTCTAACATGTATCATAATTTTGCATTACTATAAAACACAATTGTATTGCATAATAGGTAGAAATAAACAGAATTTCATGGCAGAGAAATCCAGCTTGTTGTGTATACGATCACAACAATCATGGCAAAGTGAGGTTAGTATGTACCTAAACAGGTCTTTACTCTGACAAATGGCCATCAGCACATTTCATGGCAGAGAAAGCCAGTAGAGACCTCATGGTGTATGCTACCACAACCATCTTGCCCAAGTGGGCTTAGTATATACCCAACAGGTCTTTACTTTAAAATTGAAAAATATATCATATAAAAAAGTGATATAAAAAAGTACTCTTCAGGTACATGCCCAAGTGGGCATCAGCAAATTAATGCAGTCCTCTCAATTAGAAATTTGGTGATAAAACAAAACCTGACATCTCCTAGTGCCCAACAGAAAATAGTGAATGGAAGAGTAGGGTAGAGGGAACCAGCTGAGACAGCCTCTCATAACCGCAGCAACACCAGGTGCAGAGAGTACCTTCCTCTACTCTCTGTGAATAAAAAGAGAAACAATACATGGTAAAAGACACCACAACATAAAAGAAAAAACATACTGTCACTTGAAACCAAGAAAGCAACCTATACAACCGCAGCAGGACAAAATCATGCATCACAATGAAAATTCAGCCCAAATGTACAGATAATTCACCAGAATTCATACCATATGAGGTTTTGGTGTTAAGATCAATTATGAGGCAAGATTCTCTTCTTCTCAACTTGAGAAGTCTGTCACCACTCAGGGGAGCCATCTCAGTTTTCTCAATTCCAGAAAATGCAACTTCTCAAAATGGCTTGCCGCTGGATAATGTTTATCGTGATTATCTATTGCATGCTTATGTTCCAGCACTCTCTTATGCACTGGGTGAACCATACTGCCCACGTGCCTATGGCCAGATGGGCATTTTAAGACATAGATCACGAAGTTAGTTGCACAGTTAATAAATTAAGATATTTCACTAGACTTTCTAGAAAAAGATACATCAAAATGTTTTACATTCTTTGAATTAGCACAAGCTTTGCATTTGCCACATATGTAAAAAACCTTTCCGTTCAGTATTAGTATCAGTATTTCTAGTCATAGTGGTAGTATCACTATGTAAAAGTATTTTTGCGTGAACTACTCCTGCAGTATGTAATAGCAGGTTTATCACTCACAATTTGCCTAGTGACATAAGTTCCAATTTTTAGTCAGATATCTCCTCATTGAACTCAACTCCTCATTGTACGTTGTGATTAGCCTCAGAGAACCCTCTTCACTGAACGTGTTCTCTCTACTAGCGCCAAACAAAATTTGATCCCTGGATTTGACACTCACATTTTGCATGACTTTGTTCAGTCCCCTTCTTGGATAGCCCAGTTTCAAGAACCTTTCTATCATGTTTTCCTGTTCTTTCAAGAAGTCCCCTTTATTGCTACAATTCCGTTTGGCTTGAATTAACTCACCATACGGTATATATACCATTTTAGGGGATTTGGATGGCTACCAAGGGCATGGAGTAGGCTATTACCAGACGTTGATTTCCATACAATTTAGACTCCAATCTATTTCCTAACACCTAAACAATCACATCTAAGAAAACAATGCATTCTATGCTCATGTTACACCTCAATACCAGGTTGAAATTATTCTCGTTCAGGCGTTCAATAAAGTTTATAGCATTCTCCTCACTATTTTGCCAGATGATAGACAGGTCATCAATAAATCTGACCCATACGATCGCCTTCTCCATGTCTTGGACAAATTGGGGTGCCATGGACACCTGCTCCTCCCACCAGCCCATCAGCAATTTGGCATAGCTGGGGGTGAAGCAGGTGCCCATCACAGTCCCCCGAAATTGTCTGTATAAAGTCTCATTAAAAAGAAAGAAATTCTTAGTCAGGCAGAACATCATCATGTCAAGCAATATGTTAGAATGGACAAAATAACTAAAAAGGCCTTGCTCTTAGAAGATATTTACAAGCAGTTACCCCATACAGGTGTTTTACACTCATGTACAAGGATCTCACATCCAGTGTCATAAGTTAAACATCGTCTTCCCAATTAATGTCCTCAATTCTTTTCAGGAAATCCTTAGTGTCATCAATGTGGGATGATAGTGCGCACACTAATGGTCTCAAAATGTGGTCAATATACAGTGAATTGTTTTCTAGGAGGCTGTTTCTGGAGGAAACGATTGACCTCCACGGGGGATGCTCTGAAGATTTGTGCGCCTTGGGCAACAAATACAACACTGGTAGCCATGGGTGGTCATTTTTTAGTTATTGATATTCTTCATAGTCAATCAAACCTTTATCTTTCCAGTTGTTAAGAAGTTCCCAGTATTTCTCAATTGTGTGCATGCATTCAACATGACTAATGACCTTATAACAATCCTTGTCATCAAGTTGTCTCTGGGCCTCTGCTACATACATCTCTATGGGCATGATAACAATATTTCCTCCCTTATCATCAGGGCATATCACCATCTCTTTATCATTAGCCAGAGGGCCAATCGTGTTACGTTGACACCACATGAGATCACCTCTCCTTGTAGTGCTTTTGATGTTATGCGATCTCAATTTCTGTAAATCAGATACTACTGTTTCCGCAAAAGATTCTATCATGTCAAATGTTAGCAAAGGTATAAATTTAGATTTGGGTTTAAACTTGCTACAATCATTTTTATCATAAACAATACCCAGCTCATCCAATATGCTTTCCAAATCCTTGAATTCTGTGGTCAAACCCTCTTGGAGTTCATACAGGGTAGTAAGGAAATCAAAGTCACCTATGCTTAGATCACTAATACTTGCGGGTTCACCCTGAGCTCTCTGTTTTTCCTGGTTTGACTTCCTACCTAATTTGAAAGCTTTCTTTAATTTCAAATGTCTGACCAATTTGAACAAATCAATCCTTTTCCTAACAAAACTGAACCTCTCTGTAGAGTGGAAGGAGAGGCTATAGCATAGGACATTAAGTTCTGTTGCAGTCAGTTATCTATTACATAAATTAATGATTCTACTTTTTACCATATTCCTTGTCCCATCTCTGGACCCATCTTGTGCGTTCCCATGGGAGTCCGTCTTGCGTTTCCTTCCTTTCCTTTGGCAGTTCTTATTTTGCATTTCAAGCCTCCTCCTCGCCCTCTGGTACCTTTTCCTCTGGTGGATTGTTGGTTTATTATTCATCCCTTTCTTGGAAGACGAAATTGTTCTAAAAAGGTTGCACCTCTACTCCCACCTTTCCGTGGAAAGCTACGTCCCTCCAGAATTATCTGGACACTGATAAAATACCTCTAGCTTGAGAATATTTATTATACCTACATATGAAGTCACTGATCCCATAATGGTAGATGCATGGGCCCAAAATCTGATGGCATGCTTAAAGACTATGCTCAGTATCTTAATTAAATATGCCTGTTCAGACCGTGAAAAGGTATTGAATGAAACAGAACAGATCAATGCATGGCTAGCTTTACAAAAAGAATAAGTCCAGATTGCCAAGAAGCCTGTGCAGGCTGTGGTACAGGTGGCTGGGTGTGATGTGGTGCAGGTAGATGTGTTGGCTCCCTTCCATATGTTGACCATGAAGGAAGACTTTGGATCAATTTCAGCATGCCCTCCGTCATCTTTATGGGCAAGGCATGGTGTTTTGCACTCTCTTCCCTGGCTATGATGTCATTTATATTTTTTGACATGTCTTGCCAAAATTTGACCATCCTGTCAAAGAAATGGGTCAGCCTGTCCACCATCTGTGGGAATTGGTGCATGTCCTGTAGTGAATCTGACATGTCAGACAGAGTAGCCCCTACAGACAAATGACCTGCCTCACATCAGCCTGCTGTTTGAAAACATTCTTCTCCAACTGGCCACCATGACCATCTGCTAGCCCCCTCCACATGGGATGGTCTCGGATACGAGTGTCAGGTCTACCAGCCGGGGTAGGGGGGGACGTGTGGAAAAGGTGGGAGGCTGTGGGCAGGAGATTGGTGCCTAGGGGATACCTGATCCTCACCAGGAGTGGTAGGTCCCTTAGATGGTGGAGCAAAGGCCTGGGATGCGGGATGCACTGTCATTGGAGGAGTGTGTAGGGGAACCAACACATCAGACATGGACGTGAGGGCTGTGAGGGGCTGATGGTTGTGTTGGGGTAGGTGAAAGCTATGGCTGGTTGGCTGACTGCTGGGAACAGGCAATCCTCGGGGTGGAGTGGGAGGCACTATGCTGGCCAGAGCAGGTGTGGGCTTAGACTTTTTGCCCAGTGGGTCAACAATGGCGGGCAGGGAATCAGACTCATCATCCTCTGCAAGCAGCGCCAGATCATCTTCACCCTCCTCTACTTCCTCCTCATCCTCCTCTACTTCCTCCTCCTCTTGTGCATTACTGGCAGCTGAAAAGCCTGCCTGGAAGAGGAGTTGGTTTTCTCCTTCGATTGACCGTTGCCCACCACTGGTGGATGGTCCTTCTTCCCGAAGCAACCCATCGTCCTCTGCACCTGAAAGATAGAGGTTGCAACAGGATAAGTATTTGCCTTACTATTTTATGTGGGGCAACACTATGGTTGAGTCAAATGGTCTTAGCATCAATGGATGTTCCACATACACATGACAACTCACACCATAGCATTGAGGTGTTCAATGCAGCTGTGCAATGAAAAAGCAAACTCACCAGTTCCAACCACAGCTCTGTGTGGTATTGAGATCTCCTGTGATGTCAGCTGCTGAACCTGGCTCCTTGAGTGTGTAGCAGAAGTTGTTGTCCTCGATCCAGCTGCTTGAGAAGGA
The DNA here is from genome assembly GCA_963921515.1 of Calotriton arnoldi. Classification (NCBI taxonomy): domain Eukaryota; kingdom Metazoa; phylum Chordata; class Amphibia; order Caudata; family Salamandridae; genus Calotriton; species Calotriton arnoldi. Next base: position 69,096 of record CAWUFW010010113.1, read on the forward strand.
AGTGACACCATACTTAGGGGGATAGGGACAAGAAAATGTCGGAGCGCGGTGTAATGCCAAATTAGGGAACGCCACACTCTGACATTTTTAAAATGCAGGGATGAGCTGTATTTACAAAATACGGCGCACCTATGCGTTTCCCCTAGCGCTGGCACAAAAAGCAATGCCTAACACCAGCGCAGGCACTCTTGCGTCATGTTGCAAGGGTGCCTGCACTGCAGGGGTGATTATTTATGTGCAGGAAGGGACACCTTCCTGCACATAAACAATTTTTAAAGGCGATTTGCTTTTTCTATGCTTGCTGCAGAATGCTGCGGTAAGTGACATATTTACAAGGTGGCGTTAAGCCACTATAAGTGGCTTAACGCCACCTTGTAAATATGGGGTAGAGAGCAACGCCACAGAGCGTCAGAAAAAGTAACGCTCCGGTGGCATTAGGGGCTTGTAAATATGCCCCTTAATGTTCTGCATGAACTATATGTGAACATGCACACTCGACACACAGATCACTGAATATGCTGGGAACCTTTTACACACCAACTTGCGAAGCTATGCAGAAGTGGCTATATCTTCTAATGTCTTTCCACAAGTATTTGGTTATTTTGCATGATTTGGGATTCTATTGTTTACAACACTATATAGCACGCTTACCTGATGGACGGATGGCACTGGGTTTGACTGCTGCTGCCAGGATGTCTCCCAAACCTCTGGATGGTGTCATCTGGATCACTGAGGAAGTCCCGTCAGCAGCTGTAATGTGACATACATGTCCACAATTAAGTGCAAAGGATGAGGGTAATGATTTTACATGGATATGCAGTTTACGGGTGGGGTCCACATATGGCCTTCCTGACCTATACATGCGGCCACGGATCAACAGCAGCACTGGGCAGCTGTTAACTCAACATGGCACTGACATCAACCAGATATCACATTTGCAGGTAAACGTGTAATTGAAGGTTACTGTTAGTAACTAGGGTGACCTGCACCGCCTACCTTTGGATACACCTTTATTTTTAGTGGCATCATTACTCAGTGTTTTTGTGGGGTTTGGCCTACTTTAAGATATGTTTTTCAAAACGTTAAGAAAATTTCAAGGACAGACATTTCTTCTAATTGTGAATGCGGATCACGAGCGGGAGTTGTTTGAAAATCAAAAATTAAAATGGTAGAATTTGTACACGACAATCGTAAATAGATATCTGCTAGATATAGAAGCCAACGTTACAAATCTCGCAGCAAAAAGCTCTTAAACAATTTATGCATATGGTCCTTGACAAACTCAAGTATTCGTCAAAGACACAGCACCTGGAAGGCTGCAAAATATCAGTACTGCAACCTCCATTTTCTCATAAATCGGAATAGGGCTTCACTGTTGTGTCCGGTATCCGATTATACTGCAGTACCATGTGAACAATGAATCCCTCAGTATCAGTTACTTTACCCCGTGTACCACACGCAACCCTTACTAGCAGCTGGTGTTCACCCTTGCTATGTTTCCGTTCTCACTGTACCTAGTGATGTGGCATGTGTGTGCCACACATACTTGAATTGTTCCCCTGCGATGCTTGCAAGGGCGCGGTGTTTACTCTGTGCATGCTGTTGTAAGTACCCTATGTACTTTAAAGGTTTTTTTACACATGTATTATTGTACCAGTGTCCCTCTCACCCTCTACGCTTGGCAGCATCTGATGCCAAACGCGGCACCTGCATCTTCATACCTACAGCGGTGTTTCACTAGCCTCACCCCCTTAAAGCTGCCATCCTGTCTCGGAAGTCTACCTACCACATGATCTTTCAGCTGAGCCAGAGTACCTCATCTAGCAGGCAGCTTGCGCTCCATGCCTCTTTCTCAATCAGACAGACTATCCTCGACTTGGAAGCCGAGCTTCATATACTATAGAGAAGAAGCTGCGCACCTCCCCTCTCTTCCTACAGCTTTGCCTCTAACTTGTTTAACTGGCTGAGTACAACAGAAAGCCTGATTTTCTAAACTTCTGGTAGGATAGACAGGCGGCTAATAGATCACGTGATTAAAGAAGTTACAGTCAAGCGGATGTGAAACCAAAAAGCCATGTGGAGCCACTAGCAAAATGAAACCAGCTGAGGGTGAAAACCCAAAAAAGAATCACACCGACTCTCCTTACGTCAGTGCTGATGCCACGCCGATGTCGGATGAATGAGTTGCATTAGAAAACAAGGCACACAAGGAGCGTGCACGTCAGTGCTCGTTCCTGCAGCAATACTCCATGGGAGTTAACTTTAAAGAAGAGGTGCGACATGCACCAACTCTTAGCCATTTGCAGGCTATCATTTTTTAATGACACAGACTAAAGCCAGTCCAAAGCGGTGGGAGGAGTCAGACCCCAGATAGTCCATACAACAGATCACCTGACAGCGCAAGCGCTGTAGGCTCGACCTAAAAATTGCCCACCTCAGTGTCCTATTTCTAGGGTACGAGTTGTCAAGTGAAGGAAAGAGCCTGGCGACACCGTTTTTAGAAAAATGTGCACTGCTCCAACGACTCTGAAAAGACTACAATCCATTTTAGGATTGTTGAATTTTGGCAGGATATACATTTTGGATTACGCAGAAAGGGTAAAACCTTTCTACGACTTGTTTAGACCTGATTTTTCAGTGCACCATTCGACACAGGAACATACAGATATTCTGCGTTCCGTACAAGCTGACATGATAGCTTCTAAACATTTACATAAACCTCTTAACACAACTAACCTAGTGATCCGCGTAGTCGCTGGACCAACAGGGTACACATATATCACTTTCAATGAATGCGATACAGTCCCTATTGCATACAAATCACAGTAGTACACGAATGCTCAAATGTGTTTTGCACCTACTGAGAAGATACTCACAGCGTTACAGACTGCTGTCGTGAGGGAGAGTGCATTAGCGCAGGGGAAACGCATAATTGTTGTGACCCCGGTACCAACCCTAGAGGTTGTTACAAAAGCAAGCATCCCAAATGCTAAAGCATTACATCCACAATGGATTCAATGGGCTAACTCTCTCACTGCAACAGACGAAGATTTCAGATTTGACTCTACATTACAAACACAAGCATTCTTGCAGTACGAACAAGAATATCCACTGCTGAATGAAATTATTCCTAGATCGATATGATTGTATCATTTATACCGATGGTTCTGCCCAGCCGGCCGTAGGAACAAAACATCAATATTGCACGGAAAGCACAATTGTAAAAGGGCGCATGTTTGATGGAAAGTTCCATACTGGGAAAACACACACTCTGTCCCTAGGGGACTGTACGGCGCAGCTGGCAGAACTAAAAGCGCTGATACTGGCACTACAAAATACGGATCGTAAATTCCCCACACTAATTGTGTGGGATTCATTTTACTGTGTTCAGTCCTATAACGAACATTTACATTATTGGGGCCAGAATGGATTTAGGGATTCCAAATGTTGCACAGTAAAGCACAAGATGCTTTGGGAATAAGTGGCAAAGCTGAAAGAAGGCTAGACCCGGGCTCATATTATTCATACATTGAGTCCTCAACATGTTGGCATTCACGTTGAAGGGAATTCAATGGCGAATGAAGCCACCAAGGCAACAGTTCGTACTGCTGCCGTTGCTGCAATAACACGCTGAAGTACGAGGATAGACGGAACTACTATGGTGGCAGTTAATGCCACGTGCAATAGAACAAAATGCTTTTCACTGAAGTACTCCTACAAGTTAGATGCACAAAACATTCTGTATGCTCAGATTCCAGGAGTGGGGGATAGAGTTATACCAAACATTGATCACAGATTAGGACTGATACTAGCTGCACATGAGGGTCTGGGTTCCGCTCATGCAGGGATTACTGCTACAGTTTCATTACTGAAGCACCACTATTGGTGGCCAGGTCTATCAAAACAGACCAAGGACTTTGTCCTTAAATGTGACATCTGCCAGCAGATGAAAGGTTCCACCGTAGCACGTCCAGCACAGACACTTCTATTGCTCTCAGACAAGCCTTTGGCTTGTGTTTATTTGGACCACTGCACTCCTTACAATCAGATGGGGCTTACAAGTATATCTTGATGGCAGTGGATTCATGTTCCAGATTCCTGTGGGTTTGGCCACAGTGCTCGGCTGACGCTCGAACTGTTATGAAGGATTTGCAAGTATTTATCCGGACATACGCAATTGGTACACTACATTCTGATCAGGGTCCGGCGTCTACTCCTCCCCCTACCATCCCAAGTGAAATTCGGTCGTTGAGAGGAAGAACCATGACTTAAAGCACTCCTTAACAGCTAGGGTACTAGGCTCGGGTGGCAGTTGGGTCAATCCCCTATATGGGTTCCAGAGGGCACTAAACATGCCAAGAAAATCCCTTGGGGGTCGTACACCTTATGAACTCCTGTTTGGTGTGAGAATTTGTTTAACAGACCTTGATAGTATCAGCACAGTGGCGGCTGAAACACCATTTGACATCAATTAGCGTTTGGCTGTTTTACAGGAACTAAATGAATTCCAGGCCTTACAAAGCAACGTCCTAGTAAAACGCACCCCCACTGGAGAAAGGAAGGTAGTTCTGGCAAGACCTGCCTCGGTCCTGAAGATTGGGGACCTGGTCAGAGAAAAGATAGTGGACATCTTGCAAAGTGCCTCTTCCGCCCCTTGCCGGTCGCCGAGACAAAAGGTTTGTCTCAATTGATCTGATCAAACCACACTATGTGGCCGATTCTCAACAGTAGGCCATGTGGGCTTCTGGGTAGCCGCCGCACTCCTCTCGCTACTGTACAGGAAGTTCAGATGGAAGCTTTACTAACAACTGAAGACTCCACGCTCCAAAGAGATGCTGTAAACAATGATGAAATGATACTTCTCCCTGTTGAAACAACTACAACTGTGCAATCAACAAGTACAGAAATTTCAATTCGAAAACTTGACAACGTCTATGTAAACATGCCACATATCGAGTCATCTACCAGTTCAACAAAACCTGCTGAGCTGCCAACAATAGACCGGACGGCGTCTGGCTACTTTGTGCATTATGATGATTTCTCATCGGATCCGAGTAAACTTGAACTGCCAACACCACCTCTCCTTTTCAAACTACGAATGTATGCTCTCCATCATTGGCTGAAAAAGACTTACTATGTTGTTCCCTGGATACATCTCTGGATCACAATTGGATTACTTTTCCTGTACTTTGGATTGGTTTAGTGACTGTCTTTTTCCTACTTCTGAATGGACACTTTCTCCCAGAACGCTCCGCAGTACAACTTGTGAACTTGGTTCTTAAACCACATGCATCATCGCACCATGAACTGAGGGACCTGCACCTGGTAAACATTACAGCAGTTCCAGTTCCTGAAGGAATTGTATGGGACAGGGTATCATATGATGTGATTGGTCCTAATGAATTATTGCAAAATCCTTATTTGTTTAAGATTTCCTTAATTGATATCATCACCTCTAGTACTTTCTCTGATGATTGTGACATTGAAACTGTGAATAATCTGCTTGCAGATCTAGAGCAATCAGCTGCATTTTCTAATAATGACTTGTATGATGGTACATCTAACTATGGAGACATGTTCTGCTACCAACCTATGGTCACCATTTTTTGCACAAAGCTAGTATCCAGCGCGCTGTTTATAATTACACACAATGGGAGCACTGCCCAACACCGCTGAATGGTAGTCAAAAGACATTTGCACAAATGTTTGCTTATTTTTCAGGTTTTGAAACATCAGACCCAGCCTCATATTGATATAGGCTTGCACCTACACCTGCAAAGAAAAATATGCTTACAAACACTAAGGAGATATATTCTGCTTCCTTTAGTTCCCAACTGTCTATACAGGGTTTCGATGTTTGGAAAGACACCATAGACACTAAATCTGTCTGGGCGACAAAAGACTGGCAGGTTCAGGGAACCTTATTTAGAGCATGCCTCATACCACATCAAATGATTTTCCTGAACAAAACAGTGCAACAAACTTTATTTCGTAGTATAACAACAATTAAGGATTTGAACACACCGCGTATTCCCGCATTCTCACGCTTAGAGAATTGGCAGCACTTTACACACTTCAGTGAGGATACACTAGGTACCATGATACATAATGGTTCTTTTAATTCATCAGACCCCAATTGGAAGAGATGGTTGGTTTGGCCGCCGGACACAAATAGGTGTCAATCTAGATTCCTGGGTAACACCGAAGAGTTTAGGATCAATAGGCCTGATCAGCGATATGTACAAACAGAACATTTGGGAGTGGTGACGTCATATAGTATTGGGAGGTTATGCCTAGATTTGCTAAAAAACCTCAACACTTGCCCAGGTGAAGCAACACTTGTCCCTTCTTTTTGATGACATGGAACTCAGGGATTTTTTATTAGGTCCCCAGAACCCATGTGTGAGATGGACAGGGTTAACTTAGAAAAGGCTTTGGCTGTGGTTGACAACAGAATTACCACATTATCATCCAGAATGTATTCACTGGCCAACTTAGCATCTTCCGCAATTGATATAATCCAGCAAGATATATCTATTTTACAACATGGACAGTCACAATTACAGTCAATCGTAATACTGTGCTGGACGTTACAAACGTTACGGTCCGGCCATGTGCCATGGCATTACATCAACAGTACAAGTCTGTTTTCGGCATACGATCTAACAAAGACAAATAATAATGGCATGCAGAGATACGAAATATACCATGTTGCACATTGAAAAATTAGACCAAATACCTTTCACAGTGGCTGAGACACCATCCACTGACTGGATAATCCATGGTTACATCACCCTACGGTCACGACGTTCCAATTCCAATACTGTCTCCAATAACAACAGGTAGGTAGATATGAAGTGCTGGTGGAAGGTTATGTGGATGAGTATTGGGAATTACCGTTCAGGTTTAGATGCAGGAATGGGGACACAGAGGTTTTCCTTAGAGGTTCTGATTGTGAGGATGCTTTAAGCGATTCCATAGTCTGCAACAACGTTTCTCTCCACGGAGTATGCAATGCTTCAGTAGCGAACTTGTCTTGTTATCTGAAGGGTTCTCCTGTTGCCGTGATTCATCTGGTGTTCAAGCTGCTCTCGAATGGGAGCTATTTGATGCTGAATGATCAAGGTCGCTGAGGAATGGAACTGGGCACCGCTTATCTAGTGACGGTTAATTTCATAGTGACTTGTTGCACACAAGTACTGTTTCCACCTGCCCGCACAGTTAGGGAGGCAGCGCTATGGCCTTTGATAAATGTTTCCAACATACAGTTTTATTCTTTGACCAAACTGAAAGCCATGCTTTTTCAGAAGGATGTGGCCTTATATTTAGCCAGAAAGACGTTTGATCTCCAGGTTGCAAGGTCCTCATCTGAGATACAGATACTACTGCACACTAACTTCCCGCTGCATTTTGGGGAGCTGGTCCACCATACCTTTAACATGTCTGATACGAAGGGAAAAGTGTACTTTTTAAAATGTATCGGCTCTGGTCTGGTTAGCACATTTAACCCGTTAAGTGCACCCGTCGGCCAACGGCCGTCTCGAGCACTACCTCGCTAGTGCTGCGCACGTCCGTTGGCCGACGCGGCCCCCCCACTCAATAGAACTCCCGCACCGCGGCGGAATTTGCGCCGCGGTTAAGGAGTTAAGACAATTTTCTGAGTTATACCATCGTTCATACACTCTGTGTTGGGAAGCGTTTTTGGAGGGCTCCCACTTGTCCTGCTACTTGTGGCGGGAATTCAGATTTACATTTTTCTGCTCCGCAATGGACATCCCAGTTCAACCTGGAATGGAGACAGCAATGCTAGTGCTGCATTGCTGTGAGCGTATGGTATACTGCTTCGGCACACCTTGGCTTCAAGAACTGAACGAGCACTGGTTCTTATCCTTCAATCCTGTCTAGCTTGACTGCATGCAACCTCTATTCCCCTGTCTGCTTTGCTGCTATAAATGCGTCCTGGATATATGTCTTGGATCAGAATTGGTTGCGCCACCAGACATTGAAGTACTGATAGACCCCTTAAAGGCCCATGTGTATTGTTGTCCCCAGCGTAGTCCATTGATGATGAATACATTCTTAGAGCCCCCTGGGATGCTTCAGCTCCTAGTGGTGTGACCAGCAGCTCTGCGTATCACTTATGGGTAACAACACCTCCCTCAGCGGCTGCTGGGGAATTGGATGGAATCACCTTTGCTCCATAAACCTGCTTCGAAGTGTGCCTCTGGGATCATCGTCTGTGGTTGTGTACAACAGTAATGTTGCGTCTACCACTCGGAACACATAAACAATTGGCTTCTTTCGTGTGGGAACAATTTGGCCCATTTTTTAAACAAAATGAACCAAAACAGTTTTTACTTTCTTTTTCTTGGCACCATGGCTTTCTGAGTGCTTGGGATCTCAAATGGTATAATGACTTAAAGGCTTTTAAATAAATATTTTAAAGGAAAGCCCACTTTTAGATGTTTTTAAGAGTAGTTTTTAACGTTTTTAAAAGTGTCTGCTGGCTTTTTAGATAGCTTTTAAATATCGACCCTTAGTATGAGTAGTGGTTGTTATATTCCCAAGTTTGGTCCATGTAGCGTAAGCAGCTTAGTTGTGTGCGCAACAATTTTCGATTAGTTTCCCTGAAACTAAACTTGTTTACATATTTAGCTCCACACAACAGTATCACAATGCCCTGAACATCATGTACAAGGTCTCTTTTCGAACTAAGTACAAATGTCATCTCTATCTTCATCCACGGGCGACAGGGCTATCTACATATCCATGATATCACTAATCTATACGCACATCGCAAGGCTGCTTTCTATTATAAAAGATGAGCATCCCAATAGATTAGCAGAGGAGGCACTCCAGCTGAAACCAGAGGTCCTTGCATGCTGAGAATTCACCACGTAGCGGTTTGACACTTCTTGATGGGTGTCCAGTTCGTGAGCAAGATGGGGTCCATCATTCTCTTCCACCAGGTAATGGGGTTGGATTGTCCCTTGAGGGGATTCTTGGCTCTACACCTACACACACTCTAGGTACACTTAGAGTATGGTTCGCAAAGTAGGAGTACCTTTCGATTACTGCCTTCTTTTATATGCCAGAATATATACACTGTTTAGCACCATGATAGAACTATATCTACTATTCACGCTTTTGGTACTTACAATCATGTTTATCTGCTTCTGTCTACTAATCATTGCAGCACACGTATTTTATGCTAGAATAACGCTGGTTCAAAAATTATATTGAAATGTCCCACTGTGTATTCTCTGTATACTTCCCTGAGAATAAGTGAGCATGAGTGACTGAGTGAAAGTTTCTATACTGTTTCCACAATTTCCGAGGGGTCAGGGTTGTCATGTTCAGTGGTTTGCAGAAACCATTCGCTCCCTGGTAGGTTAGTGGGGCTTACGGTGGCACTGTGAGCTAGCTGGTCTATAGGCCAACATATCCTGCGGGGGTGTCCAGAATCAGTCTTGGCACCAAGCCTCTAGTTTATGTTGTCCAAACAATATGCAGATCCCACGGATTAGTAGGAACTACACAACAATGCGTGGGGATGAAACTATTGCACAGGGTACTGCTTTCTAGATGTAGTTTGAGCATTTCTATCAGCTCTAACATCACTGCGCTACTCAGCCTGCATTTTTTATATATTTCCTCCTCTGGCTGTTGGAAAATGGTGACCCTGGTTCAGTAGATCCTCTCCTGTCTCTGCCTACTACTCCTCTGCTGGGCAGGCAGCAATTGCCTCCTCTTCGCAATCACATAAAGTGCAGACATTGTGGAAACCCCTGATGCATTCTAGGCCAGCTTTTATAGTTTGAACCTACTTACCACCTGAATGGAATCAGTGCTAAATTGCATGTGCAAACGGGCGTTTTTGCTACCAGTCGCAAACTGCAACACTGTCGGACATATGGTTTGCGACCCACTATTAGCGATTCTATATTTGCGAGTCACAAACACTGGACGCTAACTTTACCGATTCACAAATTGGTCATATTGCAATTTGTGGATACCAAATGGCGTTCATGCATACCGAAAGGCCACTTTTTCGGTCGCAAATAGGCTTGCGACCAATTTGCAAATTGCAAAACGTACATACATCTGGGCCAATATTAGCAAGTTGGTACATACTGTACTCACTTACTATACATTTTGAGTCATCCTTTTGTTAGCCAACATGCTATGAAGTGGTATACTTTTATGAGCCATATGTGAGCATATGGAGATGAATGACAACAGTGATGTTAGACACACACCACATACTGCAGACATTTAATCCACTTTTTGGAGCATGAGCATTAGGTAAAGTCATTCCTATGTGTACTTACCAGGGTCCCACATCCGCCCAGTGTGTGGTGCCTGGCCAGATGTCATAGCCGTACGTGTAGCAGAGATCGCTCTGGGCTGAGTTTTTCTCAACAACATCACAGGCCCTACAATGATATGTGTGTTTTTTCAGTTTACATTCTAGTTGACACATATGATGCACAACATTTCCTTTTTCTGTGCACAGGTTTGGGACTGTTGATGGATTCTATGTCATATATCTATGGGTTGTCTGATCACAAAGTAGGAGTTTGGACCCTCTCCTGGCCATATTTATGTACCAGTTTGTGCTGGTGGTATGTTGTTGATGTGCCCCATGACGTTGCCTCCCTGCAGATGCAGGGGCCTCTTCTCCAGTGGGTGACTGCACTCTGGCTGTATTTGGCAATAAAAGGGAACCAAGAAATATTGAATATGTGCAACTTGTCACCTATTTACTCAATGGCATCTACATGCCTACATGCCAACAGTAATGAAAAGTGAATGAGGCACATTATTTATTGCCATTTACCAGTGTTAGATGAATACACCAGCAGTGATGGCCCACCGTTTGGGACTGAGAAAATGGAAGTTGCCATATCTATCACAAAGGATTCTGGGACTTGTAGTGCAATGGACAAAATAAGACACATGAGGGTCTGACTTACCATGCAATTTGCACAAACTTGGGACAACATCCATAGTCGCATTTGTAGTGTATAACCGACATTTATCATGTAGTGTCATTGTTATAATCATCAAATTTTACCTGGCACCACATTAAGGTCGACTGTCACAGGCAGCCCCTGCAGCAGCTGGGGGTGAATGGTGGAGAGGACATCCCTCTCAAGTGGGGTGAGACAGAGGTGGGGTCAGGGTTGCCCACCAGGAAGAGCTCTGACCACCTCTATCCTGCTGTGCTCCTCCTTCACCCGCCTCTTTTCATCGTGCCACTTCTTCTTGATGTCTGTGACAGTATGGACATTCTCCCCCAGTGCAGTGACTGCAGTAGCCAAATGCTGCTATAGGGCTGCCATCTGTGTGTCACTGCTGCTGTAGGGGGTTAGACCCAGCAGTCTTTTTTGGTGCCTCACTATGAACTTGATTATCATTGTGGTCTCCTTCTCACTATAATTCTTCTTCCTTCTCAAAGGTAGCATGGTGGAGGGAAAGCACAGAGCAGGCAGGCAAAAAGTCTGTGTGACCAAACCAGGGCCTTGACTGTGGGCTGCTTTTTTGTGGTTTGTAGTGCTGGAATTACAGGTGGTATTGATAGTATGAAGGTGTATATAATTGCACTTACTCTGGCCCAGGTGCAGAATCTCTGCCCTGAGTGCACGGCTGGAATTGGCTGTTGGGCTAAGGAGTTTCCACTGGAGCTGGTTGGGGGGCTGGTAGGCACTGACACACATGTGTCAGAGTGAAAGCAAACTTTTTCCGCCCGAGTCCGGAGATTCTGCTCCAACTGCGGAGATTCCGGCCCGGGTGTGGAAATCCCGCCCCGGGTGGGGAGATTCCGGCCCGAGTGCGAAAGTCAGATACTTAGACTTTTGGTTTAAGTTTACCTTTTTGAATAGTCGTAAACTTGGACTTTTGTTCTAAGTTTACCCTTGTGAATTGGGCCCTTGGGCTTCTGCACCAGCTCAGCCATGCAAGGAATCCTGAGGTAGTACAAATAATGTATATACACCAGAATACCAACAGTGTGTTTAGTTTAATGATATGCAATCCATTATATAATCGTGGGAAAAAAATAAATTGCTTAGATTTATTAACAAAACCCACATGTTTTATGTGCATGAGACCAACATTGGTATATACCACACATTGATACTCATTTATTTGTTTAAAGCTCATTTATCATTTTAGAAAAAGTTCTATCGCTACTTTTTTTACGATCCCGCAAGAGTCTCGCAAGATCATAAACATTTTTTTAGAGGAAGAATTCACACTTTTCTATATTACACTACTTGTGCCTTATAGTCCCCATTAGTAGGGTGTGAGGAGAAAGTAGACTCTCAATGAGACCTTTTAACAGTATGACAACAGTGCACAGTAGGATGGAAGGAGCCACAGGGATCTCACTGACACCTCTCCACAGCCTAATAACTGTGTATAGTAGACTATGGGGAGAGACTCGCCTCTCCGGTGAGACCTTGCATGAAAGTAACCAGTGTGTAGAGTAAGGTGTAAAGAGACACTGCCTCTCCACTCACACCTTTCCCCAGGCTCAGTAGTATGCATAGCAGGGTGGGGAAGGTATTCACCCACACACACAGAGGAAAAGGAGGAAGTAAAATTTTATATCAGAATGACAACCTCTCAAGGGAAAACGCAAGTTTTTTATAAAAATGCCCTCACGCACTAATAGTGGCATGCTTCAGCAATGGGCGTGCTACAACATCCCTGCGCAGGCCAACGCCTGGGATAAAGCAAAGGGTAATGGGCAAGACAATACACACATATAGAGGGATCCTCAATGCAGAAAATTACCTAATTAAAACTACCACATGGACCTCCCTGATTCCTGTTTAATGTCGTACCCCCGGATAGGAGTAAAATGAATAACAGTGATGAAATGGGGATACTAGTGCCCCTTCATCCCAACTATCCACTATCTCGTCGACATGTTTCTGCCAGTATTCATCATCAAATTTGCATATATTTTAATTTTAAAAGCAGCCTGCTCAGCAGGGCAGCCTTTACAATGACAGCAGGTAACACAGCAGTGCACACTTAAGTGCATTAAATCTGCTGGGCTTCTAAACCTACATGTCCACCATATACTAAGGGCTTACATGTAGGTTGTCATACCAATTGTAATTAAACATAATTACGATATACCTTTTACACAGAGCATTGGCCTTGGGCCTTGTTAGCAGAGCCCAGGGCACAATCAGAGTCAGTTACCACCAGTATCAGTCAAAAGAATCGGGGTGATCTGGGCAAAGAGGATGACTTTCTCACATTCACTTAAACCAAGATTTTGCCCTCGAAATCTTTTTTTTGTCAGCATATGTTTACTAACTCAATTGTATATGGTGTCCCTCACAAATTAAATATCTTGGTATCTGGTTTTCTTCTACTATTTGAGAAACTATTAGTCATACTTCTGTCATATTAAAATCCAAGATACAAGCATTATTTTCTGCTCGGTGTCCGCTATACTTATCATAGTGGGGATGGCTGGATACAATTGAAATAATGTTAGTACCGCATATTATATTCACTATTTCCATGCTACCTTTTACTCTACTTGACTGACTAAAGTTTTTATGGAATAATAGGACTCCACTTATTGCTACTGCCAAGCTCAAGCAACTGAAAATCGAAGTTGCTGTTAGATTCCCTGATTACAAACTATACCATTCCTCTTTTATACTTAGACAGCTTTATGCCTTGATACTTGACCTTCAAGATAACCCCATACACTCATTGAATATTTTTGAACGTTCTTTGCTTAGTATTGTTTTTAAAGATGTTATTTTTATGTCCAATTGCACTTTTATTTCTAAAAATCCAATTTAAAAAAGGAACTTTTTACTAAATAGAATAGCAAATAGAATACACTTTGATAAGTTCTCTCTCCACTGATGTTTCTTACATTCATCTCTTGGTGCAATAAATTTCTTAGGATACGTAATAGATCATTTTACTTTCAACATTGGAAAGAAAAAGATATTACTTATGTGCACTAACTTGTGATTGACAATTGTACTGCAACTTTATTTTTCTAAGTCCCAGTCAAATCCTGATTCCTTGCTACCAAGATCAATTACAAAAACAACAATTGATGGACAGAATGCAGAACAATGTCATACATTCACCCCAGTACAAAGATCTGGGCCTAAATCCATCGTTTTTTTGCTCACCATGCCATTCCAGTTTGGACCCAGCCATATGCAAATCAGTCTCGACCCTGCACCCAATGTGAACAGTCCAGCCCGAACTGCCAGGCCAGGTCCTCCCTGGACTGGAAACAAGCATCCTAGGACCGGTTTCGAGCTTTCAGCCCTCATCAGCCAGGATAGCTTGACTCCAGTGGCCATGTCTGAACTGGGGTGGTGGAGTGAGCTAAAGAATGATGATGGATTAAACCCAGATCAGTTGACTGGGGGTGAGTGCTTGCAATGTTCAACACTCCGTCCATCATCCCCTTTGGTTTTCCTATGTTCGCCCTAAGTTGGCAGGGTATGCCCAGACGTGGGTCCCTTGCTCACTTTGCCACTGGATTCAAGATAGCCTGGCTGATGACGGCTGTAAGCCAGAAACCGGTCCCAGGATGCTTGTTTCCGGTCCAGGGAAGACATGGCTTGGCAGTTCGGGCTGGACTGTTCCCATGAGGCACAGGGTCAGACTGATTTGCATATGGCCATGTCTGAACTGGGGTGGTGGAGTGAGCTAAAGAATGATGATGGATTAAACCCAGATCAGTTGACTGGGGGTGAGTGCTTGCAATGTTCAACACTCCGTCCATCATCCCCTTTGGTTTTGCTATGTTCGCCCTAAGTTGGCAGGGTATGCCCAGACGTGGGTCCCTTGCTCACTTTGCCACTGGATTCAAGATAGCCTGGCTGATGACGGCTGTAAGCCAGAAACCGGTCCCAGGATGCTTGTTTCCGGTCCAGGGAAGACATGGCTTGGCAGTTCGGGCTGGACTGTTCCCATGAGGCACAGGGTCAGACTGATTTGCATATGGCCATGTCTGAACTGGGGTGGCGGAGTGAGCTAAAGAATGATGATGGATTAAACCCAGATCAGTTGACTGGGGGTGAGTGCTTGCAATGTTCAACACTCCGTCCATCATCCCCTTTGGTTTTGCTATGTTCGCCCTAAGTTGGCAGGGTATGCCCAGACGTGGGTCCCTTGCTCACCTTGCCACTGGATTCAAGATAGCCTGGCTGATGACGGCTGTAAGCCAGGAACCGGTCCCAGGATGCTTGTTTCCGGTCCAGGGAAGACATGGCTTGGCAGTTCGGGCTGGACTGTTCCCATGAGGCACAGGGTCAGACTGATTTGCATATGGCCATGTCTGAACTGGGGTGGCGGAGTGAGCTAAAGAATGATGATGGATTAAACCCAGATCAGTTGACTGGGGGTGAGTGCTTGCAATGTTCAACACTCCGTCCATCATCCCCTTTGGTTTTGCTATGTTCGCCCTGATGATGGATTAAACCCAGATCAGTTGACTGGGGGTGAGTGCTTGCAATGTTCAACACTCCGTCCATCATCCCCTTTGGTTTTACCAAGATCAATTAGACATCTTGATAGAGTTTTGAATAGATTTCTTCCCAAGACTGCTTTCATCTACAAGACCTTATGGTGTCCAAATGTATCTAGACCAAAAAGTGCTTTGAAACTTTCATAGTCAGCAGATTTAACTATCTATTGTTCTGATCAATTTCTGGATAAACTGTGGCTTAGAATATTTAAAACCTCTAAAGCAGACCAAATTACACAGTCCCTCTTTTTTAATTATAACAGACCTGTTGTGTCATGAACTCACACCCCATCCGCATTCTTCCACTTCCTTATGTGCAGAAAGCCCTTCTATTGACCCTCCGATTGAAGGAATGCCTTAGGAAGCCTTAGATGCCTTTCACCTGCCTTGGTAGCCTGGGTTCCTTACTTGAAAATATCCTTCCTTGGCCCCCCGTTGTCGCCTGTCCGTGTGGGCCCCCCACCCAGTAGTCAGTGACCTTGACCACAAGTAGCTGTCATGGTTCAAGCGCTAGGCATTACTTTTGGCCGCCCCCGGTTAAGAGTCACTTGCTAGGCACTCATGCACCTCAAACCAGGGGGGGAACCAATCAGCTTGAGATCTTGCTTTGTCTCACGCGATCTCTGCTTGCACATGTATCAGCAGCCATCTTTGGGGCACAGCTATAAATACTGCCCCACGACCGCATGGCTCCACTTGACTCCATTGTTCAGCAGTTCTGAACACTTACCTGTCACACCTCTTGCTCCATGATCCCCACTCTATCGACAGGTCTCCAGGATCATCTCCGTCCAGTTTTTTTTAATGAATCTCCATCCTCCTCGATGCACATCTAAACCTGAAAAAGAAAAGACAAAGTAAGGTCTTCATTCTCTACCTGTGCTTAGGTGTCGCCGCCTTGACCAATATCGTGCTTTAAGTCAAAATGTTTAGTCGCAATCTTTACAATATTTGGGAACTAAGTAGATTATCTTTGCATATTGATACTACAGGCAGTTGCTTTTTTGGACTAATAGACAAACCATGAACTTTGGCCCTCCTGTGTGTTCCTTTGCCCTGAAAATAGAGATGGCATCCAACGTTGAGAACCTGAGTCTTCATCAAGAGCCAACTTACTTTGTCACTAACCAAATTCTATTTAGTGAGCAAAAACACTTCTGTACATTGTAATTGTTAAAATCTGAAAAGTATTGTTGACATTTGAGCCTGAGATAATTCATGATTATAACTTTCTTGTTTACCGATAAGTCACGAGAGCCCACCAGGTTACGTTTAATACTTGTGTGCAGAAGGACGGTCTGAAGTAAATGGTCATTCCGAACACCTGGAACAACCTGAAGAATCCGCAGGTTTTCTCTTTTCTGTTTTCCTATCCCCCCCCTTTCCTCTCAGGAGAGGGCAGCAGAGCAAGGTAATCTCAGACTTTTATTGTGGATTGCTCTTGAAGGGAGTGGAAGGACCAGCAGCGCCCCAGCAGAATAACCTGGCCTTCAGGTGAGTGGACCCGACATTGTTACCCCGGATACATACTACTTCAGTTAGATTTACTATAGATTTGGTACTTTTACCTCTTTTCTGTGCTGCTCTTGTTCTAAACACAATGGCACATTAGTTCACGGCATACAGTTGTTGTCATGTAATGCTTTTTAGACTTCTATTTACAAAGTCTTGTTTGTAATATTCCTCTCATATGCCTTAATATTTTCTTAGGTTCCTTTTCGACTGATATTGATTCTCCAACTAGTAGACCTCTGTTATTAGCTCTTTTTATTGCACTTGTTCATGCTGGAAATACTTCTCTAAATTGTCAGTGCTTACTTGGTGGAATTTTGTATTTGATGAACATAGAATACATACTGTATCTTGTCTTAATCTGCAACAAAAGGTTAAATCTAACTTATATTGGTTACCATTCACTAACTTTCTCTCCTTGCACTCAACAATTTCTTAATCTGTTTCTTTTATAGTCTATTAACTTTCCTCATTTATTTTCCTATTCTCACTATTTTGTGTATTTTGTTCTTATTTCTTTTCTTTTCTATTCTTCCTTCTTTTTTCTCTTTATATAAAATCCTTTTCTTCCAATATGTTAATCATATTTTGAATTTGTATTCAATTTCTTGATTGTAACGCTGTTTAACAATTACCATATGAACTTGCGAATAAAAATTATTTACTGACCAAAAAGAACTGCAACAGCCAGGCTATAAATGGTAGGCCTGCAGTTATGCTTGCACTGTCAATGTAACGGATGGCGCAATAGATGCTGCAGTTCACTAGGGACATTTAACCTACAGGTCTTGGGTACTCTTTGTATCGTAGTCACTTAACATGTAAGTTAAATATTCCAATCAGAAGTACTCTAATTTCACCATTTTGAACAGCATGGACACTTGTTCATTGGTTAGCAGGGGAAAAGTGCACAGACATCTACAGCCAGCAAAAATATAGAGTCCAGCAAAAAGCAAAAAATCCAGGGTGACCCTGTAGTAAAGTCTGTGATTTCCTCTTTGTTGCTTTGGATAGATTATGCAATTGGTCTCATGGGCAGGAGCGGCCGGTCCCTTGGGGCTGAGGGGCCACGCCCCTCCACCTTTCGCCCCTCATGAACAGTGTCTGTCAGGCTGCACAAAGGTCAGTCTGACAGACACTGTTCACTTTCAGTTCAAACAGCCAGGAGCCATACATGCACATTTAGCGCAGGCTCCTGGCTGCCTGAGCTGAACTTTGCTGGGCTGAGGAAGTCACAGCTCCTGTGGGCATGACGTCCTCAGCTTAGCAAAGGTCCCTGAGGCCCTCCTCTCAGTGATGAGGGGTAGTGTCACTGATTGCCTCGCACCTGGGCGCTTCAGTTTTAAGCCCTGAAGCGCCCAGGGTCGAGTGTCAATCAGTGACACTTCATCACAGAGTGCGGTGGGGTCAGCAGTCTCACTGACCTCATCCCACTCTGTGATGACCTAGGTCAGCCAATGAGGGAAGGCAGCAGTCCCAAGTCTTCTGGAACCTCCGAGGCAGAGCTGGATGCAGGTAAGTGTTTGTTTTTGTTTTAAACTATTTGGTGCATGTGTGCGTGTATGTATGAATGTTAGGTGAAGAGTGTTGTGAATGGATGTGTTTGTGTGCATGCATGCGTGTATGTATGAATGTTTGTTGAAGAGTGTTGTGAATGGATGTGTTTGTGTGCGTGCGTGCGTGTATGTATGAATGTTTGGTGAAAAGTGTTGTGAATGGACAACTATTGGGTGCTGTCAAGATGGCCGACCGGTGAGGAGCTCCGGCCGGGAGCTCCCGGCCAGACATCGCCTTTCTGGCTTAAATCCCCGGATTTCCACCTTCCTCTGGGGTTCAACTTACTCACCTGAGGTCGGTTTTTCCTGCGGTCCTCGATGCTCCAATCTTCCGCCTGTGAGCCCGAGATGCTTGAAAGAAATTGCGCTTGAGGCTTTCTCCAGAGGAGTCCGAGCAAGCATGGACGATGCCCGGTGGAGCCGCCCAGTCAGCTATAGGGGAGTCTGGCCTCCGGTATATCGCCGCGGCCGACACCTACCCAGCCGGGCATCGGGCACAGCTCCCCTCTCATCTCCGCTGCCTGTCTTCCTCCTCCCCGCCTTTTCTCTGAATTCCCCTGGCGACAAGCGTTCAACGGATCCTATCGCAACGTTGCCGATGCCTCCGTGATTTCTCCGGATGACCGCAGAGGAGCCGGGCTGAGGCTCTCTCCTCCTGCCCCTCCTGATTCGACGGCCGCTGCTTTTCACTACCGCTAGCCCGCCTGCCTCGCCTCCCGTAAGACGTCTGGGACAATCTGGAGGTTTTAGCGGAGGTAAGAACTACGGCACGGCTCTCCGGAACCATCTGATCCTATCACCTTCTGTCCCTGCCGGTGAGGCGCCCCCTCCGGTTCAAACCCTGCGGCCTCCCATTCTCTGGACTGCTGCCCTGGAGCCTGTATCAGTCTCCCCTCGACCTGGGGAAAATGGATTGGACATTGCTGCCCCCGCTGCCCAGATCCTGTGCACATGGATGGCACGGCTGTGTTTCGGAAACCGCCTGCCCCCCCCCCTTTTTTTTGACTCTCTGGCTCCTTTCCCCTTCTTGTTCCTCCTCCGTTAAATCAGCTCCCTGGTTTTTTCGGACTTAGCCCTCCTGGCTTTTGGACTAGGACTCATATGCACCCCGCCATTTTGGGACCATCTCCTATTGTCACTCTTGTCCTTGATCCGCCATCTTGCGAACTTGGTCTGTTCCTCCGTCCCTGCTGGTCTCCAGCTGGGCGACCTCTCGATCGTCTTTCTTCTCCACGGATCTGCTCCTCATTTGTGACTATTGTTTATACTTCTGGTCCCTTCTCCGTTTTGTCTCTCTTTCTCTTTCCTGTCCCTATCTGCTTTTCTTACCCTACCTTTCTGTTCTCCCCCTTCTCCTGCCCCTTTGGTTGTTCTTGTCACCGCTTATCTCCCGCTATTATGGTTTTACCCCTGTTTTTACTTTGCCTCATTTTTGCGTCATGTTTTCCTTCCTCGAGTATTTCATGTTCTAATGCCCTGGTTTTTTTTCTGTGCAACATTGTATTATGTATTGTAACTCTGTGTAACTTGTTTTTTTTTTTTGCTGATACTCTTGTAAAGCGCTCCGATACCTCCGGGTCTAGCCAGCGCTATATAAAACTCATCAAATAAATAATGGATGTGTTTGTGTGCGTGCGTGTATGGATGAATGTTTGGTGAAGAGTGTTGTGAATGAATGTGTTTGTGTGCGTGCATGCGTGTGTGTGAATACATTGCTTTAAGTGTTATGTGTATGTGTGCGTGAGAGTGTGTCCCGTCCGCCCCCTCCCTCCAAAACTGACTGTCTGCCACTGCTCATGGGTAATTTAGGGCGCTGACTGGTCCCAAAATAGTAGACAGGATTCAGTACCAGAGGGCTTCTGGTATTGGAGAACATGTTCCTCCTAGGAATCAGGATAAGTGCTTCAGTTCCAGAACTGCTAATGGTGCACTTCACTTTCTAAGCATAAATAGACCCTAATCTTTAGCAGTCCCGAAACAAATATCAAAAATCTGTTAAGATTTAATTTTCCTGTCACTTAAATACTATGTAATTTCAGAAAAGCCAAGGTAGACACAAATTCAAAATGCACTAGAAAGACCAAAGGACATTATGCCATGGGCTTCAGCTACTCTGAAGTATAAGGAAGAGATTTCAGTGCAAGAACTACAGGAGAAGTGGGAAAAGGATTTGACTCTCCATTCGAAAACAGCTGGAAGAACTTTAAGTCAAGAAATGCTAATATAAAACTAATTGCTTGAAAAGCGTTGAGCTGCACGTATTGGTATCCTACCACAGCACAGAATGTAGAGAGATAACAGACCCCAAATGATATAGAAACTGTGAAGAGGATGTTATGGAACTGTCACACATTGAAAGATTTTTTTTAAAGCCTTCAACAAATTGTAAGCAGTATTAAAGTCAAAGTCAAGCAAAGCAGCAAGTTTACCTCCCTTAGAGTCAGACCAGGAACAGGTAGAAATTTCAAAGAAAGCTGCAAGGTGACACTATCTGCACTACCTCTTGGGAGAACCAGCCTCATCAGAAGGGACAGAGGGACTCGGGAATACCGCCTAGGAATGTGGATATTATTTAGTGTGTTGCCTTTATGCTTTGTGTACATATATTAAAATACTACAAGCAATTATTTGATTGAACTATCAGTTTATTGTGGTTACTGTTTGCACTAGGAGTCTTGCATCTGTGTATACCTCACAATTAACTCCCCCTCAGTGAGCCTCCTACTGCTTGACCCATTCTACCATTGAGAGTCAAGTGCTGAAAGGGGTTGGTCTTGGCCCAGTGTCTCAGGGCCCATAGTTGGTGGGGCCCTGGGACAGCAGCAGTAAAAGGCCACAGCTGCCATCGTTGGGCCAAGTAACCACTGCTTGTCCTGTAGCCCTCTGAAAGGGGTTTTCTCAAACACATGGTTTGATGGAGCAATAAAGTTCGACTATAAAATGTAGCTAAAATAAGAGTGCAAACAGACGGTGAAGACTGAGGTAAAATAGAATTGCCCCTGGTCTTGTATGTCATCTGATACCATATACCAGTAGTTCACCGGTTTCACGCCATTTGAGCTGTAATTTGGGCGACATCCTCGTACACTCATGAACATGGCTTCAGAACTTTGGGAGGAAAACTGTAATGAGGGAAAGCAACCACAATTCTTTGTCAGGGTGATATTCAAGCAAATCCCAAATTAACTTGTGCTTAACCCTCTGGTAGGTTGGCACAAAAGCAGTCAGGCTTAACATAGAGACAATGTGCAAAGTATTTATGCAGCACATAAACAGTAATAAAGTGAAAACAAAACACGAGAAAAATCCCACACCAACTTAGAAAAAAACAATAAGTAGAACTGAACATATGCAATTTTAAAGATTTAGGTAAAAATAGTGCTTAAAAGGCAGAAAACGGCAACTGTGGTTATCTGGTTGTGCTGGACAGGGACAAAGTCACAAGTTCAGGAAGACTGCAATGAAGCACGGGCTGGCTACAGAGACCAAATTAGGCCAGCTGAACAAAGTAGCTCACATCCTGGTTGCGCAGTGTTGCGAAATCTCACATTGAGGATGTGTCACGCAGCTGCAGTTCCGATGAGCTGTGAAGCAAGGTCCTGTGTCGAGGATGCGCCAGACAATAGTGGTACCGAGGAGATGCTGGGCTGCAAGGTAAGCCCTGCATGGAGGATGCATCACATACCTACAGTTACAAGGAGCTACAGGGCTGTGATGTGGGGGCCTGCATCGAGGAGGCATCGAGCAGCAACAGTTCTGAAGATCTGCAATGTCCTGAGTCAGGGATGTGTCACGCAGCAGCAATTCGAATGCAGAGCTGCGAGGAGATGCACATTTCTACTCAAAGATCTCAGCTGGGCTGGCACAGCATCTTCAGGCCCACATCTAAGTGTCCAGGACCGGTGTGATACATCTTGTGGGGCAGGACTCACAGCAGGCAGAGTTCAGCTGCACAGTTCAAGGTGGTTGGAGCCAATTCTGTCCCGGAGGCTCTGATCAGGAGTCGTGCCAACTAGCCTTTGAAGTCACTTTGGTGGCCCTGGGTTCAAGGTGAAGGTTCAGTCCTTCTCACTCAAGCAGCTAGGCAGCAGGTAGCAGGGCAGCAGAATAGCAGTTCTTATTGCAGCAAAGCAGCACAGCAGTCCTTCTGAGTCTTCCACAGATCCAGAGGTGTACTGAAGATTAAGGTTTGAGGGTCCACTAGGTTTATCTGGTACCATCTTTGAAGTGCGAGTAGCTTTCAGAGACCTCCCCCTACAGCACTTTCTGGAATTTCCTGCCTCTCTGTCATGGCCCCAGGTTGCCCTGGGACCCAAAAGACTAGTGTGAGGCCCTTTGTGAGTGTGCTTGTGAGTGTGCTGAGACTTAGTTTTTGTGATGTGCAAGTGTGGTAGGTGGCAGCTCCACCCCGCCATCAAGTCAGAAATGCTGTATCCTGCCAACACCTATTCCCCCTTTGTCTCACTGTCTGGGAGCAATACACAAAGACCAAATGCCAGCAACCGCTAGTCATGTTATCCAGGATACAGGCTCCCGGCAGCAAATGGTTGGGACAAGAAAATGCCAATTTTCTAAAAGTGGTATTTTCTGAATGGTGACTTAAAATCAAACTTTACCATTAAAGAGCATTTTAATTTACAATTCTTTAGAGAACAAACTCAACTTCCCCACTTGCGCCCAATTGAAAGTTGTCACTTATTAAATGTAATAAGGTAACCCAATGTTATCCTATGGGAGAGGTAGGCCTTGCAACAGTGAAAAACTAATTTAAGAATTTTACCAGGACATGTAAAAGTACACGTCCACCTTTTTAAATACACAACACCCTGCTCTATGAGCTGTTTAGGGCATACCCTAGGGTAGACATTTTGGTAAGTGTAAGCAAGGAGATGGTGAATCTATAGAGGATTTTGTTGCTGTCCTTTGCAAACTAGCCTCCACCTGCAATTTTGGGGACAATATTCAAAAAAGGACCCGTAACCAATTCATGCTAGAATGCAAGTGTGATAAAATAAGACATGACCTGTGGTCCAAGAGTGATCCCAAACTGAGTGAGGTGTTAATTGTCGCTAAGCAGTTTGAGCACTCAATGGCATGCATAAGTGAACTTCAGAAGATGTGTCTTCTGTTTGTGCTGTTATGGTGAAACAGAAAAAATTGATCTCTAATCACAGTAAAGGTAAACTGTTGGGTGTCAGGTGTGCCTCTCCAAATGATTTAGCAAATTCTAAAGAATGTCCAGCATTATGATGTCTCTGTAGCTTATGTGGGAAGAAGGGGCATTATGCTAAGTGTTGTAAATCTATGGAAAAGACTAAAGACAAAATTAGTGAAATGTTGGATGATGAAACTGATATTATTCTCCAAATAATTAACGATGTGAACTGTATTTCGAGTGTTCATTGCGAAACCCCTTCTGATATTGTAAACCTCAATGGCATCAGTGTGACAATGATAATGGATTCAGGGGCCAGGCTATCTTTAGTTTCAGATGGTGATTCCACTAAATACTTTGAAGGAAAAGTCATGCTATGTAAACCTGATGTCATACCTTATAGTTACTGGTCAACGAGGAAAAACCCACTGAATTGATGGAGTATTTTGAGGCATATATACAATTTCTGGTAAACAAGGCCTTAGGTAAAATTTACATTCCCATCAATGGTGACACTGTGTTAAGCTGGCCACACCAAATATTTTTGGGAATTTTCCTTGATACTAATGCAAATTGGCAAGTTCAAATCAGGAAGGTGGAACCATGGCAGATTTGTTTATGAGTTAATTTACTGATGTTTTTTCTGGAAAAGTTGGGTGCATCAAAAGATACAAACATAGCATTTGTTTAAAAGAGGGAGCTAAACCAGCTCATGTAAGGTACAGAGTATACCTTGCAGCTTACAAAAAGCAGTATAGAAAGAACTAAATAGACTCCAAGCAGAAGGAATTATTGAAAACGTAAAGCTACTCAATGGATTGCACCAGTTGTTGTAGCCACCAAGAACTCAGGAGATATAAGGCTTTGTGTGGAACTTAGGCATTTTAGGAGAATAAATGTCCCCTACCCAACATCATGGAGATGATTGGTTTGTTAGACAACGCAAAATTCTTCACCACTCTAGACCTAAGTTTGGCTTGCCATCAAGTTAAACTGCGTGATGAATCCAAAAATCTTACAGCATTTTTAACTCCTTTTGGGGTATTCCAGTTTAATATGATGCTGGTTGGGCTGTGCTCTGCAGCCTATGTTTCAGAGGCTTATGGTTAATTTGTTGGGGAACGTAACTGGTGTAAATATTTTCAGAGTGATGTACAAATGTTTACTAACACTTTGGAGGATAATATGAGCAAGGTTAAAGAAGTTTTGAAAAGTTTCTGTTCCAAGGCTATTACCCTCAAAATTGAGAAATATAAATTTTGTTGCTCAGAAATATCATATTTGGGACATGTGATCACAGGTGATGGGGTCAAGCCAAAGGATGAGCTGGTCAATGCCATTCATAACTTAATGCAACCTACTAACAAAGAGGAGATACAAGTCCTTTTAGGAATGGCAGAGTTTTATGCCAAGTACATTCCTAATTTTGCCAAGAGTTCCTGTAGCATTAGGGAAATACTTAAACAAGGCACTCAATTTGTTTAGTCTGAAGAGTGATAGAGGGCGTTTATGGACATCAAACCTGTGACAAGGGTCTTGGTGGAGTTCTTAAACAGATGCAGAATGGCAGTGAGGTCACAGTTGTGTTTGCATCAAGATCTTTGAAAGGGGCGGAAACACACTATTCCACCATTGAAAAACAGGCCTTAGCAGAGTTTTGGGCACTGACGGAATTCAAACAGTTTCTGTGGGATGTCCAATTTGTAGTCCAACCGGACCACACCCCACTGCAAGAAATCCTTAGTAAGAAAAGTTTAGACTGCATCTTTTCAAGCATCAGTAAGTGGATATTTGTGTTGCAAGACTTTTAGTTTGTTGTCAAGTATATAGCTGGTGTGGAGAATAAATCAGCAGAGTGCTTATCTAGATTGAGAAATAATTCCTTAGAGACAAGTGATGATGATGAAGTATGGTGAATGGAGGAAGATGTGCAGGTTTGTGCCATCACATTAGGTTGTATTTCTGGAAGTGAGTGGATGTCAGAATTGGAGAAGGATGAGAAGATGGAATGTGTGCATGATGGCATAGTTGATGGAAGTAACACATGGTGTTGCATTGCGAAATCGACAGGATATGCAAAGGTGTCTGATGACCTTGCAATCAATAATGGTCTTGTGTTAAGGGGTAGCAGGCTAGTTCAGCCTAGTTGTGTGAGGGAGTCTAGTGCATTTGGCTATGAGGACAGCAAGGTATCTGCAAAACTAAGCAAAAGTCGAGAACTGCTTACTGGTGGCCGGATATAGATCTGGTGGTGTAAATAGATGGTTACAGACAGTTGTGAGTATAAATTGAGTGACAAAACTTTGGAAGTTAGAACCTCCCCTATGGTTTGCCGTGAGATTCCCAAGGTAGTTTGGGATTATGTTGCATTTGACATAGTGGGACCCATAAGTGGTGGATCCACCTCAAGATATTTATTGGTACTGATGGATATTCCCTCCAGGTAGCCAGATGTTGCATTTACTACAGAAAGCACCACAGCAGCTGTTATCAAGTTTCTGACTGAGGTGTTTGCTCTAGAGGGAAATCCCAAATGCATATTGACTGACAATGGGGTTCAGTTAACCTCAGGAATTTTGGAAGGGTTTTTGGAGGGAAGATGTGTTGCTCATAAGAAGTGTGCCTTGTACCATCCAGAAACCAATGGAATGAGTGAGAAATTTAATAAAATGTTGAAGGAGGAAATTTAAATTGCTAGACACAAAAATGTAAATTGGATGGCTATGAGGAAATGTAGGGTAGAGAAGTATAGGTATACGCCTCCTACTACCACAGGGACTTGTCCGTTTGTTCAGTTTAGGAAGCGCAATCTCCACACCAAAGTGTGCCCACCATGAGTGAATGTCAATTGCAAAGAGCATGCTCAAGTAGAGACTTGATTGAAAGAGGGAGTTGAAGGAGGCTCGACTTCAGGAAGTAAGGAAACTGTGGTATGATCTACACAAAGCAGTCAAACACATGAACATTCAGGTGAGGGATGTTGTGAAAGTGAAATTACCAAACAATTCCGGTGTTACTTCTTCTCGCTTTAGCAAGCCTTATAAAGTGACCAAGGTGTTTAAGGGGACGGATAAGTAGATGATTGGAGGATTTGGAATTTCAATAGGAGTGTGGTGTTACCAAAAAAGTAATGTTTATGTCATGTTAGTTGGGTTAGGGAGGGGGGTGGTATGGTTTATACACTCTCTTTGGTATCTCCCCTCTTCCCCAACCTGTCTAATGGTATGCTGTTATGGAAGGTTGATGTTCAAGGAGAAACTGTGAATGCTGGAACAGAAAGAATAAGATTGTACTGTGGAACTGCTTTGTACTTTGGCTGGAGTTTCTCTCCTTAATTCAAGAAGAAACAATCAGTTCACAGTGACTCATTTGGATTAAAAAGGAAGGTTTAGACTTGGCACACAGTTTGTTTCACCAGGTCAAAATGGAAGTTTACAATTGCTCACCCAGGCTGCAATGGCAGGCCTGAGACATGTTTAAAAGGCTACTTAAGTGGGTGGCATAATTAGTGCTGAAGGCCTACTATTGGCATTTAATTTACAGGCCCTGTGTATACAAGTAATGAAATGCGCCAGTTGGGTGTAAGCCAATTTTACTATGTGTAAGAGAGAGAGCACAAGCACTTTAGCACTGGTTAGCAGTGGTAAAGTGTGCGAATTCCTAAAAGCCAACAAAAATGGGTTCAGAACACAGGAGGGTGAGGGCACAATGTTTGGATATAACCCTGCTGAGAGGGCCAAGTCCAACAGTGGCACAATTTGATACTGTTCGAAATAGGGTCTCTCGTTGGCAGAAGTTTGCACCCTGTCTAAGTAGGGACCCACACTCTAGTCAGGGTAAGTGTAGTACACACTAAAAGTTTACCTAAACTCACCCTCTGGTAACTTGGCACAGAGCAGTCAGGCTAAACTAAAGAGGCAATATGTATCAATCAATCAATCACAGAATTTGTAAAGCGCACTACTTACCCGCGAGGGTCTCAAGGCGCTGGGGGAGAAAAAAGGGGGGGGGGGTGCTGCAACTGGTCGAACAACCAGGTCTTGAGTAGCCTCCTGAAGGTCAGCAGGTCTTGGGTCTGTCGTAGGCTTAGTGGAAGGGTGTTCCAGGTCTTGGCGGCGAGGTGGGAGAAGGATCTGCCGCCGGTGGTGGTTCTTCGAATGCGAGGGACGGTGGCGAGGGAGAGGTCGGCGGAGCGGAGTTGGCGGTTGGGGACGTAGAAGAGGAGTCGTCTGTTGAGGTAGGCTGGGCCAGTCTTGTGGAGTGCCTTGTGTGCGTGGATGAGGAGTTTGAAGGAGATTCTCCTGTCGACGTATTTGTGCACACACAGTAACACTGTGAAAACACCACAAAAGTAATCCACACACGTTTAGAAAAATTGCCAATATTCATCTGAGTAATACAAGACCAAAAGCACAAACATCCAACATACACAAGTCAAGATATGAATTTTTAAAGATTAAATCAAATGTAGCGCTTAGAAGTCTTTAGCTCTAACTGGAGCTATCTGGGTGCGCTTGACCGGGACAAATCCAAAAGTTCAGGCCGACCGCGATGGAGCGTGGGCCAAATACAGGACTCATGGAGACCCCCTTACAGTACCTTGGATGTGTAGAAAATCAAAGACGATGCGTCGCGCAGAGGAGGTGATGAGTTGCGGATGCAGGTGAGGCATTGGTTCCTTAAGGCGGTCATTGACGCTTTGCCGCTCCGGGACAATGCGTTGCACACAGGAAGTGATGCATCGCTTGCTGGTGCGAGGCCTCGGTTCCTGAAGGTGATGCGGTGTTGATGATGCGTCGATTTCGACAACGCGCTGTGTTGATTCCTTGGCGTTGAAGTCGAATCGATGGGCTGAAGGTGATGCATGGTCGAATGGGGATGAGTTGGAGTTGTGACGGTGCACCACGAACATCGGTGGTGCGAAGTCAGAGACTCAGGCAGCAGCGGTTCTTCGGAGGTGCTGCGTCGGCAAAGGCAGGGCTGCGTTGCCTCGCACACGCAGCGAGCTGTGCCCACGCTTTCAGTGCAGACCATGGCGATGCTTCGGTTTCACAGGGATGTGCTGGTTGGAACTGATGCATCAATTTCTTGGTTGCACTGCCAGAATCACCTCCAAGGGCCCAGGACTAGATTTGGCACCACTTGACAGGTCAGGACTCACAGCAGAGGAGCCCAGGTGTTGGTAACAAGATGCAAGTGAAGTCTTTGATGTCCCTGAAACTTCAGCAACAGGAGGCAAGCTCAGTCAAGCCCTTGGAGAACCTTAGAAAGCAGGATGCAGAGAGCAATGTCCAGTCCTCTCACTCCCAGGCAAGAAGCAGCATGCCAACACAGCAAAGCAAGCAGCAAAGTGGCAGTCCCTCCTGTCAGAACAACAGCTTTTCTTCCTGGCAGAATCTCCTCAATACAGAAGTGTTCCGAGTACATGGTGTCAGTGGTTCAGTCCTTATACCCATTTTAGCCTTTGAAATAGGGAGACTTCAAAGAAAGGTCTTTGTGGTCCACAATACCCTGCCCTTCCTGGCCCTGGCTCCAGACACATTACAGAGGGGTATGCAGCTCTTTATGTGGGGACAGGCACAGCCCTATTCAGCTGCAAGTGTCAACTCCTCCCACCATTCTAGCTTAGGAAGACCCATCAGCCTGGTGATGGGTCATAAGGATATGCAAGGCACTCCTCAGCTTCCTTTGTGTGTGACTGTCTACAGTGAATTCACAAAGCCCAACTGTCATCCAACCCAAACATGTATTCTAGGGACAGGCAGAAGCACAGAATGATTAAGTAACAACTTTCTAAAAGTAGCATTTTCAGACCTGCAATTTAAAAACCACCTTCAATACAAATTTAGCAGTTTTTCACTACCAGGACATGCAAAACATAACAGCAGATGTCCTACCTATCATTAAAAGGACCCGTTAGTATGAGCACGAAAGATTTTCAAGTAATTGGTATTATGAAAAATAGAAGAATACTGAACTCCTGGCGTGTTACTTATGCGAATATGACCTGGTCCTTAAGACTATCTCTGAAGTGCCCGTAAGTGTGAGCACAAGAGATTTACAACTTATGTGATTTAAGGGATATAAAAAAAACTGGGCACCAGAAGTATATATTATAAAAATAAAACCCAGTCCATGAGGGCTCTGTAAGGTATGGGTATGCCCAACTAAATGGACATAAACCTAAAGACGGTAGTATCTTAAACAAACAAGTGCTGTTGATATGAAAGTGAATAAAGTTTGTGTATTCAAAAACAACAAAGTAAAGAAAACCCTGCTTCCAAAGAAAAAACATTACGTGCCCCACGTATGAGTGTAGTTAAAGTATTTCGAGAGGAAGAAGAAAGATGTCAAAAGCTGGGTGTATGTAAATGGTCATGAGCAATCAAAGATTACATATAAAACTATGGCAATGTAGTTTCTTAGCTAACAATAATATTGCTTCAACAATAAATATGGCAGACAGAAACAGTCATGATGATCACAGTGATTTTTTTTTTAAACTGGATATTATGATGTACCCAAATTGTTATGTGACACATTGTGTCCATGTTGATGATATGAATCAAGCATATCCAGCATATTATTAGTAGGTGAACTTGCCTGGTTGACATGGCAGTTTAAAACTGCACACACAGGCCCTGCAGTGGCAGGCCTGAGACATGTTTGAAGGGCTACTCATGTGGGTGCCGCAATCAGTGCTATGGGCCCACTAGTAGCATTTGATTTACAGGCCCTCGGCACATGTAGTACACTTTACTAGGGACTAATTAGTAAATCCTATATGCCAATCATGGAGAAACCAAATGCCATTACATTTTAGACACAGAGCGCATGCACTTTAGCACTGGTCAGCAGTCCTAAAACCAGCAAAAACGAAGTTCTGCACACAGTCAAAAACAGGAAGTTAGAAGCTAAATGACAGGGGAAACTTTAAGGCCTTGACCATCTTTTTTAAAGCCTTCCACAAGGTTGGTGCTGAGTACCTTATTAAACGAGTCAACCATTACTCTACATCCAGACCCTTGCGGTCCTCAAACACTAATTTGGCCTTTGTGCCCAAAACACGCCTTGCTCGTACAGGCGGTAGATCTTTCGGCTTTCTGGGTGCAAAATTATGGAACAGCCTGCCGGAAACCCTGAGGCTTGACCCAAACTTATTTCTTTTAGAAAGAGCTTAAAGACATGGCTGTTCAATAATTAACTGGTTTCTTTCACTCCTCTCCTATCGCTGCGTAAGCGCCAGGACACTCTTGTTTGAGTCGCTGTGCGCTTTATTAAATACCCGTTTTCATTTCATTTCATTTCAACCACGCCAAAAGATGCCAGGTCTAACAGATACTTATGCTATGACTTCATCGATGAGAATGTGGAACAATTAGGACAGGCACACTATATTACCTTGTCTCGATGAAAGGTTACTGGCAGATTCCTTTGGCATCTTCGGATTAAATAACCTTCTCCACACCTCTTGCCCCTCAGCCTACACAGGGCCCAGCCTTTTTGCCAGCCTGCCCTCTCTGCTTGCTAACCTTTCAAGGGACAACATATACGATCCCTTGCCTGCACCCAGTGGGCATTATTTTAAAGCATTTTAGGTTCTTAACCATATGTTGTGTAAGGATCCTACCTTACGATGCCCAGACTTTCATCGCCCACTTCACTTACAAACTGATGCTTCTGGGTTCAGACAAGGAGCTGTCTTGTTCCAGCTACGGTACGATGGGTTGCACCAGCCGGTATTATATTTATGAAATTACTTGCAGGTGTAGGAAATCCATCTTTTCTGCTTGGTGATCTCATTTTTTCACCTTTTAATGGACCCTACGTTTTTGCTGGTGTTAGACCTCTGTGCACTTTAACCCTGCTAACCAGTGGTAAAGTGTCCGTGCTCCCCCTGTGAACATGGTTGAATTGGCATATTCTTTATTGGTATACTTAACTCACATATGGGCTCCTTGTTTTTGAATTTGGTTGATAGCTGTCCTCTCAAGGAATTGTGAAGCTGTAAGAATATATTGAGAGTTGAGGCTGTCTATTTAGGAGATTAAAGATTTGTAGTATTTAGCGAAGAGAGGAAGTGAAGGCCGAGCAATGGCTGATGCCAAGAAGAGGTATGAGGGCCTAAGGAGGCAGGGATTTGATGACTGAGGTGCCAAGAATCGAATGGTTGAGCATACCAGCTAGAGACTGAATTGTTAGAGGTGGAAGACGTCCAAGTTGGACTGTGTTATGCGTCTTTAGTGTCTTTTGTAATGTCAAAATGATGCATAATAGTGTTGTTTTTGCTGGTGATGTATTCTAAACGTTGGCTGAGTTTAGTACTGAGTATCATATTTAGGGGAGTGAGGAGGATGATACATACAATTTCCTTACTTCTTAGACACAGGAGTCATTAAAGTACAAATGCCAATACAGAACATTGGCAATGATTTTACTCAGCAATGCTCAAAGCACGTCTATCACATCAAACTATTGCACCCCAAGAGAGTGAAACATGTTTGCGGTTGATGAACTCTATCGGTTGTCTTTGTTTTAGTTGACAAGTGACACTACTTTTGGTTTATAACATTGTTCTCTGATTTTTTTCTTGGAATTTAAAAAGCAGAAATAGACTGTACTAAGTGATAATTGGTATTGCCACAGCTCCCTGCTCAATACTGAGTGCAGCAATGAGTGCACATGTCAAAAAGAATGGAGAAAGTGACAAATATTATTTATGGGATGTTTTATGACTTAAATCCAACATGTTGTCAAAGAATACAAATGGGCTATTAGTGTGCGTTCCATGACAAATGCAACGGTTGATAAACTTGGAAATGCCCTTGAGTTTTTGCTAAAAAGACTTTATTTAGTAACACAATAAACAGTATACCATGAATATACTTATTATAATAAATATATTTTCATTAACAAATATCCTGTATATAAAAATGGAAGAAACATTAAAGTCTTCCAACTTCTGAGTTAGGGCTAAACAAGAGGCTTGGATCCCTGTTTGATTAATCTCAGATACCTCAAATCTGCTCTTAATTTCTTCCTTAAGACCTGGGAGGATAGAAGTGAGTGACTCCTAAGTCCGTACCCCTGTCATCTCATCATCCGTTAGCTGACCAGGTGCTGCTCCTTGGGGGTTTCCCCTCTGTTGATCTCCCTCAGCTATCTGCTCCAACTGTTCTAGGCTAGTGAGGGCTTCACATCTGTTTTTAGTGCTAATTTGTGCGAGATACTGAATGAAACCCCCTATACCAGGCCCGACTTCCACGGCATAGTGCCCTTATTAGCCATGCTAAGTGAGCCAGTCGCCCCTGTAAGGCCCCCCCTATAAAAACCGTGGTGGAAAAAGGGGGCGTGAAAACCTTACTCTGGGTCTGCGTTTGCTCTGTCTCCCCCCTTCAATAGTCCCTTCTTTGCTCAAATGTAGTTTTGGAGTTGTCATCACTTTAAAGTAGGAGTTGAGGGACGGTATCTTAATCGAGGGGACAGGAGCTTTCTTACACCTTCTTCCTGCTGACTTATTAGACAGTTTTACTGTCTTAGTAGGCTTACCAATCTTATAATTTTAATTTCAAAGGGGACCACCCGCCATGTTTTTTGGTGACTTTGTGTTGGCTGCAGGGACTACTAAAGAAAAATCCGCTTCGTGACTTACCCTGGCACTGGCAGCGGCGCGAGTACGGAGCATTTACCTTGTTGTTTTACTCGCACCCTCTCTTCCATAGAGGCAGGATAGCTATTCCTCTGTGCTACCGCCTGTCTCCTCTGCCCATTGCCCCTGCCAGTTCACATCTTCCTCCAGCGTTCTTCGTCTCAAACTCTCCGATGCTGGGCTCTCCTTCCTAGCCCAGCCCTAGGGGCTTGTGCTGACGCTGCCTCTAGGAACCCTGGCGAAGGCTGTCTTTCCCCGCCCAAGCTCCTGTGTCGCCGCCCTCCAACGCGGTAACCCTGCCCTGGGCATCAGCTACCTCAGCATCCAGACCCGTTTCCTCTCCCTCAACAAGCACTAGCTGGCAAATGGGTGGGGGGCCTCAGACAATTCTCCAACGTTGCGGTATGCTCATCCACCCAGGAGCTCATGGCCACCATGTTCCTCCCTTCGGCCTCACGGACTTTCACTCCTGCCCCCTGAACCTCTAGTAGTGTCTGGCAGGTGCAGCGCTGTTCGCCCATACTGATGTTTTCACTGTCCCTGCTATACCTTGCTCAGAAGGATGCTGCCCCCATGGCCGCAAGAACAAAGGTATTGGAGGAAGAGGTCGTATCAGTCAAAAAAGATGTACAGAAGAATGCGACCGGATTAGGGCTGTTTACTAAACAAAATCAAGGGCTGAAAAAGGACCTCAAGAGGATCAAAAACCACTCTCGGAGGAACAATCTGATGAACTTGAATGTCCCGGAGGTAGCGGAAGGAGGAGACATGAAGTCCTTTGTGGTAGCATTACTCCAAGATACGGTTCTCATGGATAGACCTGATTTGAAACAGGAAATACAGAGCGTACATAGGGATCCTTTTAAAAGAAACCTACAACGTCAAAAACCTTGGAAGATTCTGGTAAATTTCCTATCCTATTCAGCAAAGGAGGCTCTTGGGGGGTTTGCCTTAAAGAACGACCCCTTCTCTGCCAAAGATTTTTCTTGCATCATAAGGAGGAGTTGGCCTAACGGCTAGGGCGGTCGACCTCGAATCTGGGGAATGTAGTGGCCTGGGTGAAGGGCACTAGGACCCTGCACTGGACCATGAGGAGAAAAGAAACTGGACACCACATCCGGTCAAGGGGTGGGGAGGAGACTGGAAACAAGCAGGGCACGAGGACAGACGTGCATGTGGGCAGCAGCAGGAAAGATACATACAATAAAGAAGATTGTACCCTTACCCGACTCTTGCGTGTTTCCTTGGGCAGGGGACACGACAACTGGCGACGAGGAAGGTGGGATTTCACGGCGACCCCATACGCGTGGACCGAGGCCCCTCGCGACCGAAAACGGAGCCAGGAGCCCACCATGGTCCGAGCGCCGAGAAACGGACCAGCAGCGCGGGAGCCCACCCCGGCCGCAGCGAAGAAGCGGTAAGAGGCCCCGGCGGCAAGCGGTGCACCCGTCTGTGTGCTTAAGCGTCTGTGCGCTTAGGCATCGCGTGCATGTATGCAGTGCACCCGACTGTGCCCCAGCCGCACGCCGCATCGTGAAAGACATCAGACTCGCGCGTAGATTTCAAAGCAAATCTCGCGTGAGTTAAGCGGCCATCTTGGAGTCAGGCGGGGGCAACGAATCAGCAGCCAGGAAGGCCCGGCGGCCATTTTAAGAGGTCAGGCAAGTGCGCCTGAAATGAAGATCTCGCGAGACTGTGGTGGCCATTTTGAGGTCAGGCAGGATCGACGAATCAGCTTCGCAGAAGGCCGGGAGGCCATTTTAAAGTCAGGCAGAAATCAAGAAAGCAACAAAAAAGGGTGCAATTGAAAGAGAAAGGACAATACATCCAAAGAAAAACATAAAGTGTGACCTGCAAAGAAAGGGAACAGTGAAGGAAGTACTAAAGCAGTAAATAAAAAAGAAATTACGTCCAAACAAGGCCTGCACCAGAGCTGCGTGACGGAAGTATTAAAGAAGTAAATACAAAGAAATTACATACAAGCAAGGCCTGCACCAGAGCTGCACCTCTGAGAATGGTTGAACCCGCAGGTGACAAAAACAGTCCACAAGCAATCTTTCGCAGA
Source organism: Calotriton arnoldi (assembly GCA_963921515.1). Classification (NCBI taxonomy): domain Eukaryota; kingdom Metazoa; phylum Chordata; class Amphibia; order Caudata; family Salamandridae; genus Calotriton; species Calotriton arnoldi. Next base: position 104,562 of record CAWUFW010010113.1, read on the forward strand.
CCACTGCCATTCAGCCTATCAGAACCACAGGCCGGCATCAGGTGGGAAAGATGGATTCGGCAATTTGAACGCTACATGCGCACCACGGACATCGCAGACAGCAAACAGCTGGACCTCTTTTTGAATCTCGTAGGGGAGGAAGTGGAGGACCTGCTCATAACATTTCCCAGCGATCAGACAGCAACATACAAGGGAGTGACACAATGCCTCACAGCGAAATTTGACCCACAACGTAATATTGACTTTGAGAGGTACACTTTCAACACTGCATGTCAGCGAGCAGAGGAGTCCCTTGATGACTTCGCAACAAGACTGCGAAAGCTGGTCACGTACTGCGAGTTTGACAAGTTTGATAATGAACAAGCGATAAGATTGTGCATCATTGAAGGCTGTCAGTCCGTAGAATTCCGTGCACGTGTTCTGAAGGAACCAACAACGCTAGAGAAGATACTGACCATGGCTCGCATGGAAGCCAGAGCAACGGCGCATGCCAAACAGATGGAGCTGGGGAAAGAAAAAAGAGTGGAGCAAGCGAATCGTGTGACTGGAAATAGCAAGAAGAAAGAATACCCGGCGCCTTCACCAACAAAGAAGAACGAACAAACGTGCTATCGATGTGGCCTCGAATTTCCGCACGTCGGTGCGTGCCCAGCAATGGGCCAAAAGTGCAGGAAATGCAATAGAGACAATCACTTTGCAAGCGCCTGCATGAGCAGGCAGTTTAGAAGCGAGCGAAGTAGAGCAGCGAGACCATGGATGACCACCAGCAGGTATGCCCGTCACATGGAAACGGCGGATCGCAGCAATCGCAGCTCCTCCGATGAGTCGGAAGAAATGGCAGCACCTGCGAATGTAGCACAGCTGTATCTAATGTCAGATGCACCCACGGAAGACAGAAGACCAGAGCACATTCACCTTGTGGAAACGCATCAAATAAAGAAAACCGCAACCGTGGACATAATACACGGTTCGTGCTTGACAGTGGGGCCACATGCAACATCATGTGCATGTCGGAGTACGAGAAAATGAAAGTGAGACCACCGCTATCACCATCCACTGTTGATGTTTTCACGTGGAGCTCCAAAACGCCGGTAGAAAACATGGGGAAATTCACGGAGACCCTAACATACAAGGACAGGTCCTGCCAAGAAGAGATACATGTGCTGAAAGGTGACATCCCAGCACCATGCCTGCTAAGCAATGTCACGGCGCAGGTGATGGGCCTGCTGGCGATGACATACCACATGTCGGAAAAAGGGAACATTCTACAGGAACATCCGGCCGTACTGCAAGGCCTCGGCAAACTGAAAGGAAAACAAATAACTTTGCACATCAACGAGGCGATCAAGCCGGTAGCCCAACACCATCGACGGGTGCCCATACACCTACAACCACAGGTAGAAGAGGAAATCCGAAGTCTACTGGCCCAGGACATCATTGAGCCCGCGGACGGGCCGACGCCATGGGTGTCTCCAATAGTGGCGGTTCCAAAAAAGAATTCCTCAAAGATCCGCATATGTGTGGACATGAGGGTACCAAATACAGCGATTGAGAGAGAGCGACACCGGGGCCACATTTAAATGACATGATCAGCTGTCTTACTGGGGCCTGCCGATTCTCGAAGTTGGACCTATGCAAAGGGTACCACCAACTGGAACTGGACCAACAGTCAAGGTACATTACCACGTTCTCAACGCACATGGGTTTGTTTCGATACAAGCGACTGAGTTTTGGCATTTCATCGGCTGCAGAGATATTTCAGGAGACCATAAGGCAGGTGATAAGGCCGGTGAAGAACAGTCTAAACTATAGTGATGACATTCTAGTGTTTGGACGCTCAGATGAGGAACATGACAGGGCCCTACATCAAGTTTGCCTACAGCTGGAACAAGCGGGGCTAACATTGAACGCAGACAAGTGCGAGCTGGGGAGGAGTGAGTTGGTATTCTTCTGACACATCTTCTCCAAGAAAGGAATGAGGCCGTACCCCAGCAAAGTAGAAACACTCCGGAACGCGAGTCCTCCGACGGATGTCGCAGAAGTGAGGTCATTCCTGGGGCTCGCCAGCTACTGTGCTCGCTACATAAAGGACTTCGCCACGGTGAGCACACCGCTCCGAGAGCTAACAAAGCAAGGTCAGAAGTTCCTTTGGTCACCGGAATGCAAGTGGGCGTTTGAGGCAATCAGACAGGCCGTGATGACTGTAGATCATCTTGCCTATTTTGACCCCCTGCTATGCACTGGACTGACGGTGGACGCCAGCCCAGTCAGACTAGGAGCAATACTAGCACAGCACCTGCCGGGGAGAGATTCACCAAGAAAAGTTGTTGCATATGCAAGCAAAAGTTTGTCTGACATCGAGAAGGCATACTCACAACCTGAAAAAGAAAGCCTAGCAGTGGTATGGGCGTGTGAACACTATCACATGTTCATCTACGGGAAGCCGTTCACCATCATAACAGACCATCAGGCTTTGGTGACAATATACGGAAATCCGTCGGTGAAAATGCCACCTCGCATTGAGCGCTGGGGTATAAGGTTGATGGACTATGACTTCAAGATTGTTCACAAGCCAGGAAAAGAACACAACCCGGCTAACTACATGTCAAGACACCCTCTACCACAGGCACAAGCGACCACATCAATGGCGGAAGAATATCTCAACTTTGTGCTAAAACAGAACACTCCTGCGCCAATAACTCTAGCAGAGCTAGAGCAGGAGACAGCAAAAGATGCCACCATGCAAACGGCGAAAGCAACAACAAGACTGCAGAGATGGAGACACATCAACAATAACTGCACCTGGGGAGAAGGAGTAAACAAGGAGGAAATGCTAGCGCTAAAGAAGATACATGAAGAACTGTCGGAGACAGAAACAGGAATCATGATGCGAGGAACAAGGATAGTCATACCAAGTTCACTAAGGAGACAGACTGTTAATCTGGCACATGAGTCGCACTGAGGCATGGTTGCAACAAAAAAATTGTTAAGGGAGAAAGTATGGTTCCCTGGCCTAGACAGAATGGTGCAAGACACCGTCATGACCTGTCACATCTGTCAAACAACAGGACCGCCAACCAAGCCCGAACCGCTACAAATGTCGGAACTTCCGAGGGCGGTGTGGACAACGTTGGCAGCTGACTTCTTTGGGCCACTGGACACAGGCAACTATCTGCTCGTGATCATTGATGAATACTCACGATTTCCCATAGTGCGCCACGTCTCATCGACATCAGCAACAGCGACGCTACCAATACTGGACGACATATTTGCAGCCTGGGGCTCCCCAGAAACTCTAAAGACAGACAACGGTCCTCCGTTCTCAGGGGAAGAATTCCGAAAATTTATGACCTACCTAGGCATTCATCACAGGAAGATAACACCGTTGTGGCCACAAGCGAACGGCATGGTGGAGAGGTTCATGGGGAACATAAAAAAGGCTGTCCAACGAGCAAAGCTGGCGCAGATCTCCATAGGCCAAGCACTTTGTCAAGTGCTACGAGATTATAGAAACACCCCCCACAGCTCCACAGGAAGATGTCCAGCAGAGTTAGTGCTGGGAAGGACAAGCAGGACAAGGCTACCACAGGTAGAAGCAACAATGCCACTCGAGCACAGCATCGTTGCTGCCAAAGTCAGAGAGGCCAAAGAGAAGATGAAAGCATATGCAGATGCAAGGCGACATGCCACCCCGTCGCACCTCAAACAAGGAGACCCAGTGGTAGTGCGTCAGCGACAACAAAGAAAGTCCGACACCCTGTTCTCAAAGGACCCGCTAACAATCGTAAACATCAAGGGGCCAATGATTACGGCGGAGTCGGAACACCACCGAATAACACGGAACAGTTCTCACTTCAAAGGACTGAAGACCATGACTGAAGACGGCCAAGACACGGCAGCAGAAGAAAGTGAAACGAGGGTCACAACGGAAAGGAAACAGACACGGATGAAGGACAAGCGGAAGAGTCACAGAAAGAGGCCTGTGCAAGAAGAGCGAGCAGACGGCCGAAAAGACTAATTGAAGAAATGTAGTGATGGGGATGCATACCTATATCTCCATTTTCTGATCTTTCTTTTCTTTCTTCTTTTCTCTATCTCTATATCTCTCTCTTCCTTCTCTCTCTCGTCATTTCTTTGTGACAAAGGGGGGAGATGTAGTGGCCTGGGTGAAGTGCACTAGGACCCTGCACTGGACCATGAGGAGGAAAGAAACTGGACACCACATCCGGTCAAGGGGTGGGGAGGAGACTGGAAACAAGCAGGGCACGAGGACAGACGTGCATGTGGGCAGCAGGAAAGATACATACAATAAAGAAGATTGTACCCTTACCCGACTCTTGCGTGTTTCCTTGGGACATGACAGGGAACTGGGTTCGAGTCTCGGCAATGACGCTGAACATCCTGTGATTCTGGGCAAATCATTTAATCTCCCCGTGCCTAACAAAAATGAATGTGTCCTCATGTAACGCAACTGGTGCTATGCAAAGCGCTCTGATACCCGATACCTTCGGGTCAAGTTCGCATTATAAATCTCTGTAAAAAAATAAAATAAATAAGGTCAGATGTATGTAAGACAACGGATCAGTGGCAGTGGGAGCTCGGTAGGAGAATGGACAAGCTTCATAAATTGGGGCTAAGGCGCAACTAAAATTCACAGCAATGCTACGCATTATGTGGGATAATAAGATGTATAATTACAGATCGGTGGAAGATATGGATACATTGATAGACTCCATTAAAAGGACCTCCAACATCTGAAGAAATGCCTTCGTTCAGGGCATAGAAAAGGGAAAGAGGCAAGGGGGGGGCAGTTGCGGTTAAGTGTAAGTTTTCTTTGTAGTCCTCTTCCATTTATGTTTTTTTATTTTTATTTTTCCTCCTACGATGGCTCCAGGGCATGTAAAATGCAAATTAGTCATGGGAGGGTTCCTCAGGGTGGGGGTTGGGAAGGGGAACTGGGTGAGGAGCAGTGGGATTAAAAAAAGTCCTCAATTTCGCTATCTTCACCAATATGTTGTAATCACAACTGTAGATATTAACTATAGCAAAGGGATGTCAAGGTGGAGTTGGTTAAAGAATTTATGGGGGGAGGCAAAGAGATAAGGTTTTCGACTGGAATGTCAATGGCCTCAGGACAAGGGGGAGACAGAGATTGGTGCTTAGGTATCTAGAGGAGAGTAAGCACATGTTATGGGTAAACATCCATTAGTACGCGGCTGTTACACCGCGTACCATTCCTTCGCAAGCGTTAGAAGGCATGCGATGTTACAACGTGTAGCCTTTACTACGCAAGTTGGTACATCGCATGCGTTGTAACGCTTGTGAAGTAAAGGCTATCCACATCGTTGTGTGGAAACGGACGCGCATCCGTTTCATCACAACGATGTGCAACACTGACGACGCAGGAAGCCGGAGAAGACAGGAACCGAGGAGAGAGAGAGGTAAGAGGGGCTGTGTAGTATTTAAGGGTTTAGGGTAGGGGGAGGGTCGTGCAGGGGGTAGTGTAGTTTAAGGGTAGTGTAGTTGTGTTTGTGTAGTGTAGAGTAGTGTATTTGGGTTTAGGGTAGTGCCTGGGGTCTTGAAGGGTAGTGTTTGGGAGTAGGGACAGGAATGGGGGTAGGGGCAGTGTCGTGCAGGGGGTAGTGTTTAAGGGTTTAGGGTAGTGTTGTGGTGTTAGTGTAGTGTAGTGTAGTGTTTTAGGGTTTAGGGTAGTGTTGTGGTAGTGTAGTGTAGGGTAGTGTTCTAGGGTTTAGGGTAGTGTCGGGAGGTCGTGCAGGGTAGTGTTTCAGTGTAGGAACCGTCTTGGGGGTAGGAGCAGGGTCGTGCTGGGGGTAGTGTTTTAGAGTTTAGGGTAGTGTTGTGGTTTTTGTGTAGTGTAGGGTAGTGTTTTAGGGTTTAGGGTAGTGTCGGGGTTGCGTGCAGGGTAGTGTTTGGGAGTAGGGACAGGAATGGGGGTAGGGGCAGAGTCGTGCTGGGGGTAGTGATTTAGGGTTTAGGGTAGTGTTGTGGTGTTTGTGTAGTGTAGGGTAGTGTTTTTGGGTTTAGGGTAGTGTCGGGGGTGCGTGCAGGGTAGTGTTTGAGTGTAGGGAGCGGGCTGGGGGAAGGGGAGGGTCATACAGGGGGTAGTGATTTAGGGTTTAGGGTAGTGTAGTGGTGTTTGAGTAGTGTAGGGTAGTGTAGTGTTTGAGGGTTTGGGTAGTGTTTTAGAGTTTGTGATGTGTAGGGTAGTGTATTTGTATTTAGTGTTTAGTGTAGTGGTATTTATTACTAGGCAAGTTTTTAGTTTGCATACATTAACACTTGCAATGTAAAGGTATGCGAACTAAAAACTTGCGTAGTAACGGTATTTGCAAAGTAAAAACATCGCAGTAAAAAGCTGTGAAGTAATGGTATGCGAAATAACGAGTCATATTCCATGTTATGATCTTACAGGAAACCCATTTGATAGCAACTGAGAGTAAGTGTAGGTGGCTAGAGAGTTACGTAGTCTTGGATCAAGATGTTTGTTGTAAGGGGGTCGCTATCCTTCTGAGGAGAGGGGTAGGAGTGGAGGTTTGGACCTACAAAATGGACTACTCTGGCATATAGGTGGTGGCGGGCCTAGGGTGTGCAGGATTCAATTTACATGTACAGGTTTTTATGGCCAAATTCGGATGATCTTTCTTTTTTATCAACCTTGTAGTGGAATCTGATAGAGTCTAAACTCCTGGTGGTTCTTGGTGGAGAATTTAATACTCTATTGGATGTTAACCTGGACATATCTACTAAAAGGAACTGTATACACACACCCAAGACCAGACAGGGTTTAAGAAGGATGATACAGGACTTTGGATGGGTGAATGCCTGGAGACATCAAATGGGTTCGGCAAGGGTGTACACATTCCATAGTAAAAAGTATGGTGTCCAACACCTCCCTGGTCACATATCAGATAATTCAACTGGAATTATGATGGTTCAATGCCCCGGAGTTGTCCAGAATTCAAGGTGGACTGTCAACCACACCCTCCTTTTGGATGCAGATATTGCAATTGCCTTGATAAGAGCTAGTGAGGATTTCTTTATTAATCATATGGCAACTGCCTCCCTTGCCATAGTTTGGGACACCTTTAAGGCTTTTATTAGGTGTGTCTTGAGAAGCCAAGATCATTTTAAGAATAAGACAAAGAGAATGGAACTTAATTCCTTGGAGCAAGAAATTGCAGCTTTGGAGGCTAATTTTCAGACAATGTTAGATCAGGATAAAGATCAAATATTGAAAAGTATGGAAGAGACGCCGCTTCATTTTAAAATCAAGCTTGAGACAAAGTGTAGGGAAGGATGGCAGGTTAGTTCCCAGAACGTCTTGAATATGGGAAAAGATCAGGATCACTTTTGGCATGGAAGGCGAAAACAGAGTGGACCAGGAATAACATCAATGAGCTGAATATTAATCCCCGAGGGGATATATCTAAAAAGGCAGGAGAAATGGAGGAGCATTTGGTCTCCATCTTTTCAGCATTGTACACAGAGGAGGTTCATTCAGATCTTGATAGGCTAAGGGATTGGATGAAGGAAAGGGATCTGTCTGGGTTAACGGAGGTAGGAACACAGTGCCTAGAGGCACAGATTACAGAGACAGAAATGATTGACCATTTAAAACATATCAAGGTTGGGAAGGCAGCAGGGCCAGATGCCGTTCCAGCAGAGCTGTATCAGCAGTTGAGGGAAGAAGTCGTGCCTATTTGAGGGAAACTGTTTAATTCCATCTATTTAGAAAATGCCCAGATTCCAGATTCAAGCAGGGAAGCAACATTGGTATTGATTTTAAAACCAGCCAAGGCCCCTAGAAAGGCAGATTCATATCAACCAATCTATTTATTAAGCGCCGATTATAAAGTCTTCTCAAGCATATTGGCTGGTAGAATGGCCAAAGTAGCCCCGCAGCTAATCCATTTAGATCAAAAGGGCTTTATTCCAAAGCATCAGATTCATGAGCTTAATCAACAATTTATAGCATCAATAGACCTAACCACAGTACACTCTATTCCTTTAGCAGTTGCTACAATCGATGCTGCTAAGGCGTTTGATAGAGTGTATTGGGTCTATCTCTGGGAGATCATGGCAACATTTGGTTTCAGCCCTTGTTTCATTTTGACTCTCTGGAAATTATACACAAATACGTCCGCCCGAATTTTATTCAATGGTGCACTGATACAGAGCTTTGGAATTGGCAGAGGCACGAGGCAGGGATGTTCCCTTTCCCCTCTAATTTTTGATATATACATTGAGCCATTTGCCCAATTGCTTAGAAGAGATCAGCAAGTAATTCCTTTCTCATGGCAGCAAAAACAAAATAAGATAGCATTGTATGCTGACCGCCTTATTCTTTACACTTCAGACCCCACCCAGACCATCACAAGAGTGGAGAATTTGGCAAAGGAGTTTGGGGCTTCATCAGGATACTCTGTGAATGCATCAAAGTCAGAGGTTATGTGGGAAGGGCATGGCTTGCCAGCTGAAGATGGCGGACACGTGAGCGACGAGCTCCGCAACGGCCTACCTCTTATCCGCTAAAAAAAAGGTGCATGATTTAACCTCGGAGGTCTGTGGCGCTTGGGCTGCCCTCAGGGGGTCATAGCCGAGGGGATTGTTGCGGCTGGGGGAGCCAAGATGACGGCTGGGGCCGCGCACGAGACTAGGAGAGCCGACCCGGCTCGCGGCCTTTGCTCTGAGCGCCCGGCGGAGCGGTCGTGCCCTGGTGAGATACCTCGGGGGCTGCACCAGATTGCTGGCGATTGGGAGGGGAACGATTGGCCCCCTCCGCTAATCCGAATTGCTGCTACCCTGCATCGAGAGGAGCACGCGGAGCCCTGAAGAAGATCGGGGACCGGCGTGTCTTGTAGCAGACGACATGAGGCCCGGGAGCGGCCTGTGATGCGGCTGGGCCTGAGGAGTGGCGTAGCAGCTGGACTTGATAGGGGGAGTCAACTCGCGGTGGCTGCAAACTGGTGAGTGCGGCTGCTGCATTCTCGGGGCCCAGATCAGGGTCCGGTGCCTGTCCCGGGGGTGGCGTGGAGCAATGCTGCACCTGAGGAGGCCGGGTTACCTCTGGGCCTTCACCTTGGAGGCCTGGTGAGGTGTCCGGGCCCACACAAGACAAACGGGTGTGCGACTCCTGGGAGGGTGCCTCACGGAGCAGGGGTGCGGCGGAGCCTCTGATGCGAGGCCTGGGTGTGGCTCTTGCATGACCCACGATGACAGGGTAGACTGGACCATGGAGGAGGCACCCCGTGGCTGCAAAGAGTCAGACATTGTGTGTTTTTAGCTCTCGAGGCCCAGTTTGGAGATCAGTGGCATTGCGGTAGAACGGGGCAGGGAGGCCGGGCCCCGCTATACGTCCCCTGGGGGCGGTGCAGACGCTGTGGAGGTGAGGTGCCCCTGGAGCATTGATTAACTCTGCGGTGATTTGAGAACCTGCAGTGTGGGAGAAACACAAGTGCGATCGACGTAGTGGCCACGACCAGGGCGGCCGCGTGTTGGATAGTTCGTACCCCTGAGTCGTAGAAGAGGCACCGCGCAGGGGCGAGGAGCCTGATCTGGACTGGTGCTTATACGCTGCAGGTGGGGGTAGTAGAGGAATACCTGCCATTACCCACTCGGCTCTCTGCCCGAGGCGTGCATATCTTGGGGTTGAGGCCGTGGGACCTGGATGCACTGGTGGCCCCTGGCCTCCATTATTGCCCTCCAGAGTGGGTGCAACCTCCTTGCTCACAAACAGACTGCCTCCCATTGAAGCTGCTGAGATGGGCAAAGCAAAGGCAAAACATGCAGGGACTGCTCCTGAACAAGAAGAGGTCTTGCAGGACCAAGCACGGGGCAACCTAGAGACCCAGCCAAAAGTGGATACCATCCAACAACAACTTTCTAAGATACTGGAGGCTATCTCAGACACTAAAGTGACGCTGCACCAAGATATCAGCACCGTGTCTGTGGGTCTGGGGCTCCTTCGTGCAGAACACCAAAAGCTAAATGAGAGGGTCAAGGTGGTGGAGTCTGGACTCGAGAAACTGTCCCCGGCGCACAAGGCCCTCACACAGCAAGTAGCGGAACTAACAGACAGGATTCGGACATTAGAACGAAGGGCCGAGGATGGGGAAGGCCGTAGCCGGCTAAACAACATAAGAATCCTTTGTTTGCCGAAGGGGATCGTAAATGGCAACATGGTGGCATACCTGGAACCGTGGCTTAGTACGGGGGCCCTGACATCATTTTACACGATTGAAAGAGTACCACGAGTGCCGGCCCGCCCACCGGGACGCCCCCCGCGACCAGTGGTGGCCAGGCTGCTACATTATCGGGACAGAGACATCCTACTGCAGAAAGCCCGGACAGATGGCCCCTTTGTGGTGAATAATAATAAGGTCTCAATGTTCCCGGATTACACCATGGAAGTCCAACAGAAACACTCCTGGTTTCTGGAGGTAAAGAGAACATTAAGAGAAGAAGGCCTCCAGTACTCCCTCATGTTCTCTGCCCGGCTTTGCATTGTTCTAGACGGTAATACCTACTTCTGTGATGACTCCAAGGAAGCCTGGGACTGGATAGAGTCATATCGTACTGAAACTCCCCGGTCGGCACAGAAGATCCAGCCAAAAACAGAACGCCGTAGGCTCAGGAAGCGACCTAAACAAAGACCTGGGCGCACCGTAACGTAGAAACCAAGCCCCTCACAGACTGAGCGAGAAAGAGCGGCGGCGCTAGAGGCAGTGGGTGAAATTGTCCGGGAGGGTGGCTCTCCCTCGGAGGCAGAGTCGCGCTCTATTAAGGGGACCGAGGGATCGGACTCAGATTCTTCTGACAAAGCCAGTCTCGACCTACCGGTGGTGACCCCAGGGATAGCAGATGACATTATATGATTGAACGCTCCCACCACGAATGACAGTGCATTCGGACCCACTGAGGGGACATGCCCCATTTTGAAGTCATAATAGGCTCACCATGGCTGGATGAACACTGAGGCCGGTGTACGAGGCACCGCTCCGCACCAAGACGTTCCTCATAGCAATGCACTGCATATCACGGTGCCCTAATTGGAGCGGCCACGAACCCCCTGAAGGCCTTTACTGTGGCAGGTTTGGGCCTCTACCAGTTCTCACGAAGATACATTTCGAGTTTGGGCAGAAGGCCGTTGCCAGTATGCTCTGGAGAAGGGGAGTTGTTGATTGTTTGGACCTTTTGTTTTTGATTTACTTTGTTCAACACGCAGGTGGGGGCATTTCTTTTTGTTTCCTCAATGACTTAGGCGGGGTGGGGGATGCTGGGGGGGGGAAATCAATGAGATGCCGATACATCACCAAGATCTGAAATTTCTCACATGGAATATTAGGGGGATGTGGTCAATGTATAAGCACCACAACATACCCAATTATTTGAAGCGCCGAGGTATACAGATAGCGTTCTTATAGGAGACCCACCTCATCCAGGGGGAAGTGGAGAAGTTGCACAAGAGATGGAGAGGGCAGATATTCGCTACCACATTCTCAGCTTATGCCCGGGGGCACTGATATGGATCCACTCAGGGGTCTCTTTCGAGGTAGCACGCACTTTCATTGATAAGGAGGGTAGGTATGTTCTCCTCGCAGGGAGACTACTGGGCCGGGAGATCACGCTTGGCTGCCTTTATGCGCCCAATCAGGATCAAATGACCTACATGACCTCACTCTGCTCATCTATCTGGTATCAAAGTCGGACATGTGATTTTAGGGGGTGACCTCAGCTGTGTGGCTGATGTGGTGATGGCCCGCTCCCACCCCCCTCCCCCCCCTCTTGGGGGCGCAGGCACATAAGACAGCGGCGGGGTTGCGGGAGTGGATGGCTCACTGGGACTTACAGGACAGGACATTTGGAGGCTCCAACACACAGGGGACAGGGAGTACACTTTTTATTCCCACGTTCACCAGCTCCACACGAGGTTAGATGCGTTTTGGTGCTCCCGGGTGTCAGCGGTTCCATTAGACACACAGAGTATTTAGGTCAGACATTTTCAGACCATAGTCCTATGCTACTGTTGTACCAACTGTATGGGCAAAGACCTCCTATCCCTACGTGGAGACTCAACCCCCTGTCACTAGAGGACGCACCCTTTGCGGAAGCTCTGCAATCCTTAGTGGATACGTACTTCATTGACAATGCACGCTCAGGGTCCTCGGTACTAGTGGAGTGGGAGGCATTCAAGGTGGTGGTGAGGGGAGACTGTATGGAACAAACGACTGGGATTCAGAAGGAACTACACCGAGGGCTGCTGGCCGTGGAGGGCGAACTGCGTACGTTAGACAATATACAGGGCACTGGACCACAGGCGCATACAAGGCTACTCGCCACATGTAAAAAATATGACGAGGCCCTCGAGAGACATCAATCGCACGACTACAGGGCATACATGGATAGAGTACAGAGCGAAGAGGGGAAGGCCGGTCGCTTTCTGGCGTGGCTAGTTAGGCCGGAGGCCCAGGGTTCCCCAATCACTCGTATTCAGACCGCAACAGCCATGACGGAATTTGACCCAGGGAGGATTAATGGCCTATTTCAGAGGTACTACGAGCAGTTATATACCGCCCCCCGGGAGACCCCACTGGAGGAACTTAGTGCTTTCTTGGCCCCGCTGTGCCTTCACACTGTGGATGACCATATTGCAGAAGAGCTGGGTGGCCCCTTTACTATACAAGAGGTCCGGGCTGCCATTTCTTCGATGGCTGGTGGTAAAACACCGGATCTAGGTGGCCTCCCGGTAGAATTTTATACGAAGTATGTAGCTGCACTGGCCCCTCACCTGGTAACTATGTACACTGAGGCTCTACAGCTGGGACACCTGCCAGCTTCCACACAGAATGCTTTAGTGATACTGCTTCCCAAAAAGTCTAGCCCTGATGTTGGGGTAACTGACTTCAGACCCCCGTCTATGCTCAATACCGACTTTAAGATACTAAGCCAAATCCTAGCACTAAGATTGCTCCCCCATATGAAACAGTTGATTCATCCTGATCAGAATGGGTTTATCCCCTCCTGTAAAACATCATACAACCTGCACAGACTATACTCAGTACTCTACCATTCGGATGTTGGCTCTCTCCCACAGGCTGCCTTTCTATCAGTTGACCTGGAAAAGGCGTTTGATACTGTGAGCTGGGAATACCTATTTGAGGTTATGCAGAGACTGGGGCTGGGGGCGGGCTGGGTGAAATGGGTAAGGCTGCTGTACACCCATCCTACCGCATGAGTTAAGACAGGTAAGATTATCTCACTGCAATATGTGATGACATGCAGCACACAACAGGGGTGGCCCTTGTCCCCGCTGTTGTTCGTGTTGGCGATAGAGCCGTGGCTGCGCTTTTTCGATGGGGTGGAGGGCCTGGGCCTGACGCTGGGCGGTAGGACCCATGTCATCTCCCTATATGCAGATGATCTACTGATCTAGTTGGACGACGCGGTGGGAGGGGCGGAAACTGCCTTCAGTCTAGTGGACGATTTCGGGGCGCTATCGGGCCTCTGGGTCAATCGTCACAAAACGTATTTGTTTCCGCAGTTGATCCTTGGGGTGGAGGAGCTGGCATCCTGGACAGAGGCTGGGTTTGAGCAGGTGGGGGACTGTTCTCAAGATAAACTCTTACTCCCCTGTGCAGAACTGGTGGATGGGTGTGGACTCTCGCCGGGCCACGAGGTGCTAGTACGGACGTTTGGGCGACTGTGGGGTGTGAACAAGGACGAACCGGAAACACATGCGGTGCTCCACTCCTTGGTCACATTGGGTACAGCGGGCCATCAAATCAAATGGTTTTATGCATCTCTTATTGAGGCGTCCTTGACCCCACTGCTGAAACTATGGGGTAAATGGGAGAGACTTTTGGATAGAGAGCTCACCGACGCAGAATGGGGCAGAGTGTTGGAATCTCCTAAGAAAATATCACGCAACACCCAACTAAAATATATTCAATTTAATTATATCCATATGTCCTATCTGACACTTCGTCGTCTCTTTGTTGCCTTTGGGGGAGAATTGAGGAGCTGCCCTTGGTGCAATCAATTAGACACAGATTTTGGTCACATGACTTGGGGCTGTGAGAGGCTACAAGGCTTCTGGCAAGCGGTGTTGGATAAGATTAAGGCTGTGTTGGGGGGCGCACTTACTCTAACAATAGAAGTCTGCCTGCTTGGCCTATTCCCCAGAACCCCTAAGCTAAAGGTGGGGAATAGATTTATAGACCTGGCCTGACCTGACCCTGGCATTGTGGTGACATGGAAGTCAAATGTTGGGCCGCAGATCACCACCTGGACACAAGAGGTGACTAGGTGGACCAGAGCTGAGGTAAGAGCTCTCAGCAGGGAAGAATTAAAGGGCTTACGCTAACATCCAATTGCTGACCTCTGGAGGGAGGCTTTGTTTGCCTGGGAACACCTGAGCCAACCCAGTAGCTCAGGGCATGACAGTGAGTCCTCTGCGGACGCAGACATTGGGAACACTAGAGATGGGACAGGATAGCCTACGGCAGCCGTACAAGACGAACATGATTATCTCCTCACCCCCTCCATCTTCTTCTTCTTTTTTCTTTTCCCCCCTCTTTTCCCTTCCCCCGTGTGTTACAGGACAGAACACAAAAACACATCAGACACGGCTGCGGGTTGGACAAATCCCGACCAGGAACCGCCCCATGATACCTTCTTCCCTTAAATTGCCTATCACAGAGATTCTGGGTCCCCTAACCTGCGTTACTTGAGTTACACAAGTTTATGCCTGCTTAGGTGTATTTCTGTTATGCTTATGCAAACGAGAATATTAGATGGCAATACAGCACTTCCCACCTGACTGGAGAAAATCTCAGAGTGAAAGTGACACCTCACAATTAGCAAACGTTAAGTATTAGGGGCACACAAACAGCGGAGATCTGAAGATCCATTGAGGTTTTTTTTTGTTGAAATTTTTTATTGTGATTTGAAAACGCTCAAAAACACAGTACAGTACATTCTGAGCAATAGTTACATTTCTCAAACAATTGTGGATAAGAGAGAACCAATCAAAGAAATAATACAATCCTGTCAAGGGATAGATTTGTTCACAACCGAAATCTTGCGTTAATACGCTTAGTACTGTATTTGAACGTAAGCAGGTAATTCTCATGAAAGGAAATCATAACATAATAACTTTTAACTTACCCCACCCACCTCCCCCCGGGTCACATAAGGAAACCTCATTTACAAATCATGCAGCACAGGTCAAATGACATATGGGAGCAAATGTTTCTACGCTGTTCTCAGGCTGAGACTGTCCTGTGGTTGCGCCTCCTCATCCGACCTGTCACATTCAATGTGCTGTTCTCCTGACAGTTGTGAGGCGAGGCCCTCTCTCATGGGGATCTCCATGATCATGATACACCAGGCCCTCACATCTACTTCTAGCTTTTCATCCCTTCGAACACGCCTCATTCGAATTAACTCTGCCGTCGCCCATTCCCGCAAGTCCCCGGCCCACTTTCCCACCGTGGGGGGCAGCAAACCCATCCAACTAATTGCAATCCTTCTTTTGGCCAACACCAGTGCCAACTGGAGGAACCTACGTGTAAGCTTTTTCCCTTTAGGCCTAGGGAGAAGACCCAGCAGCACCTCCCTAATGGATTGGGGTAGTATCCACCCTGTTACCCGTCGTAAGCTCTCCAGTATCGCTCCCCAGAAGAGACGTAGCTCTGGACAATCCCATATCATGTGCAAAAACTGGGCTTCGTCGCAACCACATTTGGGACAACTAGCAGGACGGTCCGGGTATATTTTGTGAAGTACACTTGGTGTCATATAGATTTGATGGACAATATTGAATTGGGTAAGTTTAAATCTGGTATTAGAACTTATTTGCTTAACCCCTTCATGTACCCTTTGCCATTCCGCGTCCGTTAGAGGTTCTTCCAATACCGCGTCCCACTTAGCTTGAATCGGGAGCGGGTGCGCAGCAAAGTCCCCCCTCAATGCCCTGTAAATGTGAGATACCAGCCTACGGCCCCCCGCCAAGGTCACGAGAGCCTGAAGCGTGGCAGTGATGGGTGGCTCCTCCGGGAACGCCGGCCACACCTCTCGTGCGACCGCTGAAATCTTTGCATATTGAGGGTATTGACCACTACCTAACTCAAACATTGATTCCGCCTCCTCCCTAGTGAGGAACTTTTGTCTCAAATACAAGTCTCCCATCATGCGACAGCCTCCCTCCGTCCATCTGATAATGGACATGGTTTGACTTATTTGTTTAAACAGTACCACTGCCCATAGCGGGGCCTCCGGGGCATAGGGTGCTCTTTTCACTGCATTTTTTATTGCGGATTCCCAGATTGCAGCCACATGTCTGATAGTATATGGGAGCTCATCGGACACCCGGGATCCCATCATAAGGAGGTCCGGAAGAGGGGTCCCCCCATGAGTACCCTCCAACAATCGCTTCTCCCAGTTGTCATTCTCATCTCGCCACTGTACGGCATGTTGAAGCTGTGTCGCCATGTAATAGAAACCCAACCTAGGGACCTCCAGTCCTCCCCGTTCCCACGTCCTCTGTAGTGTATCCAGTTCCACCCTTTTCCTCTTGGATCCCCATAACAGATCAACCAATCTGCACGATCCCCATAACAGATCAACCAATCTGCACGGTCCAGCAGGTGAAAATACGCCCGCAGAATATGATAGAGGGAATTCTGCATAGTATATAAGCATTGCTGAAGAATTACTATTTTTATTAGTGCTACTCGCCCCATCAGGGACAAGGGCAGATCTCGCCAGAACTCGATTGATTTGCGGATACCCTCCACACATTTCCCTATATTGCGTTCTCGGTAGGCTTCCTGTGTATGCACCAGACTGACCCCAAGATAGCGAACCGTGTCTCTAACCCAAGTCATCCTGACCATGGGCAACTCGTCCTCCTCCTTGTCCTCCAGGCTTCCCATTGGGAAGAGTTTAGACTTCCCAGGGTTAAGGCAAAGCCCTGATATTTTACCAAAGCCAGTTAGCTCCCTAAGGAGCTCTGGGACCGCCTCCTTAGGATGCCGAAGGTATACCAACGTGTCATTGGCATACATTGACACCACATGGACCGTCGTCCCCAGCTGAATCCCCCATCGCTCCATCCTGCATCTAAGGGTGATCGCCAAGGGCTACATCGCAAGAGCGAAAAGGAGCGGGGATAGGGGGCATCCCTGTTGGGTACCTCTCTGAAGTTCTAAACTATCTGATCCCTGGTTGCGAAGGCGGACCTGAGCCGTTGGTTTAACATAGAGCAGTTTTACTATTTCAAATAGTTATCTCTCAATCCCATCCGACCAAGCACCATCCATATATAGTCCCATTCAACAGATTTGAAGGCCTGTCGAATATCCAGGAGACATAGAGCCCAGTCCACCTCACGTAAGTTCGGTGTATGCCAGACATTTGCAAGTCTGCGCAAATTATGTGTAGTGTTCCGGCCAGGGACAAACCCGGCCTGTTCCGGGTGAACCAGTCGGGTCATGTATGGTAAGAGCCGTGCCGCTAAAACGCCACTCAAAATTTTCTCATCAATGTTTAAAAGAGAGATGGGCCTGTAGGAGCCCAGGGAGAGGGGATCCCTATCTGGCTTCAGGACCATGGACACTAGTGCTTCCATCATGGTATCAGGAAGAACCCCCTTGACTAGAGCCTCGTTAAACACCTCTAGAAGGCGATCTACCAGCTGTGGGGCAAACGTTTTATAAAATTAAGCAGGGAGACCGTCACTCCCAGGGCACTTCTCCGATTTCAGCTTTTTGATCGATGCTAATATTTCTTCCCTAGTGAGTGGCGCCCCTAGGGCCCTAGCGTCCTCTTCCTCAAGGATGGGAAGTGTTATGTCGTCTAAGAAGTCCTGCAATGCCAGCGGCCTGGTCTGGGCTGCAGTCGAGCATGTCTGACGTAGATGAGTCGCAAATTCCTGTATAATCGCATCTTGGGTATATACCTCGTTTCCCACACTATTGCGAAGCTTCAACACCGGTGCCTGTTCCGTCTCCGTGCGGATGAGTCGTGTCAGGAGTGCTCCTGACCTGTCCCCCTCCATATATAGTCTCTGCCTGTAGGTGGTATATTTGTGCTTCTCTAAACGTGACCAAGCCTCGAGGAGCTCACCTCGTAGTCGCGTCCCCTCTGTCATGTCAGCGGGAGTCTTGTATAGTGTATTCTCTAAGGTCTGTAATCGCTTTTCTAGGGTGTGAATATCAGTACTAAGTTGATGTTGGACTCCATAGGTAGTCCTCATGCAGACTCCCCTAATAACGACCTTCATTGCCTCCCACTCCGTGGATCTAGCGGCTGTGGATCCCCAGTTTTCCCCAAAGTAATTTCCAAGGGCCTCCGTCACGGTCCATTAATATGGGGGGTCGGTAAGGGCCTCCGCTCGAAGCCGCCATAGTGGGATAGGTGGACGACCTGGTCCGCTGGACAAAGTCAACAGTAATGGCGCATGGTCGGATAGGTATCGTGGTAGATAGGAGATGGCCTGCGTTGTAGCGGAAAGGCCAGCGGAGAGACAACAATGGTCAATACGGGAGAAGGTATTGGCAGCCGGGGTATAACAAGAGAACTCCCTTTTTGTGGGATTGCGCGCTCTCCACTCGTCCCGAAGCTGCATCCCTTGAAGGATACCAGTGAGGGATCTCATCATGCGGGGTTTAGTGAGCTCTCTAGGGGGTTCCCTATCCAAGTTCCCATCAAATATACAATTGAAATCACCAAAGAGAAAGATCTCAGCACCCATATACGGCGTTGTCGTCACCGCCGCCTTCAAGACTGCTGGGTAAAAATCGGGGCAGTCCAAGTTGGGCACATAGACATTGATAATGCACAGTTCCCTCCCTTGCCACCTCCCAAACAGGATAATGTACCGTCCATCAGGATCCCGAACATGTTGGAGGTGTTGGAATGGGACCCCTGGTGCCACCCACACAAGTGCCCCTCGTGCAAAACCAGAGTATGATGTGGCATATATCTGCCCCCACCATCTCTTCCATAGGCTCAGTAATGTGTTTCCCCATATGTGTGTTTCTTGTAGTCCCGCAATTGCTATCCTGTACCTCTTCAGGAAGGCATGTATTCTGCAACGTTTATCAAGGCCTGCCATCCCTTGAACGTTCCAGTTAAGGAACTTCAACATTTCTACTGTCATGACGATATGGTATTAAGTGTCTGAAGTGTGTCCCTTTCTCGTCTTCTCTTCAGCCTGTGTGTCATAATGTAGTCCTGTGTGACCCTAAAAATTCCCCAACAAACAAACCAACTTGTAAGAACTGAACAAACCCATACCCACCTTCCTCCCTGGGCAGCAGTATAGATTTGTATATGCATCTCACGATCCATACATCAAACAATACGCACCGCCCCACAACGCGCTCTCCCACCCCTCCCCTTAAGTACTTTAATATCAGTATATCATGCTTAAGGCCCTGTCCCAAGCCAGCATTTTCTAAGATGTCAATGATAGTGCCTAATAAACGCTGTGCAAGAGAACTCTCAAGCCTCCCCGACGGCCCTGGTCTCTAGTGGGAGCGTCGATGCTCCGGCAGCTGCCCGTGCTCCCAACCTACCCAATATTCAACCGGGACCCCGACCTATACTTTGATTTGAGTTAAGGATAAGCAGAAAAATAGGAAACTTATCGTAAAAGGCCGGGGTGCCACACCCACAATCCTAAATTGTAGGTCTCCCAGGGACCTGCAAAATATTAGCTCAGACCAAATTTGTCAGATCTCCATCCTATCTACAATATGAAACAAAAACTTATCTGTACAGTTCAGCAGGTAGTGTTCAGCGCATGGAGTTAATTCGCGGTCACTGCCCGGCCCCTGGGCCCCCCGCTCAATGTCCGGTGTTGTGTCCGCCGAATCCGGGACTACCTCCGAGTCAGAGGCCTGTAGTGTGCCGTCCCACTGGACCGTGATACGACCCAAGCTCACCGTTCTCTTTTGTGGTTTCTGACATGAAGGCTGTTGTCTGCTTCTCAGGGAGGACTGTGAGGACGGCGTCCCAATGGAACTCGTAGAAGGGACCAGGCGTCTCCCATCTGGGGCCCTGGTATATAACCAGTCACTCGCTTCTCCTGCCGAGAAAAAGAACAAGGCGCGTCCCTCACTCTCCACCCTCAGTTTTGCCGGGAACATAAGGCTGTATTTTAGGTTCAAGTCTCTGAGCCGCCGTTTCACTGCGATGAAAGTTTTCCTCTGTTCTTGGACCCTTTGGGTGTAGTCCGGGTACACCGTTATGGAATGTCCCTCAAAGAAGTACCGTTTGCCGCTGCGTGAAAGTTGAAGCAAAAGATCCCTGTCCCGGAAGTTAAATAGTTTTGTGATTATAGTTCGAGGAGGCGCTCCAGGTCTAGGGGGGGCTACCAGCGCTCTATGTGCTCGCTCCACATTAAAGAACTTCGACAATTGTTTAAGAGCCATTTCCTGAGTGATCCAGTCCTCCAGAAACAGACACACATCTGGCCCTTCCGCTCTTTCAGGGCACCCCACAAATCTTAGATTCTCCCTCCTGGAGCAACCTTCCGAGTCCTCAGCCCGATCGTCGAGCTTGATCAATTGTCATTTCAGCTCCACCACTGCCGCACTAAGGCTCTTGACCTCTTCTTTTAAGACATCCATATCTTTCTCTGTGGCCGTTACTCTATCAGAAACTTTCCTGAGATCACACCTCAGTAGATTAACGTCTATGGCCCCAGCATCAATCTTCCTGATCATATCGTCCCTAGTGGACTGAACGGCCCGGATAACATCCATCAGTGTCAGTGCGCCTTCAGCGGCCCCTTCCAATGTTCCCTTTTCCATTACTTGGTCCTTATTCCTGTTCTCTGGACCGTGGGATATAGGCTGGGCATAGTTCAATATTTTGTTGGATTGTGCTTTTGCCGTTTTGTCCTTCCCCATACTGTCCAACCAGTTGCAGCGGGGTTGTCTATATTTTCCTCCTCAACGGGGGTGCGCTTAGTGTATCTCTTCCCAATGGTTCAAACCCCACCAAGGGTCCAGCTCTCAGTTACGTGAAGTGACCTCTCCCATGATACTGATATGTCAGAGTTCAGTAATAGTGCGGGCCGTTCTGATATTTCTCGCACAAGGAGTGCGAACTTCCCGTCCACCGCGAGGCGCCGCTGACTCCCAGCTTGGCAAGTCCGATCAGCCCGCCATCAATCTCATTAATCAGGCTCCCCGGGGGGACTTTCATTGAATCTCTTCCTCGCACTCCAGAGCCGATGAGGGGGGGGCCCGGGGCAGTCTCCCCCCCCAGGTCCTTCACCACCAGACGAATCCAAACTGGACAGAACCCAGGCAGCTCTCCTCCCAGCCGCCACAGCAATTCGTCAATATATCACCCTGCAAGTTCTGCAATCCCACTCCTCAAAACCGTTAGACTTTCTCCGGTAATCGGTAATCGAGGAAGGGGGGTCACCAGTCAAGGTCGCACTCACCCACGAGGGCCCACCAACATCGGGCGGCCCGTGGGCCGTACAGAACTGGCCACGCTTATTTGGGCCTCATCCAGCAGCTCCACCACTCATGCGTCACTGCACCTCGGGGCATACCCAGTGTATCTCTGTGGGTGTCTGCACTATCCTGCTCCCACCGATTTGGCCTCACTCCAAACGCCGCAGGGGATGAAGGCCTCAGTACCGACCCAGCAGGGGCACAGCCAGCTCCCGGGATCAGGCCTGCCTGCCGGGCACTTTACCAGATCGTGGACTGCAGCCGGCTCTCTCGGGGCCAGCCTCCGCTTCAACCGATGCAGGATCGTCCGCCGTCCCGGTCTCTCCAAAGAAGGCAGCGCCTCTCCCCCGAGAACCACAGCCTGTTTCCTCCTCTCACAGTGGGGTCCAGTAAATCTGTAGGCCCGGCGCCTCCGCGTAATCTCTTCAGGCCAATCCCAAGATGGCGTCAGCCGGTCACCCGGACCCGGGCTCCGCCTTCGCTTTCCCAGGGTTTCACGGCTCCTCTCTGCACTCGTGCGGCAGCTGGTCGACTCCCGGGTCCCTGGGGATCAATTCCCATGCATTTGAGAGCCAGGATTTTCAGGGATATTGATCTATCTCGGGCAGCCGCACAGAGCTCTTTCAGAGCACGTCTAAGCGGCCATGGTGTCGAGCCACATCCCCAAGATCCATTAAGTTACGTGGGGAAGACACATTGGCCACCAAAAGGGCCTCCTACATCAGTACATTGACAAAAGCCCACGTTTCCAAATTTTGTTATACAACATTGCCATATACCATGTTTTAAGTGTCTACAGGAAATATACCAAGAAATGTCATCTGTTTTCTATGTAATGCAATATATGATAACAAAAATGCCAATAAAGATATCTTTAAAAAAAAAGTCAGAGTTTATGTGTTGGAACATCATTTATTGGGCTATAGAGGTTAAGTCAGAGATTAAATATTTAGGTATTTCTATAGTACAGTCGCTGGAGGCTCTGCTGGCATCCAATTTAGGGAGGGTGGCAAAGGAGGTTGATTTACTGTTCTCTAGATGGAGGAACGTGCCATTAACAGTATACGGACAAGTACATTTAATTAAAATGTCAATACTCCATAAGTAGACATATCTTTTCACTTGTATTCGGCTCATGTTTCCTAGAGCGGCTTTAGTTAAATTACAGGGGAAGATCACAAGTTTTATTTGGGGTTCGGGGGAGCGCAGGCTTTCTTGGAAGAAATTAAGGCGAAGGTTAAGGAAAGGAGGCCTGGCACTTCCAGATCTGAATTTGTATTGTATGGCTTTTCAATTTAAAAATTGCAGAATGCTTCTTGGGACTCCTGATAGCTCTTCATGGGGGAGGATGTTGGCAGAAATGACTGCAGAATGGGGAGTCACTGGGTTTCTTTATAAGTTTGGCACTTCAATTTTTTTTCTAAAAATGATTCGATTAAAGGTTTCAAGGGCTGCACTAACTCTTTGGGTTAGAGTTAGGAAAATATTGGGAATAGGTTTTTATTCTGATTTTTCACCAATTTGGGGCTCCCCTGGAACCCCAGAATGTATGTTGGAAGGATTAAGTCTCCCCTTGAGGAGGGCAGGGATAGTTACCTGGGGAGAGATACTTACAGAACAGGGGTTAATACCATGGGAACTACTTAAAGTTAGGACAGGGGGTACCCAATCAAGATTCAAATATATCCAGCTCTCTTCGTGGTACGCAAGAGCCAATGGAGAGCAGAATAATTCTTGCGATGACGAATCATCTCTGCAGGATGTGAGGACTAAGCGTAAAGAAGTCGATATGTGGTACTGGAAGCTATTAGATGGCAAAGAAAGGAGGTTGGCGGCACCGCAGAAGATATGGGAGGGAATGATCCCAGGGTCTGAGCTGTCGTATTTGTGGCATACATCCCTAAAATTTCTATACTCTACGCTTAAGCCTTCTAACTTAAAGAGAAATAATTTTCTTACCCTTAATATATTATATTGGACACCTCAAAGGGTAGCCAGATTTGTAAAGGACCTTATCCCTAAATGTAGAAGATGAAGACATCTCGAAGCAAACGATGAACATGTATTTGTGACTTGCCCAATGCTCAAAAGATTCTGGGAGACTGTGAGTAAAATCATATTTGAAATGAAGGGGACAAACATCCACCAGCTCTCCGACAGTCCGACAGCGGGCCTCCCGTTGAAAGTCCAATAGTACGCCGAAAAGGCAACGGCAAGTCCCAGATGCGGCGGAGCCTTTCCCTCAGGCAGCCATCTTAGGTGGTGCTGAAGCCACGCCCCCAAAAAATGCTCTTGAGTTCGGAACCGTTCTTTAGCTACCCTAATTGGTGTACGTACCCTGCCACAGATGCCAGTCCCAGTTATATCTCCATTTCTTCTGTCAAACATATTCATAGTCTCAGGATGTCAGACTTCTAATGAGCAAATCTTATTTCAGTTCTACCTGTCCAGACTAGCGAAGTTAATGTGAAATGCAACCTCCTGAGTTTGCAGACAGCCCCATCTCTGCACTGCAGACTTTGCAGCCACAATCAATGTGACTTGCTTCTTTTCCTGAGCAGTGCAGTTGTTCAGACGTGGGTATTAAAGACGCATTTATGTTGTATAATGTCATCAAGGTCAAAATACATTTTACCTGAAGAAAGAACATGAATCGAAATAGAGGAAACAAAGCAAAGCAAGGGCCAAAAGAGAGCAATATCAACGTAGTACATATATTCTATTAAAGATTGTGATTGTAGAAACCTTGCTGTACAAAAATTTTATATGTTGTTGGCCTTTTAGTTTATGTGGATCTCTTTGGAGTTCCAAGATCATAAATAAATAAACTTGAAACTTGAACTATTAAAGATTGGTTCCCAATGAGGTGCTACATACAGGGAAGATATGTGACTGTGAGGTGCTCAAACATATCAACATGCAAAAAAAGTGAGCAAGAGTCACTACATCACATGAGACAAAATAGCAAAATAGCAAAAGGGTGCCAAAAATTTGTATCCACGGGTAACAGGAAAGGTTGCTTTTAGCACCTAGAGAAGTTCCTTGAGGGAGGCTGAGAGGCTTGCTAGTTGGGGTAGTTATATGCATTTTAAACTGGGAAGTTATTTATAATGGCTCATCATTGGGACAATGTACGAGGCAATTAAGGGAAAGCATCCTTAGGATTTGGGGGAGGAAATAAATCCTGAGCAATAAGTTCAGTCACAAGGCACATAAACCCCAGGGGACATATTTACAAGAAAGTGACCCGGCGCTGCACCGCAAACCATTTGGCTGCACTACACTGCATCACTTTCAAAGCAACTGGATGCGTCATATTTACATCAATATGTTGCATCTCTGTGCTTTCCCCTGCGCTAGCGCACAATTGGCTGCCATGCGCCAACACAGGCCCCCTTGCGCCATGGTGCAAGGGTGTCTGCGTCTTAGGGGAGATTGTTTTTTGTGCAGGAAAGGACACCTTCCTGCACAAAAACAATCATGTGAGGTGTTTTCCTCTTTCTATGCATGCTGCAGAATGCAGCAGGCATAGAAAGAGGAAAAAACGAGGAGAAATATAAGTATTTCTCCTCGTTGCGCCTCCTTACTCCTCCCCTGGGGAGGCATAGGATTCTGACGCATTCCCAGGTTTATGAAATGTTGTAAATCTGGGACTACTGCAAAATCGATGGGTGTTGCCTGGGAACACCCACAGCAACACCGATGGCATTCCCCTTTCACACAAAGTGCTGCATTGAAAGGGGCCGTATTTACAAGGCCACGATAAGCCACGCAGAGTGGCTTTACGTGGCCTTGTAAATATGGAGCAACAAACTGTGCCGCAGGTGCGTCAAAAAAAGTGATGCACTGGCGGCGCAAGGGCCTTGTAAATAAGCCCCCTGGTATCTACTGGGCAAGACCCCAGTTTATGGATTTATGTGTGGCATCTGCTGAGGGGAAACTTTAAGTTAATTCCATTCATATCTTAGACCTGGTGTCTTGTCTCTAATGTGCATTGGTATCAGTAATTCTTTTAAACCAGAAAAATGTCCCTTGTTTTTCCACTTTCCAAATAACACCTAACACCCACATGTTTCAACTTTATCCAGAAGAAACCATCTACAATTGGCAACTGGGTCCTGGGCCAGTGTAGTAGAGTGAGTTGAACTTCCTGCAGTTTGTACGTTGCATAAATGTACAACATGTAAGCCGAAGAGCCTTTGAGACATTACAATTTCCCAGGCATTGCTCCCTGTCGCTACCAAAAAGTATTCACAATGTGTCCTCTTTGCATATTGTTCCAGCAAAATTCTGCATACACGTGAATGTATAATATAAAATGTGTAGCTATTTTTACGAAGCCTTGATTAGAAACTGGATAAGCCTTGATTTTGCCCTTTGAGCAGGTATACCTATTTTGTTGATTGTTCCACAAGAAGAGGCTGTGTGATAGCACCTGCTGCAATATTTGTAGAAGAGTCGGGTTATCACATCAAGGACCCGGATGACTCAGTCCTTCATCTTTCCTCTGAATAGTAAATTATAGCCAATTGTTCTTGAAAACAGTAATATATGTAAAGTGTTTGAAAACTGCTCTGAATTCAGAGTAGGCTCCAAGAGAGTGGAGATGCAATGCATTATTCAAATTACTTCTCTGAGCCACTGACTCTGTGAGTAACTAAAAGTTGGAGCAAGATGCAAAAAACACACATTTTTCTGAACTGCCTGTATTTGAAAAATGATATCTTCTTCATGGGGAAAACCGTGAAATTGATTATGTTGAAACTGAACCGATGGAGCAATCTCTTTACCCTCTTTCTCACTAGCACCCTTTCACCCCCAGGACATCAGTGAAGAACTCTGTAACCCCTGTATGGATGAATGTCCACAGCAAGGGTTGCTAAGGCTGTGCCGCCCTGTGTTTATATGTTGTCAAATGAGCCCTGTGTGTTTCCTCCACTGAGTTCAACAAACCTGCAAGACCACCGGAGGTATTTTTGTATGACAGACTAATTCCCTCTTTACCCAGGCTGTGAGAGACTAACAGTGGTGACAGTATATATTGTAGAGAGGGGAACAGGCTCTATTACCTATGTTGCTGTGGAGAGACTTTCTGTTGGCTTGCCCGATTAAAGTCTGTCCAGGCCCACCTACCCACCCATCACTGAGATCCTCTGACTACATGATATCTGGTACAGGCATGGAAGAGAGAGAGAGAGAGAGAGTGTGTGTGTGTGTGCGTGTGCGTGTGTGTGTGCGTGTGCATGTGTCTGCGTGTGTCTCTGTCCTTACAAAGTTAAAAATGACTAAACTTACATTCTATTATGTCAAAATTCTACTTGCTCCACTTTCAGTTCATAATCAAAATACAGTTAACTACATAAATCGTTGGTCCATCATTTTATCAAACTCCTGTCATATCCTGCTTCCTAAAAGCAGAATGATCAAATAAAAGTGGCCAGTCTTTAATCAATACGTCCGTAGCGGATTGATCCTTTGGCAAAGTCCTGCAAAAGATGACAAGTGTTTCGCGCTCGTCATACCACTTCTTCAGGGCCTGCAGTAATCCTCAATCTCGTGTGTAGAAAGACAAAATAATTACTCAATAAGAATACTCATCCAATATATCAATGCTCAAGATACACAAGTCACTCAGAGTGAGCATAATACTAATGGCGATACAAGGTCACACAACTAACTGCCAAACTCAAATGTATCTATCTCATCATTGATTCTGCAATCAAAGTCAAGTCTGTGAGTTCATTGTTAGTCCCTTGCAAGGTTTTCAATACCCCTTGACATTCAAAAACACCTCCTACCACAACTCCAGCAAGCCTTCCACTGCTCCAAGACTCTCGAATGTTTCATCATGGTCTTGCGTTCTTGGTCCCTGCTCCCTCTGATGTCGCTCGAACAGTGTTAACTACAAGTGGCGCTTTGTGCTTTTAGCCTCTAGACTTATCTAAATACTTTAAAATTGCATGTCTCCGGTTCTGCTGATTGTATTTGGTGTCAACCCATTTATTAAATATTACTCTGTTTTTCTAAATTGGTGTGGGGCTTTTCTTGTGTTATGTTTTCACTTTATTACTGTTTAAGTACTGCATAAATACGTTAAGCATGATTGCTTTGTGCCAAGCTAACAGAGGGTCAAGCACAGGTTAATTTAGTGGCTTTTGTGGTTCACCCTAACAAGAATTGTGGCTGGTGCTTGAGAATGGCTCACATCCCCTTAGCCTGCAATCCAATTTCTCACATGGGTGCTCAGTGCTGGGATTCTGTACTTGTGTTTGTGCGGTGCCATTCAGTGGTTTGGTGTAACACTAGTAATCCCATCTAAAAATGTGATATCAGAAATCAACCTCTTTTTAAATTCTACTTGATTAGCCTCTTTTGCTTTTTCCAAATTTACTTCTATTCAACCTTACTTTGCACAACTGTCACTCTGCCTTCTGCAAGCATTGAATGTCAGCTCAACAGCCTGGAAAGCTACACTGTGGCTGAGCTCAAGGAATTCTACAGGGAACAGGGGCTTCCAGCAAACAGGAGTTCCAAGAAGCAGGAGCTTCAGAAGACCCTCAGGGCCTGGTGAAAGACCCGCAAGTTATAGGCTACAGCACAGGAGGAGGATGAGGAGGTGGATGTTAAGGAGGAGCAGGAAGAAGGGATGGAAGGAGAGGATAACTTCCTGATCATGGTTCCAGAGGAGAAAAGGGGACCTGCGGGTGTGAGGTTCTCTGCCAGATCCTGAGCCAACAGCAGTATCTCTACCTGCAGGAGCCTGAGGACAAGAAGGCAGAGAAAAAGTTTAGGCTGCAGCTGGCTAAGCTCAAAATGGAGGCAGAGAAAAGGTAGGCGGAGGCAGAGAGAGCCTTAGCAAAGGAGAAGGCAGAAGCTGACAGGGCCCTTGAAGAAAAGAAACTGGCCCTGGAAGAGAAGATTCTGCTGGCTCAATAAACGAGTAAACAAGGCCGGGCCTCAAAGCCAAGCAGGCCTCGGAGTCCAGCAGCAATGTTGGAAGTGATACTCCAGTGCCCTGTGGGGGGAGAAGGGTCAACATTCCCAACGACCTGGTGCCTAACTTTGCTGTGGGGGATGACATAGATAAGTAGTTTGAGGCCTATAAGTTTTCCCAAGAGATGTACAGGGTCCCTGAGAAGGATTGGGGGGGGGGGGGTTCTGGGGTCACATTTCCAATGAAGGGAGGGATGCATTGTTAGCCCTGGGAAATGGGATAGGATGAAGTATCCACACATGAAGGACACTTTTACCAGGAAGTATGATTTCACACCTGAAAAGTACAGGCAGAGGTTTAGGGACAGTCAGAAGTTGCCCCAACAGTCCTGGGTAGATTTAGTGGATTACTTTTGTAAGGCACTGGATGGTTGGGTGAAGGACAGTGATGTGAGCAGTTATAAGGACTGTACAATTTATTTGCCATGGAGCATACGTTCAGAAATTGTTTTCCAGAGCTTCGCCAACACTTGGTGGATACTAAGCTCACTGACACCAGGGAGCTTGCTAAGGAGGCAGACTCCTAGCTTTGCCCCATGGTCCACAAGACGGTGTCAGGGGGGATTATCTAACGGGTGGACAGAGTCCCCAACAAAGGTAAGAGGGGGAGAGAAACTAAAAAATAAGGAGTTCTCTACAGGCCCCCTAAATAGTACACATGGGAAAGTTAATCAGACCCGACCTGATCAAAAGCAAAAGGGGTTCTTTGACGAGAAGACAGGGAAGTTTGTCCTACATTGTACTGAGTGCTACAAGTATGGGCATGTGAAGGGAGACACCAAATGCGTTAAGAAGGCAAAGCCCCATAGGTGGGCAGACACCGGGGTCGGCCAGTGTAGTGCTTGGGGAGGAGGTGGCCCCAGCTAGCATGGGGTGGAGAGTGTGCCCAAAGCCCACATGCATTCAAATACTTCCAAGTACAGGCAGAGGGTCACCATCAATGGGCAGAGGGTGGAGGCTCTGAGGAACACAGAAGCCTGTATGACTATTTTAGTTGGCAGCTGGCCTTTGTGAACTTCTCCCAGACATTATCACAAAGGGGGACTGGGTACTGGCAGGATGAGCCATCCTGACCTGATGGAAGGGGCAGTGCTGTCACCTACCACACTTGCACTTCAAAGGACCTTCTGCAGCACTTCACATTAGCCTTTTGTGACTCCAGACATCCTGGGACCAGGTCAGGGAGGAAGAAAATTCCAAAACTAGATGTTGGGGGAAGTCTAGAAGTTTCTCCCACTTCCAACCTGGCACCAGGTGTAAATATTGGACCCTCAGACCAATTCTTGAGTACACTCCCAGGCCTGTGGATACTACACAGAAGAGCAGCCCTGCTGCCAGAGGACTGCCTCACTTCCTGAAGCCTGCCCAGATGTCTGAGAAGGAAAACTGGACCTGTCCCTTCATTCCATGCTACCTAAAGTGACGCTAAGGGTCAGAGGACTGACCTCCTGCTCAAAGCCACAGGGACATAACAAGCTCCAGAGGCCTCCCTGTAACTGCCCAGCTGACCTGCTGCAACTGGACCTACCTGAGCCCTACTGGCCTCTGCAAAAGTGAGTCCCCAATCCCCAAGAGGCACTTCCCCAGTTCCTGGGCTCTTGGTCGCCATCAGAGTGCGCTTCTCTGAAGAAGGAGGAGAAATCCTGAAGTTTTGGGCTCTTTGTGCCTGTAAATGAGCCTGTTGGCTCTGAGACCTTGCTGCTTGTGATAAGCACCAAAGCGAAGCTCCAGTGGACCCGACTCTTCATGCTACAGCGACCGCCAGTGACGACCAGCAAAGTGACGTCTTCACTTCACTCTACAGCATCGACAGCCTGCGGTGACTGCCTATGCGAAGCTCCGGTAATGGCCATCCATGACACCCGACAGGATCTTCGCACTACAGTGATGACCGTCCGCATTACCCAGCCTGCTCTTCACACTATAGTGACGACCATCCGTGACGCTCTCCCTGCTCCTCATGGCCTCTTCCACCACAAACTGGACTCTTCGCGCTGGACTTTGAGTAAGTAACTCTTTTAGCGGGACTAATCTAGTCTCTGTATCTGACACATGCTCCATCACGGTCGGCCTGATGCCTGCAAGTGCCACTTTGTGCTTTTAGGTGCTATACATGACTAAAACTTTGAAATTGCATATCTCCAGTTCTACTGATTGAACTTTTGTTGTTCTGATATCATTTTATTTATTAAAACGTACTCTATGTGTCTAAATTGGTTAGGGATTTTCTTCTGTTGTGTTTTCACTTTATTACTGTTTAACTGCTGCTATCAGGCTCCGTGGCGTGCGGGGCCTTTAATGGCACCCGCGCTCGCACACGGAGCTGAGAGCCCCGCCCGCCATTCCCTGTCGACGGCCGGGGGTGGCGCCTAAGGGTATTTAACGATGGGATCCACGCTAGAAACGCGCTTCGCGTTCCAGTTCGGATCCCGCCTGGCCTCTCGCCGCCCATCGCATTTACTGCACTTACCTGCTGCTGTCCTGAACCTCTATCCTCTGTATTGGTCGTCTGCATGCCTTCAGTCTCCGGAAGGGCTCTTTCGCTTCCTGGGTCCTTGGCTCTTCTTCCAGAGCTTTCTGCTCTTCGGTGATGTTGTCCCAGAGTTCCTGATGTTAACCCTTGGCAGTCTGGTCCTGTAAGAGATAGAAAACAGCATAGGGTTTAAAGCATCAATATTTTTGATTTAGGTTTTCTTTTTTTTGTATTTCACAACTTTATGTCAGGGAATAGTACTTATCTGATGGTCTTACGTCCCTCTGCAGTATTTCTGGCGATTCTTGTGTTTTCCAGTCTCTGTAAGAGAGAGGAAGAGACATAGGCATTTTACAGGAGTCCATCTCTTCATTCTTGTTGTTCGCATAATTAGACCCCTGTTTATTTTTTTTATTTTTTTGTCCCTGTATTTCCTCCTGCGAAGGGAAATGAGTTTTTTGGTTTTTCCCTGTGTTTAGGAGTACGGATGTATTTTGTTTTACTTGGGGTCTTCCATACCTATGGTGATTGTAACCTAGGTTAGTACTCGTTCTTTTGTCTTCTTAGTGTCATATGCTACTGCTGCAGTCCTATTACTTAATTGACCCTTGTCCGTCCTTCTAGGTAGCTGGGCATTCTGGTGTCCCTAGGAGCTGTCTCTTCGTGTGTGATAGCTTTTTCCATTTAAGGTATTACTAAAAAAGTAAGCAGGGTATTTAGCTAGCTTGCGGGTGTGAACAATTAGAACTCACCTTGTGCTTTCTCTTTTAGGATCCTAGGAGACACTCTCTCAGAAGATCCAGCGGACGTCTACCCCTTCTTCCTTCCCTTGTTTTGTTTCCCTTCTTCCCCCCCCAAAAAAAGAACTCACCTTGTGCTTTCTCTTTTAGGATCCTAGGAGACACTCTCTCAGAAGATCCAGCGGACGTCTACCCCTTCTTCCTTCCCTTGTTTTGTTTCCCTTCTTCCCCACCTTCCCTCGTTTGCTTTGACTAAGTTGGACGAAGGAGGTGGGTGAGGAAGATTGGGGCCTAGCCGTGTTCATCCATGCCGTCCTGCAGTAAACCCAGGTGAGCTCTCACAGAACGCGAAGCCCACGTATACCTTGCTGCCCGGACGTCATGGAGGAACATCCGATAACGCTAGCAGATGTGGCAAGCATGATAGGGAACCTACAGAAGGAAACTCAGGCCCTGTCTATTAGAGTTCACTCCCTACAGCAAGCCTCTCGGACTGTACCCTCTTCTGATCTCCCTACAGGCCCCTATGCTCCCACGTTTACCTCCTCTCTTCCATCTTCAAGCACTACTCCTCCAGTGTATCATATCACGACGCCATCTTCTATCCCTTTAGCACCCCCAGAAAGGTTTATGGGTGACTCAGCTAAGTTTGCCACTTTTATTAATCAGTGCCAGCTGCACTTTATGTGCAAAGCTTCCTGCTTCCCCACTGAACAATCCAAGGTGGCTTTTGTTTTGTCATACCTGGGTGGGTCATCTGCCACTTGGTCAATTCCCTTGGTGGACAGAAACGATCCCCTGTTATACGATTACCGAGCCTTTAAAGAGGAGTTACGGCGTTTTTTCGACAGACACTCTTTCATGCAGTCTGTGGAAACTGAGCTGTTAAATCTTAAACAAGGATCCAAGGATCTTATGACTTACGTATCTAGTTTTAACAGGCTGGTGGCCGAAGCCGGGTGGCCGGAAGCCAAACGCAGCGCTCTCTTTTACAAAGGTTTAAGGGACGATTTAAAAGACATGTTGGCACAGGTGCTTGACCCCCCCGAATCTTGTGATGCATTAATTGATCTGGTCCTAAAATTAGACCACCGCCTCCATGAGAGAAAAAGGGCGAAAGGACGTACTGACTCCAAGTATTTTGCTGTGAGAGAAAGGAGACCCGAAATGGAAAAACCTGCTGAGGAGTCAGAACCCAAGCAAATAGGCAGTATTAAAGGGCCCCTGAGTCAGGAAGAGAGACAGAGAAGACGAGCCAACAACTTGTGTCTTTACTGTGGCAAATCGGGGCACTTTTTGAGGGATTGCCGAGTTAAACCCCAGAAACGTACGGAGTCGGGAAACTGATTCACCTGAGCATGGTGGAGACGAATCGCTCAGGTGGGACAAGCTTACCGGTCTCCCATGTGGTAGGGTTAGGACCCACATCGTATCCCTTACAACATTTTCTCCTCTCTGCTCAACTCAGTTGAGGTGATCACAGAATTAATATTCAACTTATGCTAGATTCGGGTGCCACAGGGAACTTTATAGATTCAGCCTGGGTAGAGAGACTGGGTATCCCTACAGAACCAAAAAGCACTATGGATATTGTTAGGACAATCGACGGCAGTTCTATGAAGTCTGGGCCTATAACACATACTACCACACCGTTTCATGTGTTACTTTTAAACCAACATCATGAAATCATTCATTTTGATATCATCTCCTCGCCTCAGTTCCAAGCCATCATTGGTCTCCCTTGGTTGATGAAACACAACCCCAATATTGACTGGGAAAAACATACCATAGACTTTGCATCAGAGTACTGTGTAAACCATTGTCTGGAGCCTTCTGTGTTGGCGCAACAGGTAGCTAGCAGTACCGACTGTCTGGTACCGGTATTACTGGACTGTTATAACGAGTTCAAAGACGTGTTCGACCAAGAGAAAGCCTCTGCTCTGCCACCCCATTGGTCGTATGACTGCCGTATTGATCTGGTACCCGGTGCCAAGCTGCCGTGTAGTCGCATCTATGCCCTAACTGAAAAAGAGTGTTACAGCAAACAAATGATGGACGGAATGCTGACAATGCAAACATTCTCCCCCAGTCAAAAGATCTGGGTTAAATCCATCGTTCTTTTGCCCACTACGCCACCCCAGTTTGGACCCAGCCATATGCAAATCAGTCTTGACCCTGTGCCCCATGGGAACAGTCCAGACCGAACTGCCTGGCCAGGTCCTCCCTGGACCGGAAACAAGCATCCTGGGACCAGTTTCTGGGTATGTCACCCTTCTTCAGCCAGGCTAGCTTGAATCCAGTGGCACAGTGAGCAAGGGAACCACGTCTGGGCATACCCATCCCACTTAGGGCGAAAAGTGTTACAGCAAACAAATAATGGACGGAATGCTGACAATGCAAACATTCTCCCCCAGTCAAAAGATCTGGGTTAAATCCATCGTTCTTTTGCCCACTACGCCACCCCAGTTTGGACCCAGCCATATGCAAATAAGTCTTGACCCTGTGCCCCATGGGAACAGTCCAGACCGAACTGCCAGGCCAGGTCCTCCCTGGACCGGAAACAAGCATCCTGGGACCGGTTTCAGGGTGTGTCACCCTTCTTCAGCCAGGCTAGCTTGAATCCAGTGGCACAGTGAGCAAGGGACCCACGTCTGGGCATACCCATCCCACTTAGGGCGAAAAGTGTTACAGCAAACAAATGATGGACGGAATGCTGACAATGCAAACATTCTCCCCCATCTATTTGAGGGAGTACTTGGATGACATGCTGCAAAAAGGTTTCATTTGCCCTTCGCGATCTGCCGCGTCCTCCCCTCTTTTTTTATACCCAAACAGGAAGGGGGCCTTAGATGTTGCATCGACTATAGAGCCCTTAATAATGTGACTACAAAAAATCGATATCCATTGCTTCTAATACAATCTCTGCTCGACCAAGTTAAAACAGCCTCCATATTCACTAAACTGGATTTGAGGGTGCGTATCACTTGGTTCGAGTAAGAGCAGGAGATGAATGGAAAACGGCTTTTCGAACCAAGTTTGGGTTATATGAATACTTGGTAATGCCTTTCGGGCTTTGCAACGCCCCTGCGGCCTTTCAATTCTTTATCGATGACGTGTTAAGAGAGACCTTGGACCTGAACACCATCGCGTACATCGATGACATCTTGATTTACTCTTCCTCTGTGGAGGATCATGTCAGACATGTCAAGAGTGTTCAAACCCGTCTCAGAGATAACCACCTGTACGTCAAGCTAGGCAAATGTGAGTTCCACGTCCCTAAGGTCACCTTCTTGGGTTTTGTCTTATCAGCACAAGGGGTGACTATGGACCCCCAAAAAGTTGCTGCTATCATTAAATGGCCATCTCCTCGTTCCGTAAAGGAAGTGCAGAGCTTTCTGGGCTTCGCCAATTTCTATAGGCGATTCATACAAGGATTTGCTGCACTCACAACTCCCATCACCAGACTCTTGAAGAAAGGGATGTCGTTCTGTTGGACGTCTGAAGCTGAAAAGGCCTTTTCCTGTTTAAAAGAGGCCTTTGTTACCGCCCCTGTTCTGGTGCATCCTGACACTTCACAGCCGTTTCTATTGGAAACAGACGCATCCCAAGTTGTCATAGGAGGAGTGTTGTCTCAAAGGGACAGACAGACGGGACATCTACATCCCATAGCATATTATTCCCATAAGCTAACTCCTGCTGAAGTAAACTACTCGGTAGGAGATAGAGAGTTGTTGGCTATAAAAAGGGCCTTTGAGGAATGGCGACAGTATCTACTTGGGGCTTTGCACACAGTAACCATCATCACTGATCACAGAAACCTGCAATTCTTGAAGGCAGCCAAGGCCTTATCTATGAGACAGTTGAGATGGGCCCACTTTTTTAGTGATTTTGATTATGTCATCCAGTACCAGGCTGGCGCTAAACATGGCAAGGCAGACGCCCTATCCCGCTTTGGTTATGACCTTCCTGACGAACTGGGTGCACAAGAACCACCTTTTGTCTTGAATCCTGATCGTGTATTGGGGGGTACCTTCTCAGAAGAATCTTTTATGAAAGAAGTGGCCCTTGCACACGAATCAGAGGAAGTTAGGAACATTGAAACGAAACACAATGGAGTCAGGAGTAAGGACTTGGTCTTTGTCCAAGGTGGTTTAGTCCTCCCTACTCAGTCTCTTCAGGCACAAGCACTGAATTGATGTCATACACATGCTCTAGCGGGCCACCCTGGTTACAAGAAGACCCTTGCCATGCTCAAAAGGTATTTTTGGTGGCCATCCATGAGCCAAGATGTCCGTTTGTACGTACAAGATTGTTATGTTTGCGCTCAGAGCAAAAGCACTCATCAGGTACCAGCCGGTCTTTTAGCTCCTATGCCTACACCTCCCACACCATGGCACTCTATTACTATGGACTTTATTGTGGAACTACCTCCTACTAAACAAGGGCACACTGTCATATTTGTCGTGGTTGATATGTTATCCAAGATGTCACATTTTATACCCTTGAAGAAACTACCTTCCTCCAAAGAACTAGCTTGTGTGTTTCTCCAACAGATAGTACGTCTTCATGGCTTACCCTCCATCATTGTCTCAGACAGGGGCCCTCAATTTGTGTCCCGTTTCTGGAAAGGGCTGAATGGCATGCTGGGGATAGATGTACGTCTCTCTACAGCTCACCATCCTCAGACCGATGGTCAGACAGAAAGGGTCAACCAGTATCTAGAGCAATATTTGCGGTGTTACCTCCTGCAGGGGGAGAAGGATTGGGACTCGGTCTTATGGACTGCAGAGTTTGCATATAATAACAGTGAGCATGTGTCTATCGGGGTTTCACCTTTTTTTTGTACCTATGGGTTTCACCCTCGTTGTGGTCTGGTCTCACCTTTACTGCCTGCTACTTCCCCGGCAGCTCAGGAAATGGTATCTCACCTCCAGAACATTCATACTTCTGTTAAGAAATCACTAGATGAGGCAAAGAACAAGTATAAAGAGGGAGCAGATCGGCATCGTCGACAATCGCCTCTTTATGCTGTAGGAGACAGGGTATGGTTGTCCACTCGGAACATTCAGATGAAGGGTACAACGAAATTCAAGCCTTGCTTTATTGGTCCCTATGTTGTTACCAAAGCAGTGAACCCCGTGGCTCTGAAGCTTGATTTGCCTGCTTCCTTGCGGTTGCATCCCGTCTTTCATGTGTCTTTATTGAAGCCTGTCACCCCTGGTACTGTTGTTCCTGTGCAGCCTCCCCCTGTTTTGCTTGATGATGGTCCTGAGTATGAGGTTGCTTATATCGTGGACTCCCGTAGAGTGCGTCGTCGGTTGCAATACCTGCAATATGGGTCGGATGAGAGGTCATGGGAGCCGGCTTCTAATGTGCATGCACCCCGTTTAGTTCGCATGTTCCATCGCCGGTACCCACACAAACCCAAGCCTGTTGGGGGGGGATCTTGGAGGGGGGTGTACTGTCAGGCTCTGCGGCGTGCGGGGCCTTTAATGGCACCCGCGCTCGCACACGGAGCTGAGAGCCCCGCCCACCATTCCCTGTCGACGGCCGGGGGTAGCGCCTAAGGGTATTTAACAACGGGATCCACGCTAGAAACGCGCTTCGCGTTCCAGTTCGGATCCCGCCTGGCCTCTCGCCGCCCATCGCATTTACTGCTTACACTTACCTGCTGCTGTCCTGAACCTCTATCCTCTGTATTGGTCGTCTGCATGCCTTCAGTCTCCGGAAGGGCTCTTTCGCTTCCTGGGTCCTTGGCTCTTCTTCCGGAGCTTTCTGCTCTTCGGTGATGTTGTCCCAGAGTTTCTGATGTTAACCCTTGGCAGTCTGGTCCTGTAAGAGATAGAAAACAGCATAGGGTTTAAAGCATCAATATTTTTGATTTAGGTTTTCTTTTTTTTGTATTTCACAACTTTATGTCAGGGAATAGTACTTATCTGATGGTCTTACGTCCCTCTGCAGTATTTCTGGCAATTCTTGTGTTTTCCAGTCTCTGTAAGAGAGAGGAAGAGACATAGGCATTTTACAGGAGTCCATCTCTTCATTCTTGTTGTTCGCATAATTAGACCCCTGTTTATTTTTGTTTTTCTTTTGTCCCCGTATTTCCTCCTGCGAAGGGAAATGAGTTTTTTGGTTTTTCCCTGCGTTTAGGAGTACGGATGTATTTTGTTTTACTTGGGGTCTTCCATACCTATGGTGATTGTAACCTAGGTTAGTACTCGTTCTTTTGTCTTCTTAGTGTCATATGCTACTGCTGCAGTCCTATTACTTAATTGACCCTTGTCCGTCCTTCTAGGTAGCTGGGCATTCTGGTGTCCCTAGGAGCTGTTCTTCGTGCGTGATAGCTTTTTCCATTTAAGGTATTACTAAAAAAGTAAGCAGGGTATTTAGCTAGCTTGCGGGTGTGAACAATTAGAACTCACCTTGTGCTTTCTCTTTTAGGATCCTAGGAGACACTCTCTCAGAAGATCCAGCGGACGTCTACCCCTTCTTCCTTCCCTTGTTTTGTTTCCCTTCTTCCCCACCTTCCCTCGTTTGCTTTGACTAAGTTGGGCGAAGGAGGTGGGTGAGGGAAGTTGGGGCCTAGCTTCGTGTTCATCCATGCCGTCCCTGCAGTAAACCCAGGTGAGCTCTCACAGCTGCATAAATACTTTATGCATTGCCTCTTTTTTAAGTCTGGCTGCTTTTTTGCCAAGCTACCAGAGGGTCAAGCACAGGTTAATTTAGTGACGTTTGTGGTTCACCCTGACAAGGATTGTGTCGGTTGTTTGAGAAGGGCTCACGTCCCCCTCAAACAACAATCCCATTTCTCACATCCTGACACATGCACCACAAATCCCACCCAGCTGTGGCACCAGCCCAATAGTGTAAACCTAGCTTTCAATGGCAGAAACTGAATGGAAAGGGATTAGAAAGGTGGCAAGAGAGGTAACAGATACTAGAATATGTGATCAATAGGAACAAAGAAATGTCACTATCGCAATGTCTAGATCTTCTGGCACCCCCTTAAAAATGGGCTTAAGACTACCTAAAAAGAATTCGATTAGCCTTCTGTGGTTCCATGGTTCGAGGTGGGTTTGTTTGCTGCAGTCATCTAGAAACCTTAGGCCAGTCCAGATGTTTATAAGGGATTCAAACTGTTTGAAAACTATCACACAAATATCAGTCATGTCACAAGCTCACTCACTACCTATCCATTTGGCACACTTTGATCCCTTGATGAACAAAGGACTGCATACTGCAACAAGCTCACCAATATTCTCAGACTGTAGACCTGCTGGAATACACTTTGATGGAAGTCAAGAAATAAGGTCGCTGGCAGTCCCTCAAATGCAAAGCCTTTAAAGCAAAAGTTTGAAAAGCATACTAAGCTGTAATTTAAGTACAAAACAAACCATCAAAACCAGTCCCAGAACAATATCAGCTCTCATCAAGGATCATTTACAACACTTAACCAAGCTCTCAATAGACATATTTTTTTCTCATACAGTGCTTGTCTACCCAATGCATTGTGAAGAAAAATCACCAGCATCAAATGAAATGTATGATTCTACCTCCTTCACCATAAATATTGCCATCATGTGTCACCAAATGAGAAGTATCTGCAACATCTGGCACCAAATGACCAGCACAAGAGCGTATTTCCCCAAGCTCGTCCAAGACAAAGTAAATGTTCAAGAATTTTGTGGAACATATATGGGCATCAAAGGTGCTGTACATTCCTTTCGACAAGTAGGAAAACCTACATTTTCCTATCCAAAATACATTTATATTATGTCTCTATTGTTTTCCTCTCTCTATCTGGAATGTTATTCTATCGAGTAGCCAAGCACTCCCAAAAGCCATTGGTTCTGTGTGTTGGGGAGACATCACGACCCACACATACGCCTACATGCAGTCTGCACACATTCAGCGAATGAAGCAAAATGCTATATTGCTACGCAAAGCGACGGCATCTCCCTCTACAGCAGTTAGCATTTAATGCAGACCACCTCTATATTTGCATGGTTTTTATACTGTGCTTAATTTGGAAAACAAATAGGTGCCAGGGCTCTTGTCACGAGGCCACTGCAGCTTGCACCACACATTGTCCCTGCCATGCTGCCAATGATAGTCACAACACAACTACTAACCATCACACTCATATAAGTGTGACAATTCCTGGACCCCAAAGCTATTAGAATAACTTGGGCAGCAAGTAATAGTCATTTTTTATATAGATTGAAATAGTAATTAACTGTTGTTGTAGCCATCCCTAAATCAACCAGACAGCGCCACCCTGTGGCAGACTGTCACAAGCACCGGTGTTGACATATAAGTGCCGGTGCCGAGCACCGGAAACCACCGGCTCAAATTAAGCACTGATGGAACACGCAAATTGTAACATATTTTGCTGGTGCAATTAAACTTTCACTCGGGCCTATTCTACACTCAAGAGGATACACTCATTTCTATGGCCATAAGAAAGGGGAAGAATGACTGTAAGTTAATGTCATGCAATAACTATTGACAGACCGCCCTTTCATCTTATAGTGATAGTGTCACAGCAGTAAATTCAGAATAGTTAATGTCAACCTAAAAAATATATTGGTGTTATAGTTTTCATCATACAGCAAAGCGTATAGACTTTTAGCTGCTATAAATCTTTCATGGAGTGAGAGAATGCTCAACATGTATCTGGCCCTCAAAGCACTAAGTACAGAAAAACAGAAGCAGGAGAGGATATTGCTGCATTGCTGCAGCCATTGAGAGACAGAGTTAGATCAAAAAAAAAGTGAGGCTCATTGCTGACGTTCTTCATTGGTAACAGTGCCTAATTTGTAAAACAAAAATAAGTGCAGGGGCCCAAAGTGTCTCTGAAGATCTGGATTAGTGTTTACAAAGACAGTCTGTTCTTGATTCCACCTCATGCCTCTTCCATTCTACCACCATGCACTTTCTGTCTCTTTATCTTGCAAGTTCTTCCTGATCACAATTTTATACCTTTGTCACTGTTTTCATCCTTTCTCCCTTTTCTGTCTTGCTTTGTTCTCCATATCAAAGTCTGATGATAAAAAAGAAGTCCTTGTCCCCAGAAATGAGTGGTGGAGCCCACCACTAACAAACAACAGTACAAATTAAGCACTTGTTTCAATATTCGATTTTGTGTAATTTGCAGCCGCAGGAGACCCGTTCACACAAAGAATGCCTCCTTCAGGAGACTTTTTTGCTCATAGTGTCTTGCGGTTATCTCACGTAACCTTTTTAGCTGAAGTGTACTCTCATGCGAAATTTCACTTGAGATGCTACAAACCATAATTTTGCGCAATCGCCTCAAAATTTCACCCAACACAATTACACGATTTTGCACACCTCCATGGGGCATAACTTATTTACACTTACAAGAGTTAGGCTGAAGGTTTGCATTATTATTTGTTCTCTACAAAACAACACAATAGGGAAAATTCCTCATATCATCTTACAAGCCACACCTCCCTCACATATTTCTTCCAGGGAATATTGAATTACCACCTCTCCCCATTCCACTATGGAGACCTTCAATAGCAGACCTTGAATCTGAAGCATCAAAAGGCCAAGGTATTGGCAAATGCGACACTAACCTAAATCTGCGTGACATGACATAATAAAGGGCATCCAAGAAAGGGTAGTTTGGGGACTGATGGAGGAAGAGGGTTGACTGAGAGAGTGGCACAAGGGTCTGAGGATGGGACAATGTAGGTCCAAGAGAGGAATACAGAAGATTTAATAGAGGGAAAAGGTGGATATATTGGTAGGGGCATGTAGTGTCTAACAGAGGGACACTGCATTTGACAGAAAGGTAGTCTGAGCCTGAGAGAGAAACTATATAACTCAGAACAAGTGGTTACAGTGGGCATTAGAGTGAGACACTGTGGGTGTGAGAGAGGGAATGTGTTGGTTTGGAAGAGGAACACAGTGGGTTTGAAGTCAGCACAGGGTAGTCTGTAATAAGGCGACTTGAGGTCTGAGACAGATCTAATAAAGGCAGTGTAAGTTTGAGAATAGGGTGTAGGGTCTGAGAGATGGACACTTATGGGGCTAAAAAATAAACCATGTGGGTCTGGGAAGGTGACCCTGTAGGTTTGAGAGTGGATTTTTTTTAAAATTTGAGTTGCACATGATCATACAAAATCATACTGTGTTTAAACAGTCATACAATTATACTTTCCAAGACACTCCGAAACAGAGGAGATGTTTTAAGCATATGTTGAAAAACCCAGCAAAAGAATTTAGCAATCGAACATGCTAGCCCAAACCTGACTGAGATGTGTACAACCCTTTTTACGTTTAGCTCTGAGAATGGTTGATTCAAGTTCAAAAACCTGGAAGAAGAGTGCCCAATCAGAATGGAATACTCTGATTCTTTAAGAGGCACACTGTGGGTGTAAGAGAGAAATTGTAGTTGTCTGTGAAGAGGACAGTGTGAGTCTGAGAGAGGAATACTAGGGCTGAGAGTAGGACACTGTTAGTCTAATTTAGCAATAAATGTTTAGGTCTCGCCTAAGCAGTGCATATGTGTTGTCTCTTCGAGACATGCTGAATCTACAATATTGGCATTGAACACCACTCCTCTTTTTCATTGGTTCCTCTTATTGTCCTTTGTAAATGATGGCTTTTGTTTGGTGAATACACTTACTAGTCCCCCTTTTTTGACATTTGTAACCACCAATGAGGACTGCCCTGTTATATGTGTTCTTACTCTTGGTGACTTTTTGCTGCTTGTTTTTGATCCACGAGAACAATGCACTTCCCCGGGTACAATGGACTTTTTTTGTGGATTTAAGCTGCTTGATTTCGTCACACAACAATACTGTGCTTATCTTTTTTGTTTTTCCTCTCGTTCATGTTTTAGGAATGTCGTGTTTCTGTGCTTTGTGAGCAAAACACGGAAACACGCTCAGCTGGCAGCATTAGGAACGTAGGTGAGCAGGGTGGATGGCTAAGCACATAACTCCTGCAGGTCATTTCGGTGGGGCAAAAACATTGTTTTTGCCCCCTCCCATCCCTCTCCATTGCTTACTGGTGCCCTCCCTCCCGCCATGCTTGTAGTAGCCCCCGTCTCAATGCTTGTTTGTTCAGCCTTTCTTGAAACACTTCTCACACATAAAGCACCAGTTCTCTTTGCCACCCCACACTTCTTGAGTCTTTGTAACATGATACCTTATGCTCATCTGGTTTCTGGGAAGCATGCATCTTGGACAGCCGCCTTATGGAGGGTAGGCACCTCTTCTCTAACCCTCGCCTGGATTATCGCTTAACTATTTTAAACCTGATATTGGGGCTGAAAGGAAAAAAACATTAAGGAAAGCCAAAGTCCAGTTGCCATTTGAGTGATTGGGAGAATGTAATAAAGAGCAATTTTAGCTCGCATTAATCACGGTGTGCCATGGCAGACAGCAGCCCCCAAGCAAAGGTTTGGCCAATAATTACCATGATAGCAGACACTGGTGACAATCCAATTGTACACAGAGAATGCGTACAGTGAAATATGCAACAGCCATATACAGAGAAGTGTTTATTATTCATCCTGATGAAAGCACTTTTATAATTAGTGTATACATTTAGTACTGTGTCATTCTTCATAGCAAGCAAGACGCAGATGTGACAGAAATACCTGTTCTACTGATTTATTTATATGTATGGTGCCGAATTAATGCAGGCTTGCAACCTTGAGTGATTCTGTGCACTCTTGCAGCAGTCTTAAGTAGCCACAGAGTTGAGAGGCGTCCTGTTTGTAAATAAGTTGGTATCTATGTCAAACAAAATGTCTTAGTAAAAGGTGGTGCGGTGCCAATAGTCTTCAATTTTAGACAAGAACAATGGTACTGCTTCATTTCTGCACCATCCTCGCCAGTGGTTTGTGCCCCATTTATTCCCTATCAGTGGTTCCTATTTTCTGCATCTGTCGTTCCTCTTATCGGCTCCTATGACACTGCTCCCTCCCTCTCTGCAGAAAATGTGCCCGCCATCCTCCCCCTTTTATCTAGCTCCTCGTTACCATGTGCCCCTCTCCCAGTCCCGTAAGCTCTTTCTCCCTTATACTTTGGTCAGAGTTTTTTTTTTGTATTTCTTCAGATCATCTTCCATTTTCACTATCAGCTTGTGGTGTCTCCTCAAGTTGGAATTGTCCTTCTCACTTCCTAACTCATCTTTTTTTCACAGGAATTGTTAAGGAACTAGAAGTAACACAATGTCAGGAAATAAATACTCCAACTCCTCATTTTTGAGAAAATGTTCAATGAATTTCTAAATTTGAATTTTTCAAGCTTCTACCTGTCTGTCCCACTTTGGCTTGGAGCATATTTTTCTTTTTCACCCCATGGTTCAGTTAACCTCTTTCCTTTCTACCTGTCTCTGACCCTCTACCTTCTACTCTTTGTTCCTTTATCTACCTCTGTCACGCTGTCTGTCTCTTTTCTTCTGTCTTGATTTTGTGGCCTCCCTCCGTACCACTGTTTCTGTCACGCGGTTTGCTCTTGTATGTCTCCATGCCTTGATTTCCGTACCACCTTGTTTGTCTCGCTTTATGCCCCCTGTATGTCTATTCTTCGGTATGTCTCTATTCCCCTGACCTCTCTGTGTGTCCCTCTGTTTGCACCCACTCTAGATACCTGCAGAATGTATGCCTTTTCCCCCCTATCACCAGCCCAACCGAGAGGAACTACAAATCCCACAGTCCTCGCCCCTTGAAGCAGCAGTGCACCCTGGAGCAACTTCACACTCTGGAGCAGAAGCTACCTTGGAGCACCCCAGCAGCCGGCGCAACTGGAGCACCCTCAACATCTGGTGCATTTACCACCCTGGAGCTCCCACAACTTCGTATGTAAAGCCAGACTGTGTTTGTAGAATCGCAGATCAGAGCCAATTGTACTCACTTCTAGAGCTAGGATTCAGCAGTTAAGACTCATTGATACCCATTTATTAGCTGATTTGTAAAAAGTTAAACCAGAAAACCTGGACACATTGTCT
The DNA here is from genome assembly GCA_963921515.1 of Calotriton arnoldi. NCBI lineage: Eukaryota > Metazoa > Chordata > Amphibia > Caudata > Salamandridae > Calotriton > Calotriton arnoldi. The sequence goes on from CAWUFW010010113.1 coordinate 149,252, forward strand.
TTTCCTCACTACCTGGACACATTGTCTTTTCCTCGCTTAAATTGTGTTACTAAGCAAATTATTTATTTCACTAAGAATATCTTTTTTCTTCATTATCGCACATGAAAGCACTTCCAGATATGTGAGTTCAGACTACCAGTTGCACAAAAATAACACTTTAAGTACTTCTCAGTGCAGTGCTATAATGTACCTATTACTGTCAAAGCTTCCACGTTAAAGAACAGTAGATGTTGTAGTACTCAGGTTAATATGCTGCATGGCTAAATACTTATAAGGTCCCAAAGGCGAGACCTATTAGCTATGCCAATGTTTGTTGTAAAAGGGAGCGTGTGGGTCTGAGAGAGGGATTATGCAGATCTGAAAGAGGGTGACATAGGTCCCACGGGCACATTGTGGGTTTGAGAGAGGGCCAATGTAGGTTCAGGAGAAAGGCAATGTGTGTCTGAATTATGGACAATGTGAATCTGACACTCGGAGTATCACACCATAACATAGCACAACCTTGCATCCCATGAAATGCCCACTACACTATACCACTTTATACCATGTGTTGGAAGCCGGAGTCCCGGTCCCGCACCACTGTCACCAAATGCGAGACCCGGGACTCCTCACTCAACGTTAGGCCAAGTAAGGACACCGTTTGAGATAGCCCTGCTCACCCCCTTAGTAGCTTGGCACGAGCAGCCAGGCCTATCTCCAAGGCATGAGTGTATAGCATGTGCAACCACACTCACAGCAACCCACTGGTGACACCACAAATGGACTCCACACGAGTTTGATAAAACGAGTATAAATTTTATATAAAAAGATATACGATCAGACCACACGATACAAAAGCCAACATATAATATAGGGTAATATTCGTTCCGGCTGGCTGGTAGGTTCAAATCCCAACCACCGCTTTCAAAATGCTATGCTGGTCGCAATGCTAGAATCACACACGTTGCAATGGACAAACAATAGTGCGCTGCGTAACAATACCATCCTCTGATGGGCAAAGGGGAAATAATACAATGCTTAACGATACACCCCGGTACCTTGCAATGGGAGAAATAATGCAATGCGTACCACTACAATCATGTACTGCGCAATGAAGGAATAATGCAATGTCTCACACCCCAATCACGTACTTTGCAATGAAGAAATAATGCAATGCGCACGGCTACAATCATGTACTTTGCAATTAAGGAATAATGCAATGCGTAGCTACAATCAGGTACTTTGCAATGAAGAAATAATGCAATGCAGGCCGCTACAATGCTGTACTTGGCAATGGAGAAATAATGCAATGCGTAGCGCTACAATCATGTACTTCGTTATGCAGAAATAATGTCAGGCGTCATAAGACAGTCCGGCAGTTCGTTAGTAGCAATATTGGCAATGTGTATTACGACAGTCAGCCTCTTCGATAACAGTTGCCCCCCCACACGTATCTACGATGACATAAAGTACAGCTTCTCACTCTGGCCCCAGTACTGCCACTCCTTTGGTCAGTACGGGCCCCAATCTGAGCCGAAGCAAAGGCTCACGTCGCCAGAAGGACTGAGACGCAAGAGAGTGTCCCTCCGAGCCCGCACCCCGCCCAGGCAGTGATCCACGTTACCTGGGGGCGCGACCCCACTCTCCTCTCCTCCTTCAGCGAACTGGGCCTTCCGTGCAGAACTTTCTCAATGGGCCTCAGCGGCTCGGCCTGGCAGCTCAGCTCCTCCGGGGCTGCCGGTCCGAGCCGCGACTGTTAGGAAGGTCTCAGGCGGCCACAGGGCACATGTACCCCATGCCCCTGAGATTACGTTACTCCAGGTGCACGTTCACCACAGCACCCTCCGGGTCTCCTCTGGCACGAAGCCACACACACAACGCTGATGGGACTTCACGTCGGCTCCGAGTGCACGTTCACCAGGCACTCCTTCCGGCGGTCTCAGTTGGCACCAAGACACGCACACCGCGCTGCAGAGACTCACTTTCTTCCGGTGCACACGATGATCAGCCGATCACCTCCACAGTCCCAGGTTGCACCAAAGCACGCACACTGCTTCACTGAGACTTACTCCAACTCCGGTGCCCTGATATCTAGGCGCTCTTCACCAACGCCTTCGGCCGCACCCCGACACGCTCACCGTGTCTGAGCCTCACTTCTCCTCCGGTGCACTCGATGACCAGGCACTCTTCACCAGCGCCTCCGGTGCACCCCGACACGCACCCTGCGCGTCCGAGACTCACTCCACTGCCGATGCACACGTTGACCAGGCGCTCCTCACCAACGCCTCCTGTGCACCACGACACGCACCCTGCGCGTCCGAGACTCCCGTCACCTCCGATGCACACGCTGACCAGGCGCTCCTCATTAGCGCCTGCGGTGCACCACGACACGCACCCTGCGCGTCCGAGTCTCACATCACCTCCGATGCACACGGTGACCAGGCGCTCTTCACCAGTCTGACAGGTCATGCAATGAGTATCAGAACTCTTGCGCATCTGGGGCCAGTAGAAGTGGGTGACAAGCCGCTCAAAGGTCTTGTCCTGCCCCAAATGTCCCGCCAAAGGTACATCATGAGCCAACCCCAATAGGAAGGCTCTGAAGCGCTGGGGTACCACCAGCGCCCGGGCTGACCCAGGCTCAGCCACCCTTGGCTCACTATACAGGAGATCGTTCTCCCAGTAAATCAAGTGTGATCCCGACTGATCACCTGCTGCCTGGTTTGCTCCTGCTGCCGCAAACCTACAAGAGAAGGGCACTTCTTCTGTTCCTCACAGAATTCCTCCCTGGAGGGGCCCCCTTCCTGCTGCCATTCGGTCAGCCCGGGTAGGTCCCCCAGTTCAGCCACTTGTTCCCCCATAGGCTCCAGGGCATCCCCCTCAAAGGGTGCCTCCTCCTGGACCGTGGGAACGGTGGGGGCCGGTTTCCCACGCCCCCTGCCTCTTCTCTTACTGGCAGGAACCTGGGCCACTGTTTCAGGCCCCAGGTTCTCTTGAATACCTTTACTGGCTACCATAGACCGAGTGGTCACACACGCCCACTCAGGTAGACCCAACATCTCCAAATGTGCCTGGCGCTCCACCTCCTTCCAGGGGGAACTCTCCAGGTCATTCCCTAGCAGACAGTCTACAGGCATGGACGGACTTACAACAACCTTCAGGGAACCTGAGACCCCTCCCCATTCAAAGGGAACCAGCGCCACCTTGCAGAGGGACACTGAATTGTCTGCTGACATTACAGGGTGAAGCACATTGGGAATTACTTGCTCTTCAGACACCCACTGACACCTGACAGATGTCAAACTGGCTCCGGTGTCCCTCAGAGCCTCCACCCTCCATCCATTGATGGTCACCCACTGCCTGTACGTTTTAGTGTTCTCAGGCAGAGAGATTTCCTGGACCATCTCTCGATCTCCGAAGGAGACCAGGGTCATAACTGCTTGCTCCTCCCCATTCCAAGGACTCAATTCCTCCCCCAACGCTACACTCACTAAACCAGGTGTTGGAGCACCAGTGGGTGCAGATGACTTTTTGGGGCATTTAGGGGAAATACGACCCACTTCTTTACAGAAGTAACACGTAGGAGGACCTCGGGCTCCTTCTTGCCCTAGAAGGCCCAGGCCCCCTTGGCGTTGGGGGACTGGGACCCTTTCTTGGGGGAACTACCTTGGGGCCCTTTAGAGGACTCCTTGTGGTTACCCTTGTCCTCCCCCACCTTCGGCGGGGGACCCTGCATACTCTTGGCAGTGGTACTCCCAATCCCCTTGTGGACCCGGGTACTAGTCCAGCGGTCCGGTTCCTCAGCAAGCTTACTGGGATCAGTCAGCTTACTATCCAATAGATGCTGGCGCAGCTCTGGAACACACAGACTACCCAAGTGCTCCCAACTGAATAAATTGCATAAGCCCTTAAAATCATTGACCTTGCTGCCCAACATCCAACCATCCAGTGCCCGTGTGTACTCATTCACACATTCTACCCAAGTACGGGATTCTAGTTTCTTGGAGGTCCTGAACTTCTGCCGGTATTGTTCAGGAGTGAGCCCATACTGGAGGCCTAAAGCCTCCCTCATGTTGGTGTAGGTCAGGGTTCCCGCCCTCTCTAAAGGTGATAGAACGTCCCTCCCCAAAGCCTCAAAGTGTTTCCATAGGCCCGCCCCCCAATGCTTTTCAAGCACCTCATTCATCCTTAGTGCGATCTCATATGCCGTGAACCACGCATAAATGTCATCACCCCTCTGGTAATCTCGCACTAAATCCTTGGGAATGTACACCTTCCCTACTGGCACTGGTGGTGCGCTGCCACCATTCGAACTGGGCTTGGCTTGTCTACACTTAATGTCCAGTTCCCTCATGCTTAACTCATGAACGAAGAGGATCCGTTTCTCTTCCAACGCGAGAGCGTTCCTGCTCTCCTCCGCTTGAGTTTTAAGTTTTAACACCTCCAAATCATGCAGTCTGACCCTTTGGTTTTCCTCCAACTCCTCTGGTGAAAAACTCCTCCCTGAATGGCTACTACCAGCCCCTGCGGCTGGTACCTCCACTGGCAAATCCTGTGGACCAAATCCATTCCCTGGGTCATCCTCATCCACCTCAACATCACCCATCTCCTGAGCCTCTTTGGCTTCCCACCAGGCCCTCAAGGCCACTTGCAGCTCCTACTTCTTGGCGCTACCCTTCATGGGACATCCCAAAGCTCTGCAGAATTTCATCAACTGATCAACCTTGTAGGTAAACAATGCCGCAATGTTAAACTCTAATTCTGCAGCCGCAGCCTCACCGGCTATCTGGCTCCCCTCCTGAGACATGATGTGTGGTTTAAAGGATACTCAACAATAGAACCAACAATTCAAAACAATATGTTGTTGCGTCGTGGTCTGCGATCAATTTATGATGTACACCAATTACTGTGAGTGGTTTTGCACACACGCGTTTCAATTACGTTAGGATCGCATCCCACCGCTCTGCCGCCAAATGTTGGAAGCCGGAGTCCCGGTCCTGCACCACTGTCACCAAATGCGAGACCCGGGACTCCTCACTCAACGTTAGGCCAAGTAAGGACACCGTTTGAGATAGCCATGCTCACCCCCTTAGTAGCTTGGCACGAGCAGCCAGGCCTATCTCCAAGGCACGAGTGTACAGTATGTGCAACCACACTCACAGCAACCCACTGGTGACACCACAAATGGACTCCACACGAGTTTGATAAAACGAGTATAAACTTTATATAAAAAGATATACGATCAGACCACACGATACAAAAGCCAACATATAATAAAGGGTAATATTCGTTCCGGCTGGCTGGTAGGTTCAAATCCCAACCACCGCTTTCAAAATGCTATTCTGGTCGCAATGCTAGAATCACACACGTTGCAATGGACAAACAATAGTGCGCTGCGTAACGATACAATCCTGTGCTGGGCAAAGGAGAAATAATACAATGGGTAACGATACACCCCGGTACCTTGCAATGGGAGAAATAATGCAATGCGTACCGCTACAATCATGTACCGCGCAATGAAGGAATAATGCAATGCGTCACACCCCAATCACGTACTTTGCAATGAAGAAATAATGCAATGCGCATCGCTACAATCATGTACTTTGCAATTAAGGAATAATGCAATGCGTAGCTACAATCAGGTACTTTGCAATGAAGAAATAATGCAATGCGGGCCGCTACAATTCTGTACTTGGCAATGGAGAAATAATGCAATGCGTAGCGCTACAATCGTGTACTTCGTTATGCAGAAATAATGTGAGGCGTCATAAGACAGTCTGGCAATTCGTTAGCAGCAATATTGGCAATGTGTATTACGACAGTCAGCCTCTTCGATAACAGTTGCCCCCCACACGTATCAACGATGACATAAAGTACAGCTTCTCACTCTGGCCCCAGTACTGCCACTCCTTTGGTCAGTACGGGCCCCAATCTGAGCCGAAGCAAAGGCTCACGTCGCCAGAAGGACTGAGAGGGCGAGAGAGTGTCCCTCCGAGCCCGCACCCCGCCCAGGCAGTGATCCACGTTACCTGGGGGCGCGACCCCACTCTCCTCTCCTCCTTCAGCGAACTGGGCCTTCCGTGCAGAACTTTCTCAATGGGCCTCAGCGGCTCGGCCTGGCAGCTCAGCTCCTCCGGGGCTGCGGGTCCGGGCTGCAACTGTTAGGAAGGTCTCAGGCGGCTGCAGGGCACACGTACCCCATGCCCCTGAGATTACGTTACTCCGGGTGCACGTTCACCACAGCACCCTCCGGGTCTCCTCTGGCACGAAGCCACACACACAACGCTGATGGGACTTCACGTCGACTCCGAGTGCACGTTCACCAAGCACTCCTTCCGGCGGTCTCAGTTGGCACCAATACACGCACACCGCGCTGCAGAGACTCACTTTCTTCCGGTGCACACGATGATCAGCCGATCACCTCCACAGTCCCAGGTTGCACCAAAGCACGCACACTGCTTCACTGAGACTTACTCCAACTCCGGTGCCCCGATATCCAGGCGCTCTTCACCAACGCCTTCGGTCGCACCCCAACACGCTCACCGTGTCCGAGCCTCACTTCTCCTCCGGTGCACTCGATGACGAGGCACTCTTCACCAGCGCCTCCGGTGCACCCCGACACGCACCCTGCGCGTCCGAGACTCACTCCACTTCCGATGCACACGTTGACCAGGCGCTCCTCACCAACGCCTCCTGTGCACCACGACACGCACCCTGCACGTCCGAGACTCCCGTCACCTCCGATGCACACGCTGACCAGGCGCTCTTCTCCAGCGCCTGTGGTGCACCACGACACGCACCCTGCGCGTCCGAGTCTCACGTCACCTCAGATGCACACGCTGATCAGGCGCTCTTCACTAACGCCTGCGGTGCACCACGACACACACCCAGTGCGTCCGAGACTCACTTCACCTTTGATGCACACGTTGACCAGGCACTTTTCACCAACGCCTCCTGTGCACCACGACACGCACCCAGCGCGTCCGAGTCTCACTTCTCCTCCGTGTGTCGAAGATCACAGGGCACACCTTCCGAGGGTCTCAAGCTGCCACAACACGCGCCCACCGCGTCGCTTGAAACTTCTCCGAAAACTTTTATGTTCCTGTGTTTCCAAACAGGGAGCCAGCTCACCTCGGGCCCTTGGGGTAACAAGACACAGGACAAAGCACAGTCTTCCTCAAGCAGGGGGACCCAGCGCACAAAGCACAGTCCCAACAGCCTCTTCCTTGGTTAAAACAGCAAACTGCAGACCAGCCCCAGATCACAAAGCAAGGGTCGGTCCTTCCAAGCAGTCTCTTCAGTTGTTCCTTCCTTAGCAGAGGTTCCTCTTGACCACGAAATGGGTCCAAGCCTTCTCAGTCTCAATCCATTTCTAGTCCAACGTTCAGGGGTCTCAGCTCTCATAGTTATACCCCTAAATGTCTTTGAAGTTCGTTGTGCTCAGGGGTCCCTGACCCCTGCCTAAATCAGTTCTGGGTGTCTCCCTCCAGTGTCACCTTTCTCCCTTTGATACTGGGGATCTGGATCCTTAATCACTCAGCCGGAGATGGGCCAATTGTTTTATAGCCGCAACCCAGGCCTCTTCACCTCCCGGGGCTTCTCCTCCGCCTACTCTCCAGATGCAGGTCAGCCTGGTGCCACCCCTCCCTGGGTCAAGACCTCCCCCAGCTCCTCTCCCCTCTCAGATCCAGACAGTCAATCCACATTCAGCAGAGACACACAGAAATGCTTAAAGCACAAAACTCAGCCACTTTCTAAAAGAGTAGTTTCTGAACACACAGTGACAAAACCACTTTCATAGAAAGATGTGTAATGACACTGTGAGTTCATACATACTAAACTTCACCTCTCCATTTTAAACTTATGGGAAACTAGGCTAACAAACACAATACCCAGCCTCCCCCATTCTGTCCTATGGGCAGGATGGCCTTTCACCAGTGAAAAACGAAATGGAGTGTTTTTCACTGTCAGGACATAACACACACCTCAGTATATGTCCTGCCTTTTACTTACACTGCACCCTGCCCAGGGGTTACCCAGGACCTATCATAGGGGTGCCCACTGTGTACGCAAAAGGGAAAGTAAGGCCTGACAAGTGGTTGCACTTGTCAGGACAACATGCTAACTTAGCAAACTGCGCGCAGGCCCTACACTGCAGGCCTGAGTTCCCTTCTCCGCGCACCTTTGCATTACTAGCCCTGGCACACACAGTGCACATCACTAGGGACTTTACTAGTAAGGCAAACATACCAATCATGGCCAACCAATTACCATTACACTTTACACATGGAACCCTTGTACTTTGACACTGATCAGCAGTGGCAAAGTACCCAAAGCATCTAAAAGCAAAGGAGGTAGAGGCGAAAAGTCAGGGGTAATCACGCCAAGATATGCCAGGTCTAACACCATGTAAACCCCATAACAACTTATATCATGAAACCCTATCCCATAACATAGTTGTAGGAAACCAAATTGGTGAGATACATTTCGAGAGGCTGCAGTTTCAATAACAGCTGAAGGTAAGCTGCCAAAAATCCAGAACAGTCAAATTCCCATTAGGTGAACACTTCACTGAGCAGAATCTCTGGTAGCTTAGCGCAAACAGCAAGTCTGTCTCCAGAGAAAAATGCATGTGTTAAATGTGAAGCAACACAAGAACATCACTGCCATTAAGTTACAAATGCTAAAACCGTGTCATTGAAAAGGTGAAAATGAAATGGTTCAAATAATAGCAAAATTAAGGAAATTCAATGTATGTATTATGAGTTGTAAAAAAGAAAATGTCTAACCTCCAACCTTCTCAATGGTGGAATGGAATCGGAAAATAGCTTCCGAAGCCCACTAAAGATATACATTTATGTGTATACACAAATTTCCATAGAATACTGACTCCTATCCCACAGAAGTAGAGTAACTCATAAAAAGTTCTAATTTACTCTGGTGGTTGACAGTGGTGGCCACCAACACACCTTTTGGGGACTTTGACCCAAAGTAAACAAAAGAATGGCCGTAAATGGAGAAAGAAAGAAGAAGGGAAAGATACACGTGAAACACGGATAAGGAAGATCATGCAAGAATGAATTAGGAAATATAGTGGGTAACAAAGTCTTGATGTAGAATTGAGCAGGGCAAGAGTGGCCTACTGGGCACCTGGCATTTCAGTGGGCTGGCAGGGATGGGGCTAGTTTCACTGCCGGTGGGGTCCAGTTTTGTTGCTGGAGAGCTGCTGCCCATGTTCCTACTTGCAGCTCTTCTAAATAAACAAAGCATACTTTAAAACGGATGTATGACTTTACAACGCATGCCTTTACCACACATGCCTTTACCACGCGTCCTTTACCACACAATGCTTTTACCACACATTGCCTTTACCAAGAAAGTTTTTATCAAACATATGCCTTTACCACGCATGCTTTTACAATGAAAATGTAAGTATATAACAGGTAAGTGAAATCCCTTTTATATATATATATATATATATATATATTCACTGAAAAAACTGTAGGTTTCAGACATGTTATAGTTACAAATTAGCATTTAAAAAACCTTTGAAATTCACTGAAAAAACCATAGGTTTCAGGGACGTTATAGTTACAAATTAGCATTTAAAAAACCTTTGAAATTCACTGAAAAAAACATAGGTTTTAGGGACAGTTATAGTTAGTTGGACATTGCACTCGTACAAAACCCGTGAAATTCCCCCGTTATAGTTAGTCCAGCTAACTATAACTCGCGCACCCGCAATGCACTGCTGATGACGTCACATATTACATCACTCATGACATGGTCAGTGACATCACTGATGACATCACTGATGACATCTCAAATGACATCACTGATGACATCACTGATGACATCATCCAGTGACTGTGTGTTTCTGTAAAGTTTAAATATTTTTAATATATATAGGAAAAGACGTATTGAAGAATGAGTGGGTGTGTAAGTGTCTGTATGGATGATTTAGTAGGTGCGTGACTGACTCTATAAGTGAGTGTTTTAACGTATCTTACTGAATGCATGGGTTAGTGACTAAACTGGGTGAATGTCTGTATCCGTCTGTCTGTTGCTGTGTAAGTGGCTGCATGTGTTTGTGAATAGCTACATGAGTGTCTATATGAGTTATTGAATGCTTGTCTGAGTATCTGTATGGGTGCCTGAGTGTTTGTGTGGGAGGGGTGTGTGCAACTCTGTGCATAGATGTGTGAGTGGGTGATTCACTGGGTGGATGGTTTCAAGAGTGCAACTGTGATAGACTGTATGGGTGGGTAAGTGTGTGTAAGAGTGTGTTAGTGAGTGAATGTATGTCCCAGTGGTACATGTGTGAGTAACTACATATGTGAAAGGCAGTATATATGTGTGTTGGAGTATATAAATAGCTATAAGCTAGAGTGAGTGATTGTGATAGTGGCTGTATGGATGAGTGTGTGCTTGTATCAGTGATTGTATAAGAGCGTAAGAATGTGCTACTATTTGTATGAGTAAGTGAGCTGGTGTGTGTATAACTGTATAGGTGAGTAAATGGTAGTGTGTTTAATTATTTGCATGACTGACTAGGTGTGTGAGTACCTCTATGGATGAGTGGCGGTGTTTGAGTGTCTATATAGGAGTATGAGTGCATATGATAGTCCTGTACTGAGTGACCGTAAGTATGAGTGACTGTACGGGTGAGTGAGTGGATGTGTGCGTAGACCTAAGAATCAGTGAGTGGGTATGTAGTTATTGGTGTTGGAGTGTCTATGGTTTTGCGAATGGCAGTCTGTAATTTAGAGTGGGTGTATCAAAGGTTATATTAGAGTGTGAGGAGGTGCATCAGATTATCACGTGGATGATGTCATCAGTGATGTCATTTGAGATGTCATCAGTGATGTCATCAGTGATGTCACTGACCATGTCATGAGTGATGTAATATGTGACGTCATCAGCAGTGCATTGCGAGGGCGCGAGTTATAGTTAGCTGGACTAACTATAACGGGGAATTTCACGGGTTTTGTACGAGTGCAATGTCCAACTAACTATAACTGTCCCTAAAACCTATGGTTTTTTCAGTGAATTTCAAAGGTTTTTTAAATGCTAATTTGTAACTATAACGTCCCTGAAACCTATGGTTTTTTCAGTGAATTTCAAAGGTTTTTTAAATGCTAATTTGTAACTATAACATGTCTGAAACCTACAGTTTTTTCAGTGAATTTCAAAGGTTTTGTAAATGACAATTTTTAAATGTATTAATTGTTATATACATTTTTTTCATACTGATTTCCAAATTTTTTAGAAACAATTTTTTTTTACATATTTTATTTTTTAAATTACATTGTAATTACATTATACATTACATTACAAAAATACTTTCTCAGAATGAATTACTTTAGTTTAATTACTTTGCACATAGGCAATAGACTTTTAAGTACAGTAGTTACAGTTGTTGCAATGGGCAACACATTTTCAAACACAATGCAACATTCAGCTCAATGTGAATTTCTAGTTAAATGCAATTAGTTACTTTATGGATTACTTTTCTAACCACATTACTGGATCCTAGATTCAGTCCTGGGACATCTCCTTTAAACAGTTGAGTAAAAGCGTTTTGGTTACAGTCGTGATTTTTAAGGAATATTATTGTACTTTAAAAGTTCACACTTAGAAACTTTTTCTCATAGAATCACCAATGTTATCCTATGGAAGGAAATTCACTTAGAAGTTAAAAACTGTTATCGTTACTTTTTCTTACTCAGTGTTGGATCCTGGATCCAGCACTGGTGCATCTCCTGTAAACAGTTGAAAGAATGCGTTTAAGTCATACAGGCGATTTTTTAGGAATATTTGTAGTTTGTGAAAATCGACACTTTGAAACTTTTCTGCTGAAAACCAGACAATGGATTCCTATGGAAGGAAATTCAAGTTACTGGTAAGTACGGTTAAAATTACTTTTCAGGACCAGTACTGGGCTGAAAGATGCAGCACTGAGGTCTCTCCTGATAACAGGTGAGTAAATCAGAATTCGGATTTCGGCTGATTTTAGAGGAATATTTGTATGTTTCAAAAATCAACACTTAGAAACTTTTTCAGCAAAAAGCAGGCAATGATATCCTATGGAAGGAAATTCAAGTTACTGGTAAGTACGGTTAAAATTACTTTTGAGGATCAGTACTGGGCTAAAAGATGCAGCACTGGGTTCTCTCCTGATAACAGGTGAGTAAATCGGAATTCGTATTTCGGCTGATTTTAGAGGAATATTTTAAAGTTCCAAAACTCCACACTTAGAAGAATTTCCAAGTGAAACCAGTCAATGTTAGCCTATGAAGGAAATTCAAGTTACCGGTAAGTACGGTTAAAATTACTTTTGAGGATCAGTACTGGGCTGAAAGATGCAGCACTGAGGTCTCTCCTGATAACAGGTGAGTAAATCGGAATTCGTATTTCGGCTGATTTTAGAGGAATATTTTAAAGTTCCAAAACTCCACACTTAGAAGAATTTCCAAGTGAAACCAGTCAATGTTAGCCTATGAAGGAAATTCAAGTTACCGGTAAGTACGGTTAAAATTACTTTTCAGGACCAGTACTGGGCTGAAAGATGCAGCACTGAGGTCTCTCCTGATAACAGGTGAGTAAATCAGAATTCGGATTTCGGCTGATTTTAGAGGAATATTTGTATGTTTCAAAAATCAACACTTAGAAACTTTTTCAGCAAAAAGCAGGCAATGATATCCTATGGAAGGAAATTCAAGTTACTGGTAAGTACGGTTAAAATTACTTTTGAGGATCAGTACTGGGCTGAAAGATGCAGCACTGAGGTCTCTCCTGATAACAGGTGAGTAAATCGGAATTCGTATTTCGGCTGATTTTAGAGGACTATTTTAAAGTTCCAAAACTCCACACTTAGAAGAATTTCCAAGTGAAACCAGTCAATGTTAGCCTATGGAAGGAAATTCAAGTTACTGGTAAGTATGGTTAAAATTACTTTTCAGGACTAGTACTGGGCTGAAAGATGCAGCACTGAGGTCTCTCCTGATAACAGGTGAGTAAATCAGAATTCGGATTTCGGCTGATTTTAGAGGAATATTTGTATGTTTCAAAATCAACACAGAAACTTTTTCAGCAAAAAGCAGGCAATGATATCCTATGGAAGGAAATTCAAGTTACTGGTAAGTACGGTTAAAATTACTTTTGAGGATCAGTACTGGGCTAAAAGATGCAGCACTGGGTTCTCTCCTGATAACAGGTGAGTAAATCGGAATTCGTATTTCGGCTGATTTTAGAGGAATATTTTAAAGTTCCAAAACTCCACACTTAGAAGAATTTCCAAGTGAAACCAGTCAATGTTAGCCTATGAAGGAAATTCAAGTTACCGGTAAGTACGGTTAAAATTACTTTTCAGGACCAGTACTGGGCTGAAAGATGCAGCACTGAGGTCTCTCCTGATAACAGGTGAGTAAATCAGAATTCGGATTTCGGCTGATTTTAGAGGAATATTTGTATGTTTCAAAAATCAACACTTAGAAACTTTTTCAGCAAAAAGCAGGCAATGATATCCTATGGAAGGAAATTCAAGTTACTGGTAAGTACGGTTAAAATTACTTTTGAGGATCAGTACTGGGCTGAAAGATGCAGCACTGAGGTCTCTCCTGATAACAGGTGAGTAAATCGGAATTCGTATTTCGGCTGATTTTAGAGGAATATTTTAAAGTTCCAAAACTCCACACTTAGAAGAATTTCCAAGTGAAACCAGTCAATGTTAGCCTATGGAAGGAAATTCAAGTTACTGGTAAGTACGGTTAAAATTACTTTTCAGGACCAGTACTGGACTGAAAGATGCAGCACTGAGGTCTCTCCTGATAACAGGTGAGTAAATCGGAATTTGTATTTCGGCTGATTTTAGAGGAATATTTGCACAATGGTGAAGGGAGGGGGCGGGGCCTGAGGTGACATCTGTGCAAACGCGCCCGTGGCGCGTTTTAAGTTGGGGGATTAAGTCCCCTTGAATCATGAGGGTCCCTACGGGCCAACTAGCCCACCAGGAACCTCCAGTATGCGCCAGGGGCTGCGTTGCAGAGACATGTACAGAGGTCACATCCCTTTTACACCTCTCTGCAACGCAGCTCTGTGGCGCTTTCTGGACGTACCTGTTGGGCTAGTTGGCCCCCAGAGACCCTCAGGATTGAAGAGGATTTAATTCCCCATCTTAAAACGCGCCACGGGGCCTGTTTGCACACATGTCACCTGAAGCCCCGCCCCTCCCTTCACCACTGTGCAAACGTGCCCCGTGGCGCGTTTTAAGTCAGGGGATTAACTCCCTTGAATCCCGAGGGTCCCTGGAGTCCAACTAGCCCACCATGTTCCTCCAAAAGCGCCACAGAGCTGCGTTGCAGAGAGGTGTAAAAGGGGCGTGGCCTCTGTACACCTCTCTGCAAGGCAGCCCCTGGCGCATACTGGAGGTTCCTGGTGGGCTAGTTGGCCCCCAGGGACCCCCAGTATTCAAGGGGAATTGCTTCCCCTCTGCAAACGCGCCAGGGGCGCGTTTGCAGAGTGGTGAAGGAAGGGGCGGGCCTGCGGGCCCGATCGTTTTTTTTGTTTGTTTTTCCCCCTGAGAGGGAGCCGTGTGGCCCCCTTCCTTTTTCCTATTTTTAGGCCCTGGGGACCCCATCCCCCAGGGCCTTACCCCTTTTTTTTTAATAAATTTTTTTTTTTTTAAACGGGAAGGGTGCCGCGTGGCCCCCCTTCCCTGGGCCTGTATTGGCCCCGGGGACCCCATCCCCGGGGCATGGCCTCTTTTTGTTTTTATTTGGAGGGGGCTGCGTGGCCCCCTCCTCAGGCCATTTAAGGCCCCGGGGACCCCATCCTTGCACTTTTTTTAAAAAAAATTTACTTTGGGGAGGGGGGCTGCGTGGCCCCCCTCCCGGGCCACTTATGGCCCCGGGGACCCCATCCCCGGGGCCTGGACTCTCGTTGGGGACTGTGGGGGGTCCCCAAACCCCCACAGTCCCGCCGGCTCCCGTGTCCTACGGGAGCCGGCATAGCTTACACATGGGGAGCAGCTAACATGCTGCTCCCCATGTGGAAAGCTGTCGGCTTTGGATATTGGAAGAGAGAGCAGGTTTCCTGCTCTCTCTTCCAATATCCAAAGCAGTTTGCAATGACAGGACGGGAGCCGCGAGGCTCCCGTCCTGTCATTGCAAACAGCAGTGTCCCGGGGTAGGCACCCCGGGACACTGCAGGAGCCGGCCCTGGGGGTGGCGGTCCCCAGGGCCACCACAGGCTCCAGGAGGGGGCCGCGCGGCCCCCTCCCTACATCGAGAAAGCCCCGGGGAGGTGGTGGTCCCCGGGGCTTGGGGTCCAAAACGGACCCCCATTTTCATTTTTCTTAGTGCCCCGGGAGGTGGTGGTCCCGGGCGTGTGGGGCTGGAGCCCCCCACACAGGTTTTTCAAATATAAAAAGAAGCCCCGGGGAGGTGGTGGTCCCCGGGGCTGCGGGAGGGCTCAGAGCTCTCCCGCACCATTATCCATAAAGCCCCGGGGGTGGTGGTCCCCGGGGCTTGGGGGACCCTTAGAGGCCCCCCACACATAAAATTAACCCCCCCAGCATGCCCTCGGGACTTGGCCCACCCGGGGCCACTAACATCGAAGCGCGGGAGACCGCGCTTCGATTTTTCGGCAGGGTTCGCGCTCCCTGAGCGCATCCTGCCGATTTTTAAAAAAAAACAATTTTTTGCCCAGGGGGTCCTTGTGGGACCCCTGAGCAGACCTAGGGGTCAGGGTGTTTCTACCCTGCCCCCTTTGTGCGCTTTGCGCACTTGTTTCTGTCCCTCGGTTCTACCGAGGGACAAAATGGCTGCCAACACTTCCTGATTTGGAGTGTTGACAGCCAATTAACATAAAGCTCGTGCTCGGGAGGATCCGCGGCCCTAGATATACCTATCTTTTTTTCTTTTGATTTTCTCAGCAACTACTGAACGGATTTACACCATTTAACAAAAAGGGTTCTTTCTGAACCAAGAACTTTGGTGTAATTCCGTTCAGCAGTTCGGGCTGTAGCCGTGTCTAAAGTTTCCTATGGAAAATTGCATGGGGAAAATGCGTTTTGGGACCCCACTTTTTTCTCGGCCCCCGCTTGACGAATCCCCCCGAGACTTTCAGGGTAGGAGCGGACCGGAGCGGGCCACAAAGTTTGAAAATTTTGCGAAGATACGTCAACCGGCAAGAGAGTTATTTCAAATAGAATGTCGCGGATTTCCTATGGATAATAGGTTGTAACTATAACTATCTACTGGCGACCGCCAGTAGATAATATATATATATATATATATATATATATATATATATATATATATATATATATATATATATATATATATATAGTAGATGTGTGTATAGATCAATGAATCAGTGAGTGGGTGTGTAAGTACTGGTATGGCTCTGTGAATGGGTTTGTAAATGGTTGTGTGGGAGTGGCAGTGGGTGTATAAATATTCTATAGGGGTGTGAGTGACTGCGTCAGAGATGCTGCAGATGATGTCATCAGTGATGTCATCAGTGATGTCATTTGAGATGTCATCAGTGATGTAATCAGTGATGTCACTGACCATGTCATCAGTGAAGTAATATGTGAGGTCATAAGCAGTGCATTGCGGGGGCACGAGTTATATTTGGCTCAGCTAACTATAACGGCTGAATTTCTCTGGTTTTGTACGAGTGAAATGTCAGCTGTAACCTTTGGTTTTTTCCGTGAATTTCTAAGATTTTGAAATGCTAATTTCTAACTACAAGGTCCCTGAAACTTGTGGTTTTTTCAGTGAATTTCTAAGGTTTTTTAACTAGCAGTCACATTTGCAGAGTGGTGGAGAAAGGGGTCTGGGCATTCAACCAGCTCTCAGGAATTCCGTTGCGTAGGACTTACAGGAGGTACCAGGAGGGCTTCTTGGCCTTCAAGGTCCCTCTGGAGTAAAGTGGACTTCATCCCCCAACCAGTAGTGCACCAGGAGGTGCGTTTGCAGAGTGGTTGACAAAGGGGGCGTGGCCTCCAAAGACCTCTTAGCAATCCCACTGTGTGGGACTTACTGGAGGTAACAGCAGGGGTGTTTGACCCCAAGGACGTCCTTGGGGGTCAACTACCCCTCCTATTACCTCCAGTAAGTCCCACACAGCAGGATTGCTGATTTCTGATAGCAGGCCACGCCCCCTTTGTCCACCACTCTACAAGCACACTTCCTGGCGTGCTCTTGGTTGGGGGATGATGTCCCCATCACTGCTGGGGGTCCTTAGGGGCCAACTAGCCTACCTGTTACCTCCAGTAAGCCCCACACAGTGGGATTGCTGAGAGGTGGTCGCAGGCCACTCCCCCTTTCTCCACCACTCTGCAAACACGCCTCCTGGCACGCTCTTGGTGGGGGGATGAAGTCCCCTTGCTTCTTGAGGGTCCCTGGGGGCCAACTAGACCTCCTGTTCCCTCCCATAAGCCCCAAACAGCTAGATCCCTGAGAGGTGGTCAGAGGCCACGCCCCCTTTCTCCACCACTCTGCAAAAGCACCTGCTGGTGCACAGCTGCTTTAGGGATGAAGTCAACTTTAGTCCTGAGGCCCTCAGGACGCAAGGGGACCTCATCCCACCACCAGCAGTGCACCACGATTTCAAACTGCAATGTCCCAAGGGTGGGCACCCCGGGACATTGCTGGAGCCAGCCCTGGGGGTTGGGGGTCCCCAGGGCCATTTATGCCAAAGTTTTTTTTTTTTTTATGCTTTTTTAGGCCCAGGACCCCCTGAGCAGGCCTAGGGGGTCAGGGTGTTTCTACCCTGCCACCTTTTCTTAATTTGTAATGTTTTTTGGCCTTTTTTCTTGTGACTCAGTTCAACACTTTCTGGTTTGAACTGTTGGCAGCCAATCAGATCGCAGGCTCGAGATCGGGAGGGTTCACAGATCCTCCGCGGCCACAGTTGCATATCTGAGAAATGTTTAAATTTCTCAGGAACTACTGAACAGATTTACACCATTTAACAAAAAGAGTGCACTCTGGACCAAGAGCTACCTTTCTGCCAAATTTGGTGTAATTCCGGTCAGCAATTCGGGCTGTAGCTGCGTCAACAGTTTCCTATGGAAATTAACATGGAGAAAAAGCGTTTTGGGACCCCCCTTTTTCTCAGCCCCCCCTTGACGAATCACCCCAAAACTTTCAACACAGCAGCTGAAGTGATTGGGCCATTAGTTTTGAAAATTTCGCAAAGATTCGTCAAACGGCGCCAAAGATATTGGCAAAAGAAAAAACGCCTTTTGAATAGAAACAAGGTCCTAACTATAACTACCTACTGCCAACCGTTATGAAAAAAACATAGATTAAGGTAACGTTATAGTTAGGTGAATTTGTCAGTGTGAACATGAATGTTTTGAACTTAAAAAAACACAGAAATACACCAGTTATAGTTAGCAGCACCAACTATAACTTGCACCCCATCATGCACTGCTTTTGACCTCACATATGACATCACTCATGACATGTTCTATGACATCATTCATGACGTCACTAATGATATCTCAAATGACATCACTGATGACATCATCAGCCAAGCTTTTTTGTGCAGATTGCTCCATAAACAGGTATAGCTTTAAAACTCTAAATGTAAGTACAAAATAACTCAGAAGAATATGAGCCATGATAAATGCCATCTCAGAAACAACTCCCTTAGCTGTCGAAGGTATGGGTTGTGTACCAAATTGACCCTATACTATACACTTCATGGGTAGCGTAGTTCACATTAACAATCAACCAAAGATATATGAGAAACCCTCATTGGATACAGTGTCCAATCTGTAAACACCTGTTCAGAGCAAGGCACGTTCCTAAAAATACTGAACATCTCTTCCAAAAACAATGCCCTAGTATGGACAGCTTTTATCTGTATCAAAACCCTGACAGTCACCTGATCTACATTGAGAAATGAAATTGATATAAGTAGAGAAGTGAATACTGTAAACAATATTCACTCTATGGAGAGAGTTTATTCAGTACCAGACTGTTTGCAGACAGTGAAGCTCTCATGACAAATACACTGTAGAGTAATATAAAGTATCTATTAGGCACAGTGTACACTATATGCACAATTTGTCCAAAAAGCGACTATTCACTTAAAATAACCAAGTTCTGAAGGTGCTAAAGATGATACTACCTGCAGCCTTCATACTGTGGTAAGAGCTTTAAAGATAGCCCATCTGCTGAAGCAAAACAAGCACATGTACATAGTTTAGTACCTGGTGCACACAGTCTTCAATGTTAAGTAGAAATTATCAAACTGAGACGATTCTGTCTAACAACTCAAGGCTGCATACAAAACTTAGTATGTAGTATGTAGAATATTTACCCTATGTAAACATTTTCTGCAGTACCAAAAGACTTGTGTGGAACATAATGAACACAATTCAACTGTCCCCTGCACACAGAGTTACTCTTCAATACAAATATTTATGACATGTTCAATACCTCTACACACCTATGGTGCATCAGGAGCACATTAGTTTTGTAAACACTTATACCGATTAGCTGGAGATATGCTGTACAAAATTAGGTAGAAAAGAAACATGGTAGTTACACACTCATTGGATGATGTCATCAGTGATGTCATCAATTATGTCATTTGAGATGTCATCAGTGATGTCATAAATGATGTCATAGAACATGTCATGAATGATGTAATATGTGAGGTCATAAGCAGTGCATGGCGGAGGCGCAAGTTATAGTTAGCTCTGCTAACTATAACTGGTGAATTTCTGTATTTACTTTAGTTCAAATCGTTAATGTTGTCACTGACATATTCACATAACTATAATGTTTCTCTGACCTTTGCTTGTTCAGTGAATTTCTAAGGTGTTTTTTTTTTAAAACAGACCCTTTTACCACAACTAACTATAATGTTACTTTAAACTTTTGTTTTTTTTAGGGGGCGTGGCCAAGATGGCGCAGAGGCAAGTCGAGCCTTGACGACTCTCCTGCCTGCCGCCGCCCTAAACAGCGCTTCCCGGGCCCGGTGCGGGGCATACGCAGCACCGGAGAGGCCACTAACACCCGTGGAGGGGGCCGGCGTCAACGCGACCCCGAACGAGCGCGCCAAGAGGCAGTGGGCGAGGTCTGTCGGAGGTGGCGGGGGAAGGACGCTGCAGCGGCGCGCGCGCCCTAGGCTGTATCTGGGCTGCGCAGGTGCCGCGGCTTTCACTCCGGGATCGGGGGGAGTGGGCTGTGGGTGCGTAAGCCTGCTGCACCACGCCCCCCCCCTCCGCAGAGGGCCTGCAAGGGACACATCAACATCAGGCCGAAGGTGAGGCCCCGTGTGGCCGTACTTAACAGGCGCGGACGGACGAGCTGTCCAGGCTGAGCCGGAGGGGCGAGGTGGCGCCTCAGAGGTCCCTTCCGGGACTTGCCCCCATACTGCGACTTCTTCCCGACGGGCAGACCAGCCCATGTCAAGCGCCCCCCACCTGTGGCATACCGGGGATGGAGCGACGGCCCCGGGGTGGTGTTGGAGGAGAGGCTGGCTGTGACTATGTAGGCTGGAGGCAAGTACAGTGGCCATGATCTCGGAGATGCAAGGGAGGTAGGCCGCGGTCCGCGCTGTCCTGCGCCTCCCCATCACCACATACACATCAGAAGGCACTCCAGTCCCTGACAAGACGCACACCCCCCACAGTCCGAAGGGCTGGTGAAGAGCACTGTTCAGCCACGATGTCCTTGGCGCGCAAGGAAGAGGGGGGCTCGGGTGCCGGAACGGAGCTGCGGGGAGTCTCGTTGGTGCTCCATGCCCCCTGCGCGTGTCCCTTCACCCTACGTATCGGCGGGCGGGTCGGCCCGTGCTAAGCAGGTGCCATTGAAGGCAGCAAGGGGGGTGCAACGAACTTGGTGAGGAGTGCACCGTGAGGCCCAACAGCTTCCACTGTTATTGCACGTCGGGGATCCAGGGGCACGAGGGGGAGGCAGCGAGCCACAGCCTGGGGAGCGCCGCCACAAAGGCCCCTTCTTACACAGCTGCCAACCTCTGGGCTACAACAGTAAGGTCGTAAACGGGGTGCGCACAGCCGCCCGAGCTGGGAGCTGCCCCT
This sequence comes from Calotriton arnoldi, assembly GCA_963921515.1. Taxonomy (NCBI): domain Eukaryota; kingdom Metazoa; phylum Chordata; class Amphibia; order Caudata; family Salamandridae; genus Calotriton; species Calotriton arnoldi. Next base: position 170,298 of record CAWUFW010010113.1, read on the forward strand.
CAAATCTCCAGTGCAATTTGATAAGCCGGGCATGTTCTGGGACAACTGCCGGATAGCACGAGACGACGCACGACGAACCAGAAGACCCCGGGCGACTGGCAAAGCTAACCCATTTACTATGGCAACCGGGCGCCCCAAAAAAGACTGCTCGATTAAAGACCTCCTCTCCCGCACCGGGGGGACCATGCCAGAGGACGCAGCCACGCTGTCGGGTGGGACAGGGTCCCAACCAGATAACACCACGGAAGAACCAGTGACACGGTCGTTTATGGAGGCATTGTTTACTTCCCTTTGAGATGAACTTCACTCTCCAAAAAGTGAATTCGCCCAGGAGATCAAGGAGACCGGGAGAGATGTGGGCGCTTTGGGGGAGCGCGTGGTGGATTTGGAGGAAAAGGAAGTGGGCCGCAAGGAAGAGACAGAGACCTTTCAACAAGAAGTTATTCGACTCCGGGAGCAGCACATCGACATGCAGGCACATCTAGAAGACTTAGAAAACGCTCCCAGAGGAACAACGTGCGCATTAGGGGAGTGGCGTCCGGGGCAGAGGGGGAAGACATTTTTGGCTTTGTCCGAGATCTTTTCCACCACATTTTGGGGGGCCCTCCGCAATCTCCGATTCAACTGGACAGAGCACACCGGGTGGGCCACCCCGGGCAGAATATTTCTAACCCTCCGGACATACTGGTCTGCGTACATGACTTTCAAGTCAAAGAGGAGATACTGAAGAAAGCACGCAGCTTGCACCCTATTGTCTTCCAGAGCCACTCCCCCGCCCTTTTTCAGGACCTCGCGGCACTCACCCTGCAGAAACGCTGGTCGTTCCGCCCGGCGACAGCGCAACTCCGTAGCCTGGGCATTTCCTACTCCTGGGGGCATCCCTTCCGCCTAATTTTCCGATGGGGGGGAAAACTCCTCCAATTACGCTCACTCACAGAGACATGCCGCATGCTGGGAATAGAACCCCCGTAGGAGCAGCGCTCGGGGGACACACCACCCCCCTCTCAAAGAGCAAAGAAGAGTAGGACGCCGCTGTGCATTAGCCAAGCCAGACCCGGAGGAGATCGCTAAGGGCCGGTAGGCAGCTTTGGAAGCAGTCCCTTCCACATTGGCTAAAACTGTTGCCCCTTGAGCCTGGACCCGACTTCTGCATAACGTATAGATAAGGGAGGGGCGGCGGGTGGGGGGGAGTCGAGCCACTGACCACATTACATCCACCCTTTGGATTTACCATGTGGTTTCAGTATACCACAGGACTAGACGTACGAATGTATTTCTATTTCTTCCTATTGTTGTTGTTTGTTAATTCTGTAAGGGAATTTGTTGGGGCCTACACTCACCCATACAGGGGCAGCGCTATTTTTATACACCATACTGACACCATGCACTTCATAACTTTCTGGGTTCTCGGGAGGGGAGGGGGGGTCGGGGTTGGACAGAGCAGATACCGGTTTATTGCCCACATGACGGGAAACACTCTCCAAATTTTAACACTCAATGTGCATGGGCTCAATAACCCAATCAAAAGGCGGGCGATAGTTAATCACCTTGAGTCCTCTCGGGCAGATATATGCCTATTACAGGAAACCCACCTCCTCTTTGGGGATTGTCACAGATTGAAATCTAGAGCCTTCCCGCAGCAATTCTTTTCGTCTGCCCCTTCTAAATTGGCGGGAGTAGCAATTCTGATGGCCTAGTCCTTCCGAGGGGTGATCGAGCAGAAGGTAGAAGAAATCAGGGGACGCCTGTTAATATACAGGTTCTCCATTGCAGGGAGGTCACTTGCGATAGGTACAATTTATGCTTCCAATGAGAAACAAGAAAGGTTCCTACATGGGGCACTGGAGAGAGCGCTGGGTGCTGGGGACCAACTAGTACTACTAGGAGGGGACCTTAATTTGGTATTCGACAACTCGCTGGATAGATCAGCACAGAGGTACGGCCAGTCGGGAGCGTGGTCCACGGAGGGTCTGGCGCGACTAGGGCAGCTGGGGGTGGTGGATTTATGAAGGGCTAAACACCCGCAGTCCAAAGCATTCTCATACTATTCCAATGCCCATAAAACATATGCCAGGCTGGACTTTTTTTGGGGCACCCGGGAAATTCTTCCACTCACACAAGACTTTGAAATACATACAGCTGCGCTGTCCGAGCACAGGGCGGTCACACTCTCGCTTTCTCTCCCCCCGACTGCTCTCCCCCTAGGTCCTGGCGGTTATGGGACTCGATGCTACATCGCAAGGAGGTTAAAAACCAAATCCAGCATTCACTTGAGGACTATCTTACACATAACGATACCCCCGAGACATCACCCACGGCACTATGGGGAGCACTCAAAGCTGTCATTAGAGGGGAACTCATCGCTATATCCTCAGCAGATAATAAGTTGCGTAGGGCAAAGAGAGAGGACCTTACTGGGCAAACCAGGGAACTTGAACGCATACATCAGCGCACGGGAGCCCCACGGGTCTGGCGCCAACTATCCAACATGCAAGCTCAACTGGCAGCGTTAGACTCATTCAGGGCAGAATACTCCGCACTCCGCTTACGGCACTCATATTACATCGGGGGAGACAAGTGCGGCCGGCGCCTGGCTAATACCCTCCGGGCTAAAAGACAAGAACAGGGTGTTTTTAAGATTTACTCTTCCGCAGGGAACCTGGTCACTGAAGGCCCAGACATAGCGAATGCCTTCAAGGACTTTTACGAGCACCTATATAATTCCCAACATCTAGACGCAGAGGCCGGATACCAATATCTGAAGATCCCGGGTCGATCCCGCCTGAAATGCTTAAAGCCTCTATAATAGTTCTACCTAAGCCCGGGAAAGACATACAACGTTGCAGCTCTTACTGGCCTATTTCCCTTTTAAATATAGACCTTAAATTATACACAAGTATTATTGCCCACAGAATCAACACTTATCTCCCCTCCCTAGTGGACCCGGTCCAAGCAGGCTTTGTTCCTCATAGGCAGGCCAGCGATAATACTAAGAGAGCGCTGCATATCATTGACAAGGCGAACAGGTTCCAGGGGGAATATATTCTTTTAGCGGTCGACGCCGAGAAGGCGTTCGACCGGGTCCACTGGCCTTACCTCAACCAGGTGCTAGTTCACTTCCGGTTCGGGGACAGATGTAGAACTCGAATCCTAAATTGCTACCAAGCCCCTACTGCGTCAGTCCGGATTAATGGCTTTACCTCATCCCCCTTCTCCATACACAGGGGCACCCGTCAGGGCTGCCCGCTCTCGCCCTTATTATTTGCTCTGTATATGGAGCCCATGGCCCAGAGGATCCGAGACCATCCGGACATCACCGGCATTCCATTTGGTGGAGATAGGCATTCCATCAGTCTCTATGCCGATGACGTCCTGGCATCCCTGGCGCACCCGATTATTTCTCTACCGGCCTTTATTGGGGAGCTGAAGGCTTTCGGGGCAGTTTCAGGGTCTCAAATTAACATAAATAAATCTCAAGCACTTAACCTCTCGTGCCTCAGGGTACAGTAGATCGTCTTGCATCCCAGTTCCCGGTGCTGTGGGCCTCAGAGACTATTCCGTATCTGGGGATCAACCTAGCCAGCACGATTCAAGCGACAATAGACAGCAATTACGGGGCACTCCTTCGACAAATACAAAGTGACCTGGGGAGGTGGAAACACCTTCGAATTTCTTGGCTGGGTCGGATAGCGGCCTGCAAGATGACGGCCCTTCCCAAGATATTATATCTCTTCCAGACCCTGCCCCTCTCTCCCCCACGGGGTACGATCGCTAAACTCCAATCAGAACTTGCGCAGTTCATTTGGCAGGGACGGAAGCCGCGCATGAAGCGCTCCCTGAGCTTTCTCCCCCCCCGAAGCCGGAGGGCTTGGAATCCCGGATTTACAACTCTATTTTAAGGCGGCGCAACTGCGATATCTGGTGGAGTGGAGTCGCCCAGAATCTGAGAAGCACTGGCTTTCCCAGGATAGAGCGGTGGTGGGTACGGCCCTCTGGAAGATTCCATTTCTCCCCAAAGCACACAGGCCAAGAAGCCTGTACCTGTCCCTAATAACCCGAATAACGATGACGGCTTGGGAAAGTGCTAGCATTAGAATGGGTCTGACCACTTATCCATCTCCGCTGACTCCCCTTTTCGAGAACCCGGACTTCACCCCGGGAGCTCCGGCGGCAGATTTTACAATCTGGAGAGCGTCGGAATGTCGCTCCTTGGGCCATTCTTTGATTCAGAGGGCCTACTCTCATTCCCCCAGCTACGTGAAGACTTCGGGCTCCCGGAATTGGAACGATTTCATTATCTACAATTAAGTTAAGACATTGGATCACGCACCCCTCCAACCGCACCAATGCGCAGCGTCGCTTGACTCAGTATGAAAGCTGGTTCCTGGCCAAATCGTCTGAAAAGGCATGATTTCAGAGTTATACGCAATCTTGCTTCAAACTCAGGTTCATACATTCCACGCTGGGCGGGCACGTTGGGAGGAGGAACTGGGGCGGTCCCTGAGCGCAAAATAATGGGAGGGCATAGCCTACAGGGCCCGCCACACGGCTCACAGTATGGCCCTTACAGAGACACTAACTAAGATCACACCACACTGGTATTACACACCGGTCAGGATAAATTAAATCAAACCTTCGCATAGCGACAGTTGCTGGCAGGGCTGCGGAAACAAGGGGTCCCTGACACATATACTGTGGGATTGCCCGCAGATTCAGCAATATTGGACACAGGTCACCGATGATATAGACAGACATCTCGATACACAGCTCCCACGATTTCCAACCTACGTGCTGCTGGGCCTCCCAAACCCATTAACATACCCTCTAAAAACCACCCGTGGCCAACAGATTGGAATGGCGCTGGGGGCGGCAGCCCAGGCCATCCTGGCCCACTGGGGCACGGCGACTATCCCCACACATACAAACTGGCTACACAGGATTTGGCGCATTTTGGGAATGGAGAAGATCTCCATGTCACTGGCGGGGAAGCAGGATGAATTTCAGGAGGTATGGGACCCTTATGTGTCGCTATTGTCACAGGAATTCCATGAATTGATGTGCCCAAAGTATCTCAGACTCCTACGCCTTTCGGAGGTCTCTAAGCCGGAGAGACACACGGAGAAATGATCGCATTTATATACACACAATGGTGCGGATATTGCATATGGGTGAGTGGGGATGGGAGGGGGAGATGGGGGTGTTCTCTTGTGGGGTTTTTCCCTTTGTTTCTTGGTTTTGTTTATGTATCGATTGCAGCAAGGCATTAAGTATGTTTCGCTTCTAGGTGGCTGTATTCCCCCAAAGACCAAAATCTGTTGCTGTATTTGCTTGGTATTTTTGAAAATGCTAATAAAAGATTTAAACCATAAACTTTGTTTTTTTAGTGAATTTGAAGGTTTTTAAAAAATATATATATATATTTATAAATACATAGAAACAAACTACTCCAACGATGTTTGAGCTGAGTTTTAATCTTATTAGTTTTAGTAACTCACATATTGACAAATGCTCCCAGCATAGTTTTCATAGTCCTTGTATCTATTTTTACATAAACTTCATACTTATATTTCAAAACGTTTTACTATATTGTAAACTATGTGTTTTCACTATGTACATCCATTTTTAAGGTGTGTGATTGCTATAGCAGAAGGCTCACAGTGGCTCGCGGGAGACTCATGAGATTGTAGAGTTATACATTTTGTTCTAATCTATTGCACAGAGTTCTTTTTCATGTGGCGAGTTACTACTGAATGCTAATCTTTAATCCCTTCACTGCTAGGCCTTTTCACCCCCTGTGCAAATCCTTTTTTTGGCTATTTGGGGTAGTTCACCCCTAGGCCCCCATAACATTTTGTCCACATTAAGTTCCAACGCCAAATTTCTGTCTTTTTTCCAACATCCTGGGGACTCTAAAGGTATCCAGGGTTTGTGAATTCCCCTGGGGAAGACCAAGAAATTAGACAAAATACAGAAACTTTTTGGGGAAAAATGGGAAAAAAGTGCTGCAGAAGAAATCATCAGTTTTTTTTCCTGCAAATGGCATTAACAAATGGTTTGCGGTGCTAAACTCACCATCTTCCCAGCTTTCAGAAACGGTCAGACTTGAATCATAAAATAAAAATGTTCATCACGGTTTTGGCATTTTACTGGAAGAATGACCATTTTTCCTATTTTTTGTGTTTTCAACCTTCCAGTTAGTGGTGGAAATAAGTGGTAAAACCATGGTGAATCCCAGAAAGCTATATATTTCTGAAAAGTAGACAACATTCTGAATTCAGCAAGGGTTAATTTGTGTAGCTTCTTCAAGGTTTTCGTATAAAACATCACAGTTGAAATGACAAAATATTGAAATTAAGTTGAAAAAAAGAGCGATTTGAGTCTACGGGTTTATCTGTAACTTCTAATTATGGCAGATTTTCAAAAGGAATATACTGTTACATCCGCTGGACCCTTTCTCGTTGTGGGGATATATTGGGCTTGTAGGTTCACCAAGAATCCGATGTACCCAGAGCCAAAAACTGAGCTGCACCTTGCAATAGTTTTTCATTGTGTACTGGGTATACAGCAATTCATTTGGTAAAAAATAGAGAGAATGAAACCTATGTATTTCCAAAATGGGCATACGATATGGAGTTGAGAAGCAGTGGCTATTTGCACATCCCTGAATTTGTGGGTACCAATACCAGCATGTGAATTAGAGGGCATTTCTCAAAATGACTTCTTTCTTCCATACTGTCTTACATTTGGAAGGTGCAAATGCAGAGAAAGACAATTGGTAATAAAACTTGTTCTACTATTCTGTATTCCCCTAAGTCTCCCAATAAAAATGGTACCTCACTTGTGTAGGAAGGACTAGTGCCCGTGACAGGAAACAGCCCAAAGTGCAACATGGACACAACATTTTTCGATTGAAAACTGGCCCTTTTTTTGTAATGCGCCTAGCTGTGGATTTTGGGCCCTAGCTCAATCGGCATCTAGGGAAACCTAGCAAACCTGTACATGTTTTGAAAGTAGACACCTAGGGAAATTTAGGATGGGGTGACCTGTGTGCCTCTCACCAGGTTCTGTTTCCCAGAATCCCTTGCAAATCTCAAAATTTGTTCTAGAAAAACACATTTCCTTACATTTCTGTGACAGAAGGTTGTGGAATCAGTGGGGACCAACAAACTTCCACCCACCCGGCATTCCTCCAAGTCTCCCGATAAAAACGGTACCTCACTTGTGTGGGTAGGACTAGTGTCCCCGACAGGAAACAGCCCAAAATGCAACGTGGACACTTCACATTTTTTCTTTGAAAACTGGCCCTTTTATGCAATGTGCCTAGCTGTGAATCTTGGGCCCTAGCTCAGCCAGCATCTAGGTAAACCTAGCAAACCTGTACATTTTTGAAAACTAGACTTAGGGGCATTCGGGATGGGGTGACTTGTGTGGCTCTTACCAGGTTTTTTTACCCAGAATCTCTTGCAAACCTCAAACATTTACTAAAAAAAAAAAATTTCCTCACATTTCTGTTATGTAAAGTTCTGGAATTAGTGGGGATCGACAAACTTCCACCCACCTGGCATTCCCCAAGTCTCCCAATAAAAATGGTTCCTCACTTGTGTGGGTAGGACACATCACATTTTTCCACATTTCCCAGTACTCCCCTGGGTGTCTAGTTTTCAGAACTTTCTGGGTTTGGTAGGTTTTCCTAGATGGCCTCTGAGCCTAGGACCAAAAACGCAGGTGACTCCCTTGCAAAACCAGCTCGTTTTGTGATCGATAATTTTGATGCCTCCACCATACATTGTGGGGCCTTTCCTGTCATGGGCACTTGGCCCACCCACACATGTAGGTAGCATTTTTATTGGGAGACCTGGAGGAACGCTGGGTGGTAGGGAATATATGACGTTACAACGCAAACAATTACAACGCATGCCTTTACAACACGGTTTTTACATCGCAACTATCATTACAACGCATGATTTTACAACGCATGCCATTACAACGCATTTTTAGAAACTACCATTACAACGCATACCATTACAACGCATACCATTACAACGCATACCATTACAACACATAATATGTTTGGGGCAACAGTGGGGTAAGTGTTGGATAGTGTAGGGGTAAAAATTACTATTCCCACTCCAATGAGTGCAACAGTAGGGTAAGTGTTGGCTAGTGTAGGGGTAAAAATTACTATTCCCACTCCAGTGAGTGCAACAGTAGGGTAAGTGTTGGATAGTGTAGGGGAAAAATACTGTCCCCATGTACCCCAAAACCCATACCCACCCTAAAATTAAAAATCCCCATTACTTACCTTATAATGCGTTGTAATGGCATGCGTTGTAATGGTATGCGCTGTAATGGCAAACATTGTAGGGACATGCGTTGTAATGGCATGCGTTGTAATGGCATGCCGATGTAAAGGCAGCTGTGTTGTAACAGCTGCGTTGTGAATGTAGTGCGTTGTAATGACTGCGTTGTAATGGTTGTTTCCCGGTGGTAGGACATTTGCACCGACCCGGTGATCCCACAACTTGCCCACACAGAAATGTGAGGAAAATAGTATTTTTTGTAGCTAAATTTGAGGTTTGCAAGGGATTCGGGGTAAGAAAAAATTGGGAGATCCCCTGGGTATCTACTTTTCAGAGCTTTCTGGGTTGGGTAGGTTTCCCTACATAGCCGTTAAGCCCAGGACCACAAATGCAGGTGACCCCCCCTTGCAAAACCAGGTCGTTTTGTGATAGATAATTTTGATGCTTCCACAATATGCTTTGGGCCCTTCCCTAACGTGGGCACTTGGACCACCCACACAAGTGAGGTAGAATTTTTATCGAGAGATCTGGGGGAATGCTGGGTGGTAGGAAATTTGTGCCGGCCGGGTGATCCCACAACTTTCCCACACAGAAATGTGAGGAAAATTAGATTTTGTTTAGCTAAATTTGAGGTTTGCAGGGGATTATGGGTAAGAAAACATTGGGGATCCATGCAAGCCACATCTCCCTGGACTCCCCTGAGTGTCTAGTTTGCAGAAATGTCTGGGTTTGGTAGGTTTCCCTAGATGGCCGCTGAGCCCGGTACCAAAAACACAGGTGACCCCCGTGCAAAGCATGTTGTAATCTGATAGTTAATTTTGATGCCTCCACAGGATGTTTTGGGCCCTTCCCTGTCGCAAACACTTGCCCCACCCACACAAGTGAGGTAGCATTTTTATCGAGAGCCATGGGGGAATGCTGGGTGGTAGGAAATTTGTGCTGGCCCGGTGAGCCCACAACTTTCCCACACAGAAATGTGAGGAAAACATGATTTTGTTTTAGCTAAATTTGAGGTTTGCAGGGAATTCTGGGTAAGAAAACGTTGGGGATCCATGCAAGCCACACCTCCCTGGACTCCCACGGGTGTCGAGTTTTCTGAAATGTCTGGATTTGGTAGGTTCCCCCAAATGGCCCCCGAGCCCAGGACCAAAAACGCAGGTGCCCCCTTGCAAAACCAGGTCATTTTGTGATTGATAATTTTGATGCCACCACAATACGTTTTGGGCCCTTCCCTGTCACGGGCACTTGGCCCACCCACACAAGTGAGGTAGCATTTTTATCGGGAGAACTGGGAGAATGCTGGGTGGTAGGAAATTGGTGGTTTCCTTCTGGTTCTAGAACAATATGACACAGAAATGCTAGGAAAATGTGTGATTTTAGTCACATTTTGAGGTTCCCACGGCATTGTGGGTAGGAAAACTTGATGGGATCCACAAAAGGCACATCTCCATGTACTCCCCTGGGTGTCCAGTTTATGAAAATATCTAGAGATGGTAGATGTTTCCTACAGACAATGTACACCCTGGCAGAGAAAGACAGAAAAGACAAACATTACTTTACAATCATCCATACCTCAAGTACACACACATGCTGGTTGGATTTGCCACGAAGGTGAGTGAAAGGTTAAAATTAGCAAGAGATTTCCCAAAAATGAAATACACTGTTAATAAATGAAAGGTCAAAAACTGAACCAATGTCTCACAGCTCGTGAGCTGTAAAGCCGCGTCAAGGCACCAATCGCATTACAGGCCATTCGCACACCTTTCATGCGTGACACACACAAGACCATTCACACCACCAGCCATGGGCCGAGCACATTACAAAACCCACACCAACAGACAGCGCCACATCACTTTCATATACCCACATGATTGACACAGCAATCACACTGGCTGGTGGCTGACGGAGTGTGCGGACTGGCGTTTGGCTAGCAATGTGTGTAGTGACCAGCAGCAAGTCACTACTCACACATCACCAGCCAAATGCCAGCTCACACACATCACCAGCCAAGTTCCAGTCCACGCGGACCACCAGCCAAACGCCAGTCCATGCACACCACCAGCCAAGTGCCAGTTCACGCACACCGCCAGCCAAGCGCCAGTTCACACACACCACCTGCCAAGTGTGCCAGTCCACGCACACCACCAGTCAAGCACCAGTCCATGCACAGTGCCAGCTGAACATCAATCCACGAACACTGCCAGCCAAGCACCAGTTCACACACACTCCTAACCAAATGCCAGTCCATGCACACCATCAGCCAAGCACCAGTCCACGCACACCACCAGCCAAGCGCGCGTCCACGCACACCGCCATCACATTTATTTTAACAAGAAAGTAAACACAAACCAATTGGAAATAGATACAACAATATAACTACAAACACAACAGCTCTAACTAAATATATCACACTAATGCCAACTGTGAAATCTGAAAAAACATATATAATGATACAGACCAGTCAGTTTACATTTACACTCACGGTTGCTCCCCATAACTCGTTTGTGTGTGGTACAATTTAAAACATGTGGGCACACACAGCCCAGGTTTAGAAGGACAATCAGGGCAGCACATACGACCCTCTTTCCGCACACCTCTTCATTTATAGACTCTACATCTATAAGTCTTTTTTGGGTGTGGGAGGAATGTGATCAAGAAAGTGGCAATCTTTCAATCTAGCTACATCCTCCACCACTCCAACTCAAGAAACACTTGGCTGCTCCACTACAACAAAGCTGTCTATCACATACTGCTGAAACTGAACAAAAGTCATCTTTTACTCTAGAGAACAATCTTTGAATACAACAAAAGCATGGATAGCCAACTTCTCATACCAAATGTAAGCCTTACGAACAACAATGTAATGCTCCAACCTCAGATCTACTCTATCTACACCACCCATCTGCTTATTGTAGTCTAAAATGCACATAGGTTTGCGCACTTCAGCAACCAGACCCCAAACAGTCACAGGTGAAGTACTTTTATCATGAATGGTAGTCAGCATGTACACATCTCTCCTGTTTGAAAGTTTCACAGCTAGAAGTTCATCACTAGGCAAGGCACTGCACTGTCCCCTTTGAGGTTTTTTACAAACAAGCTCTATGGGGTAACCTTTACAGTTAGAGCGGATTGTGCCATAAGCAACAGTGTCCACTTTGAACAATTCCCTGAACAATTGCACACTAGTCTAGAAGTTATCTAAGTATAAATGGTGCCCCTTGTTAAAAAGTCCTCTACCAAGTTCCCACATAATTTTCTCACTAATTCTGAAAGTGGACGGACAACCAGGAGGGTCAATAGTGGAATCCGTACCTGTGTACAACCTAAAATTATAAACATATCCAGTACTACTCTTAGACAGCATATACATAATGTGCTCTCTTGCTAGGAATTTACTGCCTGAAAACCAAACGGCCCTTGAACAGGACCAAAGACTCATCCACAGCTATTTCTTTCCCTGAGACATAGATTTCTGAAAATCGATCCACAAAGTAATCAAGGACAGGCCGAATCTTAAAAAGACAGTCGCCGTCAGAGTGATCTTGTGGCAACGCTGAAGCATTAGCAACTAAGTGGAGCATCTGAAGAAGAAGCAAATACCGATCACGACTCATGGTTGCAGGAAATATAGCCATTGCCATCAAGGGACTAGTAGACCAATATGAAGACAGCGACGGCTTCCTTGTCAAGCCCATCAAAGAAGTTAAACCCAGGAACTTCTTCAACTCATCCGGATTTATGGGAGTGCACCAGGTAGCTTTAGAGTAGGGCTTAAGCACTGGTGTCCCTCAAATAATGCTCTGCATACAAATTAGTCTGGTCAACAATCTCATCCAAAAACAAATAGTCCATAAACAACTGAAAGAAACTTATAGGCAAAAGGATTTCAGTATTTATTCTACACCCTCCAACACCACTAAAGGCAGGCAACGCCGGCTGTACCATGTATGGGGCAACCCAGCGTTCAGCTTTTCCAATGGGAAGCTTTTCAGCCAAAGGCTGCAATCCAAATGCCTCTTACTGCACTATCAGCACATCAGTGTCCTCCTCTAAAAGAGGCACTTCCAGCTGCACTGAGAGTGGCTTCATCATCATCAGATTCCTCTCGGACAGAAAATTCACTGCCAGAATCCTGGACTTCCTACTCTGCTTCAGATGCAGAGTCAGTCTCATAATCATGTTCAGGGGAAGATTCGAAAAGCATACTAACAACCTGCTGAGTGGTAATCCTGCAGTTAGCCATAATCCTTACTAACAAAAGTAACTTCACAAATAAGTCAACAATAACCAGAAATAAGTAATAAACAAAGTGTGGCTTTATTAAACAAAAAGTAAAACCAGCAGCTGCCGGCACAGGTAAGCGCGGTGGGGTGGGGCAGGGCGCGGCAGGGGGGGAAGCGGACAGATGACGGAATATGTATTATTTATTTATTTAATTATACCTATTCCGTCGTCTGTCGACTACCTCCCTCCCACTAACCCCCCGCCCCGCCTCACCGCATTTACCTGTGCCGGCCGCTGCTGAGTAAAACTACTGGCATATAGCAATTGCAAGGTAAAGTCAATCAATACAAAGCACACAAAGACCTATATACAGTAAAACAATTCCACTCACTTGTCAGAGAAAGCTAGACTCACCAGCACCTAAGTACAGAGAAAGGTCAAGGCACTAAAGACCTGCACCAGTCAATCTCGTATAGTGGCTGTAAAGATGAATTCAGGCGTGGTGCAATGAACTAGATACGTGACCCTCCTACGTCCCCAATGATGGGGAAAGAAATCCCCAAGACAAAATTATACACAGATGGCTCTGCACTCAACTATATAAGTAAATTGCTAGTCAATGGATGTTAATGTCCATAGTTGCCAGTCGTTTTTTCTGGAAAAATATTTTCTTTTTATTCTTTATTCTTGTCAGGCCTCTTTGGAACCGGACGCTATGACCATATACTTGGGAGATGCATATCCCATTTAATCTTCGTACCATTTTCTCGCAACGTTAAAGCCTGACATGAAGAACTTGTGGAACATGTCCTAGACATGCTAAGCCTTGAAGAAGTCCCAGGTGGGACGAAACGCGTCGGCTGTCAATTGTGTGCTGTGTTTTTAAGAAACATCAATTGAATAAAAGAATAAAGAATAAAAAGAAAATATTTTTCCAGAAAAAATGACTGGCAACGTGATTTATTTGGGAGATACCACTTCACCTTTATCTGTGATGAACTATGGACATTAACATCCATTGACTAGCAGTTTACTTATATAGTTGAGTGCAGAGCCATCTGTGTGTAACTCACCAGCACCTACTATGCACAGACAGAGTAAGCACCAATGATATCCCACTAGAAGGGAAAAACAAAAGAAAATTTCACATAAGACAACACAATACACATTTTGGACGAATCCAAGTAGAATTTCACACACAAACAGAAGCTAAATATGCTACATTTATTACAGCATTTACAAAAATCGCATCCATGCAGGGACATTATACTCATTTGGAGTAAACAGTACAAAAAACATTTTCTTACCAAACACATGCAACTACACAGACTGCAGGTCTACTAATGCTGAAACTGCAAGCAGGAGTTGCAGCAAAGGAAAACAAAAGGTTTGCACTAGAATAAAAAGGAGACATAAAACATTACGATAACAAATGACAACAAGAAATAAAACAGTTAACATTATAAAACACTATGAAGTCTGCCCATCACCATTTAAATGCCAGCCACACACATCATCAGCCAAACACTAGTCCACAAACACCGCCAGCCAAGTGCCAGTCCACACACACGCCAGCCAAGCGCCACTTCACACACACTGCCAGCCAAGCGCCAGTCCAAACACACCACCAGCCAAGCGCCACTTCATGCACACTGCCAGCCAAGCAACATTTCACGCACACCATCAGCCAAGCGTCACTTCACGCACACCGGCAGACAAGCAACAGTCCACGCACACTGCCAGGCAAGCGCCAGTCCACACACACCACCAGCCAAGCGCCAGTCTACACACACCACCAGCCAAGCACCAGTCCACACACACTGCCAGTCAAGTGCCTGTCCATGCACACTGCCAGCCAAGTGCCAGTCTGCACATACAGCCAGGCTGGTGCCAGTTTACACACATCGCCAGCCAAGCGCTAGCCCATACACACCAAGTATACGCAGTCCAGTTCATACACCCAGAAACTTTCCCTGGTGTCTAGTGGTTTTCTACCCTCTTGGGGGCCGATGGGCCTTAAAATATGGTCGACCTGCCCCCAAGGGGGGCTGAATTGGCCAAAATACTTGCCCCAAAAACGAGGCGACCCTTGCGAAAGAGAGTTCCCTATACCTCCCCCGTGGGTAGGTGTGAGGACGGAACAGTTCCGTCCTCAGCACACGCCCTCACTGTGGATGAGGACAGAACCGTTCTGTCCTCAGCACGCAAAGGGTAAATAATTGAGTCATTACAGTATGTATGTTGCACTAATTATTTTGTTTGCAAATTTACTGCTCTCGTGAGACGATCGCAGGAGTCGAACACACAATCCCTGCGTGGACTACAAGGGGGGTGTACTTTCTGTTTGGCTCTCACGATCTACTCACGAGATCGTACATTTAAAATTAAGTTCATAACAGTGTATTTTTGTAATTTTGATGAAAATAAGACATGAGAAGTGTTGTTTAAGGTAGAAAAACTGTTGATATATTGTTGCATTTGAGATATAAAGGAAGTCCTCTTTTTTTCTCGTGCGACGCCAGGGAAAGGAAAAACTTTCTAAGAAAGGATTGCGTTTGGTTCATATGGATGTCTTTATTTAGAAATTAAAGATTCCTTCCTTGTTGCTTCATTTGGCTATTGGGTTTTGCTGTGGTTAGACCTTTTTGGCTACCTCTCTGACATTGTTGATTTTCTATCACCAGAATGTCATCCTCAGATTCAGATGAACAGCCTAGTGTTGTTCCTACAACTCAGCCACCCAAGGAGACTTTGGTGTGGAAATGTCTTTAAATGAGGCCTGGTGGGAAAAGAAATAGTCTGGGCAAACCCGGCACACTTAGAGCGGCAAATGCAAAAACAAGGTGATGGATGGAATGCTTGAATTAATCTCAGCCACTGGCAGTCTTGGGCTCACTGTGCTACTGGAACCAAGCTATACCTTGCTGAAGAGCCCTAACTAGGGCAAAACTGGTCCTAGGTTGTTTGTGTCCCAGTTCAGGGAAGAGCTGGCCTGCCAGTTCGAACTAGACTGTTCCCCTGAGGAGCAGGGTCAAGACTGATTTGCATATGGCTGTGTTCAAACTAAGGTGGCATCGTGGGCAAACAACAATGGATTGTGATGCAGCCCCGAGTGATTGCCAGTGACTGAGATTAATTCAAGTATTCCATCCATCACCTTGTTGTTTTTGAATTTGCCCCCCTAAGTATGCCCAGACGTAGGACCCGGGCTCACTGTGCCACTGGAATCAAGCTATACCTGGCTGAAGAGCCCTAACTAGGGCGAAAACAGTCCTAGGTTGCTTGTGTTCCAGTTCATGGAGGACTTGGCCTGGCAGTCCGGGCTGGACTGTTCCCATGAGGAGCAGGGTCATGACTGATTTGCATATGGCTGGGTTCACACTAAGGTGGCATGGTGGGCAAAAATTGAGGCATTGGGATGCGCCCTGAGTTATTGCCAGTGGCTGAGATTAATACAAACAATCCATACATCACCTTGTTTTGTTTTTTTTGCATTTGCCACCCTAAGTGCGCCAGGTAATCCCAAACGTGGGTCCCGGGCTCACTGTGCTACTGGAACCAAGCTATACCTAGCTGATGATCCCTAACTAGGGAAAAACCGATCCTAGGATTCTTGTGTTCTGGTTGAAGCAGGGTCTAGTTTTACCATATAGTGCCCCAGGCCCATTCTGTCCACATCTGAAGCATAAGAGTCTCAATTGTCCCTGCCAGCCCATAGACAGGGTTGTGCTAAAATTGTCCACACTGTCTTGAGCATCTACAGAGGCAGTAGGCCTCACACCCTCCTGTAACCTCAGATGTATCTCTCCTATGAAGACCAATAACCTCAGGTCACTGTTCTTATTGGAGGAGCGATCTACGCTCCTCCAATAAGAACTTGCTGGTCTCCCATTCTTTTAAACAGAAGAAACATGGTGGCATTAGATACACGTCCCTGGCCCCCAAATTTTGGAACGCCCTCCCTCTCTATTTGCGCATGGCGGACTCCTACACTGAATTTAGGAAATCACTCAAAACTTGGCTCTTCTCCCATGCTTACAATTGACACCCACTCACTGTCTGGAATTGCTACCGTTCTGCCCATAGCGCCAAGAAACCGTTTGGTGAACGTGCGCTTTAGAAATGAATTTTAACATAACATTTAACATAACACTGTCTTTCTGATGAAGGAGTGGGGGCCAACTGGGACTGTCCGCAGCTTTGGAAACTAAAATAGCGAGAGGGCTTAAAATAAACAATAGCCTTATAAGGAGCTTCCACCTTAAAGCTTCCGAGAGGTGATGCAAAGTGTTTTTAATAAAAAGTTCTAATTTTTGTTATGTTCTGCGGTCAAGCACCTGCCAAAATTAGATCTTGTGGTTAACAGTTCCTCATTTCAAATGTATAAAAGGACTGCTTACTCTCCAGTTCATTGACCACCTTGTACAGTGAACCTTTGAGTCACGACGCGATGGTGCTCCCGGTTAACCGTTTTAATTAGCATCTTCAATTGAGGTTGATATGCTTCATCTTACTTTGATGTTCATTTTCTCTCTCTCTCTCTTTTTCTTTGGATTGCCGTGATTTTAAACTTACTAGATTGCATGTTTTTGTTCCTGATCTGCGATGTGTCTTTGACACGTGTTACTTGCTAGACTGCTTTGTTTTATCTCTGATTAAGTGATGTGTCTTTGACATTTTATTGTCTTAATTGTTTGAATAAATGGTGCCACTCTTGACTCAGTTCCTGCTTCTCACACGTGTGTCTTGTTATTTTAGATAGCACATCTCTGCGCTAAATTATGTGGTAAAAACCACCCTCCAACATGGTTCAAGGAGGACCTGGCCTGGCAGTTATATCTGGGCTGTTCCCATGAGGGGGAGGGTCAAGACTGATTTTCATATGGCTCGGTTCAAACTGAGGTGGCATGGTGGGCAAAAAATGATGGACTGGGGTCCGGCCCGAGCGATTGCCAGTGGCTGAGATTAATTCAAGCATTCCATCTATTACCTTGTTGCTTTTGCATGTATACATAGTAGACAGTGGGGAGAAACTACCGTATCCTGACACACGTCTTGTGCATGATAACTGCATAGTATAGCGTGGGGAGAGACTGGCCTCTCTCCTGTAACCTGTCTCTTGGATGATGGGTATGCAAATTAGGGTCTGAAAAGTGGCTAACCTCTCATGTCACAGCTCTCCCCAGTATGACAGATGTACAAGTATGGAGTTGAAATTACCTATATGCTCAGAAGTCTATCTTGCAGAACTATGGAGACTATGATATGAAAACACACTGTCCTTTCAGGTGAGACATCTCCCCAAAGTAACATATGTACAAAGTAGGCTATGCGTTGAAACTGTTCTCTCTGCACATACCTTTCTTCATACTGATAAATATCCTTAATAGAGTAAAGAATTGAGTATCTTCTCTTTTGAGAACTGTGTCTTGGACAACTGGTTTCCATATTTGATTGTGGAGACATACTCACCTCTGTTTCAGATGCCACCCAATGGCAACACCCATATGCAATAGGGTGTGCACAGCAGCTGATAGCAGTGGGTATTAGAGTATAAAGATGCTCTCTTCTATCGGAGTTCCCTATACTACAGCATGCACAACGACTAATCTCAGTAGGAACACCTCACTGTTGCATGACAAGTAACCATAGCTGCCTTGCAAAATAATTGGGTTCTCCATTACCAACTCGCTGTAGGATAACGATGTGCATAGTGCCATGGACATACATATACATGTAGTAGCATATTCACAGTCCGTCAGCATGGAACTGCCAGTTTTACTGAATATTGTAATACCATGATAAACTTGAAATTTATAATAAGTATTAAGGAAAGTAATCCAAAGTAACTTTAAACTTTTTTATGACAATAAAACAATTTAACATCAATACAAAACTAAAACTATATTAATAAACTATACAAACAGCTATAATACAAAGAAAACAATCAACTTTAAAATACATTACATTTTTAGTAATGCTCATAAGTAGCTGCTATACACACACCCCTTTTTGCCTTATATGCCTACTGGATTTTGATCTTGTTAGCACTTCTTTTACAGTCTTTTTGCCACCTTAGCCTGCCAAAGACTGTTCAATTTCCTGGTACGTGATGGTATGCGAGGTGGCAATAAAGTCTCAGCAAAGCAGTATAACTATAAATTACAGTTCACAAAGCCTAGCTTGTGGCAGAGTTAGCTTGTGCTGCTGAACTACTCAACTGTACAGGCACCTCGAAATCCTTTCAACCTGAATACATTGTGCCTGAAGAGATAGTTATTGCTGAACAGCACAATAGTCCTGCATGTCATAACAAGGCTCTTCTTTGCTGCTAATGTAAGCAGATAATTATTTCCTCAGAAACAAGCTTCCAATTCCCTCCTAAAAAAGACAAAATAACTAAAAGGATAAAAGTTACATACTGGTCAATAATTGATACCAGTGATACATCAGTATATTTTCTAAACCTTTCTATATTTTCTACCCACAGTCACATATATACATCTAATGCACCAGTAACTTTTTATTCTTTTCTCCTAAAAAATTCTACACCCTCACCCAGTGCACTTTTCTTCACAAATAAATGTTAACATGCCATCGAAATTAATTTCAGAAAACTTTATAAAGTAACACATTTCTCTTGAGACACCTTTGCTAGCACTCAACACAGCTTTTCACTCTACAAATAGCAATATCACCACTCAAACTCAAACATTTCATAGGGCTAAAGAATATGGACAATCAGACTCACAAGAACAGTACAGCTAGTATTAATACATTCTTTGTTTTATAATTTCAGAAACACTCCTTCCTTTACTTAAAAGTGCACACAGTTTGTACACTTCATTTTTTAACACAATCTGCAAACCTTGCTCACATCTCTACACATTTTCATCTGTACCTCTCGAAAGCTATATTAACACATCTACACCTCCCCAAACAACTTTTCAATCCTTAAACATAGTGTAGAATATGTTTACCAACATTAGTACACTTACTGACACTTCACAACAAAGTTTATGAAATACATTACCAAATACCTGAACTTGGACTTCTTTCTTAAATGCAAATGACCACACCAGTCTCTTTCAACTCCTGATAAATGAACTTCTGCTTAGCACAACTCAAATTGACTTCCTTCTCCTCCAAAGCATCAAGGACAAAATGAGCTATCTCCGGTTCTGCACCCAATCACATCACAGCATTTCTTCAACCATGTAATAAGAATGGTAACTATTGACTGAGCCTTGGACCTTTTTTTTTAATTCCCCCTTACAATCTCGCAAGACTTTTGCGGGATCGTAAAATTCCTCATGGCAGTCCCAGTAATTTTCCATGCGGGTCTTGCAAGAGGCTTGCGGGATCATAAAACACCTCGTGGCAGGCTCACCAATTTTCCATCCAGATCTCGCGAGTATCTCGCGGGATCGACCGAGCCTCACGAAGCAAGCTTCACTCCCTGAAGCTTGCAGCCTACTCTTGTGAGACTCTTGCAGGAGAGCATCTCAATTCTATGGAAATAGTAGTATATTGAAGGGACTAGCCTCTCTGCTGAGATCCCTCTCTTGGATAATGGGTGTCCACATAAGGGTGTGAGAGGAACTGCCCTCTCCTTTCAAACTTCTCTCTCAGATGACAGATATGCATAGTAGGGTGTGTCGATGGACTCACCTCTTCTTCAAGACCTCTGCATCAGATCACAGGTGTGCATACTAGGGTGTGGGATGGGACCGGCCTCTCCTTTTAGACATCTCTCTCAGATGACAGGTGCGCATAGTAGGGTATGGAGAGGGACTAACCTCTCCTTTCAGACCTCTCTCTCTCTCCGATGATGGGTGTCTATAGTAGGGTGTGTGGAGAGACTGGCCTTTCTGGTGACACCTCTCTCTGTAATGATGGGTGTGCATAGTAGAGCATTAAGAGGGACTGGTCTCCCATTTCAGACCTCTCTCTCAAATGACGGGTTTGCATAGTAGCGCATAGGGATGGACTGGCATCTTTGCCGAGACCTCTCTCTTTAATGATAGGTGTGTGTAGTAGGGTGTGGGGAGGGACTGGGCACTCCTTTCAGACCTCTCTCTCAGATGATGAGTGTGCAAAGTAGGTTGTGGGGAGGGACTGGCCTCTCCTTTTACAGCTCTCCCTCAGATGCCAGGTGTGCATAGTAGGGTGTGGGGAGGTACTAACCTCAAACAATACAAAAACATAGGTAGAGGGTCTAAGGGAAGGTTTAAAGACCAGCGCGGATTGATTCCCCACAATCAGTACTATATCACACAGATAATACGCGGGTCTATCGAGCTTAGAGCAGCTCTAGAATGCTAACAGTACAGACATATGGCTCCTACTCAAATACGGGGGAGTCCTTTAAAGAGGACGGAATCCCATCACCCACCGAGGTGGCATGCTTCATCATCTGGGATCTCCTCTTGGTTGCAATTCCTAGTGCAGCCAAGGGCTACAACCCTCACTGTGAGGGAGGAGCTCAGGGATGTTTTATAGAGTACTTGATTGGATCTCCTAAAATCCGCTAGATGCGAAGCGCTTGAAACATTTTGGGTGATGGTTGCAGTGCAAGGAATGGTGATGTGAAGAGTGGTCTAAAATTGGCTACCAAGAGAAAAAATAATTTATTAGTTAACTCTTGGTGTCAAGGTTAAAAAACAGTGCATGTGCAGTCTAAGAATTAATGACTGCACTAGTCCGAAAAACAGGTCTACATGTTTCAGCCTTCATGATCAAGTTCTGATCGTGGCCTTCCTCAGGACCTAGATATAAAACGCTACTGCAAAAATGTGAAAAAAGTGTAAAATAGTGTAAAATAGGTGACAAACGTAAGGTTGGAATAAATACAACCTACGGAAACCAGTGGTCTTGATTGCGAGAGTCTCGCAATTCTGTTGATGTCACCCGTGAGTTTATGGGTGAACACCCCAACTCACCTGGCACCAGCTCAGGGCGTGAGGGACCGCTCTCTCCGTCGGTACCCCGGACTTCTCACGAGCTGTAACCGGTTACAGCTCACGGGTGACATCAACAGAATTGCGAGACTCTCACAATCGAGACCACTGGTTTCCGTAGGTGGTATTTATTCCAACCAAACTTTTGTCACCTATTTTACACTATTTTACACTTTTTTCACATTTTTGCAGTAGCGTTTTATATCTAGGTCCTGAGGAAGGCCACAATCAGAACTTGATCATGAAGGCTGAAACATGTACACCTGTTTTTTGGACTAGTGCAGTCATTAATTCTTACACTGCACATGCACTGTTTTTTAACCTTGACACCGAGAGTTAACCAATAAATTATTTTTTCTCTTGGTAGCCAATTTTAGACCACTCTTCACATCACCATTCCTTGCACTGCAACCATCACCCAAAATGTTTCAAGTGCTTCGCATCTAGCGGGTTTTAGGAGATCCAATCAAGTACTCTATAAAACATCCCTGAGCTCCTCCCTCACAGTGAGGGGGTTGTAGCCCTTGGCTGCACTAGGAATTGCAACCAAGAGGAGATCCCAGATGATGAAGCATTGCACCTCGGTGGGTGATGGGATTCCGTCCTCTTTACAGGACTCCCCCGTATTTGAGTAGGAGCAATATGTCTGTACTGTTTGCATTCTAGAGCTGCTCTAAGCTCGATAGACTCGCGGATTATCTGTGTGATGAGGTACTAACCTCTCCTTTCAGACATCTCTCTCAAATGACAGGTATGCATCATAGGGTGTGTGGAAAGACTCTGGTCAGACCTCACTCTGTAATGATCGGTGTGCATAGTAGGGTGTGGGGAGGGACAGGCCTCTCAGCTGAGACCTCTCTCTTTAATGATAGGTGTGTGTTGTGGGGAGGGATTAGGCTCTCCTTTCAGACCTCTCTCTCAGATGATGGGTGTGCAAAGTAGGTTGTGGGGAGGAACTGGCCTCTCCTTTTACAGCTCTCCCTCAGATGACAGGTGTGCATAGTTGGGTGTGGGGAGGGACTAACCTCTCCTTTCAGACCTCTCTCTCAAATGACAGGTATGCATAGTAGGGTGTATGGAGAGACTCTCTGGTGAAATCTCACTCTGTAATGATAGGTGTGTGTAGTAGGGTGTTGGGAGGGACTGGGCTCTCCTTTTAGACCTCTCTCTCAGATGAGAAGTGTTCATAGTAGGGTGTGGGGAGAGACTAGCCTCTCATTTCAGTTCTCTCTGTCAGATGACGGATGAGTGTAGTAGGGTGTGTGGATGAGCCTTAACTCTACTCACAGCTCTTCTCAAGCCAATGACCATAAATAGTAGAGTCTGATAAACACCATCTCCATTAAGACTCCTGCCTACAGTAACAAGTGTGCATAGCAGAGTGTATTCATACATCAGCTACTCCGTCCTACTTTTCACGAACCTGCAAGTTTCTCGCAAGCTTGTAACATTTTTTTAAAACAAGAGTTGACCTTCTAATCATCACAGTACCTATCTTTTACACACTTCCTCTTAAATACAAGGACCCCGATATGCATTCCTACTAATAGAGTGTATTGAGAACTCATCTACTCCTTTTTACTATTCACGATCCCGCGAGAATCCCGTGAGATTGTAAACATTAGTGAAAAACAATATACATTTATTTTCTTCACAGTATATTAGCCCTTAGAAACAATCGGGGGGGGGCAACCTGCATTTCTGTTGTCCCTTATATAGCTTGTTTTATTCATTTCCACAAACTTCCAATTTTTCACAGTAAACAGTAATGGCAGCTGTTGGAAATGGCCATTTCTGCAGGGTTACCCAAACTTTTTGCCTTCCTCCTCCTCTATTGCTGAACTTCTTTTTTGCTGATTTCATGACTCTGTGCACTTTTCCACTGACCAGTGCTAAAGTGCATGTGCTCTGTGTCTAAAATGTAATGCCATTTGGTTTCTCCATGATTGGCATATTTGATTTACTGATAAGTCCCTAGTACAGGGCACTATATGTGTCCTGGGCCTGTAAATTAAATGCTACTAGTGGGCCTGCAGGACTGATTGTGCCACCCACATGAGTAGTCCTTTAAATACATCTCAGGCCTGTCTGCCACTGCAAAGCCTATGCGTGCAGTTTTAAACTGCCATTTCGACTTGGCAAGTTCCCCCATTTGCCAGGCCCAAGCCTTCCCTTTTATTACATACAAGCTAGCCCTAAGGTAGGCTCTAGGTAGCCCAATGGACAAGATGTAGTGTATTTAAAAAGTAGGACATGTACTTTTGACTTTTACATGTCCTGGTAGTAAAAAACTGCTAAATTTGTTTTTCACTACAGCAAGGCCTATCTCTCCCTTAGGTTAGCATTGGAGCTGCCTTGTAACATTTTTCAAGTGTAACTTCTAATTGGTAAAAGATAGGAGAAGTAAATGTGGTGTCTCTGGACTCACATTTTAAAAACACATATTTTAGTTAAGTTGGTTTTTAAGGTGCAGGTCTGAAAATGCCACTTTTTAGAAAGCTGCCATTTTCTTACTTTAACCATTCTGTGCCTCTCCCTGTGTCTGGAATACACGTCTGGGTTGGGTGACAGCTGGGCTTTGTGTATTCCCTCTAGACAGTCACACACAAAGGGAGCGCAAGGTGTGCCCTGCATATCCTGATGGCCCATCAGCAGGCTGACGAGTCTTCCTGAGCTAGAGTGAGAGGGAGGTGCTGACACTTGCACCGGCATAGGGCTGTGCCTGTCCACACACAAAAAGCTGCATACCCCCCTGTGGTGTGTCTGGAACCAGGGCAGAAAAAGGACAGGGTCTTCTGCACTACATAGACCTTTCTTTGAAGTCTCCTTACTTCAATGGCTAACACTTCTGGAACTGAGGACATTCTACCAGGAAGAAGAGCTGTGGTGCTGCCAGGAGGGACTGCCACTTTGCTGCTTGCTTTACTGTGTTGGCCTGCTGCCTGCTGCTTCTTGCCTGTGAGTGAGAGGACTGGACTTGACTCTCTACTTCCTGTAGAACTTAAGTTTCTCCAGTGGCTTGTTGGCTTGCCTCCTGTTTCTGAAGCCTCAGGAATATCAAAGGCTTCCCTTACATCTTGCTACCAGCACTTGGGCTCCTCTGCTGTGAGTCCTGCTCTGCCAAGTGGCACCAAAACCAGTCCTGGGCCCTTGGAAATGAGTGTTTGGTACTGCAACCCAAGAAACCAATGCATAAACACCAATGCATCGATCGGAACCGGCGCATTTCTCTGCGATATCAACGCATTGCCGCTGCCTGCACAGAAGCCGTGGACACTGTTCACCTACTGTGTGATGCAAAGACCTCGACTTTCAACGCAGCCTCAACTTTGCCGACGCAGCACCTCTGCATCACCGCTGCTGCATGAGTCTTGGACACCGTATCGCTGACGTCTGGGACACACCGTCTCTGAGGCATTCCCGGCCCTGCACAGCTTTGCGCCAATACATTATTATTATTATTATTAAAGATTTGTAGGGCTTGCAGCTACCCCGAGGGGTTTCCCGGCACAGAACAGGGTAGGACAAGAGAGAAAAGAGGAAGTATGTGGTAAGACCAGAGTTAAAAGTTAAAACATCCAGGTTTTCAAACCCTTGCGGAAGGGTCACCTACATCCCAGCGGTTCAACATCAATACATCGGCCTGATGCACAGTGCTTTTGACATCAACGCATCAATAATGCTGCCTGACGTTGGAAACAACGCATCATCTTTGACAGGTACTGTCAGCGGGTCTGCGTGATTCCTGTATTTGGCCTGCACTCCGTCGCGGTCAGCCTGAACTTTTGGATTTGCCCAGGTCAAGCACGACCACATAGCCCTAGTTTGAGCTATTGATTTCTAAGCACTGCATTTTGGTTTAATCTTGCAAAATTCATAACTTGACTTGGGCAGGTTGGATTTTAATCATTTTGTTTTTGCTTTACTCAGATAAATATTGGCTATTTTTCTAAACTGGTGTTGAGTACTTTTGTGGTGTTTTCACTGAGTTACTGTGTGTATGTACTCAAATACTTTACACATTGCCGGGTCACTAGCCGGGTCTGGTGGTGCAGTGGACTAATGCATCCACTGTAGCGGCCTGTGTGTGACCTCATGGGCACAGGTTCTAATCCCGGCGGGTCCACTCAGCCTTTCATCCATCTGAGGCTGATAAAATGAGTACCATTGAGTTGGGTAACAATATACATCTGTTATTCAGCGCCTTGAGACCCTGGGGTGATACGTGCGCTTTACAAATACATATGTTATGTTATTGCCTCTTTAGTTTAGCCTGACTTCTCTGTGCCAAGCTACCAGAGGGTGAGCACAGGTAAATGTTTAGTGTGTACTGCTTACCCTGACTAGGATTGTGGTTTCTCCTTGGACAGGGTGCATACCTCTGCCAATCAGAAACCCAATTCCTAACAATGTCAATCTGAGCGCTCGCTTTCGCAGGACAGGAGAACGTGAAGTCTCATGGAAAAAACGGGCCTCTTGACCAATCACAGGGCTCCATTTTTTATTTTGACTCTCACAGGATGCTTGAAGGACTCTCACGAGCCCAGCTGCCAAAATATACAATATACATATGCATGCAATATACAATTGCCTTAATCTCCAGTGGGGTAATAGCGGGCTGTGACACATCCAGTTGGTAACACTTTGTTGCCAGTTGGTTTTATGCTGTTTTTATTCTGCTGCTTGCACTGCTATTTGCACTCTTATTAATGTTCTGAAAAGCCGTTTTTAATCTTTGGTGAATATTTATGTTTTTTGGGGAGGGTAGGTCTTCTGCACTGCTGCGTGTTGCAGGGTGCAATTAGGCTTCCTCCCGACCTTTTCCCTTGTCCATCTCACCTGGAGAATCGTGGGGGTGCGGACTCCCTCTTTGCCTCTTACTTAGCGTTTCTCATCCTCTATTGAGGCCATTTTTCAGACTTCTCTTTTGGCACAGATTTAGGCGCCATCTTGGGTCGGCGGTCTAGTTGTTGACTGACCTGACCTGGAAACTCCCCTACTTAATGGGAGCCGCGACGCGGACGCGCAGCGAGCGCGCTGCTGTCACGCCAAAGGCAAGCTCGTCTGCACCCGTCCGTGTCCGGACCGCGGCCAGGGCCAGCCATGCTGCCTGTATTGTGTGTCTTTTGCTTGTTCTGTATCAGCAGCTAAGATCTCCTGGTCCAGGGAGCAGTTACTTGATATGAACACACTGGCCTGTCCTGGGACGGCCAGCATGGATCTGTCCCTGGCGGGTCAGAAGCTGTGCTGCAGCCACTGCTCCTTTGCCCTGGGGCAGAGGGCTGAGGGGACTCTTATTGGTAACACTGTTGGTAAGACGGACGCAAAGTCATTGACAATCCACTGCAGGGCCTCTAGCTCTAATATAAAGGCTTGTTTGATAAATTGCAGATCTCTCCCCAAACACTGCGATGATATCTGGCTCTCTCTGAAGTCTGACTCCTGGGACCTCATGTTTTTAACTGAAACCTGGTTAAAGGAAAGTTCCAACCCTGACATATGGCTGGCCGTACCGGAGGGTTTTCGGATCTCTGTTGCCAACCGGACTGGCCACAAGAGTGTGGGCGGGCTCGCTATCATCATGAGGGTAGGTTGGGAGATTTCGTGCAGCAGACTTGATGGCTTGGGGCCGATTGAGGCACCCTTCTTCTGCATTAAAACCTCCCCGGCACTTGCAGTGGCCGGCATTCTGGTTTAAGACCCCCTGACACCCCAGTTTGCCACCTGCTTGCACTTTGTGACGTTATTGCAGATCTCTCCTTGAAGCATGCCAATTTCCTCGTCCTTGGAGATTTCATTGTCCATATGGACGACGCCAAATGTTCCAGGGCTTCTCAATTGGCAGACACACTGAAGGGTCTAAATTTGATACAAATGGTATGTGCCTCTATTCATGTAGCAGGACATATGCTAGATCTTATTTTTACTAATAACCCCAATTTGAAAGTAGAGGCTCTACTACCTCTAACCTGGTCAGACCACCTGTTAGTCCCTTTCAGCTTGATAGACAGACCTTCTGGCACCAGTGCCAGTTCGTCACTCGTTGCAAGCAGAAACTGGAGGAAGGTTTCCCCTGATTCTGTGGGTTCTGAGTTACTAAACAGTCCTCCTCAACTGACTGGCGATCCCAGCAGTGATGTAGTTACCTTTAACCGCTGGGTCACCCTCACCCTAGACAGAATTGCACCCCTTAGGACTGTAAAATCAACCAGGACAAAACCCTCTGCCCCCTGGTTTACTATGGCACTTCAAGCGGAAAAAAGCTTATGCAAGAAGCTCGAACGTGCTTGGTGCAAATCTTACAATCCCGCGGCCAAGTGCACCTACAGAGCGGCGTTAAAAAAATGTCATGGGCTGAAATGTAAAACCATTAGGGACTTCACTATCCTCTATGTCAGGGAGCCTCAGGTCAACCTAGAACCTCTCATTAGAGAGATACTCAGATTTGGTCAGCATTCCGGCCTGGGCATTAACTGGCGTAAGTCGGTTATTTTCCCCTTAACCTCCAGCACGATTCCATGGGAATGCGAATTCCCTCT
Organism: Calotriton arnoldi; assembly: GCA_963921515.1. NCBI lineage: Eukaryota > Metazoa > Chordata > Amphibia > Caudata > Salamandridae > Calotriton > Calotriton arnoldi. The sequence goes on from CAWUFW010010113.1 coordinate 198,321, forward strand.
TGAATGGTGCGCGGATTCCGTTAAGTACCTGGGCATTCATATACATCTGGACACTGCCCAGATTCTTCGCCTCAATTATGGGCAAGCAATCAGCGCCCTTGAGGCTCAAGTGGAGAGATGGCTGCGGTTGCCACTGTCCATCGCTGGCAGGGTTGCGGTTATCAAGATGGTTGTTCTCCCCAAATTTTTATATCTTTTTAATAATATTCCCATACCCCTTCCAAACAGTTTCTTCTTGACGTTACGCTCGCATCTTATCAGATTGGTCTGGGGGGGCAAACAGGCGCGCGTACGTTGGCAAGTGCTTACACTACCATATGAAAGGGGAGGGTATGGGGTACCGGACCTACAATTGTAATATCTAGTGGCCCAATGCAGCTACGCTTTCGCTTGGTTCCACCCTGACGCCAGGATCCCGTTCCTCCGCCCCGAGGCGGACTTCATTCTTCCTGAGCGATTATCCACAGTATTACCCAAGGGCGTTCCCAGAGACCCTAAGGATATACAGACAGTATCCACTACAAGCTGGGCCTGGGAGAAGCTGAGACGGGTCACCGGCACAGCCACACTGTATTCCTCTGCCCTACCTATCCCTAACGCCCGCTGGTTGCCTATCACTGGTGAAAGACTAGTGCAGCGCACATTGGCCCAGTTTGATATTGCTAAATTTGGTGATTTGTACCCTAACGGGCATGTTTTCTCGATGACGGACGACGTCCGCTTCCACAGCGTCACCTTCATGGATAGCTTCGTTCTAGGTCGGATTCGTTCGGCTCTACGAGCCTCTCTGCCTGGTTTTCCCATTGAGCCGGTCTCGTTCATTCCACTCTCCCTGATCATAGAGAGCGAAAGTGGGGTGCACCTCATATCTAAAATGTACAAGGCATGCTCGGGGATTATACCGGTCAACAATGGCAGGGTTCGCAGAGATTGGGAGGACGACTTAGGCCGCTCCATTACAGACGACCAGTGGGCTAAATGCTGCGCAGTAACGAAAGAAGTCTCCCTAAACAGCAGACATAAATTACTTCATTTTAAATTCCTGCATAGAATATATGTCACCCCTGCCAGAGCTCACAGGCTCGACCCGGCCAGACCTCATACTTGTCGTAAATGTGCCGTCCCACACGCCGATTTTGCACACCTTACATGGTCCTGTCCAAGACTACAGCCCTACTGGGAGGTGGTGCACAGAACACTGGGTGACATGACCAAACTGTCCCTCGTCCCCACACCCGAAGTGGCCCATCTAGGTTATGTGGTAAACTTCCCCAAAAGCGTTAGGAAATTTGTATCCCTCAGTTTGCTGCTGGCCAAAAGAGAAATAGCTATTCACTGGGGCCGCAAGACAGCTCCCACATTGCAAAGTTGGCTGAATAGTCTGGCATTCTGTAACACTAACAGCGAAGTATACTCCAGCACACTGCCTGGCTCCTCCCGTCCCAAGGATATTTGGTGACCATTCAGTGGAATCTGTGCGACAAGCCTCTGACTCACAACTGGAGCAGGGCATAGTCCCTGAAGGTGTGGGGTAAACAGTTTTGTTACTTTCTAATGTTTGTTTACCAATGCTACACTGAGCACTGCAGTGATTGTGACTCTTTGATTAAGCTGCTGCACCTGCGACTGTTGGGTACGGGTGAGCCAGTTGATTGACTGCTCGGCGACGGATGTCTACACTCCGTGGAAAGGGATGGGCCTTTGGGACTGTATTTTAAAGATTTGCTGGGTCTCTCCTTTCACCAGAAACATGGCATGTCGACTCCTGTATTGGTGTATTTCGTCCCACTTTTCCTTTTTCAATTGTAATAACAATGACAGTGAACACCTATTCTTGTATTACTATGATGTGCTAAAATGGTAAATAAAGTTAAAAAAAAAAAAACATTAGGGACTTCTTTACGGATCAAATCAATTCATCTGATAACTCAGCCAAAGAGGTCTTCAAGATCGTTCAAGGTTTTCTCAGACCTAAGGCTCTGGACAGCACCATAGCCCCTTCAGCTACTCTCTGTGAGGATTTATCAACTTTCTTCCAGGAGAAAATACAACTCATTTATTCCTCCTTCCCTTTGGCTGAACCTTCAGTTTCGCAAACCCCCCCCCCTCGGGTTCCATGTAGCATCTGGTCCGAATTTCACCCGTTTTGCCCGGAGGCCTCTCGGACAGAATTATATAATTGTAAATCAGGATCTCCGGGTGACCCCTGTCCGGCTAAGTTATTCAAAGCGCTTGCCCCTTGGATTAACCCCCATCTAAATCTAATCTGGAACTCCTCCCTGACAACGGGTATCTATCAGCTGCCTGGAAATCGGCTCATGTACTGCCCATTTTGAAGAAACCTGATGCCGATCCACCTGATCTCAAGAATTTTAGGCCTATCTCTCTTTTATCAGCCCCTGCCAAAATTCTGGAGAAGGAAGTCCAGAAGCAACTCTCCAACTACTTGGAATCCTATAACTGCCTCCATGACTCCCAATCTGGCTTTAGATCCGGTTATAGCATGGAGACAGCTCTGTTGGAAGTTGTGGATACTGTACGGATAGCATTAGATCAGGGCAGCTCTGCAATGCTCATGCTGTTTGACTTATCCGCAGCTTTCGATACAGTGTCTCATCGGATTCTGTTGGAGAGACTTAAGCATTTGGGAGTTAGGGGAACCACTCTTGCCTGGTTCCACTCTTTCCTGGAGGGCAGATCCCAGCAGGTTCTTCTTCATCCTTACGTCTCCTCAGTGAAACCCCTCGTGTGTGGGGTCGCCCAGGGGTCGGCTCTGAGCCCTACGTTATTCAATGTCTATCTTGCCCCCCTCGCGACTTTAGTTGAGCAATGGGGAGTAAATGTGGTATCCTATGCTGATGATACCCAATTGGTATTCTCTTTTAGAGAACAATCGGAGGCAGCATTTGTTAAATTTAAGCTCTGCCTGACCAATATCTCGGCTTGGATGACAGATAGCTGCTTGAAATTAAATGCTGACAATACTGAGGTATTGTTTTTCAATGAATCTGCTCCTCTGCCTTCCGAGCTATGGTGGCCGTCTGAGCTCAATCCTCCGCCGATTCCAGTAGAGTCAGCTAGGAACTTGGGTTTCAAATTTGATACGACCCTCTCTTTCAAGGCCCAGATTTGTCAAGTTTCCTCGGCATGTTTCTGGAAGTTGAGAACCCTGCGGAGATTTCTTCATCTCCTGCCTATGGATTGTCGGAAGACGATGGTCCACGCCCTGGTTACGTCCCAGCTGGACTACTCTAACAGTCTTTATATTGGTCTTCCGGCATACTTGATCCATAGACTGCAAATTATCCAGAATGCGGCGGCCAGACTTATTAGGAATGTGCCGTTCCATCACCACATCTCCCCCCACCTGCGGAGCCTCCACTGGCTGCCTGTCAGAAGGAGAATTGAGTTTAAGGCTCTGTCTATTGCCTTCAGAGCCACCAGAAATTGGGGCCCTGGCTACTTGAAACAGAGGCTCCAGCACTATCACCTTGACAGGGCGCTTAGATCTAATCATCAGAATCTGCTCAGGATTCCTCGCTTCTCTAAGGCTAGGTTAGGCGGACGTGCTTTCTCAGAGAGAACTGCCTCTCTCTGGAAGTCCATGCCTCTCCATCTTCGCAAGTTGGAGTCGGAACTGGCTTTTAGGAAAGCGCTGAAAACTTGGCTGTTTAGTCTTCCGTAGTCCTTTCCCCCCTCGTCCTCTCTGCCTAGTCTGCCTAGCGCCGGGACACCTCCGTTGGAGGTAGCCGCGCGCTCTATAAATGTCCTATTATTATTATTATTATTATCATTCTTATCTCAAAAACTACTGAACAGATTTACACCAAATCACAAAAAGCACAATCTGCGGACCACACTAGCTTCCTGCCGAATTTGGTGCGAATCCGTTCAGCCGTTTTTGCTGTAGCCTTCTCTAAAGAAGTCTATCTAAAATGCATGTTGCTGTTGCATTTTCGGACCCCCCTTATTTCTTGACACCTGCTGGACAGATCACCCCGAAACTTTCAAGGAAGGAACTGAGATGGATGAACTTTTTTGGGGAAAGTTTCGTGAAGATTTGTCAAATGGGGCCAAAGTTATTAACAAATCAAAAAACGCTCTGCCTATGGAAAAGCAGACCTAAGTATAACTACCTACTAGGGACCGCCAGTAGGTGTTTTATATATATATATATATATATATATATATATATATATATATATATATATATATATATATATATATATACTATAAGGATAATATATGTATTAATGAACATGGGCAAACACACCCACTCAGGGGAGATTGTGATTCGCTTCGGAATACAAGTTCCACAATGCCTTTAAAAATTAACACGTTTCAAGTGCGGCCCACTAGGGGGCCATTGAAAGAATAAAAGCAGTATTTTTGCCAAGGTGAAGTGATTCTGTGTTGCCCTTTGTTACAGAGCCCCGAAGAAGAGGATTGTTCCTTGAAACGCGTCGGCAGTCAATTTATCTGAAACATGGGATAAGAGTGGAAGAGAAGCTGGAGGGCTGGCGAGCTGTTGTGTGCCCCCGGAACTAGCTTTCGGGCCTTTGGTGATTCATATATATATATATTATCTACTGGCGGTCGCCAGTAGATAGTTATAGTTACGACCTATTTTCCATAGGAAATCCGCAACATTCTATTTGAAATAACTTTGGCGCCGGTTGACGAATCTTCGCGAAATTTTCAAACTTTGTGGCCCGCTCCGGTCCGCTCCTATCTTGAAAGTCTCGGGGTGATTTGTCAAGCGGGGGCCGAGAAAAAAGGGGGTCCCAAAACGTGTTTTCCCCATTCATTTTTCCATAGGGACCTTTCATCGCAGCTACAGCCCGAACTGCTGAACGGAAGCAAAAAGGTAGCCCTTGGTTCAGAGTCGTGCCTTTTGCTTAAATGGTGTAAATCCGTTCAGTAGTTCCTGAGAAAATCAAAAGTAAAATCACATATATATCTATGGCCGCGTAGGGTCCGCGTACCCTCCCGATCACGAGCTGTATGGTAATTGGCTGTCAACACTCCAAATCAGGAAGTGTTGGCAGCCATCTTGTTCCTCTGTAGAACCGAGGAACAAGAAAGCAGTAAAACAACTGCGCAAAACGCAAAAAGGGGGCAGGGTAGAAACACCCTGACCCCCTAGGCCTACAAGGACCCCCAGGGCCCCAAAAAAATAGTTTTTATTTTAAAAAAATCGGCAAAAAACGCGCTGGGTGCGCGGATCCTGCCGATAAAAACGAAGCGCGGGCTCCCGCGCTCGTGAGCTACTGGCCCCCGGGTGGGCCAAGTCCCGGGGGCATGCGGGGGTTTATTAATCACTATATGGGGGCCTCTAAGGCCTCCCAGGCCCCGGGGACCGCCACCCCCGGGGCTTTAAACAAAATGGTGCAAGAGGGCTCTCAGCCTCCCGCAGCCCCGGGGACCGCCACCCCCCGGGGCTTCTTTTTAAAATTAAAATTAGTTGTGTGGGGGCTCCAGCCCCCACACGCCCCGGGACCGCCACCTCCCCGGGGCACTAAATCCTTAAATATGGGGGTCTGTTACGGACCCCCAGAGCCCCGGGGACCACCACCTCCCCGGGGCTTTCAACATGTTGGGAGGGGGGCCACGCGGCCCCCCTCCTGGAGCCCTTGATGGCCCTGGGGACCACCACCCCCAGGGCTCGGCTCCTGCAGTGTCCCGGGTGCCTAGCCCCGGGACACTGTAGTTTGCTATGGCAGGGCGGGAGCCTCGCGGCTCCCGTCCTGTCATAGCAAACTGCTTTGAATTTTGTAAGAGAGAGCAGGAAACCTGCTCTCTCTTCCAAAATTCAAAGCAAATTGCTTTTCCACACGGGAGCTGCATCTTAGCAGCTCCCCATGTGGAAAGCAATGCCGGCTCCCGAGGGACGCGGGGAGCCGGCGTGACCGTGGGGGATTGGGGACCCCCACAGTCCCCAACGGAGAGGGCCAGCCCCGGGGATGGGGTCCCCGGGCCAAGTAGTGGCCCGGGAGGGGGGCCACGCAGCCCCCCTCCCCCCAATTTTTTTTTTTTTTAAAAAGGGCTAGGCCGGCCCCGGTGGATGGGGTCCCCGGGGCCTTAATGAGCCTGAGGAGGGGGCCACGCAGCCCCCTCCAAATATTAAAAAAATTTAAAAAAGAGGGCATGCCCCGGGGGATGGGGTCCCCGGGGCCAATAGAGGCCCAGGGAAGGGGAGCCACGCTGCCCCCTTCCCGTTTAAATTTTTTTTTTTTTTAAATGCTCAGGACCCAGGGGAGGGGGTCCCCGGGGCCAAAAGTGGCCGAGGGAAGGGGGGCCATGCAGCCCCCCTCCCATACAAAAAAAAAGACCGGCATCGTGCCGGAGGCCCCACCCCCTCGCTGCAGCAGTCTGCAAACGCGCCCCTGGCGCGTTTGCAGATGGGGAACGAACTCCCTTGAATACTGGGGGTGCCTGGGGCCAACTAGCCCACCAGGAACCTCCAGTATGCGCCAGGGAGCAGCGTTGCTGAGAGGTGTACAGAGGCCACGCCCCTTTTACACCTCTCTGCAACGCAGCTCTGTGGCGCTTTTGGAGGTACATGGTGGGCTACTTGGACTCCAGGGACCCTCAGGATTCAAGGGGAGTTAATCCCCCAACTTAAAACGCGCCACGGGCGCGTTTGCACAGTGGTGAAGGGAGGGGCGGGGCTTCAGGTGACATGTGTGCAAACAGGCCCCGTGGCGTGTTTTAAGTTCAGGAATTAATTCCTCTTCAATCCTGAGGGTCCTGGGGCTAACTAGCCCACCAGGTACCTCCAGTAAGCGCCACGGAGCTGCGTTGCAGAGTGTTGTAAAAGGGGCGTGGCCTCTGAACACCTCTCTGCAACGCAGCTCTCTGGCGCATACTGGAGGTATCTGGTGGGCTAGTTGGCCCCTAGGGACCCTCGGGATTGAGGAGGAATTAATTCTCCAACTTAAAACGCGCCACAGGGCGTGTTTGCAGACATGTCACCTCAGGCCCCACCCCTTCCTTCACCATTGTGCAAATACTCCTCTAAAATCAGCCAAACTACGAATTCCGATTTACTCACCTGTTATCAGGAGAGACCTCAGTGCTGCATCTTTGAGCCCAGTACTGATCCTGAAAAGTAATTTTAACCGTACTTACCAGTAACTTGAATTTCCTTCCATAGGGTAACATTGACTGGTTTCACTTGGAAATTCTTCTAAGTGTGGAGTTTTGGAACTTTATAATATTCCTCTAAAATCAGCCGAACTACGAATTCCGATTTACTCACCTGTTATCAGGAGAGACCTCAGTGCTGCATCTTTGAGCCCAGTACTGATCCTGAAAAGTAATTCTAACCGTACTTACCAGTAACTTGAATTTCCTTCCATAGGCTAACATTGACTGGTTTCACTTGGAAATTCTTCTAAGTGTGGAGTTTTGGAACTTTATAATATTCCTCTAAAATCAGCCGAACTACGAATTCCGATTTACTCACCTGTTATCAGGAGAGACCTCAGTGCTGCATCTTTGAGCCCAGTACAGATCCTGAAAAGTAATTCTAACCGTACTTACCAGTAACTTGAATTTCCTTCCATAGGCTAACATTGACTGGTTTCACTTGGAAATTCTTCTAAGTGTGGAGTTTTGGAACTTTATAATATTCCTCTAAAATCAGCCGAACTACGAATTCCGGTTTACTCACCTGTTATCAGGAGAGAACCCAGTGCTGCATCTTTTAGCCCAGCACTGACCCTGAAAAGTAATTCTAACCGTACTTACCAGTAACTTGTTTTTCCTTCCATAGGAATCCATTGTCTGGTTTTCAGCAGAAAAGTTTCAAAGTGTCGATTTTCACAAACTACAAATATTCCTTAAAAATCGCCTGTATGACTTAAACGCATTCTTTCAACTGTTTACAGGAGTTCACCAGTGCTGGATCCAGGATCCACCACTGAGTAAGAAAAAGTAACGATAACACTACTTACCTGCTAAGTGAATTTCCTCCCATAGGATAACATTGGTGATTCTATGTGAAAAAGTTTGTGTCAACTTTTAAAATACAATAATATTCCTTAAAAATCACTACTGTAACCAAAACGCTTTTACTCAACTGTTTACAGGAGATGTCCCAGGACTGAATCTAGGATCCAATCCTGTGGTTAGAAAAGTAATCCATAAAGTAACTAATTGCATTTAACTAGAAATTCACATTGAGCTCAATGTTGCATTGTGTTTGAAATTGTGTTGCCCATTGCAACAACTGTAACTACTGTACTTAAAAGTCTATTGCCTATTTGCAAAGTATTTAAACTAAAGTAATTCATTCTGAGAAAGTATATTTTGTAATGTGATGTATAATGTAATTACAATGTAATTTTTAAATAAAATATCTAAAAATAAATAGTTTAAAAAATGTAGTAAATCAGTATCAAAAAATAAATATAACAATTAATACATTTAAAAATTGTCATTTACAAAACCTTTGAAATTCACTGAAAAAAACCATAGGTTTCAGACATGTTATAGTTAGGAATTAGCATTTAAAAACCTTTGTAATTCACTGAAAAAACCATAGGTTTCAGGCACGTTATAGTTAGAAATTAGCATTTAAAAACCTTACAAATTCACTGAAAAAACCATAGGTTTTAGGGACAGTTATAGTTAGTTGGACATTGCACTCGTACAAAACCCGTGAAATTCCCCCGTTATAGTTAGTTCAGCTAACTATAACTCGCGCCCCCGCAATGCACTGCTGATGATGTCACATATTACATCACTCAGGGGCGTGGTCTCGCTGCAGATGGAGTGAGACGTACGCCATTTGAGCTCCGGGCCGCCGCCGCCATTCATAGCGATTATAAGCATTTCCACGGCATAAAACGTATAATGGGTGGAAGCACATGCTAGCGGAGCGCCTTGAGCGCCTTCAGGGCTCGAATTTAGCTGGCGGAGATCGACGGAGGAGACTCGGGCTGTGTAAGCGGTGAGGCCTGAGACCCGGTAGCCCGCCCGCCATTTTGGCTGCTCGGATCTCACATGTCAACAACCGTCACCTCTGGCGGCACTCAGGGGCACCGGAGAAGCCCCACGGCCTCTGAGAAGAGTGTACGGAGCTCAGAGGGGACCCGACGCTGCAGACACTTTGCCACCCTGGCCTAGACTGCCGACCTCAAAGCGCCACAAGAGACGGCCGCCATTTTAATAGCCCGGACCCTGTGAGAATACGCCGGAGGCTCCCGGGGCGATCGAGGTGTGGCCCTGCGCTCTCCCACTGCTACAGGGGCGTGTGCAAGGCCCGGAGATGCTCCGGAGCTACTGACCTGTGAATCGGCCCGCCGGTGTCCCTGAGAGGAGAGCCGGACGTTGGCGAACAGGGGTGCCTCCACCATCTTGCTGCCTCGAGGAGTACCAGATCCCATTTAGAAGCCAGCAAGCAGCCGCCAACAGAGGAGCCCGGGTGTGCAGCGCCTGAACAGGTACGGGAGTGGGGGGCATCGGAGCAGCCGCTGGGGGGACTGAGTTGATGGTCTGGGCTGCTTGGGACTGCACTCCACGGTCGGGTTCTTGGGCCTGAGACCTACCCCAGCGGCGGCGCCCCTGCCTTGCTTGGCGAGACCCCCCCGGCGGCTCCAGACCCACCACACAGCTGTACGGCCCTTGAAGGTGCACTATACTGTACCAGAGCACAGCATCCTCACCGGCCACCGACGCGTCTGCTCCTGCTGGGGGCCCCGGCGCGCTGGCCTTCCCCTCCTCCTGTGCCTTCAACTGGGAACCCTGGGCGGACGGCGGGATCATAGGCCCCCTGGCCTAGAAGTTAGCATCTGCGTCTGTGGAGAGCCAGGGAACAGTTACAGCGCAGCGGGTCACAGAATCTGTGATATGGGGGAATACGGCATATCGGCGGCTAACTTGAGGAACCTGGATCTCTGTCAACGAGACTGAGGGCACCACCATCTGCTTACCCATTGGGGTAGTACAGAGCCTAACTTTACACTGTTTAGCACCGCCAGCCTCCATGCGCCCACAATGGCGCGCTAATCGCTGGCTCGACTAGTCCTCCTTTCATCATCAGAAGCGGCCACCACGCTGCAATACACTTCTAGTGGCCGACCCCTTGCCCGCTGGTGGACTCCTGGGTACTCCTGGCCTTGTATAAACGGTGGGGGGCCTCTACAGTTGGGATAACCTGGTCCCTCCTCACCTTTAGAATCTACGCTTAACTGAAGGGCCCTGAGCTAGCACATCATACCACTGCGCCACTGCGCCACTGGGCCTGGTCTTCCCCTACGGCGCCCTGCTCACCACCCCCAGAGACTTGAAGCTGTGAACACAAACACGCGTGGGAATAGACAGCTGTCGGAAAGGAGCTCCCCCTACTCCATGAACATGACCCGTTCAAAACCCGGGAAGGAGCCCTCAGCAACTCCTAAAGATACTACAGTCCTGACCATGTGGAACAAACTGGGGGCAATACCAGCGCCTGACGCGATGCTGGCGGCCGGGGGTTCATCAGAGCCGGTCACACAATCCTTCATGACCAGTTTTATGCAGGAACTTAAATCGGAAATAGGGTCCCTGCGCACCGAGGTACAAGCTTGTGTCAAAGACCTCCGGAAAGATGTAGGAGAGCTGGATGGGCGAGTGGACGACCTTGAAAAGACCCTGGACAACCGTACGGAGGACCAGGAACTCCTATGGCAGCGGCTAGCCACCCTAGAGGAGCAACACATCGAGCTGCAGATCAAGCAGGAGGACCTGGAAAATCGGGAGCGCCGAAACAACATACGCCTGCGGGGGATTCCGCTTGGGGCAGAAGGCACTGACATAATGACTTTCATGGCCGACCTACTCCATGACATTAGAGGAGATGATGACACCTCGCCACCCACTCTGGACCGCGCGCACCGAGTGTCTGGTTCTCCTGGGAGGCCAGGCCTCGTGCCTGACATCCTGACGCGGGTCTATTTCTTCACTGAGAAGGAGGCTATCCTTAAGGCAGCTCGGGACAAGCCTGAGATCCTGCTCAGGGGCGCACCCATCCAGTTGTTTCAAGACTTGGCCCCCACGACACTTCGGCGCCGCAGAGACTTCCGTCCCGTCACGGACAAACTCCGGGAGCTTAACATCCGCTATCAATGGGGGCACCCCTTTGCTCTCATCTTTCAATGGGAGTCCAAGCGCCGCGTACTGAGGTCCTACAGGGAAGCGGCCCAACTACTCCAGATCCCTGACACCCCCCCGACAAGTCCATCACGCATGCCCCCGAGGGCTCGAATCCCACTGAAGCCGCAGTGGACTATGGTCCGTCATGTCAGACAGCCACCCTCCCGAGAGCGAAGCAATCATCTCAAGAAAAGCAGGACATAATCCAGCACATACGATCCTTAGAAGGGGGTCAGTCACCCTCAGGCTCGCAAACACTTGTCACCAAATAACTGTAAGCTACGGATGTTGATCAACTTGCAGTACACTTTTCATCTCTGAGGGGGCCTCCGGCCCTCACATAACTGGCACTCCACTCTCTTTTTCACCACCCGAGACACGCAATGATTATCCTACACCAGGACGGCGGCCCCGGATCACACTCCGGAACTAAAGACTGGATACGCAACACGATGACCGACCCCCACTCCTATTTCTGGGAGAGTGACATCTCCGGGACAGCCTGTGCCACTGTGCCTGGCTCCTCCCTGGACTGGAATAGGTTCTGTTGGCCATGTTGGCCATCATCCCGTCCGGGTTGTTTTGTTTATCTTTGTTCCTCTTTTCTTCTTTCCATTTCTTGCCTATCTCCCCGGCGGGGAGACCCCTTGGATAATTGGGGGGACTTACATTGGAAGCCATGCTTCTTCCCACCTTTCCATCCTGCAATGAACATCACCACGTTGGGGCTTCGAGACTCCTCACTAGGTCCCTGTTTCTTGACCCTGTCCAAAACCCCGAGACACCTGCCTGGGATCGCGCGTACACCGGATACTAGACGACCATGACCTCGGCGCCCTGTTTGAAGCTTGTAACCCTTAACGTGAAGGGACTTAACTCCCCCAATAAGAGGCGTCAGATATGGCGGTATCTGTTACTACAAAATCCAGACATCATCTTTCTTCAGGAGACGCACCTCCTTAGGGCTGACACCACACACATGACTCATCCACGCTTCCCCCTACAATTGTGGAGCTCAGCACTTAATAGGACAGCGGGTGTAGCCATCCTCTGCAGAGCAGGCATCCAGCACGGAGACACCAAAGTGATCCGTGACACAGAGTGCAGATTCCTTAAGGTGGTGGTCAAGCTGGGGCATCGCACTCTCACCCTTTGCAACACCTATGCGCCCAACCAGGGTCAGGACTCTTTCTTGCGCAAACTCCTGCGGGAACACATAGTACCGGTAAACTCGGACCTTGTCCTGGGGGGGGACTTTAATTTAATGTGGGATGCGGGCCTTGATCGCAGCGGGGGCACATTTCATGGGGTGGGGGCCATGTCGGCGGCGACAAAGAGCTGTATCACTGCCTCGGGTCTGGTAGATATATGGCGGTACCACTCTCCTGAGATCCGCGATTACTCCTACTATTCTCATGCGCACCGCTCTTACTCACGAATTGACTACCTCTTCGTCTCACACTCCCTAGTCAAGGACATTCTCTCAACCACCATGTCCGATATTTCAATCTCTGACCATGCGCATGTGGAGCTACTCCTTCATGAACGCTTCTCTCACCCCAGGCGACCTACTAGGTGGCGTTTTCCCCTCACATCCTTAGAGACCCAGTCGACACAGCGGAACTACAGGCTGCCATTCTCTCTTATTTCGCAACCAACGACCTCCCGGAAACATCCCTCCCTGTTTTATGGGATGCCTTCAAGGCCACGATACGCGGCACTCTCACATCTATCGCTATTGCCAGGGCCAGAGAGGCCCGCCTATATGAGGACAAGCTCACACGCGAAATCAAAACGCTCGAGAAAATGGACCAGGAACGCCCATTAGCGATTCATAAGCGGCGTCTAGCTATACTCAGGGGTCAGCTCCGGGCCCACAGAACCAACAAGGCGGAACACGCTCTCCTTGCATTGCGACAGCGCTATTACGATGGAGGGGACAAGGTGGGCACCATCTTGGCACGTCGCCTGAGAACACGGGCAGCTAAAGCACACATTTCTAAACTAAAATTGGGGGACGGGACCTGGGCCACTACTGAACCCGCCAAGCTTCAAGCATTTCAAAACTACTACGCATCCCTTTACGCGAAAGACACGCCCAATCCTGATCAAATATCGGCTACCTTAGACGCCTGCGACTGGGAACCCCTTAGCTCATACCATTCCCAACTCTTGGAAGAACCAATCACACTGGAGGAACTAACCAGCGCTCTTAAGGAACTTCCACTCGGCAAAACGCCGGGCCCAGATGGGCTCCCAGTCTCGTTTTATCGTGCCTTCTTACCACAACTCCAACCATACATGTTACGCCTTTTCAATTCTTTTACTGATGCGATCGGGCCTTCCACAGATATGGCTATGGCGGAAATAGCTCTAATCCCGAAGCCTGGGAAGGACCACACACTCTGCTCCTCCTTCCGCCCCATAGCCCTATTAAACATAGACCTTAAACTCTACACTAAAATACTTGCTAAACGCCTCAGCACACACCTTCCAGGCCTAATCGAACCGGACCAGGTGGGTTTTATTCATCAGCGCCAAGGGGCGGATAATGTGCGCCGAGTTGCGCACCTGGTGGGGAAAGCGCATCACTGGAAGATACCCTCGTGCCAACTTTCGCTAGACGCCGAAAAGGCATTTGATCGAGTGGATTGGGTGTTCCTCCGGGCCGTGCTGCAGAGAATAGGACTAGGTCCGCAGATGATAGCGCGCATCATGGCCCCCTACCTCTCACCGCTCGCCAGGGTACGAGTCAATGGCCAACTCACGCACCCTATCTCTATCCTCAGGGGCACTAGGCAGGGATGTCCCTTGTCCCCTTTACTGTTCGCCCTCGTGGTTGAACCACTCGCCATTCTGATTCGCCGCTCGCCTGATATTCATGGTCTCACCCTCGGGGGCATAGATCACAAGATTGCTCTCTTTGCAGACGACCTCCTTCTCACACTGTCTAATCCGACTAGCTCGTTGCCAGCAGTACACACTCTGCTGCAGTCCTACGAGCAAATTTCAGGGCTTAAAATCAACCATACGAAATCATGGGCTCTCAACCTCACAATTCCGACGGATGACATTGCGGCCCTGCAAGCCCTTGTCCCCTACCAATGGGCTACTAGTTCTATTAGATATCTAGGACTTAATCTGACTCCGGACTTGGCCAGCTGGTCCCAAGCTAATTGGCAAGAGTACAAAAATGCAGTCGTTACTGACTTACGAGCATGGAGATCCCTGCCGCTCTCCTGGCTGGGGCGCTTAAACACAGTTAAAATGTCCATCCTCCAAAAGATACTTTATTTATTCCAGACCCTGCCAACGCCTATCCCGGAACACCAAATTCAGAGCCTTCTGCGTGAGCTAGTCGCATTCATATGGGGAGGGAAGCGACCGCGATTCTCCAGTAAAATCTTAATGCTCCCGCGCGATAAGGGTGGGCTCGCATGCCCTAACCTATTAGAATACTATTGGGCATCCCATCTCCGCTTTATACCAGAGTGGACAGCCTGGGAGAGCGAGAAGGTGTGGTTTCATATGGACAGGGCGGTTACCTGTCGCCCTCTCTGGGACCACGCGTGGCTCCCTCGCGAAGCACGCTCCCGAAGTGCATATATGGCGACCCCTACTAAGACCGTACTTGAGATTTGGGACAGGCTGGCCGTCCGCAAGGGTCTCACTTCTTTTCCGTCTCCGCAGACCCCAATTGCTCGCAACCCGCAATTTCCCCCTACTCTTTGCCCGCCCTATTTTGCAGAATGGACAGACAAGGGTTGCAAAACGGTGCGAGATCTATTTTTAGGGAGTAACGTCAGAACTTTTGCCCAATGCAAGCAGGAATATCAACTATCGGAGAAGGAGAGATTCCAATATATACAACTCCGGCACTGGATACAGGCGTCCTCTCTAACACAGGCGGCTACACGGCCTTTCACACCGTTCGAACAGCTGGCCCGCACATTTGACAACTCCAAGGGATTGATATCTCGCATATACCAAGTCCTCCAACACTCACCACACCTTACCCCCCACCTGTACCAACAACTGTGGCAGTCTCTTCCCGGGGCCGACATTGCACCCTCTCAGTGGACACGTCTTTGGCGCGACATCCCGAAGACTTTTCATAGCATCCCCCAGCAAGAATCCGCATACAAGGTAATGACCCAATGGTACTATACACCCCTCAGGTTGCATAAAATGTTCCCCAACTCCTCACCTCTCTGTTGGCGCTGCAATAGGGCACGGGGAGATTTCATACACATATGGTGGTCGTGCCCCCTCTTGACCACCTACTGGAAAGAAGTCCTCAGCCACATTAAACGGGTGCTAGGCTACCCACTACCTGAAAACCCACTCACGATTGTACTGGGCCTCAGGCCGGTGAACCTACGGGCTATGACCCGCCGCGATTGGCATCTCAGTCTTCATATGCTTGGAACTGCTAAGCGGACCATCGCCCTTTATTGGAAAAAGGCGGAAACGCCCTCAATAAATGTGTGGTTCACCCGCCTGTGGCAAACAGTGGTAATGGAACTGCTCACGGCGCGCCTACAATATCGAGACACCCAGTTTACGAAACTATGGAAGCCACTGGTGGAACATCTGGGACGTCTAGAGAATGCTAGACTGCAGCCACCAAAGCTGCGGGCTCTACGCCTCTTCGACGATGCTGTACACACCACAGATCCAAACAGATATTGGAACCCTCCTGACTGACCACCCCGCGCTGCGTTCCCACCTACCCCATACGACTTAGGCCCGGTGATTCTTGACGCCCCGTCAGCTGCTGTTGTCATCAACACCGCCCCACAAGACACTAGAGGCATCAAATAGCTGCGCTACCACTGCGCCCCCCGCGAGGCGAGCTACTCCAGGCATACTGTCACATTGCCTTCGTCGCCCCCGCCACACCCTTTCCCTTCTTCTATAGCCCCCTCTCCACCTCTTCTCTCTTTCTACTGGTCTTTCACTTTTCTTGTTTCTACACTGCTTACAGCCTCTTGGCAGCGCATATATTGTGTTAAGGCATTGCTTCTCAAACATGAGCTCTGATGCGATAGCGCGCAGCCCGGCACCTTAGCGACTTGGATAACGCCACAGGACAGTCATAGCCGTACGATACTTGCGCCAGAAAAGCGTGTAATTGATGTCGTTTTTGGCTAGCCATGTAATTTCCTGTAATGTGCGATACACTGGAGCTTATTCAACAAGATGTGTTGAATCAACAATGCTTGATTTAAGATGTGGGCCACAGTGTTCAGGTTGGCCTCTTCTATATCACTATGTGGCGCTTGCCAACTGTAAAACTGATGAATGCGTTACGTTCTTCTCTAAAATGCAAATAAAAACGTGTTTGAAATATTACATCATCTCAAATGACATCACTGATGACATCACTGATGACATCATCCACGTGATAATCTGATGCACCTCCTGATACACCCACTCTAAATTACAGACTGCCATTCGCAAAACCATAGACACTCCAACACCAATAACTACATACCCACTCACTGATTCTTAGGTCTACACACACATCCACTCACTCACCCGTACAGTCACTCATACTTACGGTCACTCAGTACAGGACTATCATATGCACTCATACTCCTATATAGACACTCAAACACCGCCACTCATCCATAGAGGTACTCACACACCTAGTCAGTCATGCAAATAATTAAACACACTGCCATTTACTCACCTATACAGTTATACACACACCAGCTCACTTACTCATACAAATACTAGCACATTCTTACGCTCTTATACAATCACTGATACAAGCACACACTCATCCATACAGTCACTCTCACAATCACACACTCTCGCTTATAGCTATTTATATACTCCAACACACATATATACTGCCTTTCACATATGTAGTTACTCACACATGTACCACTGGGACATACATTCCCTCACTAACACACTCTTACACACACTTACCCACCCATACAGTCTATCACAGATGCACTCTTGAAACCATCCACCCAGTGAATCACCCACTCACACATCTATGCACAGAGTCGCACACACCCCACCCACACAAACACTCAGGCACCCATACAGATACTCAGACAACCAATCAATAACTCATAAAGACACTCATGTAGCTATTCACAAACCCATGCAGCCACTTACACAGCAACAGACAGACGGATACAGACATTCACCCAGTTTAGTCACTAACCCATGCATTCAGTAAGATACGTTTAATCACTCACTTATAGAGTTAGTCACGCACCTACTAAATCATCCATACAGACACTTATACACCCACTCATTCTTCAATACGCCTTTCCCTATATATATTAAGAATATTTAAACTTTACAGAAACACACAGTCATTGGATGATGTCATCAGTGATGTCATCAGTGATGTCACTGACCATGTCATGAGTGATGTAATATGTGACGTCATCAGCAGTGCATTGCGGGGGCGCGAGTTATAGTTAGCTGAACTAACTATAACGGGGGAATTTCACGGGTTTTGTACGAGTGCAATGTCCAACTAACTATAACTGTCCCTAAAACCTATGGTTTTTTCAGTGAATATACATATATAGGTAGGACCTCCTTTCCATAGGAAGAGCGTTTTTTCATTTGCCAGTACCTTTGGCGCCGTTTGACAAATCTTCATGAAATTTTCACAGCTGGTATGACGCTCACTTCAGCTACAGTCTTGAAAGTGTCGGGGTGATCCGTCAAGCGGGGGCTGAGAACCAGGGGGTGCTTAAAAGCATGTTTTCCCCATGTTAATTCCCATAGGTCCTTTAGACACGGCTACAGCCCAAACTGCTGAACGGAATTACACCAAATTTAGCAGGAAGGTAGATGTTGGTTCAAGGAAGTGCCTTTTTGTGATTTGGTGTAACTCCCTTCAGTAGTTGCTGAGAAATGTAAAGAAATTTCCAGTTGTATATATAGGGACGCAGTGGATCTGCGACCCCTCTTGATCTCGTGATGAGATCTGATTGGCTGCCAACACTTCAAACCAGGAAGTGTTGGCAGCCATCTGGTGACTCAGTTGAACCAAGTCACATAAAAAACATTTTTAAAAAAGAAAAGGGGCAGGGTAGAAAAACCCTTACCACCCAACACTCTTACCCACCCCTAAACCCTAAAAACACTCTTACCAGCCAATACCCTTACCCACCATTAAACCCTAAAACGCCCTTTCCTCCCAATAGCATTACCCCCCATAAATATACCCTTACCACCCAATACTCTTACCCACCACTAAACCCTAAAACACACTTACTAATCTATACCCCTACCCACTCCTAAACCCCAAAACACTTTTACCACCCAATACCCTTACCCACTCTTACAGCCTAAAAATACCACTGCAACCCAATAATCTTACCCACCCATAAACCCTAAAATCACCCTTATCATCCCATACTCTCACCCACCCCTAAACCCTTAAAACACCCATAACCTAATGCTAGATAGGTAGATAGATAGATAGATAGATAGATAGATAGATAGATAGATAGATATTATTTCCTTTTAAAACCATTTGTTTTTGCATTGTTTATTTAGAAGCCCTGCAAGTAGGAACGTGGACAGCAGGTCCCCAGCAAAATGAACGGCCCCCACGGCAGTGAAACTGGCCCCCACCCTGCTAGCCCACCACAACGCCCAGGAGCCAGTCCGGCTCTGGAATCAAGGCAGCCTAGGCATTCAGCAGCACTGGTGGCAAGAACCTAAGAAAAACGTTGGGCCCCTGCACGTATGCTTTTCACAAATTATACTGTGCTCATAAGCAAATGCCCATGTTAGCAAATCTTTAAAGAGTGTGACACTGACTTTCGATGAATTAAAAAAAGCCCTTTTGCACTCATGAAAAAGGCTGTTTGAGTGTGCAAGTCAGAATTACAGGAGCGAAAAGCTTTTTGAACGAGGCCCCAGTTTATAAGCATACATGACAGATAAGACTCCTCATATTAACTTTTGTCATAGGTGCAATTAATTGGTTTAAAGTTTAGATAAACATACACTAAAGGCTTCAAATCAAAGCGTCTGTACCCCATGTGCACTGTAGGTGCACTTACTTACCTAATAACGAACTACCCAGACTTAACCTGATCATGAGGAAGGAAGCACATCAAAACGTGGCTCTTTCCTTCCCCACTGTTCAGAAATGCATTGCCAAAGCATGCTCGATTTCCCTTCATGATGCAAGAATAATATTCCCATCATTAAAGTAGCGGTTAAGAGCTCCGTGGGGTGTTCTGTCATATCTGCACAGCGTGGAACGGAACAATAGAAAGCTCGCCACGCACTTCACTGCATCTTTTACATTTATACCTGTGGAGGTTTTGGTTTAAAGTGGGGGTCTACGTTAGAAGGAGCCATACGTCAGTCACGCGAGCACGCGATGCGAAAGTTCTGTTTCAGCTCAAACAGAGCAGAGGTGGCAGTCGGGCCTTATTCCAGGTAGGCTCAAAGCAAAAAAGCATTGGTAAAGCTAATAGATCGGGCTTTTTGTTAGGGAAGACGTTAGGTTATAGTTGGGCCACTTTGTGTGTGTTGCCCCCAGCTGTGCTAGAAAGAAGATCCCATAATGTAACAACACCATTAGCAACAACAATATGAAAGGTGGGGGTAGGGCTCCTCTGTTGAACAGTTTGCACTAGCAGGGACAAGTTGTGCCCTCAAAGGAGAGTATTAGGAAAAGGAGTCAGGAGATGTAATTTGCGTAACAATTAGTGAGCTTCAAGAGCATGGACAGGAAAATATTGCATAGAAGACACATTTGACAAAAGACCATTTTTTTATTGCATCGTTATAAAATCCTATGAGCTTGCACGTATTTACTTTGTGAAAAAACACAACTGTAAATCCAGCAATCTGTTATCAAGAAAGCAAAGTGAAGCAAATGAATGCATGAGGGTGATTAGTAATTCAAAAGTCTATGTGATAGGCTAAGGCACCCAAAAAGCAACCACTTCCTATAGAAAAAAGACATATCTAAGCAATTAAAATCTTGTGGTGTGAGTAAAATAAATATATTTAAAAAAAACACTAGGTCTCACTTACAGGTTACATGTCACGGGGCAGATTTACAAGGCCCTTGCACCACCTTTGTGTCATTTTTAACATGGGAAAAGTGACGCAAAAGTAGCGCAAGGACCTTGTAAATCTGCCCCCACATCTGTAGTATAACAAAAGGAGTATTTGATGCCCCACCGCCAAAACCTAATGGAAACACAAATGGGATAGTGAGAACATCCTCAAAATGCCATAGTCTTGATGGACACCCCATCCAAGTAATTATTAAAAGTCCACTCTCTATCGCTTCTTCCTATTATTATAAAGTTGGGAAGAATTTATAACATGAGATCAAACAAATACCTAAACACGTTTAAAGCCAGACCTAAAAATCACAATCACTTTTTGTGTTTTTTTTCTCTCACTAAGTGGCTATTACAAACTGTGCAGAATTACTCTTACATGAAGGAAACTGCATGGGAAAAAATATGCTGTAGTAGTAATATTTTCTGAAAAATGTCATGTTCACTATTGTTTACTTCTAAAGTTATAAATATATGCAAAAACAGAAACACTACCATGCTCAGTGGAATTTCCAGTGGACATTTTTTGAGCCCAATATAACTGACTAATCTGGAATGAAAACCCAAGCAGGAATATTAGTTGTTTTATAATGAGGTACATTACAACAAATATAGTACAATGCCTTGACCTTCACAATGCATTTCACTACATCCCATTGTATTACATCGTTGTACTGTTACCATGCAAATCTGCTGGTAGGTACTGATAAATTGGTGTTTGCCACTAGGTAGTTATATTTAGGACCACATTTTCATAGGAAAAGCATTTTTTGGTTTGCACCACTTGAAGAATCTTCACAAATCTTTAAAAAAAAAAAAGTCATCCCCCTGAGCTCCTCCTGGAAGGTTTTAGGGTGATTCATCAAGCAGGAGCTGACAAAAAGGGGGTGGGGCCAAAACGTGTTTTCCCTATTCATTTTTTTCCGTAGGGAAATTAGACACAGCTACATCCCAAATGGCTAGACCGAATTACACCAAATTCAGCAGAAAGCTAGACCTTGGTCCAGACAGCATGCTTCTTCTGAATTGGTGTAAATCCATTCAGTAGTTTTTGAGAATTTAAGGCTCAAAAACTTTATATGTTTCATGCTGCAGACTTGGCAGTCTTGAAATAAGATCTGATTGGCTGCCACCACATCAATGTCCCCAGTCCTGAAAAAAAGGTTAAAAGATATAACGGGTCAAGTTAGGGTTACCGTGCCCCTTAGGACTAGTAGGGAGGGTCCCAGAGGGACCTCACCTGGCGCCAAGAACTGTTTAAAAAAAAAATGTTACAGTAAATTCACAGTGGATCTGCAAATCTGCGGTAAAATAATTTTTTAAAGCTCAAGCTTCCATGCTATAAAAAAATAGCTTGGGGTGGGCCATGGCCTAGGGATGGGGCAGCACATTACAGCTAATTGGGAATGGGGCATGAGGCCCCCCACCTTGGGTTACCAGGGATACCATTTCTCAGGGCTGATATGTATATTAAGGAAAGGGGGCACGCCACCCCCCTCCACAAGCTTTTGAAAAGCCCTAAGGACCCCATCCTCCAGGGCTATATTTAAAATAAAGGGGAGGAGGCATGCAGTCCCACTCCGTGAGCCTCTGCTAAGGTCTGAGGACCACATCCCTAGAGCCAACAAACATAATTGGGGGAGGAGGACGTGCAGCGCCCCTCCTCAAGCCATTCTATCGCCTCAAAGGGATGGGGCTCCGTTGCGGTGTCCTTGGGATCTCAACCTCTCTCATGGGCAGGGAAGACTAATATGCTACCACCCGGGGGGAGCAGAAAGCTGCTCCCACCAGGTTGGGGGCACAAAAATGAGCCCCTGAATTTGTGGTTGCAGGGAAAAACACAGAATCGTTGCTGCCCAGTGGGAGCAAAAGAAAAGCTGCTCTTGCATGGTGGGAGAAATGCCATCTCCTGCCACACTCGGGATGGGTACAGGCAGGGGAGCCGGTGAAGGCTCTTTTAGCTACCCCCACAGACTCCAACATTAAAAAAGCTGTGGAATGCCCCAGGTAGGTACCAGGGCAGCCCATTATATTATTAAAAATAAACAGAGTGTTACCAGTTCCTGCACTAGCGTAGAGCTGGAGGGCCCATGAGGGCCGTGGGCCCCCCTGTATCCCCCATCATCAAGAGTGTTGTGGGGGTACTCCAGGTGGGCAATCGGGGCACAAAAGAATGAAAAACAAAATGCCAGCTCCTGCGTGACCCCATTGAATGGGGCTGCTTGCAGGAACCCAGCAGGGCCACTGGGACTTTGGAGCTCCCCCCGCTGCCCTTAACAAAAATGACATCTCTGGATGTCTCGGGTGAAACAGGCACATCCACTGAAATTTAAAGAAGGGAAAAAGTCAATGAGCCTCATTTATTATTCGTTGCTCCTAGCAAGGAGTAGCCAAAAATACTCTAGAGCCTTTCGGAATTGCATATTTTCTTGCTGGTGGTGCTCCTAGAAGAGGCAGGGGCACCACCAATTTTTTATTGTTGTTGGGGCTATAAGGTGTGCAGCAGCCCCTTGCAATATTTAGAAAAACATAGCATGCACTGCTAATTACCTCACAGGTTTTGATTACACTGAGATAATCAAAACCTCCAACCCTAACCAAAAAGCGATCTTTAAAATAGTTAATACTTTTACGAATCCTAAAATACTACAACAAGAGATTCCCCCCTCTCAGCTTCTCTGTAACAATATAGCAGATTTTTTTTAACAGAAAGTCCGAATGTTACAAAAAGACTTCCCCCCCTCCTTTCTTTCCTTTCACTAACAATGAGGCTCCCCTAGGCAATGACAGAGCAACTATGCAAATCTTCAAGCCAATTACTCTGGAAGAATCGTGTCAGGCGATCCAGACTATCAAATCAGGTTCCCCTTTTGATCCCTGTCCCCCCATGTTATTACATGCTCTCATTGACACTGTAATGCCGCTACAAAAGAAACAACTTGCGGACCCCGCCACCCTTTCCAATCTGCGTCCTATTTCTCTCCTACCCTGTTTTAGTAAGATTACAGAAAAACTTGTCAATACTCAACTCACAACATATTTGGAGGAAGCAAATCTGCTTCACTCCAATCAATCTGGATTCAGAGCCCAACATTCCACAGAATCTGCCTTACTTTACACGGCTGAATCCCTAAGAGCAGCTCTCGACCAGGGAAAAAGAGCAGTCTTGGTGCTGTTAGACCTGTCGGCTGCTTTCGACACGGTCTCACATGCAATCCTCATAGACCGTCTCGCATCCTTTGGCATTTCTGGTACAGTTTTGGCCTGGATAAAGAACTTTCTGCAGAATCGCAGACAAGTGATCACACTAGGCCAATACAACTCGCAAGAAAAACCACTGCTCTCTGGTGTACCCCAGGGTTCGAGCCTTAGCCCCACCCTTTTCAATGCCTATATGGCCCCACTGATAAGGCTGATATCGTCCTTTAATATAGAGACTATCTCATATGCAGACGATACGCAGCTAATGCTGGTTTTGGACAATAACACCACTCAGGCGGAAGAAAACCTACGCATGTGCCTCACCGCTACTTTCAGCTGGATGAATTCAAACCACCTTAAGTGCAACTCCGAAAAAACGGAAATTTTACCATTAGGCCAAGAGAATTCCTTCTCTCCCAAGTCCTGGTGGCCAGCAAATACCACCCCTCCGCCAAACACTGTGAACGTGGTTAGAAACCTGGGAATTAATTTGATGCCACTCTCTCTTTTAAACAGCAATCACTGGCAGTTGCTGGCACCTGTTTTCATATTATAAAAACTCCCCCAAAAAATTTGATCTGCTTCCCATCTCAGCCAGACAGACAGTTGCCATTGCCTTAATCACGTCCAGACTGGACTATTGTAACAGCCTCTATGCAGGTGCCAATAAGTCGGTACTACATAAGGTTCAAATGGTCCAGCATGCTGCAGCACGTTTAGTGCTGAAATGGCCTAGGAGGTCATCTGCATCAGCGGCTTTAGAAACACTCCACTGGCTGCCAATCCATAAACGTGTCCTGTTCAAGGTCCTCATTATTACTTTTAGGGCATTCCACTCCTTGGGCCCTCAATATCTTCGAACCAGATTTATGCGCTACACTCCCTTTCGGAGTTTAAGATCGTCAAAACGCTAATCTGGTGAAAATACCAGCCTTTAGATTAGCCTCGAAGGGAGGAATATCGCTCACAGTGATAGGCTCTAAGGCGTGGAACAAACTTCCTATTCAGCTCCGCCAGACCAAATCCGAGACCCGCTTTAGGAAAGCCCTAAAAACCTTGTTTTTCTCTGCATCGGACGCTCTTTGCAAAACTCTGATATAATGCCTCCTTCTTACCGCCAGCAGTTAACCAGTTATGCCTCCTTTTCTGGGTTCCGCTCAGCGCCATGATGCTCTTCGGAGTGACAGCCGCGCTCTACAAATAGCCTATTACATTACATTACACTACAGATTACATCACTCATGACATGTCCTATGACATCACTGATTACATCACTACAACATCTGAAATGACTTTCTTGATGACAGCACTCAACATGGTGGATGCGCAAGTTATAGTTACTTTAGGGCACGAGTTATAGTTAGTTGAGGTAACTATAACTGGTGAATTTCAGTGGTTTTATTTGTTTAAAATGGTATGTTTCAACTGACATTTTCATCTAACGTTAATGTTCATTTACAATTTTTGTAGTTGAATTTTAAGGTTTTATAAAGTAAGATATTATTACAATTCCTAACTATAATGTCACTTTAACCTTTGATTTTTTCAGGTGGCGTTATAATTAAGTGACAGAATGAGACAAGAACTAATGTTTAAAAACCCCAAAAGCACTGAGTCACATATTTATCAAGGTTTTGTTTCAATCTTGCGCCACACAAGTGGGCGCAAGGGTGACGCAAAATCCAAGTGAGATTTATAAAGCCACGTAATGCCACATTGTGTGGCCCTGTATGGTGTGGTAAATTTAGAGTAACGCAAAGCAGCGCAAATCACGGCCTTGCGTTACTCTGCAGCAGGGAGGTGTTGCATGGGTGGAGGGTGGATGTTCCCACGCATCCACCTATCAATTTTGGTGCATTCCCAGATTTACTATTAGTGGTAGACCTGGAAATGCATCATAATGCTAAGCCTCCCCAGCTGAGACGTAACGAGGGGAAATTTCTTTATTTCTCCTAGATTTTTTCTCTTTCTATGTGTGCTGCATTCTGCAGCACACATAGGGGGATATTCTCAAGAACGTGTGTTAACTATCGCCAAATTCGCTTAACGCAACTTCTCACATCGCAGTATATCGCGGGAAAATAACACCGTGTTAACGCAGTATTCTCAACCCGGCGGCACCATGCGATAGTCTCACGATAACGCGCCAAATGCCCGCGTTAAAATCAACGCGACGCCGAAAAAATGCGAAACACGAACATGAAAAAAGTGGCGATGTCCCCAATGGCGATACAAAAATCAGCGAAAACCAGCGACAGGCCTGCGATTCCCACGCATCATGCGTGAGAATGCACTATAAAAGCAGAGAAAAAAAAAAAGAAAAAAAAATGTAACTGCGTAGCACCATGGACGCACCCGGACCGAGTGCAGAGGACAACGCGAACCCCGCAAGCCCCACAGATGACCAGCCAGGAACCCCGGGGCCAGGGAAGGGCAAGGAGAAGAGGAAGAGGAAGACGGGGTTCAGTCCGCAGGAAAACCGGATCATCGTCACGGAGGTGACAGAACACTACCAACAACTGTTCGTCACCTCCACTGTGTCATCGGCAACACAAACGGAAATATGGCAGTCCATCGTGAACAACGTGAATGCAGTCGGAGTGTTGAGGAGGTCAATGGAGGAGGTCAAGAGGCGCTGGCATGATGTGAAAAGCCAAACCAAGCAGAAACTCGCTGCCAACCGGAAGGCAGCAACGGCGACTGGAGGTGAGAGTCCTGCGCCACAGGAGGAGCTGGATGAGCTGGAGGAAATGGTGGCCACAGTCATCAGTGCGGAGACGGTGCAAAGAGTTGGGGGTCCGGACACTGCTCGATATGACCTGACCCAACAGCAACAGGGTGAGTAACGACCAGGGACTGGGGGGACGGGGGGAGATGGGCACAATGGCACACATGCACAATCATGTGTAGCACACTGCACACCCACAATGACTGTGGAACATGTCCCTGATGGCCATGGCACACTGCAGCACACATAGAAACACCAAGTAGGCCCCCGTCCACCATATGCACAAATGGCCCCCCCATCACCAATCTCACAACCTACCCATGCACATGTGCTGAACCCAGCAAAGCAGCGGCTCTGCAAGTGACACTGCATGACCAATAGCATGGCTGCAGTCAAAATACATGACATGGTGCACGCCACGACCTGAGGTGGCCCAGTGTGGATAACATCCTCAAAGGAGCAGGTCACACTCTGACACATCCACGTGCACATACAACCCCTGACGTCAACAACACATCTGCAGACAAACAATGCACAAGAGTCCAAAATCCGTCCAAGAGCACAAATGACCCAAGTCGCCAACATCTCAGCACCATAAAAGCACACAAGTCAAAGGCACACCGCCTCAAAGGGATAAGGGGCCGCTAAATCAGAGCTGCAGGGGCGACTCTCCCACAATGCAGCACACACACATAGCAACACAGCACATCAACATTGATGACAATGTGGTACAAAGTGCCACACTTACACCACAGAACAGAGGACACAACTGGTGCCGCATGTGCGTAGAAACTGCCCAATCACATCAGGCATAGCAGGAAACTGTCAGATGATAATGTACGAGTACAACCTCACATCCGTCATGTAGTCGGAATGTCCACTGTCTCCCATCAAATACCCAGCTCCTCCAAAACAGTCACAATGTACATTGTCATGCAGTCTGTATGTAAACATGTACAATGCGTCAACATACATGGAACACGCTGTTAACCTGCATCTCCCCTTCACATTGCAGAGGGACAATCAACACCTCCTGCAGAGCAGACCAGACATCTCTTCAGTGATGATGAGGAGGACCCCCTGGCCATCTGCTCCGACACCCTCCAACAGCTTGTGGACAGCCTCCGCACCCCACCTCCAGGAGCAGGGCAGCCCAGCTGCATCGAGGTGATCCCACCCCCTGCACAGACCACACAGCAGGAAGCACCCACCACCACGGCTGGCTCCCAGCACCTCACCGAAGAACACATGGCATTCCAACGCCGTGTGTCAGACTGCCAGAGGGGGCTGGCTGAACAGGTGCGGGTGGGTTTCGACCTCATGGCAGCCAAACTAGATGCCATACGTGGGTGTCTTTGTCCCATCAGGGACCACCTACAGTCCCTAACGGACACCCACAGTCCGCTCCATGCCCTACAACAATCCTTGGCTGAACTCGCTGGAGCCATTACTCGGATACAAGAACTGTCTAGTCAGAGAGGCTCCAGCGACGACAGCACAGAGTTGGCACAGATGCGGAGGACAATGGAGAACATGGAGCGGATGCAGGCAGGAAGGATGGCTGCCACGGCTGAACACCAGCGAGATGTAGCTGGGATCTATCATGCCCTGCAGATCCTCATCTTGCCATTGCTGCCACAGAGCCTGTCCCAGATGACTGCTGCAGGAACTTCGACACACACATCTCCGCCCCCTGATGTGTCAGTGGCACACAGTGATGCAGCCATACCACCTCCGCCCCCTGATGTGTCAGTGGCACACAGTGATGCAGCCATAACACCACCACATACACCTGACACAGAAGACATATCAGAGGACGAAGATGTGGATGGTAATGACTCTGTGTCAAAAAGGAGGTTGTAGCATTCATCCCCCGCCATATGTCCTGTTTCTGCTTGGTACAGCCCTCTGCATCATGCCCTGGTACAACACCTTCCACTGTCCCCCGAAACACTCTGCGACATTCACCTGGACCCCGACATGGACTGCCATATCTGCTCTGGTTACCAATGACACAGCAAACAGGCTGCGGACTCAACCCTTCCTCTACCGATTAACTTGTCATTCCCTAAAGGACTCTGTTTGGCCCTCCACTGGGCAACCATGTAATGTGGGGTGTGCATGGCCATGTACTGCTCCAGCTCCGACACTCCACAGGATGTGAATAAAACATTCCTAATCACACAGATGTGTCATGTCTATGTTCAATCAAGTATAACAGAATTGGTGACTGTAGGGACATTGATTGCACAAAAAGGTACACCCTGGGAAATTACATCAATGCGCATGTTTGACCGTGACACACATGGCCAATTAGATGACTGTGAAGGTGTGAACTAGCTGTGGCCTCATTGATCATGAACAACAATCTCGCAACCCCCCAACGTAGCCCCACGTCCATGTATTAAATAGGGCTGTGTGTAAAAATGTCAAAATCGGTAGGAGGCCTAAAGTAGTGTCCCACATCACATGTGACAACAGAACATCTCTTTGCATACCTACACACACTCAACTGTGTGGACACAGCCTGGGTTGATGGAACACATTGATCCACATGGCAAGAAGTTGGACACCATACTCACATTGCTGAAGACACGTAAGCGCACAGGTCTACCAGCAACTCTCCCAACCACAATGTCTGGCTCACAGAGGTGGAGCTGGCAATAGGGACTCACCCCTAAGTGAAATGCGTCAGTCAGTCCCTCCCTGTGTATGGACAATGCTCATTGAGGCACACGATTTGGCATGCTAATCAACACTCATCACAGTTGAACACGAGTGAAGTTGCGTACACTTTATTAGCATGTGTGTGTCAGTACGGGCAAGACAAGGGCCACAACATGCAGACCAATGCATCAGACACTAACAGGCAGCAAAGGAACATGTGGAGGTGCAAGACATGGGGAGGCACAAATGAACACCAATCATTACGGATGCCAACGGTCTCAACCCACCTTGCCTTGCTGGACGAGTCATGTGGTGTTTGGCGAATGCTCATTGCACCGTGTCAGGGGACACCACTCACAGCCCATGGGATCTGCATAGTCCTGTACCACCGGACTGCGCTGACTGTCTGCTCTGCTGACAGTGAGCAGGTGAAGGAGTCCAACAAGGTTACATGTAGTACTACATTACCATGTGTGTACTCTCCCTCCAGCGGTGTGTCAGGTTGAGGAACGTTGCCAGGCGACGCTGTCCACTCACCTTGCACAGGTGTGTGTCAACCCGCAGTCTTGCACGCACATGAATTCTGAGTCCAGGTGAATGCAGCCATGTCCACTGTTACGGTGGGATATGTGTCCATTTCTCCAAGATGCAAAAGGGTGTTGGGACCTGTGCTATGGGTTACATTCTTTTGTGGCTGCAGGAACGTAGTTACTCGTCCATGAAAGCGAGCACAGCTTCATGGGCAATCAGTTCCAAGAGTACGTCGTTGTCGACTTCAACGAACACGGGGGCGAGCCAATCCATTAGCTGGTCCGGACAGATGTGCTCCGTCCACGCCGTTTCACCAATCCGCAACACAGCCCAATAGGGGAGCGCTTCGATGTGGTCACTGCACATGAGGAATTGTGCAATCTCACATGCCCAACTGCCAGCACATACGCCACATACCAAGGCATCCCATGAACGGGTATCACGGTTACACTCCTGGTCGTGGTCCAACAGGGGGCGCACCCACATGTCATAATCCAGTTCAGCTACCATTGTGTTGGATAGGCAGACATCCATGGGCCACTCGAATATGCATGATCGACAGTGGAACCAGGGCTGGACGCAGGTGACGTACGCAAGACGGAAGCTCAGACGGTAACTGATGCGCAACACTGCCAGTGGCAGTGCCCCCAACAAATGCAGCATTCGGTCACGGTACAGTTCCACGTGACAGGGGTTGTGCATGTGCCCGGGATGTTCTGACATTGCGTTGTTCGCTCTCGTAGAACCGGCACTCTTCTGACCTACGGCTGTTATGTGGATGATATGCCACAGCTCGGAGCAATGAGTCGTATGAGTGTGCAAAGTTTGGACGTATGGGTTGTCCCATACGTAAGTGTCAAGGCCATTCCATGCAGGAGTACCTCGAGCAAGGACTTCTGTGTGTGGGGTGTGGATACGCTGATCTTTCATTAGCGCTGTGTGTAGTGTGGGAGTCGTCATCATCTGCCATGGTATCTCTCTCAGGGGGTGCCTGCCGCATGCAATTCCAAGGTTGGAGGTGCAGATGTCCTTCCGCCTTCTGTATTGAGACAAAGGGGTTTTCATCCCTAATGTTAGTCAGACTACTGCTTGTATCCTGGGAATGTGATGTGGCTTTCGCGCTGCAATTGAGGCCAGGCCTTGGGCTTATGGTGCACCAAAAGCGATGAACACACACAACAGTTGGCATGTATGAGCCAAGACCCCGAGCGGCCTTGCGCTCCTTGTACAATCCCTTCGTGCGCGGACGCCCTCCGGCTGCATGCAACATTGCAACATTGTCGATTGCGGGCCGTGTGGCGCAGACACAGCAACAGAGACACACGCATCAGTTGGTTTCCTGTGCAGCCCAGATATGAACTTGCCCAGAGGCCAGGGATAATTGTTCACACCCCTGCGCTGGCCTGGCGTACGCCGAGCCAGCCCACTCGGCTTACGTATAAAGGGGGGGACGACGACGCTACATGTCCCAGTTCTTCCCCACTGCCTGACGTGACATGGCTGCGTCCGCCTGGCATATGACGAGACTCAATCATATAGGGTCCATGACTTGCGTTGCACGGAGTCGGTGGCACCGGTTACACTGCGGCCGGCACGGGCCTACCGCCACGGGACGGTGACTTTCTGTGCACCGAGGTAGGGGCACCTAAAGTACTGAGCGGGTGTGCAGCCTGCGATGATGCCGTGTGCACTGATATGGTCTCTGCCATTGCAATATCAAGACCCAGAATCAAGTGTGCGACCTGGTGGACCGCAGTATAGGCCTGAGCCAGCGGGCAGCGCGGGCCTACCGCCACGTGGCGTTGCCTCGCGGTTCACAGAGTTAGTGGCACCTATAGAGCTGAGCGGGTGTGCAGCCTGCGATGATGCCGTGTGCACTGATATGATCTCAGCCATTGCAAAATCAAGACCCAGAATCAAGTGTGCGACCTGGTGGACCGTGGTGCGGGGCTGCATGATGTGGAGGCTGCCAAGGTCGCGGGCCCCGGGCTTGGAGCTTGCACCGGCACGTGGTGGGCACTCTTGGAGACACGCCGGTGGCGGAAGGTGAGCAGTGAGGCCTGGGTGCGCAGTGGCGGGCAATCCCCGCTGGGCGGCGGGAGGGGCTGGGGTGCAGCAGCCTGTGTGTGCAGGGGTGCCAAGCGATGTTGCGGTGTGCAATGATATGTACTCTACCATCATTAGCTGTGGACTCTGTTTCAGATGAGGGACCTGGTGGACTGCAGTGTAAACCGGCACGTGGTTGGAGACACACCGGTGGCAGCAGGTGAGCTGTGAGGCCTGGGTGCACAGTGTCGGCACTGTCTCTCCCTGTCCCTCTCTTCCTTTCACTGGCTCTCTCCCTCTCTTTCTCTATCTTTCTCTCTCTTTCTCTCTCTCACTCACTCTCCCTCTCTTTCTTTCACTGTCTCTCTCTCTCCCTCTCTTCCTCTATCTTTCTCTCTCTTTCTCTCTCTCACTCTCCCTCTCTTTCTTTCACTGTCTCTCTCTCCCTCTGTTGCTCTCTCTCTCTCTCTCCTTCTCCCTCTCTCCCCCTTTCTCTCTCTTTCTCTCTCGCTCTCTCTTTCTCTATCTTTCTCTCTATTCTCTCTCTCACTCTCCCTCTCTTTCTTTCACTGTCTCTCTCTCTCCTCTCTTTCTCTATCTTTCTCTCTCTTTCTCTCTCTCCCTCTCTTTCACTGTCTCTCTCTCCCTCTATTGCTCTCTCTCTCTCCTTCTCCCTCTCTCCCCTTTCTCTCTCTTTCTCTCTCTCCCTCTCTTTCACTCTCTCTCTCTCTCTCCATTTCTATCTCTCTCTCTTTCTCTCTCTCTCTCTGTCCTTTGTTGAGCGCATGACACACCTTCTTATCTTCAATTTTGTCTTGCAGGCTGTGACTTACAGTTTGTCCAGAGAAGACCCGCCATGACTCTTCCAATTATTAGTGTTGAGTTAAATTTGAATAAATTAATTATTTTTGAAATTCTAAGATGTATGAATGTTTTTCCTTTTTCTGACCACACATGAATGTTAATTGTTGTACTTGTGCGACATCAGGCGAATTGTTGTGTTCATGAATTTGTAAGGTAGATGTGAAATATCTTTGTCCGTGGGGGGGTGCCCGGGGTAGGGCCCTGGGGGGGATCCTGGGGAGGGGTGGGGGGCCTGGGTGTGGTGGCGGTGGGTGTTGTGGCCCTCTTGGGGCTCCGAGCTGCATGATCAACTCCATGGCATCTGTTGTTCTTCAGGTGTGGCTCTGGGCTGGGCTCCCTTTCATGGTGCCGATTGTCATCCGACTTAACACCAGGTAGGAGCAGGTGTTAAATCCCTGCTGCTGACGCGCCTTATCGCATGTTTTTGATTCTTATCGCCAATCTGGCTGGTCGTTTAGAATGTTGCGAAGTGGTGTTTCCGTGGGTTTTGCACGGGAACGCCTACTCTGCATATCATTAGCGTTAGTTGCCGGTGTCATCCGTGGCGATGTTTTTTGCGACTGCTATCGCAGGAAAACTGGTGATATCGGCTGTTAGCACCAGCTTGTGAATGGTGCGATGAATTTATCACCACTTTGGCTGCGATAAAGTGCCGCTAAATCGGTGATAATTCCTTGAGAATATGCCCCATAGAAAGAGGAAAATGCCTCTCAGGAACACCTTCCTGCACTAAACAATCCTTTCTATAGCACAAGTACCCTTGCAAAATGACGCAAGGGGGCCTGCGTTGGCACTAGGCTGCCAAAAATGCGCCCGCTCTAAGAAAGGACAGGAATGTGCTGTATGATGGTAAATCCGGTGCATTCCTGCCCTTTCCCTTTCACACAGCGCTACAAGGTGGCTCGCTACATTGCACTGCATGAAAGAATGATAAATCTGACCCTGAATTTCCTCAGTTATAGTTTAGTTAACTAACTATAACATGTAGCCCCCGTCATCATGCACTCCCATACCAGGGACCGGCAAGAGCTGGCTAATTTTTTTTTTTTTAAAGTGCCCCAGTGCCTACCCGGGGCACCTACAACTGCCCATGACATTGCAGGACCCAGTGTGAGCCTAAGTCCCTGCGGCACTTGCTGGCTACCCAGCCAGCATCCTGGGTGCCAGCGGGAGCAGCTTATTTCTGTGCTCCCACAAGGGCGGGAGCAAGGTTATGTTCCCTGTCCGGAAGAGTGCATGCAGGGAATAAAGTTTCCATTCCCTGTCATCACTCTCCCAGGCAGGGAACAGCAATGTCTCGGGGAAAGGGGTCCCCAGGACACTGGACCACTCATAGATCACCGGGGTGAATGGCTCTAGGAGGGAGGCTGCACGCCGCCCTCCCCAAAATGTAAAGCTTGGCCCTGTGTTATGAGGTCCACGGGGCCTCTTTGAGGCTTGGAGAAGTGGGCAAAGATGTTTTTTTAATTATAAGAATGATCACAACCTATTCCATGGAGTAAATTACGCACAAATAAAAGAGTGAGAGCCTGAAGTATTACATTTTTATTTGCAAAATGTGGTCATAAATGACTCACAGACTTTTTGCACATGCAGTCTAGTTTTGTAAACTGAGCTAGGTACTAATAGGTCAGTTCAAAAAATTCTGAATCGTAGTGGGTCGCAATTCAACTTTCCTCATCAATATTCATAAGGTAGGTCTCAAATTGTGACTCACGATGATAGGAGGCCATTACAGGGATAGTGGCCTACTGGGGTTAGCAGACTATTGTATCAGTGACCACATTTCAATAAAGGAAACTTTTTTTAAATGAAGCCCGTTTTCCTTAAATAAAATGGGACTACATTTAAAAATATGGCAAGAGAAGTAAGGACTTTATTATTTGCCCCGGAGTATTGTACTGAAAGAAGCGTCAGGTGAGCTTAAATCACCTGTTTTGGCATAGGATATATCTGTAAATGATTAAAGCAGAAAGAGGTCTTTGTCACATGCTCCAAATTAGACATAGTTATTGTTTTAGTGAGAGGATGTAGCACTGGCCTAAGAAGTGCAGTATCAACGCTGCCTTTCCGGTATTGAGAGTACACATGGAAGATCTATATCAATGAGGAATACAGTTTCCAGGACATATTCATATGAAAAAGGCCGTACTCTGAGTTGTGCCGTGGCATGCGCAGTGTTCAAGCTTGCCTATGCACAAGGTAAGTTAATATGTGTAAAGTTACTCTTACACTTTGCAGTAACTTTACTGCTTTGGGTTATTTACCATTTCTGGGTGTTAAGTTACTATAGTAATTTAAATGTGAGCTCAGCCCCTTGTAGTTGTGGCACAGAGCAGAAAGTCTACCTTAAGAAAATGTGTGAAGCATTTAGAAGTGCTAAAACTGTTAAAAAGTCAAAAACACAACATAATAAAAACCCCACTCCAATTTATAAAAATAATTTAATGCACAAAATTACATAAAAATGATAAAAATCCAAGGGGAACTGGAGATAGGAATTCTCAAAGTTTTAAATGAAAATAGAGCCAAGAAGTGTTAAGCACTGAAAGGGTCCAGCCCATAAGTTCTGGACCGGTTCTAGAGACTCAATCCAATGGTTCTTTTTAGCAGCATGAAAGTGTAGAGGGGAGAACATTCATTATTAAGCCAATCAACTAACGAAAAACTTTCTTTGGTCACATAGTAACCACCTACAACTATGTAAGGTTAGTTTGATTTATTACAAAGCCAAAAATAACTGAATATAACGATACCTCAAGAAGAGAGTGTAGAAAGACATCGGAATTAGCATAAAGCCAAGTCTCAGTATCCAATTAAGACGATGTAGCATAAACAATACAATTAGTTCAAGAAACAGGATGCAGAGGATCAGAAAGCATGAGTCCAAATTTCCCCATATTGAGGGTTGGTGCGTAAAAGCATTAATTTATCCCTACACTAACACTAAAGTGACATCCCTACTTAAGCGTCTTCAGCAATAAGGTCTTCCTAAAAAGTCTCTCCACAGTCAATGGGCCATGTAACATAAAGCAACTGAGACAGAGCTTGCTCTCAGATGCTCTCTCTCCAAAGGCAGAAGAAGAAGGAGTGGGCACTTTCCCTACCCCCGTCATCATATTATTCGTAGATAACCCTCGCAAAAACATTGCAGATCATGCCATCTGCTCTGGGTACAATCCTAAAGGTGGTTTTCCATGGGACAACGGTGTTCTTTCCTTGCAACAGTTTGTCCTTGGGTCCCAGGCCTTCCCCTGTGTGAAGCACAACGGCCTTCCTTTTTTCGACTCAAGCCTCACAATGTAACTTCTTCTCTCCTCGCCTGACTAGTAAAACAAAGACATTATTCTAGCTAACAAGAACGCTAATTTCACCTGCAACACAAAACGTGAGAAAGAAAAATTCCACAGCACACATGAAATTCGGACTGTTAATTCTAAAGTGAGAGTTTCCAGGGAACTGCATTTCAGGCCTACAAAGTTCGGCTAACATAAGAAAACATCACATAAGCTTTACGAATTTGCATGAAAAAATAAGACACTTTCAGTTAATGCGTTTGCCTTCATATAAACGACACAATTAATAAACATAGTTAATAATACACAAATAATTGTCAATTTCACAACACGAGTACTTCGCGTTAATGTTTTCTGATAATTACCTTCTCTTTCAGCATTAATTTCTCCATGATACTTTTCAAAGGCCCAGAATACATCACATTTCAAGTTAATACATTTCACAACTCTAACACTTTACATTAATACGACATAAGATTATATTATATGGGTGCGCCCTACACATGTGATTATAATGCACCCCTACAAATAAAATGCAATTTCCGCTACATCAGTTGCACCCTCTGATGACGTTGAGTCATCACAAACATCCTTAAAATCCGTGTAGAGTAGACAGATCTAAACAGATATCGTAGCTAGTCTCCCTGTCTGAACTCCTCCAACCGCTTCAGGTTCTCATAATGACTGTCCTGCAGTCTTTTCACCCTTCTCTCTCTTTCCCTTAGGGAGTTCTCCACTTGCCTCTACTTGCACCATTTGGATGCTCTTACCATACCTATGAAGATGATAACACAGACTACAACAATTATGATTGGCTTCAAGATATATCCAAGAATTCCCTTTCCTAGGTTCGGAAACCAACTTCCAACTGCACCAAATCCCTTCCCAATCTTATCCCAAACTCCCTCAGCTGCCAGATCATATATCTCATGATATATCTCAGTGATATGACTTATATATCCCCTCAGATCTTCATCCGACATACTCCGCCTTCTTTTGCCAA
Organism: Calotriton arnoldi; assembly: GCA_963921515.1. NCBI lineage: Eukaryota > Metazoa > Chordata > Amphibia > Caudata > Salamandridae > Calotriton > Calotriton arnoldi. The sequence continues at coordinate 234,870 of CAWUFW010010113.1, forward strand.
TAACACATCCAATGTGAATCGGTTTTGCATCACCATCGCCCTATCTATTAACAGCAATGACTGAGCTGTGTTAATCGAAAACTTATCCACAATGGTAGACAATTTCCTGATCTTGATGTTGTTCAGTACCACTCCTAAACTAGGTATCATCGCTCCAAATATGTCTCCCACAACTGCACCAGTTCTCAGTCCATGTTTTTCTCTATGATTCGATTTTCCTTCCAACCCTTCCAGATCTTCCACGTGATATATCTTTGGAAACACAACTGCCACATAACAAGTATGATACCAATTGTTCGGAAGCCGAACATATGCGCTCTTCCCACACACAACATATACTCCTGGCACCACTTAAATACTTAAATAGCTTCTTCTAGAAATGTCTTCCAAGGACCATTGATTAAAAAGATATGGTCACACACACTCTGTCCCACAAACACAGTGTCACAACGACTTTGAACTTGACCAATGCAAAGCTTTCCTTGTTGTTTCCAATCTAAAGCTATGGGACCATAGCTTCCTTTAGCCTTGTGAGCTATCTCCTCCTTGGTCCACTCAAACTTGCTATACTGATTGTTAAACTTAACAGCTAATCCCCTATGTCTATCCTCTACTTGGTATAAAAATGTATTTTCTATGTCTGTTAATATGCAGGTTAGGTTATGTCTATGCGCGTAAGCAGTGTCTAATGTTACTGTGGGTGCAAAATATTTTCCCGTTCTCTCTTCCTGCTTATAATAATCATATTTGTTCAAATGTTTATAGACTGGTATTTCTGAGAGCACCACATCATAAGATGAGAAGTAGTATTCAGAATGACCTTTTCCATAGAACATGTAAGGAGCAAACTACACCTAATACCATACGTCAAGGGTAAGTGATGATATCTAATCCCCTCCTCGACCAAAGCAGGCAATTGCATACACACATAGCAATCTCTCACAACAATAGTATTGACATATTCATAAAGCAACTTAGCATAAACATTCAGCGTATAATCACCTTTAGGCAAATCTACAAGAAGAAAGCGACTAGTTTGTTCTATTAAGCCCTTCTGAGATCCTAATGTACCCTCTTTTGAGGCAGCAGTGGTAGGTGTGGATGTCCCATGTATCCCCACTCCCTGTTTCTCAATCTTGTGTGAACTTAAAATGGACTCAGTGATGACTACAGCTATTACTATGATTACTCCTACAATGAGTGTACATGTAATACATTTGTGCCTACGATTCGAATTTCCAGACTCTATTTTCAAAGTGGCTCTGATTATAGCTGTAAGAGGATCAATCACACAGAGTCTCTTTCTCCGCCTCTTATTCACGAGGAACAAAGTCTTTGAGCAACTTTTCCTTTGAACCCTTGAAAATTCTTTTAGCAGTCTTTGCACAATATTTATACAGTTTGGAAGACTTCCCTAGCCCTCTATCTTCTTCTAGATGGAAAAGTCCCTATTTTTAATCTTCTTCCACTCGGGCCTAGGTTATCTTCTTTCAAGCACCTTATTTACAGTTCAAGAGTTCAATTTACATCCCTTATGAGATCAGAGCCAATCTCCCCAATTACTCGTTGTAACAGTTCAGCTCTCAATGCTGCAATCTCTTGAGGAGACTGTGGAGCTCCAAAGCTCGGAAATTCGATGTCTTCCAGAATCAGAGTCCGTAAGCTACTCAACCTTGGTGGACAAGTCACAGTCAATGACAGAAGTGCATTTGCCTCGATTCCAGGAACTCTCAGCAAGATCTCAACAATCAGTATCGAAATCTCGGACCTCGCTCTCCCCGACATTTGTAACCAGATAAGTCCAATCGGGAGAGGAATATCTCCGACACGGCACTCTTCTTCTCCTGGATCTTCTAACACTTCCTGTGGCTTGCTCAGTGTCACTCAGATCAGACTCCGAAGATTCACTTATAGGTGCAAGTTCTCTTTCAGATACAAGTCTCAGGTTTCTCCTTCTCTGTCTCACAGGCCACGTTTCACCTGCAGCATCTTTTTTCCTTGACTGCACACGACCAATTTCCACACTAGTCTCTTCTACTGTGTCAGACTCTCTACCACTCAGAACGTTACCGTCTCCCTCAGAGTCTATACCAGGGTCTTGTGTACCTTGACCCCCTCAACCTGATCTGGTGGGTATCCAGTCTCTTCAGGAACCTCCACAGTTTGCCCTCTCCAGTGACCTCTCAGTCCCAGCTGGAACTACTTCTGGGAGAGGATCTGTTTCATCGGAGGGCCCTGGACTCATCGGTTATGGGAAGCATGGATCCAATTCGGTACTTCTACACACTTCACAGCAGTATTCGTCACCAATATCACTTGATATGGTCCACGCCACCGAGTGTCGACAGTTTTTCCTCATGTGCTTTCAGACAAGCACCCAATCACCTGGGCTCAGGTCGTGGCAGAGTTCTTTCAAATTCAGCGCAGTTGTTGCTTCAACCTGATGAAACACAGAACGAACCACATCAGTCAATCCTTTACAGTAGTTAAGGATCAAGTCATCTGTGATATTGAACAATGCAGTGGCAGGCACAGCAGGCAAGCGCATCTCTCTTTCCATCAAGATTTAATGTGGTGATAACCTAGTTCTCCTGTCAGGAATGCTGCACAAACTCATCAGAACCAAGGTCAACACATCGGGCCATTTCAAAGATGTTGAGGCACACTCTTTAGCCAGTCTTGCCTTTAAGGTCCCGTTAACTTGCTCCACTATGCCAGATGCCTCCGGCTTGTAACTACAATGCAGTCTCTGATCCACACACAAGGCAGTACACAACCATTTAATGACCGCTATGGAAGTGCGTTCCTCTATCTGACTCCAATGTAGTTGGAAATCCGAATCTAGGAATGAGTTCCCTCAACAATAACTCTGCTACTGTGAGACTATCACACCTTCTAGTTGGATAAGCTTCCACCCACAGAGAAAAGATGCACACAACCACCAAGATGTATCCCAATCCATTACACACAGGCATCTCAACAAAATACAACTGTATCCAATTGAATGGACCCCCTGATCTTCCAATGTGGCTAAAGGCAACAACTGTCTTTTTCCCAGCATTCATTTGTTGACATGTAACACACCGATGACACACTGCTTCTGCAATTACGCGAAACCTCGGATTGAACCAAGTCTTCCTGAACAATCTCACCATTGCATCCCTTCCTATGTGAGCTGCTCCATGAATTTGCCTTGCCATTGGGTTTAACAGACAGTCAGGTAACACTGCCCTACCATCAGCCAATACCCATATGTCATTTTCTCCTTTCTCACAACCTGCTCTGATCCAATCCGCTTGTTCCTGATCTGTGGCTTCCAATTGCAAACCCCTGACTTCATCCAATGTGTCTGCAAAAGCTAGCATCATGCTGAGTTCGGTCTTCTCTGCACTCTCGCCAATATATTCCCCATTAAAAATACACGCATGTGTAGCACAAAAGCGAGCAACTTCGTCAGCATATCTGTTCCCCGTGGTGACAAAGTCATCTCTGCTTCCATGGGCTGCGCACTTAAGGACAGCCACTTCCCTTGGTAATTGCAATGCTTCTATCAGTTGTCTCACATATTCCCCGTTCCTAATTGATGAACCTGATGATGTTAGGAGCACTCTCTGCGATCATAGCTGTCCGAAGTCATGGACCACACGGAAACCGTACTGGCTATCGGTATAGATGGTGACTCGGATCTGTTCAGAAACTCGACACGCAAGGCAATGATTTCAGCTACCTGTTCGGAGTGTACTCCCTGTAAGCAAGCAGCTTCCAAAACTCAAGAAATGGTACAGACAGCAAACGTTGCTCTCAAATAAACCATCAATAAAAAGGACTTGATCAGGATCAGACAATGGCTCATCGACATTGTCAGGTCTCGGCTTGGTGCAAAGCTCAGTAACATCCAGACAGTCATGGTCTTCACAATCTTCCCCATTAGCATTTGGAACAGATAACAAGGATCACATTCTTGGCAGCAAGCAAAATCTGCTCATATCTTGTCAACCTGTTATTTGTCAAATGTTGTGTTTTGGTCCTCGTCATCAGGAGCTCAACTGAATGCGGTACATATACAGTAAGTGGATGACCCATCACAATGCTCTCACATCATTCAATACTGGCACCGGTTGCAGCAACGGATTTGAGACATCCGGGCAAAGCTGAAGCTACAGGATCTAATGTAGCTGAGAAATAGGCCACTGGTCTACGGGCACCACCATGTGTCTGGGTGAGTACAGAAAGAGCACAACCCTCTCGCTCATGACAGAATAATGAGAATGCTTTGTTGTAATCTGGCATTCCTAACGCTAGAGCTCGGCACAGGCACTCTCTCAACTCCAGGAAAGCAAGCAAACAGTCATTATTCCAAGGTACCAGATCGCACACATCCTTGTAGGTTAGCATCTGCAAAGGCTTTGCCATCAAAAAGAAATTAGGAATCCACTGTCGGCAGTAGCCAACCATGCCCAAAAACATCCTGGCCTCCTTCTGGGTAGTAGGCGGATTCATTTTCATGATCACCTCCACTAACCCTGGTGACAACTTCCTCTTGCCTCTTTCGATTTGATTACCCAAATACTGTACTTCAGTCAGACAATATTGAAGTTTACTCAGCTACACCTTATGCCCATTGTCAGCCAGATGTTTCAGTAAGGCGTTAGTATCGTCCTTTCAAGCCTCTCGTGTTTCACATGCAATGAGGAGGTTGTCTATGTACTGGACTAACACTGAGTTTCGGGGCAGAATCAAGCTCTCAAGGTCATTTTTCAGTACCTGATTGAATATGGATGGACTTTCAATATACCCTTGAGGGATACGACACCATGTTAAGACACGATTCTCCAGAGAGAAAGCAAATAAAAATTGGCTTTACTCGTGCAATGGAATGGAGAAAAATGCCTGACAGAGGTCAATCACTGTGAACTATTTAGCCTCGCAAGGGATTTGAAATATCGCAGAAGGATTCAGTATCACGGGAAAACATGAAATCACAATGTTATTGACCTTGCTAAGATTTTGAACAATGCTATATTTCCAGCTCAGTTTCTGCAATCCCATGATGGGCAAGTTGCACAGGCTTCCCATGATCTCCTTTAGAATGCCCTGCACAATCATGGACTCAATTATAGGAGTAATCCCAGCCACCGTTTCTGGGTTCAGGCTGTACTGAGGCATTCTCGGACATTTTCCATTAGGCTTAATCTGTATGCGGACTGGCTCGACTCCTCGAATCAGTCCGATTTCCTCCCCAGAGAAGTCCCATACCACTGGAGAGAGGAAACATGGCTGTGTAATGGTTCTGATTAGGCAGCTTGAAAGCAATGTCCTCATCGTTAGACTACAATTCGATTCCCTTCGGCGTTCAATAGATGGTGCAATTAAATTTTCACAAGTTGTCATGCCTTAACAAACAGACTGGACTCGAATCACAAACCACGAACTGATGGTGATCCTTAAAGTTTCCGATTTTCACCGGCACTTCCTCTGTCAGAGGATTTGTCATTCTTTTGTTAGAAACTCCTACAACTTGGATTGATTTTCACGAGAGGGGGTAGATTTTGGACTACTGCAGATCTCACAGTATAAACGGTAGCAACAGTATCAATACAGAATGTAATGGGAGGACCATCTACGTCGGTTTCTACGTATGGTCCACTTTGGTCTACCTCTAGACTGTGCCAAGTGTATAGTCTTCCTCCATGCTCAGGCAATGTCATAAGGACGGGTCCTGATCAAATCCATCCAGCACTTCCATTAAGGGCATCTGATGGTAGGTTCGATTACCCTGCGAAATTCTCGGAGGTTGGCGCACTTGCACTAATTGGTTCTAATTCCCTCCCGCATTAAGAGATCTCGGTCTGGTCACTGTCGGTAACTGATTTACCCCATCTGCCACCTGCACGAGTTCTCCTTCCTGCACCTGATTTGCAGGATTTAGACGACACTCGCGCTTCCAATGCCCAATCTTGTGACAAAAATGACAAGCAGTGGTCTTTTTCAGGGTCGCAACATCTATCTCTGTCTTAGGATCTATGGGAACACCCCTTCCTCTTCTCTGTCCCGTCCATCCTGCGACTGATGTAACTTGAACACCTCCTGAAACAGTCCCTTGACTGCAAACTACTGTTCCCCCTGTTGCCTGCACCTGCTCTCCCGTCTGTGCATTTCGCATTTGAACCAACATCAACTTCTCTTTTATCCTCCTATGCTTGGAATCCACTCATCACTGAGGTACCTGGGGTATCATAGAATTTCATCCACAGACTTATTTTGCAAGCAGATTATGTGTTGCTGGATCATGAGGGTAACTTCCGGCCTCAACCCTGTCACCCTGGACTAGAATCCAGATACGCATTGAGCCAGCCCTGGTTTTACCGCTGACACGCCGCGTGAATCTCGGAGGAGAGGCTGCTGCCGCCGCAGCTCCCGAGGCCGGTAAACAATGACCGCGACTGCATCTGAGGGCCGGCAACCAGCAGCCGGCAAGTACAGCCATAGTTACAGCCGGTACCCGCTTCCGTAACCTCCCGCGGCCCTTTCGCCCTCCTATAGCCTGCCCGCCCGCACGCCCGCCAGCTTGCCGGTGCTGCCAATACCGCAGCGGCTCCCCTGCTCCTCTTGTGCAGGAGCCTGTTCCAGCTGGGGCGTGGTTGGTGCGTGGCTGGTGCATAGTGCATAGTGCACAGAGGGCGGACTTGCAGGGCCCAGGGCAACGGAGCAGAGAGGAGCAGGCATCCTTTTCAGCGCTCCTTTAGCACCCGTGTGGCGCCCTCTGCGGTCCAAGCAGGAGCAGGAGCTGGAGAGCTGGAGAGCCAGGAGTGTCGCTTGGTGCCCGGCCGGCCGGAGCCTTGCTGAAAACCACCAGATCCAGGCAGAGCCGTGCCAGAAGTGAGTGGCAGTGAGTATAGAGCACGCAGCAGGAGCGGGAACAAGGGCAGGGGCAGGGGCGGGCGCTGGTGTGGGTGAACGCATAGCATAGCGGAGCAAGTGCTTGGCGCACAGGGTGGTGGCAAAGTCAGCCAAACGGCCAGTGCAGCCAGCAAATCGCTTGCATTGCTTGCTGAACCCACTCGCCATCCCCCCCTTACCTTAGACCCCCTGCGCACCGCTCCACAGGGGACACTGGCCACCCCATAGCACACCCAACCTCCAGCAGAGTCCAAAGGGACTGGGAAGGGACAGGGCTAATGACAAAGGACGTGCCACAGCGCTATAGCAGTGCAACAGAGGACGCGCCAAAGCGCTGCAGCAGCGTAGCAGTGGGGTTACATTGCTGCAGCAAGGAGTCGGCCACAACCGGTTACAACGAAACGCAGTCTGGAACGAGGTCGGACGCCACTCTGGACAACGTGCATGAGAGCACATAACGCCCAACAGCACAACAGCACAACAGTACAAACAGCAAGTAAAGCTACCACACGACTTGGGACAACGCACATGAGAGTGAATAACGCAGAACAACTAGACAAGCTATTACACTACTCTGCCTTGACCGTCACAGTCGCTCATCTGCTCCCCCAAACCCAGCAGGCTCAATGAGGTCAGGAAGAACCAGAACGGCCATGTCACCCAAGTTAGGGGGGAGAAAAGGAAAGAAACAAAACCCTAGCGCTCAGCACAGCGCTGAATCAATACTCATTGCAACAGACGAGGACCAAAGTGAGACAATAGCACGGACACGACTTACTAATGCCACATGATCCAACCAACCCAAAATTCATACAAAGTTTAATTTCCTAAGGGATGCAGGCTCAGTCCTTTATTCCAGCAACACAACTCTCAAAGGCCTGCAATCTCCGCTGCTACCCCTACAAGCGCAAGCACCTGCTCCAAGCATATCGCCCTCAGACGAAGGCAGGCTGGACACCAGGGCAGCACAACAACAAGGCCAGCAACTACAAATCAAGCCTCAATCTCCAACGCACTCAACGGGGGCGCAAGCAGCAGGCAGCACATCCCCTGTGGCTCTCGCAGGAGCTCCCGAGTTGTCAGGGCTCTCCCCAATAAAAACAAGCCAAGAGGGCTATATACAGGGGACTCCAACCACGGAATACAAGACCCAAAAAACCTCTGCGCCACTACTACAACTTGGAGTCAGGGATGGGGACTGTGCAACCAAAAAAACCAAGGTTGCGAGCGAGGCCATAGAAGCCACAAGGAGAGGAAACGGGGAACAAATCATAGAAATTAACTTTAGCCCCACAACGAACACGACAACCAGTATCCACAGCACCCCGATCCAAACAACCCACTCAGCAAACACAAAATCTCCAACAACTCTGTTACTCTTAGCCCAAGGGAGCCCGCTGGCTCAGCAAGGAAGACCAAGTGCAGGGATTTCGGACACAAATCAGAAAGAGGATGGGAGGGCGATTATTTCCTACCTAAACACACAAGAATGGGAAGACATGCTCGCCACCTACTCACCAGACCAGGCACAAAGGGAGCACCCGACCCATGAGCCTCCCCGGAACCCATTGCGCACAAACCAGACCAAAAATGCTGCAAAGGAGAGTGCGCAAACAAAGGAACAAATTGCTGGCCCTTGGACTTCCTTATTAAACACAATACAACTGGCCGTTGAAGCACTGCAATTTCAATCAGAAAAGATGGAGATCCAGCTGACATTACTGAACACGTTGGCAGTCTTCACTGCAGGCATCGACGAGAAATTGGGAAACCTGAATGGCCTGATAAAAAGAGCGCAATCCGACACACACCTTAGCTGCAACTGCGAACAAATCGTCGACAAGTTATCCACCTTGCCTTTAATGCTAGGCAGCATGTTAAAGGACTTCAAAGGCGCAACAGCGGGAATCACAACAAAAGGCCAGGACAATCCCAACATCGTGGAGGGAACAACCAACGGACAGCCAATTGGTAAGACGCATATAGGCAACTCCAATGCGAACATCGACATGATAGGAGGGCCCGGTAATGGAGGATCACCAAAACTAAATGCCAAGCAACGTCGCCAACAGAAAAGGAAAGGGCGCAATCAAAAGCCCCCCACAAACGCAACAGCTTTCTTCCCAATCTTCTCAGGTTCCCACAACAAACGGGATATTAAATCAGGCGACCCAAGCAATCTATATCAAGCACAACCGTCTCTAACCATCTTAAAAAACTCCCCGGAACAAGGGGGTGCCCAACACAGATACTTGCAGCTTCGGCACATGCGGAAATTGGAGAAGAAAATGGACAAGGACCCCGATCTGGGGCATGTACAGAATACAATGAAGAAAACAGACAAGGTCTCACAACCATCGCGTTAACAACAAATCCAGTCAGAGGCCATAGTCAACAGTCAACACACTGTCAAGACCCGAGGAGAGAGACAGGGGCCTCATCCAACAAATCTGCATACCTTCAACAGCCAAGTGGAGAGGCGGGAGACTCGGGGGCCCCAAGGCCGACTGAAATAAAGCAAAAAGTCACCAACATGAGCTCAAACAACGGGCTCAGAAGAGAAGGTACTGGAAAGATAGACAGTCCAAACCAGAGCCTAAATGGTCTATTATATCAATCAATGACTGCCCCAGCTGGAGGGTCCCGGACAAAGGGACTCAGGACGGGGCGCAAGACATAAAACAAACATTCCCCAAGTTGACAACATCCAAGGCAAATCCAAGGAACTCTATGGCAGAACCATCAAGCAATAAAGTGAAAACTCAGCCCAAAGAAGAAACCAGCTTCACATTTCAACCCGCACCGATGACCAAAGTAAACCAACATCAGCTGGCAACACAAACATTAAGTACCAGGCAGCAAGAAATAGAGGCTCTGGTATTCCACCCCCTATACACTTCTAAGGGCCATCAGGATACACTAAACCGGGGTAACCTTTTAAGACTAATGAAGGCAATCCCAAATCTCGCCAGTATTAGGTCAGAGGACCTACTCTCCATAGAGTTCATACACACCGCCAATCCTCAAAGACCAGAGGCCACAAAGACAACGTGAATCACAAGCAAAACTGCAGAGACAATCCTAGCAAATCTGGACACATTCCACAATTGGGGCATTGATATCGCCCCCTACCAAAAACCAGCCTATCCACTCCCACTATTACACAACGCAAGCCCTGGACCCACAATACATCACGCACACTCAAACAGTGTACTTAGAGGTGCTCAGGGCAGATCTCGACAGCAGAGTGTTAGTAGTCAGTGGGATCAACAAGAAATACCACGGAGGGTAGCCGCCTCCACAAGTCAAGGATTTAATAGGGAAGCAATTTACCGCACTATAATCATACGCACAGAGGATGAATGACGCTACTCACAGGACGAAGCCCACAGTAGGGCAAAGGGGACCCCTCTTAGTCTTTGCTCATGGAATATCAATGGCTTAGCAACAAAAATAGATGACCCAGATTTCCTGAGCTATGTTAGAACTTTCGACATAATCTTGCTGCAAGAAACTTGGCTCATGGATGCTCAGCACATTCAGGGCTACATGTGCTTTGCTACACCAGCAACAAGGACCAGCAGATCTGGACATCCCTCTGGGGGGCTGGCCACCTACATTTCCACGATGAGCATACCTTCAGTAACCCCTATGGGCTCGACGTCAACTGCAACAACAGCAGTCACAATTATTATCTCCCTCCAGGGCGAAGAAACGGAGGTGTGCCTAATCAACTCATACGTTAATCCCAAACGTAAAGCAAAAGACTCAAAAAAACTCACTGATCAAGTGGCAACGTACGCCATAGAGATGGAAAAACCGATGTTTATCCTGGCAGGGGACCTAAACCAATATCTTATTGGATCAGCTGAAGGTGAGGAGGTATCTATTCAAAATGGCATCTATAACATCCCCACACAATGCGCTCCATCGCATGGAAGAAAAAAATTCTGCAAAAGCGGCCTTCTTGATGACCTAGAGCATCTAAACCTTCGAGCAGTAAACGGAAGATTCCCGGATGACTCACCTCCAGTCGATTCATTTTACTCTGCAACAACAAGCTCTATACTGGACTACACCTTTGCAAGCCTCTCTCTGTTCCCATACATCCTTGGGTTCAGAATGGGGGACAAGGGCGACAGTGATCATTGCCCTCAGGAACTTCAGCTAACAGTCACTGTACCTGGATCTATTAGGCCAGATTTAACCTTGGGGCCTATTTACACCTCCAACCTAAGAAGGATCAAATGTAAAACAAACAACATAAATTCTCAGGCCGAAGCTGCAATCCAACTTTATAAATCTCAAGCATTCAGCCAAGAAGACCAAATTGCCCATTGGGGACAGTTCACCGCAACACTATTAGAACAACACGCAGTCACTTACCCCATAAAAGATAACTTCCAGAAAACATGTCAAAAATATAGAATTCCGAAAGACCAAAGAACACAGCTTAAGTCCCTCAAAAAATCAATAAATACAACTCTGCGTATGCTGAGAAGACTCCCAGGAAATGACAGCGCACAATCTTCCTTGAAAGTCCAAAGGGCAGCACTGAAAAGACTGAAATGGAACATTAGCAGAGACCAAGAGAACGCAACCTGGGCAAAACTCTTACATGATACAAACTGTAACGACAGCGCCCGCTTCTGGAAAACCGTGAACGGGATAATCAACCCTCATCAAGAGGGCATCGCGTCACACATCTCGGAAGCTAATTGGGTAAAATTCCTTACTATTCACTTCAATAACCAAATGGGAAGCGCCGGAGCACAAACTCATAACAGCTGGACATCAGATGAACAAGCTGGAGTATTTACCACTGAGACGAGGGAGCAGAAGCTACCAGCCACAGGAAACACATCATCATGCACAGCTAGCAGCCCCCTGCCACTCCTAATTAAAAAACAGATTGCTAAAGGGAGGAAAGAAGGGGCCCCGGGACCTAATGGCATTCCACCTGCAATGTTCAAAGCAAAGTCGGAGGATTGGGCTGATATCCTGCAACCTCTCTTTTTGGAAGTCAGGCTGCTAAACAGAATACCGGAATCTTGGAAGGGCTCGACAATTGTGCCAATCTACAACAAGCATTTGCAATGCACTAGGTCTCGCATTTTCAAAACTTTGACCTATTGGTATTGTAAATGACAATGCCTTTTATTATTGCAGGTTTTTTAAATACATAAATAAAAGGCATTGTCATTTATAATGCCAATAGTACAAAATCTCGCAAATTCACAATTTACCACGTTTGTATGCCTGCTGTAGAGATCCGATTGCAACTTGCAGGTTACAAGTTATATTTCCTGCAGAGGGGAGACATGTTCGATTACCACGCTAATTTAATGAGTTGGTTAATACTGTGATATGATAATGAAGCGCTTAGGTAGATTGTGATACGAAAGAAATGTCAAGCTTATGTATATAAACTAAAGCTGACATTTAGTTCATTCTGAAGCAATTTTTATGTTTTCAGATAAAAAAAACGGAGGCATAAGGAAATAAGATGACGATCAAACAATGCAGTCAAATTGAGATGCCAGAATCTGCAGCCTGGGTCTGCTGGCTCACAAGTCAGCAATGTCGTTTTGATTCCATAGATTGCCCTCGTACCAGCAGAGTCTTGCACTAACATTTAGACCAAGTACCGGTGCATGACGTCATATTTGTGTTCGTCAGTGCACATATTGGTGCAAAACGGCCAGTGCACTCAATGTAAATCGGCTTTGTTCTGCCCTTTTGTATCATAGTAGACGTGGAACGTGATCCGAATTTTCAAACCTTAAATACAGCCTCACGCACTGAGAGGTGTCGGTTTCAAAGTAATTATTAATGCCTAGAAAATATTTCAAAAGATAAGCCAGAGGGTGGAAAAAGTAACGGCCTTGACATCATATCAAAACTGAAACATAGGTCGATTTGTAGGTGTTAGAAGGAAAGAGCAGCAGGTAGTAGCGCCTATGTTGAGACCTGTATTCCAGGCGCATGCAGAGAATACAGGGGCGCGCGGTATTAAGAAGTTTATGGAGGTGACTGGAGATGGTTCTGGAGGGCTCTGAATGGGCTCTGGAGCCTCTAGAAGTGGAACGTCAGAAACCACATCTCCAGCCTGAACCCACAGAGCTACCTTAGACTTAAGGGACTTGTGAAAGCCGAGCTATACACTTGGTTTTGCATGATTAAGCCTTAGAATAAGAGCATGACCGAGGCACGGCTGTCACATGGGTCAGTCCTCATATCGATTCAGATTTTTCAGCATAGACCATGGTGTTTAGTCAAATGCCCAGCAGTCGCAGTATACAAAACAGTGTAAAAGTACAAATGTCTGTCCCCGAAGCTGGATCCGTGGTCTCCCCTCTGCGTCTCGAAGCAAGGGTCGTGGTGAAGTAAATTTGACACGGTTACACCATGGACACTAACCGGCCATTTCCACCAATCAAACGTTACATTGCACCTGCGAGAGTTCACACACTATAAACTGACTCGATCACATGTAGCACACACTGCAAACTGACTCGCCTCTAAGTGCTATCTAAGGAAGTACTAATCACACGCATAGCACACACTGAAAACTGACTTGCCTCTAAGCTCTACCTCTCGAAGTACTAATCACATATAGCACACATTGCAAACTGACTCGCCTCTAAGCGCTATCTCAGGAAGGAACCTGGCTTAATGAAAGCTCTGATCCAGACGTTGTTGCCGCCCTACCATCTAATTACACCATTGTCCGGAAAGATAGAGGCAATCAAGTAGGCGGCGGAATAGCTATCATTTTTAAAAACAACTATCAATGCAAACTGGTCAACCTACCATTTGAGAACTGTGAGGCAGCGCTTTTCAAGTTGTCTTTGACCCCTCATGTCACTTTCTCTGGCATTCTCGCTTACCGTCCTCCGGGGTCTGCGATCTCCTGGGCAGCATCCTTCCCTGAACTTATTGCCCCATTTCTGATGAATACTTCCAACTTCTCTATCCTAGGCGACCTAAACTTACATTTAGATGATTCAGCATGTAAAACCAGCGTAAATTTTATATCAGACATGGAAGCTCTTAATATTCACCTTCACAACTCTGGTCCCACGCACAGAGGTGGTCACTTATTGGACCCCATTTTTTCAAACTTACCTAACTTGCACTGTTCCCCGGCACTTCCGTTATGCTGGTCTGAGCACTACATCATTAAATTTAGCGTAAGATCCCCAGAGTATTCCGGTTCTCCTGTTCCCACTCAGAAGACCTCAGCTAGGAACTGGAAAAAACTGAACATCACCGTCTTAAATGAACTTCTACACTCTCATCTACCGGTTTCTAAACATACGGTGGACACACTTGCCGTGTCAGTGCAAGACTGGCTTCTGAATGCCATTGACACCTGCCTCCCTGTTTCCCTAAAAAGAAATTTTAATCATCGTATCCCGGCACCGTGGTTCAATGAAGAATTAAAAACTGAAAAAGCCAAATGCAAGGTTTTGGAAAGGAAATGGAGAAGGGACTACGCCTTAGAATCTAAAAATATCTACAAAAAAGCAACTAAAGCCTATCACAAGCTATGCAAATCAGCTCGTGCAAATTATGTATCTTCCACCATTACTAATGCTTTGAACTCTTCGAAAACTCTATTTAATATGGTGAAAGAGTTGGCAGGATCAAAAATTCAATCCAAACCTCCCCCACTAAATAAAAAACAATGCGACGAGCTGCCCAACTTTTTTGTGCAAAAAGTTGAAGATATCTACTCGGAAGTAGCCAATAAACATACTCATGGCCTCCCCCTAAAGCAACATGATACCCTTTCTCAATGTACACCCACCCCGACCCCAAGGGCATTGATCCTTTCCAATCAGACTCCTATGATCACACCCTTTCCAAACTGTTTGCACTCATGGCCCCTCCTAAACCTCGATTCTTTTAACAAACTTTTACATAGCATCAAATCCGGGTCACCTAGGGACCCTTTACCTATCTCGGTGCTCCAACGATTAGAGTCGTCATCCCTGCAAACCATCATGGATCTTCTGAATCTCTCATTACAAGAAGCACTAGTTCCATCTGATTGGAAACACGCCATGGTGTTCCCTCTTCTAAAAAAGGCCAACGCAGATTCTGCTGTGTTATCGAACTATCGACCCATTTCATTACTACCGGCCTTCTCTAAGATCCTTGAGAAGCACATTCACTCCCATCTCTCCTTCTTTGTTGAAGCTCAAGGCTTACTTCACTCATCGCAATCAGGCTTCAGAGCTGGTTTCTCTACTGAAACTACACTATTGGGAGTCATGGAAAGACTACGGCAACATCTGGATGATGGAGAGACAGCTGCCCTTATCCTATTGGATTTAAGCGCGGCATTTGATACCGTGTCTCATTCCATCCTTGCAAATACTCTGAGATCACTAGGCATTTGCGGTCCGGCTCTTAAATGGCTAATTTCATTTCTGGCCAACCGTACCTTCCAAGTCTTTTCTGAAGAGGGCAGCTCTGAAATCCATTCATCACCCTATGGAGTCCCCCAGGGCTCTGTTCTTAGCCCTCTGCTCTTTAATCTGTATGTGAGGCCTCTAGCCGCTAGCTGAAGAGGCAGGTCTGACTTTGTTCTCCTATGCAGATGACTCTCAAATCATCTTCTCCCTCTCTGCAGTGAGAACAAATGGGCAGTCCCCTCTTCAATTTGGCCTGAGAAAAATTGCATCATGGATGCAGTCGAATTGTCTCAAGTTAAATGGGGGGAAAACGGAGGTGCTCATCCTCGGTAAAGACAAGGATCTTTGGAGCCCACAACATTGGCCATGTGAGATGGGTGTTTCTTGCCTCAGCCCGCCTGCCAAGTTCGTAACCTGGGCTTTACCATCGATGACTCGTTATCAATGCACGCCCAGGTGGTGAAGGTAGCTGCCACTTGTTTTTCCATCCTCAAGTGGCTCAAGAAGATCATTTGGATGCTACCAGAGTCCACCAAAAGAACGGTAGTCCAAGCTCTAATTACATCAAGACTGGACTATGGCAACGTTCTTTATCTCGGCGCTAACAAAGAGGTGGCACGCAAGCTGCAGATGGTCCAAAACTCCGCAGCCCGACTTCTCCTCCAATTGCCTAGGACCGCCTCTGTTTCCAACCATTTGCGAGACTTGCACTGGCTCAGGGTGGAAAATCGAATTCAATTTAAAGCTCTGACCTATATGTTTAAGATCAAAACTGGAACTGCACCACACTACTTACGTTCCCTAGCCAAACTGTATGTCCCGTCCCGCTGCCTACGTTCATCCTCTCAGGGAAGGTTCTCCGTTCCCAGATTTAGGCTTTCTCGAATGGGTGGGCGCTCTTTTTCCTTCCTTGGTCCTTCACTCTGGAATGCCCTTCCCACTGCCATCCGGAACGAAGCAGTCTACGCTCAATTTCGTAAAGCACTAAAGACCTGGCTCTTTAACAAATGATTTTGCTACCAAATCTTAACATCTGGTCTTTGTTCTGCTTGGCGCCGGGAAACCCTTTTTGGGTAGGTGTTGCGCCTTACAAATTAAATAAATAAATATAAATAAATAAGTACTAATCACAGGCATAGCACACACTGAAGACTGACTCGCCTCTAAGCTCTACCTCTCGAAGTACTGATCACACGGATAGCACACACTGCAAACTGACTCACCTCTAAGCTCTACCTCTCGAAGTACTAATCACACGCATAGCACACACTGCAAACTGACTCGCCTCTAAGCTCTTCCAGTGATTCAGATCACTAGTTCTATAATGGGTGCACTTTCCCTTGTTCACACAATTTGCAGTGAAGACCTCCATACATTGAAGGGGAGGGGGCATGCTGTGCGCAGGGCCCTGTCTCCACTTTGCTGTATATACCATATCTGCTGAGTGGAATGATGCTTCCACTTTTGGCCCGGTGTCTGTTCTCCCGTCAGTAGGGGAGCGGCTTCCTCATGTTCCCTGGTACGAGGGGGGCAGGTGGGGGCCTGCAATGGCAGCGCAAGCAGCAGCTGCATAAGCCCTTTCTCCTGAGGGGCGGGAGAAGGAGGCAGCTCGATTTGCAGAGAAAGCGGCTGTCTGCCATAAACATCAAGCGTGGCATGCCGCTGCATAATAAAGTTTAATTTTAATAAAGAAATAATTTAGTGAGCTGTGCTATCAGAGAGGTGAAGCAGGGTGTTGTAAATAGTAAAGTAACAAGGAAGTAGTCCCTAAATGAATAGTTAACGCCGAGCAGTGGAACTAAACTGTAGTTGGTCGGTGCTGCTTCCTGCAAAACGGAAGGAAAACGGAAGTGAGGTATCGGACCACCAGCCAATCAATGAGCGAGATAAGAAGAGCAATGCCAGATGTAACCAATGGCAAGCGAGAAAACAAATAGAAACGCAATGGGTGGAGTTTCACCACTAATACTGATTACTTGATGCCTCGGAGAGGCAGCGCATGCGCTGCCTATGCGAGACCTAAAAAAGGAGATAAGGCCGAGCCTAATAACTACCGCCTAGTAGCTGTGATAGATAATGAAGCGAAATATTTCGCGGGCACCATACTAGAGGAGCTTACATCCTGGGCTGAGGCGAATCATATAATACCGCTAAACCAGACTAGCTTTCGCAAAATGGCCAGCACATCAACAAATATCCTGACAATCTCTCTACTGATCGACGCAGCAAAAACCTCTAAATTACCTTTACACCTATGTTATATTGACTTCAGTGCCGCATTCGATAACGTAGAGAGGGGCAGACTGTGGGAGAAACTGGCGCAATGGGGCATACCACAGCCCATCTTAAACATTCTGTCGCTTCTACATACGGATACCTGGGTGCAGGTGAAACTAGGTGGAGGCATCCACCTCTCCTCGAAAGTTCCCACAACAAAAGGACTGAAACAGGGTTGTGTGCTCGCACCAACCCTGTTCAATTTATTCATGGCCGACCTTCCAAAGGCGCTCGATGCCTGCAACTCCCATTCACCCAAAATAGGAGGGAAAACATTAACCAATCTTATGTATGCAGACGACGTAGTTCTGCTTAGTCACACTTATGTTGGCCTCCAACATCTATTGACGGAAATGCAGAATTACGCTACAGAAAACAACTTAAAAATAAATCTGAGCAAGACTCGGACAATGACAATAAACAACAACAAAAAAAACTTGCAGAGGAACTGGTTCATGGGCGGCACTAAACTTGACCCAGCTCATGAGTACAAGTATCTAGGGGTCACAATCGACAAGGAAGGGTCGTTTAAGCACCAGAAAGAGGAAATAAAAAAGAAAGGACTGATGATAGCCCTATCGATGAAAAACCTTGCAAATAAATTGATGGGGCCGACTTTGACCCCACTGCTGAAGGTAGTCCAGGCCAAACTTCTCCCCTCGATCGCCTACGGCAGCGAGGCAATGCAGGGAAGAGACGCTAAGGATCTGGACAACACACAGGTCAAAGCATACAGAACCATGTTCTGCCTTCCGCCCTATACATCACCTGATCAAATAAGGCTGGAGTTCGGTCTACTACAACAAGCCTTAGCCAGGTACGGCTCTTAAATAATCTGTTGGCATAAGATAAGAAGTGCCACTACAAACACGCTAAATTACCTGCTGTGGCATAACATACAGTACAGGGAGTACTCCCAAGCCAGAAACTACCTCCAGCTAGCCCTGGAAACTACCAAACTCATGGGACTTTGGGACACACAACTCGGCAATTTAACCTTTAAAAAACGAGTCTGGAAGTCCATAAAACAAATTTCCTTGGTGGAGGACAAGGCTAGCTTCTCAAAGAGATCTCATGCCTGGATGACCTTGAACTCCTACAAATCTCTTGCTTCACAAACATTCTTCAACCAGGGATATCCTAAAGCCATAAAAATGAACTTTCTAAGGCACAGACTGGGAATTTTTCCGTGTGCTCAGCATCTCCCACCATGGCTGAGGACAACAGTACAAGATACGTGTAGGTTGTGCAACATCAAGCAAGGAGACATTTTACATCTAATCTGCTCATGTAAGGAACTGCACCAAGAACAGCAACAGCTCCTAAAAATACCTCTCAAGCAGAAAGGCACCCGCACCAGGAGACAAGCAGTGCTAGCCTGTTTAAACCCGGAAAACACACAATTGAATTGTAGATTTGTAAAATTTCTTACACTGGCAGAACAAAAAATGCCCAAAATACCGAAAACTTGATACACCAATCACAACGTTCTGACGCTGCAGGTCGTCCTAAAGAAGGGCAGAGGCCTTTGTCAGACTACGCTAAGGACTGACCACCTGCACCATAATGGAAACTTCGCAAGAAGTTCAGATAACCTGTACAACATACATAACACGATCTTGGTTAATGGGCAAGCACGGCTGGAGCAAAAAATCTGTGACTGTAGTACCCAGCGAACTAAGGACATTTATCAATACTACTATTATCAATCCAGATTCTGATTTTAGATTACAGGGAACCTTCCTTACCTCTGGTAGTACCAAGCGAATTAAGGACATATGTTAATACCACTATTATTAACTCTGATTTTAGAATGTAAGGAACCTCCCTACCTCTGGGTTTTAACTGGTTTTATTAGAAGATTTTCGTTTTATAATTACAGTGCTTAAAAAGGTAGCAAAGGTGGATGAAACTACATTGAATGTTCGGCAACATTTTTTATTCTTTTAAGTGCTAATATTGCAATGGTTTTAGTTAACTATGCAAAAATAAAGAAACTTGAACTTGAAACTGTCACAAATATTGATTCGAATTGTCCCATATCCTTAGGGTCGAGTGTGTCTAACCCGCTGTACTGCCTAAGGGCTTGCAATAGCCTTTCGTAATAAACATGCACTGACTCTTTAGGTTCCTGGGTCGTTCAATTTATCTTAACCCAATCTATGTCTTGAGGGGCTATTTTGGACTTCAACCATGTGATCACCTGATCGTACTTTTTCATAACCATTGGTGAAGGACCATGGGTTACTGGATCCCTCTATGGCTCAGCAGCAGGCCACTCAATAGTGATTTTGCAAGCAGACCACAGATCACTAGGAACCACAATTTCGAACAAGGTATTCAAGTCAATCCACAACACCTTTGAGATCTTAACAAAGAGATCAACTTGCTCATACCACGCAGCAGGCTTCTTCCTTAGCCTGGGGAAATCATTCGTAAATGCAGCTAGGTCACCTCTACTCCAAGGGACATGCACATACCCTCTACTAGGCACCTCCTATAACAGATATGCCTCGACTCCCTGTGCCCCCCCTCATGGAGGTGGTGTTTCCCCCTTGCCTTTCTCGCACTCTTCTTCTTTGACCATATTTCCTCCCACTTATCCAGCATACTCCAAACCCTTATTCCTATAACCAGCTCTCAGATGTGTGTCTTCAATCCCGTCACTCTCTTTTCCTCCAGCTCTTGGTTACTGTAGTTAAGCCTATGATTTCCTGTAACATTTTCGTTCAAGACAAGTCTAATCCATTTCTCTGAGCCAACTTTGATAACTCCTCATGCGCTCGCCTTACCCTGCAGGTGGCATCCTTCGCTACAAACAACAGGTCATCTGACTCATAGGTCTCTATTCTGTCCAAAGGTAAATTCCTACTGATGATCTCGTCGACCTCAGCCTTAGGCCTCACCACATCCAATAGCTTCGATTTCACTGCAGCCTTGATAGTACCCTGATTAGATGTCTTACTCTGACTCTCCTTGCTATTGTTGTGGTCTCTCAACCTCGAGGAGAACAACATCCTGGGCCCTTCCCAGTCCGGCTTCCGCAGCAACCACAGCACCGAAACCGCCCTCATCGCCGCCACCGATGACATCAGGACCCTGCTAGACAACGGAGAAACAGCAGCCCTCATCCTCCTGGACCTATCAGCCGCCTTCGACGCGGTCTGCCACCACACACTACGAACACGCCTTCACGACGCCGGGATCCAAGAGAAGGCCCTGGACTGGACCACATCCTTCCTTTCCGGCAGAACACAAAGCGTCCGCCTCGCCCCCTTCCGATCCAAGGCCACCAAGATCATCTGCGGCGTACCCCAAGGCTCCTCCCTCAGCCCAACGCTGTTCAACATCTACATGGCACCCCTCGCCCACGTCGCCCGACAGCACAACCTCAACATCATCTCCTACGCCGACGACACCCAGCTGATCCTCTCCCTCACCAAAGACCCTCACACCGCCAAAGCCCACCTCCACGAAGGAATGAAGGCCGTCGCCGAATGGATGAGGACCAGCCGCCTGAAGCTGAACTCGGACAAGACGGAGGTCCTCATCCTTGGTTCCAACCCTTCAGCCTGGGACGACTCCTGGTGGCCAACATCACTGGGAACAGCCCCGCCACCCACCGACCACGTACGCAACCTAGGGGTCATCCTCGACCCCACCCTCTCCATGACTAAGCAGGTCAACGCCGTTTCCTCATCCTGCTTCAACATCCTCCGAATGCTCCGCAGGATCTTCAAGTGGATCCCCACCGAAACAAGAAAAACAGTCACCCAGGCCCTCGTCACCAGCAGGCTAGACTACGGAAACGCCCTCTACGCAGGAACGACGGCTAAGCTCCTGAGACGGCTGCAACGCATCCAGAACGCCTCTGCACGTCTTATCCTCGACATCCCCGACGCAGCCACATCACACCCCACCTGAGAGACCTGCACTGGCTCCCTGTCAACAAGAGGATAACCTTCAAGCTCCTCACCCACGCACACAAAGCACTCCACAACTCTGGACCAGCCTACCTCAACAGACGACTCAGCTTCTACACCCCCACCCGCCAGCTCCGCTCGACCAGCCTCGCCCTCGCCACAGTCCCCCGCATCTGGAAAACGACCGCCGGCGGCAGATCCTTCTCCCACCTCGCCGCCAAGACCTGGAACACCCTCCCCACCAACCTCCGACAGACCCAAGACCTACTGGCCTTCAGAAGACTCCTCAAGACCTGGCTCTTCGATCAGTAGCAGCACCACCCCCCTCTTCCCCCAGCGCCTTGAGACCCTCGCGGGTATGTAGTGCGCTTTATAAGTGACATGATTGATTGATTGATCTCAACCAGGATTCCAAGTCTGAAACATCTAAGACATGCTGACTTCCAGCGGCTCCCTGACTCATATTTGCTTCCGAGGCTGCACCAATTGGTCCTCTCACTGGAGTTTCCCACATCCGTAGGTCTGAACTAGTACTTGTCATGGGTATGGCCCGTATAGTACTAGAACCAATGCGTACTCCTGAAGGATCATCAGTAGCTGCTAAAGGGGTACTAGATTCCCCAGGCACTAGAGATGGACAATTCTCACTCGTGCTCCCTGTTCTCCGCAATCCAATCGCTTCAACCTGTATGGGCTGACTCTCACTAAGGCTTCCCACTGAGCTCGGGTCATACACAGGAATAACAGGACCAATAGAACCGGTACTGTAACAGCTTCCGGTAATCGTGACACAGTGTTAGCTCCATTCTGTTCCATACCTCCTAAGGTGGACACTCCTGTCCCCCTACTCCTGCAGATATCCTTCTCACAACTCCCGTACCAGGACCCACTTGAGCTGTTGCATTTCTCATGTTTTCTGCACTTCCCAAGTCTCGCTCCCGTCCCCTGATTGTGGACTGTAAGGTGGAGGACTCTCAGATAACAACCCATCCAACAAGCTGTATTTGTTGTCACTACTGTCACTTCCAGTTGCCTTTTTACTCCTTTCGTGGGGACCTCCCTCTTCTACCAGCACCGGATATAACCTTTCTCCTTCTATGGTAAGCACGCTCCGTTTCTGGAGCTGTGAATTCTGATATGACCTCACAGTTTTCTTTATCCTCCCTTCGTATTTCTACCTCTGTTTATCATGTGATGCGCACATCCAAGCATCTAACACTTCAAACTGTGTTGGTCTAGGCAAAGGATGCAGCGCAAACATTGATCCTCTTAAGTGATGCAATACATCCAATTAAAATGAATCAAAGTGTGGAAACGACAATTCGCCCTCCTTTTCCGTGATCTTATGCCATTTTTGAAGCCAAATTAAAGTATGGAGCCCAACTTTTGTCGCCATATAATGTGCTAGAGTATCCTCAGGTGGCGCCTCTTCACCCACTCGAGTAACAACCAGTTCATCACCCCTGAACAAATCTCGCAACACCCTAAAACATCGCATGATTTCAATTGCAATTTGTTGTTCAGAATATTGCGACGGAACAATCCTTTTCCAACCACAACTTCCCGATGACTACCAACCAATCCCAGCGCGGCGTTACATCAACCGACCTATCGCAGCGCGACACTCTCTGATATCACCTTCACTCCTCCCAGCGGCTCACCCTCCTTCACAATTTCTCCTTACGCATTCACTCACACAATCGTCTTGAAATCCATAATTGTCTGCCACCTAAAAGATCGATAGAATTTAATCATCCAAGAATATTCACACACAGTAACCCTCGAGCTTCGCAGTTCACCGGAATCAGTATAGTTCACCCCTGTACACAAGGTCAACTAAATGATTCCTATACGTCCCATTCATACAAAGTTCCCTGTCTTAGGTGGAACTGCTGATGACGTCTCACGACAACTCCTCAATTCTTCGGTCATACAATCACAATCTCAATCTCGGTGTCTTCTACACCTTTAATATATCCCAGGATCTTAACCCACTTTGGGGCCTGCAACGCAAATTTCAATCCTTGGACCACGTCCTGCCCAAAACCACATTCACTCGACTCTCACTTCAACTCCACAAAACATCACACAATCAAATCATTCCCGCAATCTAACACACAACATACACCCTATTATTACACACCATCCAACTCCGTCAGTCTCCGCCGGATTCCGTCACCTTCTGTTCTCAGTCATTGAGCTCTATTTTGGGGCTTTTGGGGTTCTAGGTTCCACATTTTTAGACTAATTCTAGATTTTCCCCTCGCTTCATGTGCTAACCATCCTACACTGCTACCAACAGAAAGGGCCAAGCCCATAAGTTCTGGACCTGTTCTACAGACACAATCCGATGGATCTTGTTAGCAACATGAAAGCGTAGAGGGGAAAAAATATTGTTATTAAGCCAATCAATTAACCAAAAATTTTCTTTGGACACATAGTAACCACGGACAACTATGTAAGGTTAGTTTGATTTATTACAAAGCCAAAAATAACTGAACATAAAGACACCTCAAGACGAGAGTGTAGAAATACATCCGAATTAGCATAAAGCCAAATCTGCGTATCCAATTAAGACGATGTAGTATAAACAATACAATTATTTCAAGAAGCAGGATGCAGAGGATCAGAAAGCATGAGTCCAAATTACCCTGCATCAAGGGTTGGTGCGTAAAAGCATTAATCTATCCCTAAACTAACACTAAAGTGACATCCCTACTTGAGCGGCTTCAGGAACAAAGGTAAAAGGTGTCAGCCTTTGGAGTCTTCCTAATTAGTCTCTCCACAGTCAATGGGTCATGTAACATAAAGCTACTAAGACAGAGCTTGCTCTCAGATGCTATCTCTCCAAAGGCAGAAGAAGAAGAAGTGGGCTCTTTCCCTACCCCCTTTATTACATTATTCATAGATAACATTCCCAAGATTCATTGCAGATCACGCCATCTGCTCTGGATACAATCCTAAAGGTGGTTTTCTATGGGACGACGGTGTTCTTTCCTTGAAACAGTTTGTACTTGGTTCCCAGGCCCTCTCCTGTGTGAAGCACAACGTCCTTCCTTTATCGACTCAAGCCTCATGATGTAACTTCTTCTCTCCTCGCCTGACTAGTAAAAAAAAGACATTATTCTAGCTAACAAGAACGCTTCTTTCACCTGAAACACAAAACATGAGAAAGAAAACTTCCACAGCACACATGAAATTCAGACTGTTAATTCTAAAGCGAGAGTTTCCAGGGAACTGCATTTCAGGCCTACAAAGTTCGGCTAACATAAGAAAACATCACAGAAGCTTTACGAATTTGCATGACAAAATAAGGCACTTTAAGTTAATGCATTTGCCTACATATAAATGACACAATTAATAAACATAGTTAATACACTAATAATTGTCAATTTCACAACACAAGTTCTTCGCGATAATGTTTTCTGCTAGTTACATTCTCTTTCTACGTTATTTTCTCCCTGTTACTTTTCAATGGCCTAAAATACATGACGTTTCAAGTTAATACATTTCACAACTCTAACACTTTATATTAATACGACAAAAGATTATATGTGGGTGTGCCCCACTTGTGATTATAATGCACCCCCACAAATAAAATGTGATTTCCGCTATATCAGCACTAACCGAGGTCATCGGTTTGCACTTGACTAGGACCAAGGAGAGATTTAAGACTAACCATGATGGAGCGCTGATCAGATACAGAAACTAGGTTTGTCCCGATCTGAATTATTATTTTTACCTTCTGACTTAGTCTCTGAAATGGAAGTCGAAAATCCTCAGCAGGGCAAGGCAGAAGGCTGCTGAGAAGGGCTCCATTAGGCCAGATGGCCGTTGGACGAGGTCCCAGTGAAGCTGTTGACCTTTGGTGGGAAATCTCTGAGCAGAAGAAATTCAAAATTCGCGCCCAAGGAACGTCCCTCGCCGGCAAGTTAATTTTGGCATCTTCGCCCAGTGAAGATTTCTACATTTGGACTTAGGGCCTGATTTAGATTTCAGTGCACGGGTTACTCCATCACAACAGTGACAGATAACCCATCCACCGAAATATAAATCCCATAGGATATTATGGGATTTATATTTCGGCGGACGTGAGAGTCACTTTTTTGGAGCTCAGATTCCTCCTGCGGGACAAGGCTGTAAGCTGTAGCCGAACAGGGATCCACAAGGCCAGACAACAACTCTGTGATGTCACGCTGAGGCAGATTTGCTACTGCGGAAAAGCTCTGAAGGGGAGCAACCAGAATCTTTGACTCAGCAGCAACGCACCTTCACCCGATTGACTTGGTAGATGTGCCCCATTTGGAGGTTTTTGCAGCCCAGGTTTTTCACAATGGTGGGAGAAGGATACTTTGACACAGCCAAGGTCCCAGGACCTCAGAGACAACATTCAGGGGCTCAACAATCACTCCAGTAGAAGCCACCAGCAGGGTTAAGGGCATGACCAGTTGGAACTGGTTGGCTGGGCTCTTCAGGAAAAGGGCTTCTAGCAGCTTGTTGTGTCCCTGTAGCTTAACTAGAGGTCAGTCAGCTGACCCTTGGAGTCCACTTCGGTGTCCTGTATACAAGTGGGAGCAGGTCCATGCCCTTCAAGTCTCCTCACAGGTCTCAACAGCAGGTGCAGTCCTTCTATCATCTACAGGTCCAGTAGCATTCTGAAGAGGTTGTCCAGGTGTGCCACATTTATGCCTGGCACTAGCTTGTGTGTGGGGGTGATACCTGGCCCATCCCTAACCAATATGATAAAGTTCCCAGGGGTACACCCACCCACATTTGCAGCACTTCCTGTGTGCCTTACTGCAAACAAACCCCCAGTGCCCCTCTCTACATAAACCTAATATGGCAGAACCTTTCTTCCCCTGTGCAGAGCACCTATGCCCACCCCAGAGGTGTGGCCATGTAAATCAGCAACCTCCCCCTATGGTCACTCTAAAGCAGTTCTGGGCCAGCTTCTTTCCCTCTGAGATTGGTGCCTGGCTGATTAGGTGGACAAAAAAGGACCCTTGCCCAGGTCTCAACTAACATTTACCTGTGGCAGGGTAGACCTCTATGAAGTTTTTTTAAGGTCATGGGCACAGCCAAGTTGGTCGTTCGGCCAGAGGAACAGAACACTTCCTCACACCCAAGGCCTTTTTTCTCAACTTTGAGATTCACACCTTATCAAAGGGCTATTCAGCTCCTGGATCATAGTTGGAAGCTCATGCAAACGGGCTTCTCGAGGTTTTAGGCAGGAAACAGGTGATTTTCTAAAAAACCCTGTTCTAAAATATGTATTACAAATTTGACTTTACCAGTGAATTGGACTTATAATAAATATTTTTAAAAGCCCTAGAATGAACCTCGGCCTAGATGACATTATTGAATTTAATACTGTATTATGGAACAGTTAATCCTGCTGAAGTGAAAATAGCTTTTGGGGTCTTGTCGCTGTAAGGGCATGTTTAGCATTAAACTTGTAAATGTCCGATTTTTTTTAAATACCATGCACCCTCCCTTATGGGCATTAAGGCTTAATTTGGGTGACATTCATTTTTAAAAGGGGGGTTTAAGCCTATCAAAAGAAGCTATTTTAACAGGCCAAACTGCACAGACAGGCTAAAGAGGGAGGCCTGCAGTCAGGTTTGTACTGTCACTGTAGCGGGTGGCACAATGGGCGCTGCAGTCCACTAGTTACGTTTTACTAATAGGCCCTGTGTGCACTTTATACCATCTACTAGGGACTAATAGGTAAGTTAAAAGATGGCGGCGTGACTGCTCAGCTCCGCAGGAACAAGCTCCTCTCATTTTCATCAGTAATTTTGGGTCGCAGAAGCCCGTAAAGGTGCTCCAATAATCAGTAATGCTACGAGGCCCCATCTGACCTATCCACAGTCCCTGATCTCGGAGGATCACGGAGGACTTCAAAGCGGCATAAACTCTGACCGGAGGTAGGGAGAATGCGAATGCGACATATAACGGAAGCACGGGGGCTTGCCTAATACAACGAGGATTTCCCCAAGTGGCTCGTATAATACAACGAGGATCTCCAAAAGTGGCAGTAAAATCTTACCGTTGGTTTACATTTGGTTCACGCGCATAGATGTGCCCAAAATGGCAGTCGATGTTATCGTGCGCTCGTAATCTCTAATCCCCTACGGAGAACAAGCGCTTCCACAATCCCTTTCATGCAGCAGCATTAACGCGCATGGTGGCACATCAAACAAGCAAACTTTTAAGTATATGCCTGAAACGCTCGTAATATTCGAAACGTAACCGGACGCCTGACTTTAAAATGGCGGCTGCGGCGGCATAATAGCGACATATTAAAGTGGAGTATTAATGTACATTAAAGGGTTCCAGCATTCCTCTACCCACAAAGTGCAAAAAGTGCAAAAAGTGTTTCTCTTTAAAATATCCAAAAATGCTCGAAATGCTCGAAATCTAACCGGTGCCTGACTTCAAGATGGCGGCAGCGGCTGCGGCATAATAACGGCACAATAACGGCAAACTAAAGTGATTCAGCATTCCTTTACCCACAAGTGCCATAAGTGTCCCACCATAAATTGCAGACATAACCCACTGCAGTGTCTACAAGAAGGGAGGGACTCAGGGCTATTTTAACTAGGTCCAGCATACAGGCCCAAACGCAATCCAAAACAGAGTGGTATGCTGTTCCTACCGGACGGTACAGGTAGATGTGTGTATGGAGAAATACTATGCTCACTGTGGGCAGGAGAAAAATGTCCTCCTTTCGGAAAAAGACCCTCACACACCCAGTCAGCTAGGTGTCTTGCTTCATCATTGGGTCTGCTCCTCGTCGGGTCGGCGCTGCAATACCCGATCGGCACCCATGATGGGGTCTTTTAGCGGAGATCTTTTTTCCTGGCCGTTGGGTGCAGTGCGTGTGAGGGCCCTAGTGAGTGTAGATGTGAAAATGTGAGGTTAAAACAGGAAGTAGAGGTCCACTCAGAACAATTTTAATGAATGTGGTCACTATCCTGATTAAAACAAAAATAAGCGCAACCCTGCTATAAGTTTACAGGGTACTGCGCTTGTGAAGTCAGGCCAACATGTTTCTTGCCCTTAGGTCATGTAGACGGCAATTCTTCAGGACCGATGTAAGATCTATCTACACTTTTTGGTGGTGGTCCAAAGTAGTGAAAGTGAGTGACCACCCATACAGCACCCTAAAAAGTGGTACCTGTAGATCTAGAACATCACCTGTAAAAAGAAAGGATTATAGAGTTTACTGTGTCATTCCAAATCAGTATCTATAATTCTAAAATAATAGTGCAACACTTCGAAAAGTGCAAAAAAGCATGCATTACACTACGGTGTCTGTGACCATGCACAAGGTGACTGAAAACACAACAACAACAACAACAACCGTGAGATAGTCGTGTGCTGTACACGTATATGGGCTCACGCAATTAGGGTCCACATTGTGAGGCACCGTGTTCTGGCAGGTGTTGACACTGAATCGTGCAGTTTCCTAAAAAGTGGGAAAATGTAAAGCGGTATGTATACAGGGAACCAGCACCTGTATGGCAGTAACTTCTCTCAAGGTATAAAACAACTAAGGACCCAGCTGTGCAGTCCCTTTTAACAACAACTGGCAACGTTGAGTATGGAAAAGCGTAATTCCTGTGCGCTCTTGTCTTGACAGACCATGCAGGTTTCATGCAGCACCCCCCTGACCTAACCCATCGCACCAATGGCATAATGTCAAGTAGGGCCAAAGTGGGCACTGCAGATCCCCCATGGTTTCCGTCAGGCACTCCTGGCGCATAAGTCACACCGCAAGCGAGCGTCGCTACTGGGCGCTCAGATACTTTCCGGTCAAAGCGGGTCTCATGCCGTCCCTACCCGACCCACAACGGGCATCTCTCTAAGGCTGTAGCCCAGTACGTGGTAGTCGTTGGTGCCGGGGTGGGAACCGTGTTCCCAGCATAGTGCCGTTGTGTCTGCTAGGGCGTCCTGTTAAAAACTCCTGCGTCCCATACAATCACAAACTGAAAGTGCTAAGTTAGGATCACACCGCCTTGGTCGATCATAGATCAGGCGTCTTGTACTCACGTGTTCTTGTCCGTTATTACGGCGGTAGACCTACCCCTCACTCTGCCGGTCCCGGGAGGAACTAGCCAGCGCTGGCGCGGCATAGTTATACTTCCGGTGAGCATCAAGAAGAGGCGGGTCTCCCAGTAACAGTGAGGAGGACGCTGGCGCGCTAACCTGATTTTGTCATGGGCGCCATGTTGGGACTAACGAGCTATGTATAACGCTCGAATTTGCAAGGAGTAAGTGCTGACAATAATTATGGCTTATAATGCACCATGTCAGCCACTCTAGCGATAGAGTATAGACGCTACGCTACAATAGATGATACAGGGAATCTGCCCAAATGTTCAGCTACAAATGTGCAATTATGAGCGCCATCTTAGACAGGTCAAGTATGCTCAAGCAGCTCATATTGAAGCTCAAGTGCAAGTGTGCTGTTAATATAGTACTCTTATTAGCCACGGAGTTTGTGTAATTAGGAGACTTATTAGACAGGTCAGGTATGCCCAAATAAATCACATTGAAGCCCAAGTACAAGTTTACTACAAATATGGTAATGGTATTGGTCACGGAGTTAAAGTAACTGGGAGGACTTACACAGGGGCAATGACATTGTTATTCATCTGGTTAATAAGCACCAAGGGATGTCCTCGTTCAATCCCTCCTTATCTGAGGCTAATCTCGATACCCATCTTTGTTCAATACAGAACAGTGTGTTTTTGTTCATGCCAGGGTGTGCTTCAAGAACGACCCAGCGTAGTGAGTCGGGGGAATGGTTATGGTGCTCAAAATGTGTTGTCATCTTCGTGTTTGTTTTGTGGCACCTAAAGTTGCTCCTATGTTCTGTGATCCGGGTTTTCACCGGTCTAGGGGTCATCCCTATGTATAGGAGTCCACATGGACAGGTTAGCATATAGATACAGTTTGTAGTGTTACAGTTAGTATGTTTCTTGAATTTCCACTTAAACCCATTTGTGAATGTTATCTCTTTCGTGACTTTTGTAAATGGACAAACTGAGCAGGATCCACATGGGTGGTGTCCCACAACTGGTGGTAGGTCCCACAGGGATCTCTGTACACTAGTGTGCTGAATTCTAGGTCTAGTGTGTATGAGCATGTCTTTCAGATTGCTTGTACGTTTGAAAGCGAATCTAGAAACGGGGAGGTTCAGAGTGCCTGTATTTAGAATGCCCCAGTGTTTTTTGATGACACTCCTCACTCAATTCGAATCAGGGGTAAAAGTGGTCACACACGTGAGTGAGTCACAGGGATCTTTATGTCTGGTTTCCAAAAGGGTTTCTCGGTTGTTATTCCTAGCCCTTTTCAGAGAGAGCGAGATATTTCGTTTAGGGTACTCTCTTTTACGTAGATCTGTTGCTAGGGTATTGGACTCCCTTTGGTAGTCTGCCACCGAGCTGCAGTTCCTTCTGATATGGAGGAACTGTCCGAAGGGTAAATTTTGTTTTAAGGCTCTTGGGTGGTGGCTGCTGAATAACAACAGGCTGTTCTTATCAGTCGGTTTTCGATAAAGTGTAGAGGTGATATGCCCCCTCTCTAACCTGACCAATAGGTCTAGGAACGGTATGTTGGTTTCTGAGATGGTACTGGTAAATTTCAATTAGGGGTTCAAGGTGTTCATCCACTCACAGAACTCCTCGCACCTTGCATGGTCCCCTTTCCATAGAATCAGGATGTCATAGATGAATCTCTTCCATAGAAGCACATTCGCCAGGTAGGGGTTGTTTGGATTATGAATCTCCCTCTCCTCGAACGCTGACATGTACATACATGCCACTCTCGGCGCGAAGGTGCTGCCCATAGAGGTGCCCAGAGTTTGATGGTAGAGTTGTTTATTGTATTCGAAAAAGTTTTCTGTCAAAGCTAAGGTGGCACACTCGAGTATGAACGCCACCGGAGTGGGTGAAACCCAATCCATCCGGCTCAGGGCATCCTCTATCACCTCTAGAGTCGCTCTCTGTGGGATATTAGTGTAGAGGGCCTCAACATCCAGGGTTACTAGAAGGTTAACTTCCTCTGGATGCTGGACCCCCTCGAGCAAACGGAGGACATCTGTAGTATCTTTCACAAATGATGGGGTGGCCCTCACCAGAGGTTGAAGAAAGTAGTCGCAAAACCTCGACAATGGTTCCAGAATAGACCCGATCCCTGAGACTATAGGTCTTCCAGGGACCGGGGTGAGCCCCTTATGAATTTTAGGCAAGGTGTAAAAGTATGGGGTCTTAGGATCTTTCGTAATGAGGAAATCTGCCTCCTTTCTGGTGATCCAACCTTCAGTCTCCGCAGAGAAGACCATGGTGGAAATAATGGTGGTGTGTCGTGGAGTGGGGTCGTCTCTTAAGGGTGTGTAATACCTCCAGTTGCTCAATTGTCGTAGGCACTCCACATCATAGTCAACAGTGGACATAATGACTCTGGCCCCACCCTTATCAGCCTGCTTGATGGTGACTGTTGGATCATCCGCCAGAGCCCTGACGGCTGATAGTTCGTTCGAGGATAGATTGTGGAAAGATGCAGGTGTGGTCTTACTGTTAAGATCTTTTAGCACAGCCTGCTCAAAGGTCAAAACCTTGTGCGGTACCATCCCACTATTAGGTGTGAAGGTGGAAGGTTTATGTAGCCCAGAGTCTCCCTCTTGTATCGTTGTGAATGCGAATGTGACATATCATGGAAGCACGGGGCTTGCCTAATACAACGAGGATCTCCCTAAGTGGCAGTAAAATCTTACCGTTGGTTTACCGTTGGTTCGCGCGCATAGATGTGCCCAAAATGGAAGTCGATGTTATCGTGCACTCGTAATCTCTAATCACCTACGGAGAACAAGCGCTTCCACAATCCCTTTCATGCAGCAGCATTAACGCGCATGGTGGCACATCAAACAAGCAAACTGTTAAGTATATGCCTGAAACGCTCGTAATACTCGAAATGTAACCCGACGCCTGACTTTAAAATGGCGGCTGCGGCGGCATAATAGCGACATATTAAAGTGGAGTATTAATGTACATTAAAGGGTTCCAGCATTCCTCTACCCACAAAGTGCAAAAAGTGTTTCTCTATAAAATATCCGAAAAGGCTCGAAATGCTCGAAATCTAACTGGTGCCTGACTTCAAGATAGCGGCAGCGGCTGCGGCATAATAACGGCACAATAACGGCAAACTAAAGTGATTCAGCATTCCTTTACCCACAAGTGCCATAAGTGTCCCACCATAAATTGCAGACATAACCCACTGCAGATCTTCACGCCTGGCGCACTGTGCAGAGGTTTTCTCTCAAGGTCATCACAATGTCACGTCGATTGCCTGTCCTTAAAATGGCTATTGGTTAAACACATAGACTCAAAGTAAATGTCTATGTGAGCACATGCTGCAACTTGCTGCTTGTTGCTGCTGCCGCTTGCCACCTACTACTACTCATTAATTGTGGCTCAATCCAACTGTATGGTGTATGCAACCAATATTACTACTGATCCAGAACCCATGCACCAGTGTATCTGTGTTCAACTAAGGCACAACAAAACTCAATGCACCACATACGTCTGGTCACCCGGGAGTGACAGGAACAAGCACTGATAAACCCTTGACCAGCGACGTCAGCTTCACTGGATTAGACGAAAATCCACTCCTCAGTTGGCAGGTGACAGGAATCACCAAGTCTCACCAAGCGACACAAAAAGTCAGCAAGTGTCAACAGAAATCACCAAGGACTCTCCAAGAGGCACCAAGGACACCAAGAAACACCAAGAGTCACCAAGATAAACGGCGGGTGACGGGCGGCAAGCAGCAAGCAACAGGTGTCAAGCGCCGAGAGCCAAGAGAGACAAGAGAGTCAAGAGTTATTTACACATCTAGTCGTCTAGTCAATTGGTGTCACCAGGAGACATCAGACATCAGTCATCGCCGGTTGTCAACAAACGATATCAAGCGACATCTAGCGACATCAAACAGCAAACGACATCAAACGACATCAAGAATCAATAAGTGCCACCAAGTGTCACCAAGTATCACCAAGTGTTACCAAGAGTCACCAAGTGCTACCAAGATTCACTGTGTGTCTCCAAGAGAGTCACCCGAGAGCCACTAGAGAACCACCAAGAGTCATCTGTTGTCAGCAACTTACGACTTACGACGATATATCCGACCTGGCAGTGCAGTGTCATAATCCCCGGCTATATAGGATTGCCAAAATGACGGACAAAGAAAGCAAACAATCTCTAAAAACAGTGAAAGCCGACCCGCCGCACCCAGACTCACCAACAAAAGGGAAACAAGACATTAACGCAACAATGGAAATGATCCTCAAGAAACTAGCGGAGGTACACGATTTGGCCAAGTCCACAAAAACAAACACTGACCTCATGCAGAACGAAATTGCAGCCATCCGCCAAGACATGAAGGAAACAAGCACCAGAGTTACAGAGGCGGAAAACAGAATTAGTCAACTAGAAGACAACGGAAATATAATGAAGAAATCCATACAAACGCTCAATGTTGCCTCCCGCTCCTTTGCAAAAGAACTCTCAGAATTGGAAGATAGAAACAGGCGTGGCAATCTACGTATTTTTGGCCTGCCTGAAGGAGAAGAGGGCTCTGACCACTCCTGCATTGCCTTCCTAGAAAAATGGTTCACCCAGGCCACCAACATAAAATTCGAAAAAGAGCTGGAATTTGACAGGGCCCACAGGGTCCCAACCTGGATATCTCAAAACACCAAAGCTCCCAGACCTACAGTTTGTAAACCTCTAAGGTACCAACATGTAGAGCTGATTCTGAGTCACATGAGGAAACACAATCACATACTATGGAAAGGCACAAAAATCTTTATCTCACAGGACTACTCAAAGTTAACTGTGGACACTCGCAAGGGGTTTCTAAACCTTCGACCAAAGATGAAGGCAGCTGGTCTACAAGGTTCGTTCAGTGCCCCGACAAAATTCAGGATCTTCTCACATGGCATCTCTCACATCTTCACGGACCCAGGCTTGCTCAACAAATTTCTAGATGAAAAAGACGATGCATGAATAGACACATCAGTCCTCAAAGACACGTCCTCCACTTCCACTCAAGAGAGATATAGCTCGGATCACTGATGCTCTAGGTGGAGGCCAGTCTATCACTATGTCCTATGTTTTGCAAAACATGCTCTGCAAATGCTATACATTCAAGCACCCAATGCTTCCTATTTGGAGCGGGCTATTTACCTAACTGTTAATAACAATGCCCCACTTGGCAAGACCAACATTGTCCCAGGTCGTATCTTAAAGTTACAAGTATGTTACAAACATGTTACAAGTAGGTTCTGTGGGGTTAATATTCTCATATTAACCATATTTAGTCATGCATGGGTTTCTCACGCACTGCTCGTATTTACACACAAAATTATTTCAATTAGCACTTTCTTCTTATTACAGATAGCTCACTCTTACTTTTCACTACATCTTATGACTACAACCACTGTCTACTCAGAGCCCAGCCAATCATGCTAAAAGCTCACACAATGGGCTCACGTAATCACACGTTCACACTATACACTATACGCACTACACACTATGCGCACTACACACATCCAGATGACACGCATCCGCAGACTCGGACACATCCACCTACACTTCTTCTCAGGTTAGAAGCCACACATTACTTAGGCCTCTGTTTCCAATCACACACAAACGCACTACTTCCCTCGACACCACCATAGTCCATAATATCAACAATACTGTGTGCATTTTGTGTGCATTATGTGTATGCCATCATGACCTCCTTCCACAATGTTCACAATGTTACCAATGCTAGACTCTAGTTCTATGCTAGTTCTATTGGGGGGAGTTTTGCCCCTACTTACTAAGGTTCTTAATACCTGTTCCTCCGGAGAAGCGACCTTCCTCTTATCACTATGCCCGTTGGCGACTATGGGGGGTGGGAGGGTGGGGGATGGGGTATTGAGGGATGGGTTCTCTATTTGTCATTCTGCTGTTTTCCCTACCTATTGTTTTACATTTTGATTTGTGTCTCACAAGTCTCACGTGTCTCATACCAATCTAACAAACACAAGGGGAAGTGTTCAATTCAGGTGTGGCCTCGCTTTGCGCAACCACACCCAAAGGTGACACTGATCCGCACCACCCTCTTATCACACATCATATGGCAGGTCTGAACCAAAGTATTAAAGTAGTCTCACTAAATGTAAAAGGCCTGAACCACCCGGTAAAGAGGAGGAAGATAGTTGACTACCTACATAGACTCAAAGGAGATAAAATTCTCCTACAGGAAACAAAATTGGATAACTCACTATCCGAGAGTTTCGCTGGTAGTCATTCTTCGGATTATGCCTTCTCAGCCGCGGTGGGGAAGAAAAACGGAGTACTAACACTTATTTCCAGAAAGTCTAGAATCAACTTACTCTCGAAATCCACTGATTCACAAGGCAGGTGGGTCATCTCGAAGCTTACTAAAGACAAGGTTGAATTTTATGTAGCTAATGTTTACGCACCTACTAAGGACGACCCATCCTTTTGGGATGACCTTTACTCACAACTAGAAAGAATCCCAGACACAGCTACCATTATCCTAGCGGGTGACTTCAACCTTCCTATTGACCCACACCTAGACAAAAACTCTAGATTCCCATTTGCTCCAAATAAATCACATAAAATCCTGAAGAAAATTTGCTCGAAATGTAATCTGTCCGACGCTTGGAGAATCCAAAATCCAGCAGAAAGGGATTATACTTTTTACTCCTTTCCCCACAAGTCGTACTCACGTATAGACTATATTTTGATATCCAACAATACACTTTGTAAGGTAGATCATACATCAATCAAACCCAGGGTGATCTCAGACCACTCCTGCATCACACTTTCTATCTCTGACCCCGCACCTCAGAAAAAACAATTGAATTGGCGTTTCAACAATGAGATAATAGCTGTTCAGGACAACGTCCTAGTAATTAAAAACACGATTCTTAACTTCCTTGCGGAAAACAAGGCTGGCGAGACGTCGGACCTGACAAGGTGGGAGGCCCTAAAAGCAACAATAAGAGGGGAAATAATTAGGATTAGAACAGGAATTAACAAAATAACTAACTCTAACTTAATGAAACTAGAGAAAGAAATCGTTGACCTAGAAAAAATACATATCACCAACAAAGAGGATGACACCCGTAATAAAATCCTTAACAGGAAATATGAATACAATAAAATCATTAGTAATAGGGCGGGGATATGGATCAACAAACAAAAGAGCATCAAACTATGCGAGTCTAACAGGGCAGGCAAATCCCTTGCCTCCTATCTAAAATTTAAAATGCAGAAATTCGCCATTAACGCCATTAAGGATAAAGCAGGAAATAAAATAGCGGACACTTTCATGGGCTTCTATAAGGACTTATATGAACTAAATACTAATGTAAAATACTCAAAATGTCAGGACTACCTAAACAATATCACTCTCCCTAACCTTACAGCTCAAGAGAGTTCATCAATAAATGGCCCGATCACAGAAAATGAGGTATTGTTAGCGATCAATAAATTGAAGCCAGGTAAAGCCCCAGGCCCCGACGGGTTCAACGCAAAATTTTTCAAAATATTCTCTCCGTCTCTGCTGTCACCACTAATGAAGCTATTTACCCACTTCTCAGAAACTGGCAAAGTCACTGGCACACCAGCAGAAGCAACCATAATCGTCATTCCCAAAGAAGGTAAAGATCCCCTTTTACCTAAAAATTACAGGCCGATATCACTAATAAACCTCGATTGCAAAATGTATGCATCAATCCTGTCATATAGAATCCAACAACACATCTCAAAATTAATACATCCATCCCAGGTCGGTTTCTTAAAACACAGGCTCTCTAGTGACAACACGCGCCTGTTATGTCATTCCATAGAAAAAGCTAGGCTCCTTGACTCCCCCACGGTGGCCATCACACTGGACGCGGAAAAAGCCTTTGATAAGGTGGATTGGAGATACCTAAAGGCCGTCTTAGAAAAATTTAACTTGGGTGACAACCTGATCAAAATGATAATGGCCCTTTACCACAATCCTACCGCTAGAGTCAGAGCTGGTGGCATAGTTTCCCCCACTTTCAACCTAAACCAGGGGACACGACAGGGCTGTCCTCTCTCGCCCCCCCTTTTCCTCCTAGCTTTGGAACCTTTCCTCCAACATATTAGGGAAAATAAGGACATTACTGGCATCCCCTTTGGTGACTACAATGTAAAACTAGCCGCTTACGCAGACGATGTATTAATTGTCTCTCAAGAAGCCTCAACTGCAATCCCAGAACTAATGAATACCATACACCACTTCTCAAAAATATCGGGATATTCCCTTAACAAAGACAAATCCGAGGTAAAGCTTCTCAGCCACTACGGTGATAAAAGTATTCTAGGCTCGACAGGGCTAGCCTGGCAACCGGAGGCTATCAAGTATCTAGGCCTTGAATTCACAAATGATCTAATCACCACCCTACATACTAACGGAAAAATATTAACTAACAAAATAGACTCTCTCCTAGATACCTGGTCTCCCAAATTTTTATCATGGTGGGGTAGAGCAGAAACCCTAAAGATGATGCTAACTCCACTCGTCAATTATCTCATTAGTATGCTGCCCATGATCCTATCAGAAAAATTCCTAAAAAACACTGATAAAACTTTCAGCAAGTTCCTATGGCAGGGAAAGAAGCCCAGAATTTTTATGAAAAAGCTTAAACTGGCCAAAAATAAAGGGGGCATCTCCCTACCCATCTTCAGAAACTATCAAACGGCCTTTCTTTGCAAACAGGGCGCAAACTGGTTTTTTGATAACCCATCATACATACCACCCTGGGTGTTGATAGAAAAGTCCCTCATACAGAACATCCCACTCGTTGCATTAGCTACGATGGACACCTCCCTTCTACCACACTCTAGAAACATCATACAGAATACCAAAAGAGCCATCCTACTCCTAGACTCTCACTTCGAGATCAAAATGAAACACACCCACTTATCCTCACTATGGTACAACCAAACACTCAAAATTGACGGTTCCTCATTCTATTGGCCAGACTGGTCGTGCAGTGCAAAACCGGTTCAATCTTACTAACTTGGATTTCTACAAATTCCTTCAGCTTAAAGTAGGGCTTGCAAAATTGAACCTATCGAGTATCTGCCCTTCTATCACTGCCCTCTTGTGCCACCTATCTAAGGTAGGACACATAGTCTCACACATATATAAAATCCTCATGCCGAACCAAAGCAAATCTTTATCTCGTAACCAACAGAAATGGGAATCCGAACCTACCAAGATAAACATTGCCTTCAACTGGTCCGTCATTAACAAATCCCCCTTTTCACATAAAATCTCACCAATATTATCACAAACTAAATTCATGTTAATCAACAGGACTTACTGGACTCCTGCAAGACTCTTCAAGGTCGGCCTTACTAAAACTCCCACCTGCTGGTGCTGCGACAAACATGAGGGCTCCCTGGAACACATCCAGTCGGTTGCCCCCTTCTGCAAGACTACTAGGCTAAGGTTTTTGATTACATCACATATACACTAAAGATTCTCCCCACAAGAGAGTTCTTATACATTTTATTGGGCCCTTTGGATCCCCAAATCAGGAGCGACAATGATCGGTTCCTCTTGGATTTAATGCTTACTCTAGCATGCAAACTAATCTTAAACAATTGGAAAAACTTCAATGCAGTCTCCTTTTTTAAATGGCAGGAGTGGCTCTCTTTCCTTAGGGGTGCTGATAACATTGCTCTCCAAATATCCCCATGGAGAGCTTCACGACACTCAATCTGGACTGCACTAGATACAAGAGACTATACATACAAACCACCATGAACCACTTTGTAGCTACTGCTCCTCCCCACTACCTCCTTATGATGTGTGAATTCCTCCAATACATCTCAGTGCTCCTCTACGCTAGGCCACACAACCGCTATCACCAACATCCCCTGCATACTTGTGTGACAAAATCTTTCTATTCACTCCTGTGCATTCCGTATGGTCATAGATGCCAAGGTGTATAATTCTGCTTACTTTTATTCTACACGTTTCTAATCCTCAAGATTATAAAACTGCTGTTATGCAATGTTGGTATGCAATTTGTATGCATGGTTTTACAGCCAGTACCATATGTATTATAATGGCATGTTATAATGGCATGTTATGCATCCTATGTGTTATCTAGAATTACGGGTCTATGCTATATCCTCTATGCATTACACTGTTCAATCAATATTGCAGAATGTTCACTGCATCATCTTATGCACAGCCTACACCCCCTCCCTATGTTGTATCCATCCTTTCCTACTGTGTATTTATTTTGTTTACCACTGTCTACCTCTGTCTGCAAAATTTAATAAAATACTTTGAACTAAAAAAAAAGATGCCAATTAGGAGAATAGCCAAT
Organism: Calotriton arnoldi; assembly: GCA_963921515.1. Lineage (NCBI taxonomy): Eukaryota > Metazoa > Chordata > Amphibia > Caudata > Salamandridae > Calotriton > Calotriton arnoldi. The sequence continues at coordinate 274,853 of CAWUFW010010113.1, forward strand.
GATGATATGTTTTAGGCATCTCTGGGAGATGGTAAGCAGAGTCCCACTGTGCAGAGTCAAATAAACAGCACCATCAGCCCAAACAAATGGGGGTGATCATGCAAAAAAGAGACATTTTCCTACAGTTATTAAAATATTTTTAATAAATTAATATTTATTAAAAATGTATTTATTTTTTAATATTAAAATGAAACATTTAAATAAATCATTTTATAACATTATTTCATATGGGGGCTTTATTTTAAGTCCCTTCCTCCATTATGTTCTATAGAACGGTGTTGCAGTACCTGGGAGTGGCCATTGGTGGTGCTGGACTTAATTCAGGTATGAGCTTCAGTACATTTACTACTGTTTTGGATCCTTTTAGGTTAGAGTAACTATAGGTGGGCAGGTTCTGAATAGCAATGGGCTTACTCTTTTATGGGTGGGTGAATGTCCCACCCTAAATCCCTTCCTCACCTTTTCTTAACCCTTCCTTAATCCTCCCTAAACCCTGCTTCTAATTTATTCAAAAATATTCCCTACTTTCCAGCCACTCCCCCCGTACGTCTTACATATGCTCCCAAAATGCATAACTATGTGTGCAAAGATGTCTGCTATGGGGCAGAGACCTCTTTAAACAAAAGATAAAAGAGGCAGAGGCATAGGACTTTGTTTTGAGGTTAGTGAATAGCATTTTGTATTACTTTAGTAGCACTAATAGAGAACTATTAAACATACTACAAAATGCAGTACTGTAAATAGGCTCCAAGATGTTTAGTATATGTTTGGAATAAGCTCTAAAGAGGAAGGTGGAGTCAGGGTAAATGTTGTGCTACCTAGTGATTTCCTGAATTAACCTAGAGCAAGGAGAATGGTTAAGACAAGAGAGTGTTGAAAGGTTTTGAGCACATGATGTTGATGTTAACAAAATAAAATATGCTTGTGCAACCGATTTTGTGGGTAGTTATAAACAACTGTGCAGAGTAAAATGGTGCAACAAAGGATTAAACAAGGAGAGAGGGTAACAAGGAGACAAATATTGCTCATGAATATTGAAATATGTACATCAGCCTTCTTAAGTGTGTACTGCAACAAGTTCTCAGAATTAAGTATAATGCTCTCCTAGTACATGAACACAACAAAGATAGTTCAACTCAGTTTTGTCATCTGGCATCAGTACAAAAAGAAATACATGTTGAGAATGATCAGAGATCAAACTGTAGGATGGGATGATATGGCTCCAGTGGTGCCAATGGCCAGTGGCGGCAGACACAATGAAGAGGTGGTGAGGTGGGTGAAGGGGGCAAAGGGGACCATATGAAGGTGAGCGCGGAGTGTTAATAATTTTTTTTTAAAAACGCCTAAAGCTGCCAGCCACATCGCTCCTCACACCTCAGTGTTCTGCTGCTCCCTGGTCCCAGCAGACAGCAGCAGAGACTCCCTGTGCAATACCTGCGCTGCTCTAGAGCAGCGCAGGGATTGGCCTGAGCGGGCTGGTTTGATGCTCCGCTCAGGTCAGGGAGTCTGTGCTGTTTCTCCAATCTGGCTGTTCAATACAGCTGGGTTGTAGAAACATAAGTGTGCACGTGTCCGGCCTAGGACGGACGGCCAAACACACTTGAGCACTTAGAAGTGCACAAACCAGTCATCCTCCCCTTCCCATGGCCCGCCCCCGCCCCTCCCCATGCACGCTGTCTCAGCCAGCAGATGAAAAATAAAACGATCATAGAGTATTGTTTTATTTTTCACCTGCTGGCTCTGAGCCAGTGGGACGACGCTCTTCCGCCATTGCGGAGGAGCTGCACCTGCCAATGGCACACATGACCAGCGGTTTTCGATAATCCCCATGCCCTACTCAAGATGGTGATGATTCTAAAGAAAACACAATGCCAGAGAGGAGGAGACATTAACAATGGGCAATATAGCAGCTAAACTTTCCAATTCAAATATGAGAGTTCAAAGTTCGAATAATACACATGCTGGTACAGAGATTGTGGAGTGTCTCACAAATTAATTTAAAATTCTATCAAAGTACCAAAAGTAAAAATAGGAGGGAAAGGTATAGGACCAAGGAACAGTGGTAAAGCTAAATTTAAACAGGATGTTCAGGAGAGGACAATGGCAGAAAGAACTGATTCAGGTCTTAATTATTGTATCCGTGAATTGTATTGAAAAAAGAGCTGGATGAATTGACAATACATTCAGAACAAAATGAATGTATGAGAAATATACTTCAAAGAACATATTCATTCATTTGTGAGCAAGGCCATACCTATGGGCTATGCGTTCCCGTGCACTGTCTTGAAGATATTTAGGGGCATGTTTATCAACAAGTCACACAGCGCAGCAAGTTGCCTTGCTGAGCTGTTGACAGGTAAAGGGCAGGAATGTGCCGTATTTAACATTATATGGCGCATTCCTGTCTTTTCCCAGTACTGGCGCACAATGTGCTGCCTATGGCCAACGCAGGAACCCGTGCACCATGGTGCAAGGGTGCCTGTGTTGTAAGCCGGATTGTTTTTGTGCAGGAAGGGACACATTCCTGCACAAAAACAATCCCCTGAGGCATTCCCTCATTCTATGTGTGCTGCACAATGCAGCACACATAGAAAGAGGAAAACATGAGGAGAAATAAACATATTTCCTCTTGTTATGCCTCCCCTGCGGATGCGCAGCAGTTTTGACAAATTTCCCAATGGGAACACCCACGTACCATCCACGGAACGCCTCCCGGGGGCAGAGTAACTCAACGCAGCAATTTGCGCTGCGTTGCGCTACTCCAGATTTATCAAGCCACTTAGGACCCAGCAAGGTGTCCTTGAATGGCTTGATAAATCGCACTTAAGGGTTGCGTCGCTTTTGTGCCCCATTGCATGGTGATAAATATGCCCCTTAGTTTATTTTTTGATTAAACAATAAGGAGAAAAGTAAGGCCAGGGAAAGTGTTGGACTTGCTCAGCAATTTAGTATTTGTATGGATAATAAGGAGTCAAGTGAATGTAAGAGACTGTTGAAAGATTTTGGGGAACTGCCAGAACACTTTAAGGTACTGATAACCTTAGAGACAAAAGGTCCAGGAATAATACTGACAATCCTGTATGTGAACTGGACTCAATAACAATGGAATTCAGGCTCCTACTCAACAAACTGAAGGAAAGAGGGAATTATACAGAAAGTGATAAGAAAAGCAAGATGTATATTTAGACTGGCACAGTAATGACTGTAGCATGTCAACTTTGCATTATTCAATAGAGGAATCTATCAGAGCATTCTGCAGTCAAATGACAATGTCAATGAAGGAGACAACAAAATATTATCATAGAATTATGGTCACAAAATGACTCAGGAGGGGCACGGAGGCATGTTGGATGAGTATATTGGTATCAATAAAGCTGCAGGATGACCTAGTGACGTGGGTTGATATATTCTGAAACGATCACTGACACAATATCATGGTAAACACTATCGTTGACAAAAATATCTTTTACCACAATATCATGCTCCTATACTTATAATGGTAAGTAAAAAAATATCGGGGAAAAAATCTCGTTGACAGAAATATCGTCCAACAATATACAAAAATATTGATTAAAGTAGTAAATGTTAAACATTTTAGTATACAAATTTTATATAATGTAAATTTACTAAGTTCCACTAATATGTAAACATGCACATATATATATATGTGTGTGATGCTAGTGTTTATATAAATATATATATTTATATATGTATATATAAATCTATAAAAAGATTAACATAACTAATACAAATATTTGTTTTACATCATATTCATTTTTTTAACATTTTAAATGTATCACTATAAAAAACATATATATATATATATATGTGTCTGTGTGTGTGTAATCTTCACCTACCCGATTCACTTGAAAGTAAAACCAGCCACTCCAGTAACTGTAATTTAGCATCTGTTTAATTGGCAAACGAGGATATATATATATATATATATATATATATATACATATATATATATATATTTATTATTATTTTTTTTTTTCAAAACAGGCGCCCCTCCTGGGAGCTCCGCCCGTGGTCCGGTGGCGCGATGACAGCCGGTGGAGCAAAACCGGCGTATTTAATCCTTCTATCAGCAATAACACGCGCTCTCAGAGTCCCGTAAAAGGAAATTTTATTCTAGGTACAAGGTTACGCGTTTCGGAAGCGAACTTCCTTGATCACGCGGCAGATTATACTTAATTGTATGCTTTTAATTTTTACTTTTATCGTTAGGTGTTAGACTGTAACGTACAATTGCAACATTGTTTTAATCTCTTTTTCTGTTTATGTTTTCTTCGCAGGAGAAAAGGAAGGAGCCCTCTCACAGGGTATTATCTTCACGGGCATCCTACCCTTTTCCTCTAGATTTAGACGTCTCACCTGTTACACTGTATTGTATAATCACTTCCCACCAGCCAGATGCACAATCATCGACTACTATCTTCTGCTTCTTTTGCCTGAACCAAGCACGTATGAGCATAGTTTTTTCTGATTGTATTTAACAGGATACTCACTGTTTGACTAGTGGTAGCCCACAACTCAGTCCGCTTTGGATCTCCATAGCGTTCTTGTACACTTTGACCATCTTCGTTAATTCGTACATTATGTATGATAGCGCAGTTGGTATGTGATTTTCGTATTACTTTGCTTGGATGAGTCTTGTATATCCTATATCAGGACAGTTTAATTTACTTGGCATTTTCTATTCACGTTTAGGCATGTATCCAGAGGCAATGTGCACTTCGTATTTTTTTTACCACCTCACACACCTGCGTAATTGACGCTTTAACCTTTATTTCTCCGACGGTCGCAGTGGCACTATGTTTGTTAGTAATAATCATGCTTTGATATTGCATCACGGTAGCCTAGCAAGTCGATGTTTAATTCGTTTTCCCACACGGATCACAATAACTTATTCTGTTGAGTGGCAACAAATTAATCATCAGTGTCATTATTTCGCACTGTATCTGATAAATTGCCCGTTACTTCTAGGCTGCAATGTATTGATATAGACATTTGTTTGCTAGTCTAAGATGGCGGCCATGAAAACTGGTGGTAACGAAGTACATGTTGTCCTTTGTTGATGTTGATGATTGTGGCCAAAAACTATATTAGTAACGGCTTGTAGTGTGCACTTTTCACACGTGATCAAGGCTCTCGCCGAAACGCGTTGTGTGGATTAAATCTTGGATACCTAGCCTGTGCTCTGTCTGGTTCTTCCTGAGAGTGTACTACACGGAACTGTAATTGGATATATATATATATATATATATATATATATATATATATATATATATATATTACCTACTGGTGGTCGCCAGTTGGTAGTTATAGTTAGGATCTAGTTTCCATTGGAAAAGCATCTTTTGACTTGCCTATAACTTTGGTATCGTTTGACCAATTGTCAATGTAGTTTCCATGTGTCATGGAAAGTTTGGCGGCGATCCGTGCAATGGTGACCGAGAAATAGGGGTGCTTAAAAAGGGTGCGTTAGTACTGTTAATTCCCATGGGAACGTGTTGTTGAACCTACAGCCCGAACCGCTGGAAGGAATTACACCAAATTTGGCAGAAATGTAGATGTTGTTACGCAGATTGTGCTTTTTGTTATTTGGTGTAAATCCGTTGAGTAGTTGTTGGGAAATATAAGTTAAAAATTATAGATGGGGCCAACAAGACCTCCTCTTTCCTCCAGTATGCCCCACACAGTGGGATTGGTGAGAGATGGTCGGAGACCACGCCCCCTTTCTCCATCATTCTGCAAACGCGCCTCTCGGTGCCCTGCTGGTGGGGGGATGAGATCCCCTTGCCTCCTGAGGGCCTCCGGACTAAAGTGGACTTCATCCCCGGAGCAGTAGTGCTCCAGGAGCCACGTTTGCAGAGTGGTGGATAAAGGCAGCGTGGCCTCTGACGACCTCTGCAGCAATGCAGCTGTGTGGGTCTTACTGGAGGTAACAGGAGGGCTAGTTGCCCCCCAAGGACCCTGAAGAGCCAAGAGGATTTTATCCCTCCGACCCCTCCACTGTCGTCCGAGCTCTGGTCCCTATCCTTGGTAGAGCCTCTTCCAACTGCCCTCTCTCCGGAGCCGCGATGGGGGTGGTATTTGAGCTGCCCGGTGTAGCAAGGAGCAGATTGTGCGAACTCCATTGAGCCCTGAAGGAGGAGACACTGAAGCCGACAAATCACTCTTACCAAGGCATAATTTCGAGCCGAAAAGTACCGTTTTTGATCATTGCTTCGGCTCCAATATGGCCGACGCTCCGGATCACAGCGCCGTGAGCTTTTCTGTTCTCTTCACTGTACGGCTGATTCTTGCTGAAGAAAGCAATTTGTGACCCTCTGATCAAGGTACCCCTTTTGGCTTTACCTTCTCTGCGCTGTTTTTCGCCCCTCGCGGCGACTGCTCCGGAGATACTGCTGGTAACTGCCTGACTTTAAAATGGCGGCCAAAATTTCCCTCGATCCGCATCTACCTTCTTCTCACCGCAATATTTGTTTCCCGTGTTATTGCAGACCCCAAAGTTTGACAGCGCTCTCTTCACTCTGTGGCCCCTTGACCCGCTTTAATCTGCTCTCACCCATTTTAGTCCGCGAGTGTAACTGCTTTTGAATAAGCTACGATCAAAATGGTTCCCAACACATGTTAATGTACTGGTCTCTACCTGCTACCTTCAACATTTGCTGCATTGGGGCAGCAGTCTCCCAGGCTTCTGTACCAGCGACCCAACTCTCAATTCCCCCTACTGCAGTGAGGGTCTTTCTCTACAAGCCCGACTGTCCCTAAGATGGCCGCCATGAGTGGGCCCTTCGCCAAATCTCCCCTTCTTCCCTTGTTGGGGAGGGATCCAACATCTGTGCTCTGGAGTTTCAGAGACCCCTCTGAGAGAGACCACAGCGACAAGGGAGTCACACACACAGCAGAGGATTGGGAATGATCATACTACCACTCGGAGCCCAGCTCCGCACACCGTGTCCGGCGCTCACGATGGAACTTTTTGACGATGCCCCCATAGGCGGAATCTAGAACCTTCTGTATGTACTGCGGTGCCCGAGCAACCTTTGGCCGATGACCGGTGGAGCTGTCCTATGCAGCTCTAGAGGAGTTTGGCTCTGGTTCACCCCTTGGCCGTCACCTACCCAGCCGGACGTCGGACACTGTTTTTCCTCGTCTCCCCGTTGTATTTCCTACCTCCTATGTTTATGCTATGCTTTTGTAACTCATGTAACTATGCTCCAGCAACTGATGTAACTTTGTAACTATGTTCTGAAACTATGTTCTTCCTCATGTAAAGCACTCTGATACCTTCGGGTCTAGCCAGCGCTATATAAAACTTTTCAAATAAAAATAAAACAAATATCCCTCAACTAGTAGTGTGCCAGGAGGCGCGCTTGCAGAGTGGTGGAGAAAGGGGGCGTGGCCACCGAAAACCTCTCAGCAAACCCACTGTGTGGGACTTACTGCAAGTAACAGGAGGGCTTGTTGTAGCACCCTTCTGCAAACACGGCTCCTGGCGAACTACTGGTTGGGGGTGAAGTCCACTTTACTCCTGAGGGACCTTGGGGGCCAAGAAGCTTCTTGGTACCTCCTGTAAGTCATACGCAGCGGAATTCGTGAGAGCTGGTCGGAGTTCCACCCTCTTTCTCCACCACATTGCAAACGTGACTACTACCTTAAAAACCATAGAAATTCACTGACAAAATAAAAGGTTACAGGGACATTATAGTTAGGAATTAGCATTTAAAAAACCATAGAAATTCACTGAAAAAAACAAAGGTTACAGGGACGTTATAGTTAGAAAATATAATTTTTTTTAAACTTAGAAATTCACTAAAAAAACCAAAGGTTACAGGGACGTTATAGTTAGGCTGACATTTCACTCGTACAAAACCACAGAAATTCAGCAGTTATAGTGAGCGGAGCTAACTATGACTCGCGCCCCTGCAATGCACTGCTTATGACCTCACATATTACATCACTCATGACATGGTCAGTGACAATATTGACATCTCAAATGACATCACTGATGACATCATCCACAACATTACTAACTCACCTACTCACACCCCGATAGAACCTGTCATACACCCACTCCCACACAACCATTCACAAACCCATTTACAGACCCATACCAGTACTTACACACCTACTCACTGATTCATAGATCTACACACAAATTCACACACTCACCCATACAGCCATTGAAACACTCACTCACTCACTAATACAGCCACTGACATATCCACTCTTACACCCATACAGCTATTCACACACTGAGTCAGTCACCTAAAGAGCTACTCAACACCTACTCACTCACCCATAGAGTCAATCACATAGCCACTTACTCACCTTTACAGTTACCCACACATACCCACTTACTTACTCATACAGATACTAACACATACTCACTCCACTATACAGTCACTGACACAAGCACACACACACATATACAGCCACTCTCACATTCACTCACTCATCCATACAGTCACTCATATACCCCATCACTCACCTATGCTGTTTTTCACATACCCAGTTACTCACTCATATACCACTGACAAATCCCCTCACACTCACTCACCCATACAGCCCCTCACACACACACACTCACTAACCCATTCAGCCACTGACTCACCCACTCAGTCTTCCATACAGACAGTCACACGCACCCTCACCCACCCACACAGACAGTGAAACACTCATACAGGTACTCAGATAACCAATCAATCACCCATACAGCCACTCATGTACCTACTCACACACCCATACAGCCACTTAGACATCAACTACCAGTCTGATACAAACATTCACACAACCAGTCACTCACCCATACATTCACTGAGACACATAATCACTCACCTATACAGTCAGTCACGTACCCGCTGAATCATCCATACAGGCACTCACACACCCACTTATTCACCAATACACCTTGGTATATATATTTAACACTCATAAACATTTTCATCAGTGATGTCAGTGACCATGTCATGAGTGATGTAATATGTGAGGTCATAAGCAGTGCATTGTGGGGGCACGAGTTATAGTAAGCTCAGCTGACTATAACTGTTGAATTTCTCTGGTTTTGTACAAGTGAAATGTCAGCCTAACTATAACGTCCCTGTAACCTTTGCTTTTTCAGTGAATACATACATATATATATATATATATATATTTATATAGTGTCCGTAGATGGAGAGTTTCTTGTTTTGCTAATAACTTTACCCCAAATTTGGAAGAAAGCTAGATCATGGTCCCGAAAGATCTCCTTTTGTAATCTGGTGTAAATCCGTTCAGTAGTTTTGGACGTATTAAAGAAATAAGATTTATAGATATCTAGGGACACGGATTAATCGCAGATCCACCGCGGTGGATCAGCGAATCTATGTGCCTTTAGGAATGCAGTGATTGACTGCCACCACTTCAAAGAGGAAGGGTTGGCCAAGCGGCCCCTCTCCCTGGGCTGATTTTGGCTCCGGTGACCCCATCCTCTGGGGCCCAGGTTTTTTTAATATTGGTGGGGGGTGACACGGCCCCCCTCCCAGGCCAATTTGCCACCCACGGCTGAAACAATGAAGGGGAGGTGGGCACACATTCCCCATTAGTTAAGCAATGGGCCTTGGGGGATGGGGTCCCCAGAATCATATATGGCCCAGGGAGGCAGGCCATGTACCCCCCTCCCCTAAACAAATGTGACGGGCCCCCGTGGAGGGGGTCTCTGGGCTAAAATCGGCATGCATGCCCCCATCCTGGGTTGGCTGCCTTTGGGGGTTGGCCACAGGGCCTGGCCACAGGCCCTGTGCGGCGTGGGGTTGGCTGCATGTGGGGGGTTGGATTAACGTATGGTAATTAAATATTACTTTCCGCTAAAAAAAAATGTAGAAATTCACTGAAAAAAAACAAAGGTTACAAAGACGTTATAGTTAGGTTCACATTTTACATACACAGAACCATGGAAATTAAGCAGTTATAGTTGTACTTATCTCAAGAAACTATAACTCATGCCCTTAGGTAACTATAACTTGTGCCCTCGCCATGCTCTGCTAATTACCCCACATATTATATCAGTCATGACATCTTCTATGACATCATTGAAAATATCACTGCAACATTTGCAATAAAATCATTGATGAGAAAACTGTGCATGGCGGGGGCGCGAGTTTAGTTACCTTTGGGCACAAGTTATAGAATATAGGGAGGTACACCAAACACAGAAAAGGTGATTTGAGACTACTTGCAATAAGTCTAACCACTGGCAAAAGCTTGCAGTAGCACTCCAGTCTATTTAAAAAATATTATGAAAACTACTGGAGCATAAGAATATTAAATATACTATTCCCACTCTAACTTATGCAACAGTAGGGAAAGTGTTGGACTTCAAAAGGGTTAGATTTACTTTTCCTATTACGGTCGGTGCAACAGTTGGGAAAGCGCTGGATTTCAGAGGGGTTAAATGCACTATTAAAACACACAAAAGGTGCTGGGAGGCTGCTTGCAATAAGTCTAACCACTTACCATACCTAGGGGTAGCACTCCAGTCCATCGTTCTTTTGCTCACCATGCCACCTCAGTTTGGACCCTGCCATATGAAAATCAGCCTTGACCCTGCTCCTCAAGGGAACAGTCCAGCCCGAACTGCCAGGCCAGATCTTCCCCGGACCGCAAACAAGCATCCTGGGACAGGTTTCGGGGTAACACCCCTCAATAGCCAGGCTAGATTGAATCCAGGGGCAAAGTGAGCAAGGAAACCACGTCTGGGCATACCCTGCCAACTTAGGGCAAACATAGCAAACACAAGGAGATGATGGACGGAGCCACCTAACATGTGTGGTCTATAGTTTGCATCCAAGAGGATCCCCTGAATTACCGTGTCTGTGCTGGTTTCGGATGGTGGGATTGGGGCTCCTGCCTTCTGGGCAGTTGTTTGGGCTCGGCCTCCTTTGACCACCTTTCGTGCATCACTCGAGATCTCGCGCGGCCGCGATAGTTGGCAGTCACCACACAGACCTAGTGACCTCTCTGAGCAACAGTACTACTAACCGCATAAAGGTCACGAGTCTGACCTTCCTCTTTGTTTTCTCCCAAGCCCCTTTTCACCTGAAGGGTTAATCAGCAGCACTTTCTTTTGTGAGCAAGCATTGGGTGCCACTCTGCGTGGGACTGGAAGGACTGTCTTCGCACCTACAGACCCTGGGTGATCAGGTAAGTGGATCTTGACAGAAAGCCAAGACCATGATTATTGTTTTGCTCAAGCAAAGATGGTACAGGGAATTCCCCTGTTTTCCGTGATCTAGAGTCGGGGACGTGTATGGAACAATTAGTCAATGCTTTATTGGCTATCTAAGTAGAAGTATTGAGCCTGAGACAAGAGAGGGTACTCTTCCAATGGACTCTTGGGGAGATAAAATGGGGCCAATAGCTAAAGGTAGAGGGCTGTTCTTTGTCCAGCTACCTTTCCTGCAGCTGGAATTGAAATACACGCTTTGGGTTCTGCCACTCCTTGATCTTGGTCCCAACCCATAAATCTAACCATTCTGTCCCCGTCTCTGGTGCCCTTAGCAGCCCCAGAGCGTTTCAGTGGTGATAGCAATATATCTAGTATTTTTATGATGCAATGTCAGTTAAAATTCATGTGTAGACCCACAGCCTTCCTGGATGATGCAGCCAAAGTTTCTTTTGTAATTTCTTACTTAATAGGGAATGCTGCTGTTTGGTTGATACTGACGATCCAGTGCTGTACAATTCTAGGGCCTTTAAGGAGCGAATGCGAAGATTGTTCTCTAAACATACCTTCATGCAAGCCAGTGACAATGAACTTTTGAACTTGAAACAAGGAAACAAAGACTTGCTTACATACATTACTATGTTTAAAAGACTAGTATTTAAGACCATTTGGCCCGAGAAGAAGAGAACGACACTCTTTTATCAGGGGCTACGAGATGAGTTAAAAGATGTTCTAGCCTAGATTGTGGGCCTACCCGAAGATTGCTCTACGTATAGCGACCTGATAGTTAAGGTACTGTATTTGTATTTGGGATTTGTAGAGCGCGTTATACCCAAATGTGTCAAAGCGCTAGCAATAAAGCAAGAAGCTGTAACGTGGGAGAAAAGAACAGCCCACCCGTCACGGAAGGAAGAAAAGTCAGGCTTTAAGTTTCTTTCGTAAAACAGTGTGGGAAGTGATATTATCAATGCAAGGGGGTAACGTATTCCACAGATTGGCTGCAGCTACCATAAAGGTACGCCATCCCCAGCTGGCTTTCCTAAATCTTGGTGTAATCACTTTTCTAAGGGAGGACGATCTCAATAGTCTGTTGGGAGTATACCATTGGAAGGCTGCTCTCATGACCAGTGGACCCTGCAAATGCAGGGCAGTGTGAACCAAGCAAAGGGCTTTAACTATCACAAGCTTCCTGACCAGCAGCCAATGGAGGGAATGAATGCCATGCCTAACTAATGAGCTGTTTAGGGACATCCAGGATCAGTAGGGCAGCCGCATTTTGAACAATCGGAAGTCTTTTAGTAGTAGATTTATTAATATTTAAATACAGAGAATTACAATAATCAAGCCAAGAAGTAATAAGCGCGATAACCACTACAATTCTGAGCTTTTGCCGGGATAGAAGAGAAGATCTTTTTTATGATCATAATTATAAGGAAACTGGTGCTCACAGTCTACTTAGCCTGAGAATCAAAAGAGTGGGTACTGTAAAAAATTACACCTACATTTCTGCTTCGGTAACCGGATGAGGTAAGAGGACACAGGTCTATGGCCACCACAGTTCAGACTATACCGACATATGCTCACCAAAACTCAGGATCTCTGTCTTGTCCGCATTCAGTTTTATCCAATTCTCCTTCATCCAGGTATTTATTTATTTACTTTTTTTACAGAGTTTTATAAAGCGCGAACTTGACCCGGTATCGGGTATCAGAGCGCTTTACATAGCACCAGTTGCGTTGCATGAGGACACGTTCATTTTTTGTTAGGCACGGGGAGATTAAGTGATTTGCCCAGAATCACAGGATGTTCAGCGTCATTGCCGAGACTCGAACCCGGTTCCCCAGATTCGAGGTCAACCGCCCTAGCCGTTAGGCCAACTCCTGTCATGCAGCATTGTAACCTATCTGCCACCTTGTGAATGTCATTTGTAGTAAAGACAATAATTTGGGTATCATCCGCATATGACAATATATGGAAACAAAAACACTTTATCAGTTTCGCCACAGGGGTAATGTACAGGTTAAACAAGGTTGGGCTGATAGAGGAGCCCTGTGGAACCCCAAAAAGCAGCTGGAAAGATTCACCTGTGAAATACCCACAACTCATCATGTGCGTTCTATTAGTAAGAAAGGACTCCAGCACGGCCAAAGCGGAGTCCCTCATGCCAGCCCTGTGCAGTCCATGGACCAGACGGGAGGGGGACACTGTATTAAATAGTGCTGAGAGGTCTCGGAGAACAAATAGGTGAAAGAACAAGGGAAGAGGTTCTGGAGTACTTCTCTTCCACGGTGAAAAAAGAGAAGGAAATGGAAATAATAATATCGATGTCTCTGAGCCCATGCAGATTGGTAGTATCTGAGGACCTCTGTCGATGGAAGAAAAAGAGAGAAGACAAAAACTGAATGCCTGCTTCTACTGTGGAAATGGTGGGCACTTTTCTAGAGAATGAGTAGCGAAACCGAAAGGAATGATGAAGAGTGTTGCCGTGGTGAATACATCAGGAACAGCATCGGAAAACTGAGGTGCTCGACTAAGGAAGGGATCGACTCGTCGAGTATGCCCAATTACCTGATCCCATAAGATTTGGGGCATGTTCTAATCCAAACCCCAAAACATTTCACTATTACCATTATGAAGATTGTAAATACTCAGACTCGAAAAGCCCTTCCCATCTTACTGGACCACGGTGCTGTTGTAGCGATTCTGTTCAGGAAAAGAACTATGCTTGGGATGGGGAGAGCACAAGGTAAGTGGTTTTATTTATTTCTTTATTTTCCCTATCCCGTCGTATGTCGACTTCCCCCAGCCATGCCCCACCGCTCTTACCTTGCCGGCCGCGCCTGGGGGCCAGGTCTGCTTGATTTAAACCCAAGTGTGGAATTAAGGAAATGAGCATGACAACCATTGGTGTCTACTGGCCACTAAAACCACCCGTGAGGACCTGAAAGTGTGGAATTCAATGTACCAATCTGCACCATACTATTGAGCTGTTCCTCAGTATAATTTGTCAAAAGTTGCCAATTATCAAAACGGGCAATGGAGGTAATATCCGGGGCATTCATTTCTTTAATTTTTGCCAGTCCCAGACATTGAGTCTGCTGGATACTGTCATTGAGGAAGATCATTTGTGTTGGGATTAAACACGCTCGAAACAAGGTTGCCGTCCCCTGAACTTTCCAAGGTTTGATTCCTCAAAACTATTTCAGTTCAATTGTGTCCTTTAAGGGCTAACTGGTTGACAAATGAAGCTGTTTATATTAGCTTACTTTGTGTAAGCATACATTTTTTCAGTGCGATAGGCACTATTTTGAAATAGTATGAAGTAGGATCAGAAGTGTCATATCCTGAAAAATATGTGAATTTATCTTTGTACGCTTTGGAACTCCCTTGTGGGGGAGTCGGACAATGATCCCATTGTGGATAATTAAAAAGTCTATGTTGGACACTGGCCTTATGCAGGAAAGGATGGCTGTAATGGTGATAACAGAACATATCAGCGTAATTAGCAGAATTACGGTACAGGTCCTCTGATTCAAAAACAGTGTAATACTCCAGCTACGAGAGCATAGAATTTACAGTTTCAACATCCCAATCATCTGAATGTAACCCAGGTACTATTACATCCCCATAGAAACTTTAAACACCTATGGTATCTGCAGGATCTCCATAAGGCTGAATATAACGAATGGAACTTTATCCCAAACAATTCCATCAGTTACTATAATGGCTGTAATGTTCACGAGTGACAAGTCTCTATTCAGTTTATGGGAAAACGAATGGGGGGCCAACACCCCGTCAATCAGTTCCATGGCAGAACATTCTGGGATGTAGTGGCCATTAATCAACAGGAAAAAAACAGTCACAAATCCAATCCACATGAAAAGAAATACCAAGGAAAGTGTAATCCAAACATATATCCAAGGCAGGACTAGATAAGTGCGTTTCAACCATGAAATGAAAACATAGATCTGTGCTGGAGGATTTGTTAAAACGGAAGAACTCTCTGAAGAAAAATCATCTCAATCCATATAATACCCAGAAGCACTTAGTTGAAAAACAGGAGGTTCCTGTTTTGTAGCAGGACTCGAAAAATCCAAAAGCAGTGGATCCGCAGACAGTTGATCAGTATAAACTACATCAGCTGCAGAAGACCCAGTAGTAAGAACAGTACTCACTTCGGCCGTGTTGCTGGTTGCGGACTCATTCTCCGCCACCCCAGCCAGGGAGGAACAGCTTTGGTGTTGCTCACAGCTGCAGAGGAACGTCCTGTGTAATAGCACGGACACCTCGTGGCCTACTATGTAGAATCGGCCACATGGTGCAGTTTGACATGGTCAATGGAGACAAAGCCCTTGTCTTTTGAACCTGAAAGTGGTGGCAGGATCACAGTTCTTGTGCTTTGAACGCCACGGACAGGCACAGGTGCTCAGTATGATGGACCGAATTCCTTTTTGATTACCACCTTTTCTCGAACGAGATCACCAATTTTCGGAATCCAGCCGGAAAGTCCATGTTTCACATCTGTACTTGAATGTTCACTTGATTGAGTGTCACAGAACATTTGTAGATCCTCTAAGACAGCACAACAATTATCTACGTCAAAGGTCGTGGCAGCCGCCACAATGTCTGGACCATCAAGGTCTGGAACATACATATTGATGCCAAAAAGTACTTCGTATGGGGTCCACCGACCCAGAGATCTTTTAGGGAGGTTAGGTAAATCTCGTTGAACCCCGTATAGGTGATGGCTCCAACTATGCCCAGTGCCTAATACTCTAGCTGTTAAGGACTGCTTTAAGTCACAGTTCATTCTTTCCACAACTAAATTGCCCTCTGGCCTTTATGGAAAAGAATAATGCACCTGTACACCCAGGGATACTATAGAATCTCGGTATGCTTCTGACACAAAAGCCGGGCCATGGTCCGAGTGGAATGCACCGCATGCATGTGTCCCAACAAAGACTTCCAGGTCTTTAATAACAGTTTGAGCGTCAGTCGTGCGCTGTGGCCAAACCCAGAGGAACCTAGAGAAAGAATCGACTGCAACCAAAATAAATTTGAACGCAGTGCCTGAAATTAGTGGACCACAGTGATCTAAATAAATGCAGCTGAAAGGGTTGTTCGAGATCAACAGGTGCGTCTGCAGTGGACGAGCCATGGTGGAAGCATTAATTTGTTGACAAATGTCACAACACAGGACATATTTCTTGGCCTGTTGATATAAGCTGTGCCACCAATAATGCTGCTGTGGCAGCAAGATTGTGGCCGCCACCCCAACATGGTCCGAAGCCACACTTTCCTGTGCCGCTATAACTAAAGCAAATCTGCCGTCTTAGTTGGGAATCATATGATCACCAGCCCCTGAAATTGTTACAAAAGGGAGGTCCTGTTCATTAATTAATTTGCAATCATCGAACAAATCTTGGAGGTCATTACTGCATCACCTTCCTCATCAATTTAAGGGTGACTCCGAAGAGAGCGCAACCAAAGAAAACACAACAATGGAAAAGAAATCTTCAGGACATAAACTCCAATGATTTTTTCAACCACTGTAACAACAACTTAACTCCTCAGACCAACATGGATGATGTCCATGACCTCACAGAATTCTACAATATCTCCATATTGGAAGCCCTTGATTCGTTCAACATCCTTCAACAAACGAATTTATTGACTAAAGTCTCCAATTCCTGGTTCAATGTCAACTTGAACACTGAAAGACGCAATCTCAGATCAGAAGAAAGAGCTTGGAGATCTTCTCCCTCCTTGGAGCTCCTAAAATGCTTACGATCAGTGAGGAACACATACAACAGAAGGATAATAAACGCGAAAGCTAACTTTTTTGGATCTCAGCTTGACCAAGCCAGAAATCGACCCAAAAAACTATTCGAAATCATCAAGCAATAATCATGCAATGCATCAAACCCGATTGACAATGGAGCCATCACTCTCCCAAATTGCGAAGAGTTGGCCTCCTTCTTCCTGGAAAAAACAACAAATATCGAGAATGAACTTCAATCAGCAAAGGAACTACTCCCGGTGGCCTCAGTCATCTTTCCACCCTCCCCCCAGCCTGGTGAATGGAACGATCCATCCAGGCAGGTACTCAAAAACAACGCCTCCTGGCACACTTTCACATCAATCAATGATAAAGATATCTACAACATCCTATCATCCTTAAACCCATCTAATCACTTCATTGACCCTCTACCTCCGACTATCTTCAAAGAGATCAAAGCCATTATTCTCCTCTTATGGTCTAAGATTGTAAATTCCTCGCTACATCAAGGCACCATCCCTGACTGTCTAAAAGTAGGACAGGTAATCCCCACTTTAAAAAACCTAATGCAGATTGCTCAGATCTCAACAACTACCGACCTTTCTCAAACATCCCCACCCTGGCGAAACTCCTCGAAAAATGTGTCCTGATCCAACTCTGCAACCACATAGACAATTTCCAACATCTTGACCAACACCAATCAGGCTTCCATCATGGTCACAACACTGAATCAGCACTCACACGCGTGGTGGATGACATATTAAAAATGCTGGATCTAAATGAATCATGCCTTCGGATACTACATGGCTTATCTTCTGCCTTTGACACTGTCAAACATGACTATTGACCCTATTTGAACAAAGGATGGGTTTATCAGGGGTCGTATTGCAATGGTTTACTTCATTCCTCCACAACAGATCCCAAAGAGTCAAGATGAACCAATCCCTTTCTAAGCCTTCCGCGGTCCCTCTGGTATTTCCCAGGGATCCGTCAGCTCACCCATTCTCTTCAATCTATTCATGGAACTGCTAGTAGACTCCTTAAAATCTGCTAACATTCATTAACACATGTATGCAGATGACACGCAATTACATCTCAAAATCTCCTCCCGGGATGACATCATATCCCTCAACTCTACTCTACAAAACACGCATCTTTGGCTTATCGACAATCACCTCAAGCTCAACGCCGCCAAAACGGAATTCCTACTCATCTCACCTCCGAACAATATTCCCAAAATCGATCGATGGATGAAACATCTTACAGCATTAAACTGTTCTCCTCACATAATTGACTCTGCTAGATCCTTGGGAATTACATTACATAAACACTTGAATATGCAGGATCAGATCAGCACAGTCACCAAAGGAGCGAATTATCAGACGAGCATTCTACAGAAACTTAAACCTTACCTCCCTCAGGAGGACCTCAAGAATGCGGTTCAAGCTCTTGTGTTGCCCAGACTGGACTACGGTAGTGCCACACTATGCGGCCTACCTAGATACAAATTGGCCCCTCTAAGGGCCTCCCTTAATGTGGCTGCAAGACTTGTCTCCGGAACAAGCACATTTCCCCAGCTCTAAAATCCCTGAACTGGCTACCTTATGAGGCAAGAATTCAACTAAAGATAGCATGCATGACGCATAAAGCCCTACATTTCAATATCCCCAGATATGTGGCTCAAAAAATAGAAAAATCAAGTGGTTGCAGACCGTCGCGAAGCCCAAACGCCCTGCTACTGAAACCACAATGTTTCAATAAAAAGAAAACAGGATACAGAGCTTTCTCAGGTGCCGCTCCTAAGATATGGAACTCTCTACCACCAGACGTTCACCTAATTTCATCTACCGCTTCCTTCAAAAAAGAAGCAAAATCTTCTCAGTTTTTACCCTAAGCTATTACTTCTGTGTTTTATTGATTGTAACCAATGCCAGTGACTCTTGTAATGATGCCAGACCTTTTCTTCGCTGACTACCTCTGATAACAAGCATAGTAATTTGTGTTTTCTCAATGCCCTTTACTTCATTCATAGATGTAATCGTGTAAGTTATTTCAGTTATACCCTACCCTCCCTTCCTGTAAAGTGCTCTGATACCCATTGGGGTCATGTTCGCGCTATACAGAACTTTATAAATAAATACATTCAAATGATAAGAATATTTAGAAGGAAAGCCCTTAGGTAAAGGGGTGCCGTTTTTATTCACATTCACGGCAGCCAAGATATCACTATTTATTCTAGTTTTAGAACAAGTAATTGCTGCTACTGTAGCTGTGGTGACTGCAGAGCTGGCTGCTTCATCAGCCAACGAATTCTCTACAGCAGGTGCCCCCACATGCTGATGACTCAACGTATGTATTACAAGAGTCCATGGCAACCTGTCTTTGAGGTCTGCAACTTTAACCCAAAGCATCTTATGCTTGAATGTGTTACCTTTAGAATCTTTGAATACGTTTTGTTGCCAATAATATAGAATATCCTTAAAGTAGCCACCTGTCTGTTTCCCTACCTGATTGCCGCATTGGAGGAACCGTGTCTGCAGAGGGAACCCTGCTGCATCGCTAGGGTGGACTCCAATCCCCATCCACCCCCACGCCTGACGTGCACCTGACGTGCACATAAGCACAACGCAGCACCGCAGGACGGGACATGCGCAGGGACGCACTCAGGCCAAGGGCTGGCCGTCCATGCCCATCGGAGCCCAGAAGAGGCTGGGCTGGGCCCCCCCTAACGTGACTGTCTCAGCTGGCCATCTAAAACAGAGCCACTTTTGAATATGGGGAATCGGAAAATCAATCCTGTGGAGCATGGAGGTGAGCCTCCTAACACTTTGGACTCTTTCCTCCTAAGGCCATCAGATGCTTTGGAAAAAGAGATCAAAATCACAGAGCGTAGGCTCTGCATAGGGGAGCCCAGACCCTTAATTTTAACAAGGAACTCAGAGACTCAATCTGTGTCCATTATTGATCCCCTAATTGATTAATCAACTAGTGCCTGACCCAAACGCCTGATTCACACAATTCCACCATTGGGTAGAGCCACCCACTCTCCCTCGGAACCTCCCACCAAAAAGAAAAAAGGAGGGATATTGATTAAATCTACACATGTGCACACGGGTCCCATTCTGGGCACTTCATCCGACCACGAGGCAATACTGCATAGAGTCGAACAGACGATCACCCATTTGCTGCAACCTCTCATTGAGAGCTTAACTAAAATAGAAGCCAACTAAGCTTCACTCATTACGTTAGGCGGGACGTCCCTAGTGAGAGAACCTATCGCACAGGCTTCCCCCCAATTTTGTCCAACGAGCTGATATCACCTCACCATTGTGCTATAAATAAACCCCATGAACTGTAGGTACCAAAGAGAGATGGAGATGGGGTTTTGTCAAGGAGTAAAGGCCCCACAAGAGTTCCAACTTACACCCGTTGCCGAGGGATTCTCCAAGGCCAACTCAATTGACACACCTGACTAATAACGTTTTCCCCCCTATGTCACACCCCCGCCTTCTGACGCAGAGAACATTACTTGCAGAAGGCCCGAGCGACTCGGATTTTCCTAACTCAGCCCTGAGGCTGGAGGGCAGTCGTAATATCCAACCGAAAGGCTGAGAAGAACTACCAGGGCGTAACCCCCTACACGAGATTAGGCCTCCCACTTGCTGCCTGCCCTTACATGATAATCCTAGCCAACACTCCTGGCCTAAAAAGCACTCAAAAGGAGTCAACTGGCCAACTAATCCTTAAAGCACGACATTGGATTAATAAGCATACGGATGGATGGTTGGAAACCTTTACCAGCATTATAATGGCGAGAAGGGTGGGTTGGGTGGGTAATTCTGATAAAACAATAAGGGGGGATTGTGTAGTAGTAAATTTCAAGTCGCACCATATGGCACAGAAACGTTTAAGCTTATTACCCAATGGTCCAACACCTGATACACAGATGTTTGCATTGCTGTCAGGCTTTGTTTACACCCCAGTAACCCAAAACCTTTGCGGTCAGGGACCTAGGAACATCTTTAGCCTTCCTCACTCAGTGACCCAACAGCCCTTCTCGAGGCAAGTAACTAACCCCCTATCAACCAGTAACCGATTTACCGTACTGGCAGATCTTGAAGCTTGCAATTGACAGAGAATCAATGGGACGACTCCCAACTTATCACCCAGTTGTGTTATAGAAGGGCCTGAGCACCCCCGCAAAATTACTGAGGTTAATGATCAGATCACATTAATTACGTGGAATATCGCAGGGCTAGGCCCAAAATTGACCGACCAAGAATGGATTAAGCACAACATTTTCTACTATCCGATATGTGACATGGGAAATAGGTCCTATCCATTTAAATGGTTACCGCTCATTTTATATGCCTGCTCTTCCGTCAAATTCAGGCCGTGCATTGGTGAAAAACACCCTTAGACATAAAGTCTTGATCCCCACAACGATTCCTCCTATTACAATTTATTGCAGCTTAAAGGTCCAGAGGGCAATACTGTGCTCTTAATTAATTATTACAATAATCATTTTGTGGGTGAAATGTCAAAGGTCATTGACTCACGCGAGGAAAAAATTAACGTACTAATCAGTGATCTCAAGAAGACACCTAGTATTTTATGGATGGGTGATTTTAACGCTCACAGCTCTCGCTTTTTAGCCAAATCGTTATGTGGACTAACCAATGAGTAAGGAGAAGCCATGCCCCACTTCATCCATAACCCCCATGGAGACGCACTCAACAGACTCCTCATTTTAAAAGACCTAGAAATCATGAATCCTATTGCCACGAGCACAGGCATGTTACACAAAACCTTTGGTAATAACCTTCAGGGTTCAACCATTGATTATCTGATAGCATCAGTACCCCGTAAAAGTTCCCTCCATGACATCAAATTAAATTTTTCTAATTTTAGTGACCATGCCGCTATATCCTGTCAAATGGTCTGGGAAGGGATACAGGTTCAGCAGATAAGGCATTTAAAACCCCACATACCAAGAACAAATGGGATTGTTCTTAAGTGGGGTAAGATCAATAAGGAGAAAATTGTCCCTCTGGTTGTCCCAAATAGGCACAATTAAATTGTGACCTGTCTTGACGCGAACCTTGACCAGGGTGGTGACTGCCTTTGAGACAATTTTGGATGAAGTAAACAACAATATAACAAACAATGGTCCAGGCGGTAATTCGTTAGCTCCTATGTGGTACAATCAAGCCTGTACCAAATCTTTATCAAATTTACATAAGGCCCTTAGGACTAAACCAAGAGATGTGGAACAAGTTAAGTTCTCTCGCCAACTTTACAAAGATGCCAGGAAGGCTAGACTAAAACTAATGAAGGAGGAGGCTTGGGAACAACTCCATCAGGCTTCCATCACAAATAACTCTAGGGATTTTTGGATGGTAATTAACGCCCTTTATTGAAAGCTTCCTCAGATCCTAACCTAGATACCCATGTGGATGAAGAAACCTGGGTAGCTCATATTTCTAAAATATTTGGCCTCATAAGCGAGGGAAGACATCCCTCTCTGAAAGATACTACGTCAAACACAAAGTCCATCCTTACTTTTAATTATCTTGAAGTCAGGGAAGCTCTGCTTCAGTGCACTAGTAATAAGCCCTCCCCGGCCCGGATGGCGCTCCAATAGATTTTTTTTCTCTGAGAACCCAGACCTTTGGGGACCAGTCCTGACTAATGTTTCTAATGTAGTTCCCAGTGTGGGTCGGCCAGACTCATGGTCAAAATCCATCATAATCCCGATCTACAAAAAGGGTGATAATCAGAGGCAAAAAACTATAGGCCCATCTCATTATTGGCTAGCACTGCCAAACTTATGGGTCGAGTCATACTGAATAGACTAGAGGAATGGGCCACCCAAAACAATGTCCTGATTCCGGTCCAATATGGTTTTAAAAAGAGGAAAGGAACATTGGATTAGTGCCCTAGTCTGAGTTTGCGTATCGCCAAATACACCCAAGCCAAACAAGGCAAGCTTTACCTGGCTTTTATGGACCTATCTGCAGCCTTTGATTGTGTTGCCCACCACCACTTATGGAGAATTATGAAGGAGATGGGCTTGATGAGGCAATCATCCTTTTCATCAGACAGCTATATTCAAAGGCCTCGACTTGTGTCCGCTATGAGAAGCAGGGAGAGTGTACCAGGTGGTTCCCTATTAATAGGGGGGTTCGACAGGGGTGCGTTCTTGCCCCATTTCTTTTTTCAATCTACACTAATGGTGTGGAGGCTCCCCTGTTAGAATCCACTCTGGATGTTCCAAAGATGAATCAGGTTCGTATTTCCATGCTCCATTATGCAGACGATGAGGTGCTAATTGCACGCACCCGCATGGCACTTCAGAAACTCAAAGAGGCGTATGGGAATTTTATACAAAAATTAGACCTACAAGCCAATGAGGTGAAGTCTTATATTCTAGTGACTGGACACAAGGCAAAGAAAGCACCATCTTTTTATAAAGCAGGCCACACAGTGGCACAGATGGACACGTTTTCTAATCTAAGGGTGACATTTGATAGAATGACAACATGGGCCCATATGGTGACTAACAGGGGTTTAATGTTGGAAAAAAGTATTATTGCTCTGTATTCTTTTATTAAAAAATCTAGGCTCCTCCGTAACATTCCTTCTGTGTAAAATGATTAGAAAATACCCCTTAGATTTATGTGATGTATACCTTGATGTTTCCTCTGTATATTGTCCATGTGTCCGATGTATGTTTAATAAAAAAGTTATATAAAAAAAAAAAATCTAGGCTCGAAACCACTAGACGTTGTTAAAAAAGTGTATATGGCTAAATCCACCTCAGTAGCTACCTTCGGGGCTGGTGTATGGGGACATACTAACCCTGCCGCTCTTCAAACTATAGAAGACACTTTTTGGAAAAAATTGGTAGGCCTTCCTAAAAGTTGTTCTAATTTTAACTGTCATCTTGAATTGCATGTCCCCTACATATCTGATCAGATTTGCTTAGCTTCAATTCTCTTATGGCATTCTATTTGGAGAAGGGAATCTGTTAATATAACCCAACAGTTCATCAAAGATTGTCTTACCCTGGAACATGTGCACAGGATTCCTTAGATTTCATATGTCAAAATCACCCTAATTTCCTTAGGTTTAGAACACATATTTGAAACACCAAGCAACTGCTCGAGTATTCCAAAAAATGTAATCAAAAGCCGATTTCTAAACATAATGGCTAAAGAAAGATATAAAATCAACAGCACCAAGTATATGGTGCGATCCTACCTAGAGGGGTCGGTTCCTAATGAGGGGTCGCATTCATATTTATCGTCCGTGACAAATCAACGTCACATATTTATACTATCTAGGTTTCATTTAAACCTCATCCCCTGCATGTTGGACTATCCAACAGGAATTTTCTCTCCACAAACCCTGTCGTCTTGCCCATGTGATGGTGTGTCCCCACAATCAAATCTCTATATTTTTTTCTTTTGCAAATTTTACTTTTAGCACCATAAAAGGTTTATATTCCCAATTATGCACAAATACAAATTTAGACAATGTCGTCCAGGACTCTTTTTTTTTACAAATGTTGTCTGATCATTTTGTTTGTTACTGTGTTGTGTCCTTTTTATGCCTTTCTTTAAAGACTAGGCAATAGCCTGGAATAAACCATAAGTCTTATTATCTGTTTTTATTGATTGTTTTTAACTGGATATTTTATTCAATATATTCTGAAAACGGATTAATTTTTGTATAATTGTACTTTTATGAGCTATACGGATTTGGATCGAATAAAGTGATTTGACTTGAGTTGACTTGACTGTACACAGTAGTACGAATCACACACTATAAGTGTGTGGAATTCAGGATCTGTATGTTCAAGTGTAAGGAGCAAAGCCTTCAGTTCAGCCAACTGCACAGTGCAGTCACCTAGAGACTGCATGCAAGTTGTTTGAGGTTGGAAATCGTCGTCCAACATAACACCAATAACAATAGCGCAGGCCGCTGAGTATCGTTGTTTAGAACCTATAGCAGGTTGTGCTGAACTGTCAGTGTAACTAATATATATATATATATATATATATATATATATATATGTATATATATATATATATATATATATATCTACTGGTCAAGTGGCAAAACGGAAGATGGCATTGGATAAACATGCTAATACGGTAAAAAGAATTGTGTCCGTAGAGACGGGTCGAAGAAAAAGTCTACATCAACAGCTGTTAAGGATGTGGCACATTGTTTCCATCTAGGGTGGAGGGCTTTAACATTTAGCGCACTAGCGTTTCTGACAGCCTCTAAGGCTGGCACGGGAGTAACAACAATAATGTGTTTCCCTTGTGCAAGTGGCTGTTCTTTTAGGATAGCCATCTGCACTGCAATCAGTATTTTTTCAGTGGAAGCAAAATGCATCCCTGCATTGGAATATAAATGTGATTTATAAATATGCAATAGGCACTGTTTCACCTTCATTAAAAGTGATGTATGTAAATCCACTTGCACATGGCAAAATACGAACGGCCAGGTTTGTGTTATTGACAGGTGTATGCAAGTGGCGTGTTTCAAGCAAGTCATATTGTAGTGGCCTGAGTGTATCTGCATGTACTGATGTCCAGCATATTGCAGAAAAATCAGGGCATATTAATTCATAAAGTGGTTTCATGCACTGTGCATATTCAGGTATGTACATCCTACCAAAATTTAGAAACCCTAGTAGAGACTGCAATTTTTTTAGCGTGTTTGGAGCTTCCAATTGTGCACATGCCTCAAAAAAATGAGGGGCAAGGCTCTTTCTGTCATGCGTGACTTCATATCCCAGGAAAAGGACACTCAGAAAAGCTATATGAGATTTTTTAAAGTTGAACTTGTAGCCAAGTTCACCAAATCCCAATATAATGTGATCCACTCTAGCTAAGTGGGGATTTCATTCATCGTCCGTTAAGTAGATATCATCTACATAGGACAGCTTTTCAGGGTCAATATCATGAAGAATTGACACTGTGCGTGCAGCAAAGATGCCTGGGCTGTTCTTATAACCCATTAGCAAACGTCCATATCACATTTGAAAACCGAAAGCACTAAAAGCGGTCCAATCTCGGCTTTCTGAAGCCATATTGTGACTGAAAAAACCATTGGAAACGTATAATGTGGTTTTGTATTTTCTACAGACTACATTATTAATTAGTGCCATACTATGTGTGTTTTGCACTGCAAATGTGCGAGTATGACTGTTTAAATGTCTATAATCTAAGACAATGCGATAGGAATGATCGGGTTTTAAATCAGGAACAATAGGATTATTCATCTGAGAGACACAGGGTTCAATTACTAACAGGTACTCCAATTGGGAGAGTATTTCTTTAACAGGTGCCTTATTATCTTGTTTCATAGGATATTGTGGTTGCACTCTTAGGCTGGACCCTAAAGGTATAACATGATAAGGAGAATCCTTATCCCAGCCGACATGATTGCGATAGAGCGCAGGGGCTAGTGCAAGAGCCCACTCAGCTGCATAAGCTTGTTTGGCTTCTTCAAGGACAAGAACAGAAAAAGAAGATAGAATAACATCCTCTCCTTGGGGGGATGTTCATACAAATGGTGGGGCCGATCGACCTCCACCAACAGGATGTCATAAGACAAAGTCACATTTTTCCAGAAAATTGCTTTAATAGTGCGTTGTACGTCAGCTTCTATTTGAATCTCTAAATGGTACAATCTATCCAGAGGGGCCATGTGTCTATCTGCGGTCTCAACTGTAACAAAAGCATTAGTTGCTCTCACTAACAGAAACTCCTGAAGATTCCAGCACATGATGGTGACTTCTGCTGTGCTGTTGAGGAGAGTCCCTGCCCAACTCCTGTTCAGGAGGAGGGTTCTCAGCGTTTGTGGCATATTTACCTGTTAAAGCTGCAACTTTCTTTTTCTGAAATGGGGCTTTATATTGTGGAGGTCTGTCCTTCTTTATCTTTATGTCAGACGAGCGTGGTGCCTCCCTTTTCGGTTTCACAAACTCTTGTCTGCGTTCAGATCCCCCTCCTCTGTTGCACTGGTGATCAGATGATTCCTGAAAGGAACGAGGAGAACGTGTATCAGGAACCTGATACCCAGTGCTTAATTTGTAAAAAATTAAGTGCCGGGGCTCAAAATTTTGCTCAGAAGCTGCCGTCGTCAGCGCTGCAGAAAGTAGGTTTGAGCGCCCTTCACACATCTTTAACACAGCACCAGACACTCCCTGCTCCTCTATTTCACTCCTGCACGTTCTTTGTCATCTTTGCTTCCTTCCTTTGTCACTTTTCCATCTTTCTTTTCGTCTTCCTTTCCCCCTTTTGTGTTTTTCTCTCTTTTATTCTGGTCATAGTGTGGTGAGGAAAAATACGTGCTAGTGCCCTAAAATAAGTACTGGTGGCTTCACCTGCAATCACCGGCTCAAAGTGAGCACTGGGTGAAACAGCAATATATGCTACAAGAGAGCCAAGGGCAGTCCAGAGTGAAAAACAATGAGCCCAGAACTGGTCAATGTCTGCTCTCTAAAATGTTTGCCTGTGCTAAAATCCTTTTATCAACCACTAGTGGTTAAATATTCCACTTACAAGTCAAAATCCTCTAATAAGAAAAAGAGTGCTCTTAGCATCTCCATAAGTGGGTGGTGTTATGGAGGGTGGGCTGCAAGCGCTGCGAGCTATGATCGGGAAAGTAAAGGAAGCAAAACTCTAATTGGAGGCCAACAAACGTTTGAGGTAGTCTGCAGATGGGGGTGGAGTGTGCGAAGGTTCTTGTGGGAATGCTTTAAACTTTGAAAGAGTCTTCAAATTTAGAAGAAACTCATCTTCATATAGACTTGTTTCTACTGTCACTTAAAACACAAGCACAGAGATACAGTCAGATGCCTCATACTCACACTCACCACACACACAAGGATTGACTTGCAAGCGCGCGCACGCAGGCATAGACTGACTTGCAAGCACGCTTGCGCACAGACAGTTCTACTTACAAATGGTGGATCCTAAAATAGCTTTCAAAACGTTTGGTCAGAAATAGTGAATCTAAAATAACTACTCTATAACTGCATGAACGCTCTTAAAATATCACTTACAGGGATGTTTCTAAAAACCGACTGAAGCCTTTTTAATATACCCTTAAATTAAAGTATTTACAGTGTGAATCCTCCTGTAACAGGTATTTTTAACGATCAGTTAAAACAATGCATATGTAAAAAAATGACAAAGGAAATGATACTAAAGAAAAATGTTCTTGTGATTTGCCGGTTTTCGCTACTTTCATAGATTATACTAAAAGCTTTGATGATGCAGTGGCCTGGCAAGATATCACCCATTTCCCAAGACACATCTGTTTTCCGATAGTTGAATCTGATGTGTTTGTATGTTTAGTGTATGAGATATTTACTACCACCTTGGATTGTCGTGGCGATCGCGTGTACTGCCTCTGGACTTTGTGGCAGCAGAGAGGAACACTGCCCGGCCTGTCAGGTGAACCCCAAACATTAACCTAATGTGTGTGAGGAGATTGTGAGGCAACTGGGTCTACACTCACCGCTATCGTAGCGGTCCAGAGTCAGTCTCAGAAGCCCCAAGTAGGGGTGGTGGAAGCGTAGGACAGAAAGTCACAGGTAGTGGAAATAGCATTCAGCGGTGACGAGCAACGGGACCCGGCGGGGCAGGAGCGAGTCTAGTACTGGGAAGGGGCATTCAGAGAGGTGAAGATGATGAGGTTATGATGAAGATACAACTTGGGTGGCTCTCGACAGGAGGATGCCAGCAGGCTGCTGCGTGAGTCTGAATCCAGTCACACAGAAGCCGGCCCACTTACCAGCAATGATCCGGTTCTCGCTGCTCACTGGGTCTTGAGGCTGGCTTCAGGCAGGGCTCACTGGGATGACAAGCAGGTGAAGAAATTGATAGTCCTGGCCCTGTGAAATAAGTGCCGGTGCTTAGCACCGGAAAGCACCGGCACAAATTAAGCACTGCTGATACCTGTCTGGAGTGTTAATATTAGTGTGATCACGAAAACCGTACCACCTCTCAGAGGACTCCAGGGGTGGAGAACCTCATTGAGGTTTACCTTTCTGTGGCTATTTATATTTATCCCATGGTGTAGTGCCAGAAGCACTGCCATGTATTGGGACCACGTGATGACCTTTGACTACCATTGTTTTAATTGACTTTAGGTGTTTACTTGAATGTACGACATCATGTTTCCTGCATGTGCCTTTTCCCTTTTTTTTCCTTGAAGATTTCTTTCGTGTCTCCTTGTAGCTGCAGAGGGGGAGTGTCGCTTCTTACAGCCCACCAGGAACAGAACGTGTGGGATGTGCATTTGAAAGCAAGAGAGAGAGGAATGTACTTCTCAGTGATGGAGTGTAGTGTTATAAGCAGTGGTGCTCAAATGTGCATTATGTTGTACATTGGGAAGTATTATTAAGTTCTTACTATAGGCTTTGACATGCCCTCATGCCATCTTGAATTCTGACTCTGTCTAGCTTGAGCTTTGCGCACACAAGCAGGCCCCCAGATCACTCAAGTTGTTTAGGCTTTTCACGTTCAAGGTTGTTTTCTGTTCTTCTGGAGACTTTCGTAAGCTTCACTAAGATAATGTGTGGGATGCACGCCTGGTACCTTTCAGAGTAGAGATTGATTTGCCAGAGAAATGTGTGGAATGTACAGTGCTGTCTCTGAGTCAAAATACAGTGGCCTGGCCAGCTTCTGTCTTGACCCTGACACAGACCAGTATGGTCAGCTCAGTTTTCGTAACAGAAGAAAGGGGCGAGGTTTCCAGAAACTTCTCCTCAGGTTGGGTAAAAGCTATTAAAGGCAGGAAATCTTGGCGCCCAGACGGGAGCTCGCTGCGGCGCAGACCTGATGCCACAGGAAACTTGTTTTTAGGGTCCTGATCGAAGCTTCTGCCTGGCGGTCAAGGTCTCCTCCAGTTGAGTTGGCAAGATTGCAGAGAAAGAGCGATTGGTGATGTATTTCTTTGATTATTGGCAATGTGATGTGTGAGTGTGTCTGTTTGCACATTCAGGTCTCCAGTGGTTATAATCATCTGATGTGTTATTTCTTTTGATTAATGGTATTGTGATGTGTGAGTGTGTCTGTGTGCACATTCAAGTCTCCAGTGGTTATAATCAGCTGATATATTTAGTGTATATATCTTTCTGATTATTTGCATTTAACAGTGCTTATTTCTTGCAGTGGACGTCCAGTATTATTATCTGCTTTTATTTATTCCATGTATTTTATTCCATGCATTTAACAGTTGCAATTGCTTACTTATAAGTGTGTTATTATTGCACACACACACACACACACACACACATATATATATATATATATAATGCAAAAAGAGTTGCCTCCAGGTGGGATGCACTCCCAGGTGGAGATTACGCCAAAGCAAGGGCACACGCCATGAACAAAGTCCTTTTCTGGTTTCTTGCCAGACGCGTTTCGGGCCAACGCCCTCTTCAGTGGCAGACCATGTGACGTGATGGCGTGCGGCAACCACCAGTAAATCCCCATAATAATTATGCTCAGGTGAACCCCCTGAAGCAATGCTTCCTGGGACTGGTGGTTCAGTAAAACCCAAGTGGGTCGCCGCCGACACTCACATTCAAAAATGTCTTTAAAAGGATTGCCCATGTTCCACCAGTCCCAGGAAGTATTGCTTCAGGTGGTTCACCTGAGCATAATTATTACGGGGATTTACTGGTGGTTGCCGCACGCCGTCACGTCACATGGTCTGCCACTGAAGAGGGCGTTTACCCAAAACGCGTCTGGCAGGAAACCAGAAAAGGACTTTGTTCATGGCGTGTGCCCTTGCTTTGGCGTAATTTCCACCTGGGAGTGCATCCCACCTAGAGGCAACTCTTTTTGTATTTTGTATAGCGGCCTGCCTGGTCGCTGGATTGCACCACCGCGAAACACTTGCGGGTCCGCGGCTGCTTTATTGGGGCAGCTAACTGTGGAACAGGAGGTGCCTGTTATATGCAGGGGTGCCGGCGCGAACATCGGCAATCCTTTTAAAGACATTTTTGAACCCACTTGGGTTTTACTGAACCACCAGTCCCAGGAAGTATTGCTTCAGGTGGTTCACCTGAGCATTATTATTACGGGGATTTACTGGTGGTTGCCGCACACCGTCACGTCACATGGTCTGCCACTGAAGAGGGCGTTGGCCCGAAACGCGTCTGGAAGGAAACCAGAAAAGGACTTTGTTCATGGCGTGTGCCCTTGCTTTGGCGTAATTTCCACCTGGGAGTGCATCCCACCTAGAGGCAACTCTTTTTGTATTTTGTATAGCGGCCTGCCTGGTCGCGGGATTGCACCACCGCGAAACACTTGCGGGTCCGCGGCTGCTTTATTGGGGCAGCTAACTGTGGAACAGGAGGTGCCTGTTATATGCAGTGGTGCCGGCGCGAACATCGGCAATCCTTTTAAAGACATTTTTGAATGTGAGTGCCGGCGGCGACCCACTTGGGTTTTACGGAACCACCAGTCCCAGGAAGTATTGCTTCAGGTGGTTCACCTGAGCATAATTATTACGGGGATTTACTGGTGGTTGCCGCACGCCGTCACGTCACATGGTCTGCCACTGAAAAGGGCGTTGGCCCAAAACGCGTCTGGCAGGAAACCAGAAAAGGACTTTGTTCATGGCGTGTGCCCTTGCTTTGGCGTAATTTCCACCTGGGAGTGCATCCCACCTAGAGGCAACTCTTTTTGTATTTTGTATAGCGGCCTGCCTGGTCGCGGGATTGCACCACCGCGAAATACTTGCGGGTCCGCGGCTGCTTTATTGGGGCAGCTAACTGTGGAACAGGAGGTGCCTGTTATATGCAGGGGTGCCGGCGCGAACATCGGCAATCCTTTTAAAGACATTTTTGAATGTGAGTGCCGGCGGCGACCCACTTGGGTTTTACTGAACCACCAGTCCCAGGAAGTATTGCTTCAGGTGGTACACCTGAGCATAATTATTACGGGGATTTACTGGTGGTTGCCGCACGTCGTCACGTCACATGGTCTGCCACTGAAGAGGGCGTTGGCCCGAAACACGTCTGGCAGGAAACCAGAAAAGGACTTTGTTCATGGCGTGTGCCCTTGCTTTGGCGTAATTTCCACCTGGGAGTGCATCCCACCTAGAGGCAACTCTTTTTGTATTTTGTATAGCGGCCTGCCTGGTCACGGGATTGCACCACCGCGAAACACTTGCGGGTCCGCGGCTGCTTTATTGGGGCAGCTAACTGTGGAACAGGAGGTGCCTGTTATATGCAGGGGTGCCGGCGCGAACATCGGCAATCCTTTTAAAGACATTTTTGAATGTGAGTGCCGGCGGCGACCCACTTGGGTTTTACTGAACCACCAGTCCCAGGAAGTATTGCTTCAGGTGGTTCACCTGAGCATAATTATTACGGGGATTTACTGGTGGTTGCCGCACGCCGTCACGTCACATGGTCTGCCACTGAAGAGGGCGTTTACCCAAAACGCGTCTGGCAGGAAACCAGAAAAGGACTTTGTTCATGGCGTGTGCCCTTGCTTTGGCGTAATTTTCACCTGGGAGTGCATCCCACCTAGAGGCAACTCTTTTTGTATTTTGTATAGCGGCCTGCCTGGTCGCTGGATTGCACCACCGCGAAACACTTGCGGGTCCGCGGCTGCTTTATTGGGGCAGCTAACTGTGGAACAGGAGGTGCCTGTTATATGCAGGGGTGCCGGCGCGAACATCGGCAATCCTTTTAAAGACATTTTTGAATGTGAGTGCCGGCGGCGACCCACTTGGTTTTTACTGAACCACCAGTCCCAGGAAGTATTGCTTCAGGTGGTTCACCTGAGCATAATTATTACGGGGATTTACTGGTGGTTGCCGCACGCCGTCACGTCACATGGTCTGCCACTGAAGAGGGCGTTGGCCCGAAACGCGTCTGGCAGGAAACCAGAAAGGACTTTGTTCATGGCGTGTGCCCTTGCTTTGGCGTAATTTCCACCTGCGAGTGCATCCCACCTAGAGGCAACTCTTTTTGTATTTTGTATAGCGGCCTGCCTGGTCGTGGGATTGCACCACCGCGAAACACTTGCGGGTCCGCAGCTGCTTTATTGGGGCAGCTAACTATGGAACAGGAGGTGCCTGTTATATGCAGGGGTGCCGGCGCGAACATCGGCAATCCTTTTAAAGACATTTTTGAATGTGAGTGCCGGCGGCGACCCACTTGAGTTTTACTGAACCACCAGTCCCAGGAAGTATTGCTTCAGGTGGTTCACCTGAGCATAATTATTACGGGGATTTACTGGTGGTTGCCGCACGCCGTCACGTCACATGGTCTGCCACTGAAGAGGGCGTTGGCCCGAAACGCGTCTGGCAGGAAACCAGATAAGGACTTTGTTCATGGTGTGTGCCCTTGCTTTGGTGTCATTTCCACCTGGGAGTGCATCCCACCTAGAGGCTGGTTCTGGTCACCCGGAACTGATTTTCGTAACTCCGGCGAGGAACAAGCTGCGGGAGCCCCTGGATGCTGCATATTGACCTGCCTTTGATGCGGAAGTCGGTGTAACCCGTGTCGGCTGACCGGAGTGTGCGCCAGGCATTCTGTCAAGGTAGGATCCGGCAGATATACCAGTGGGGGAGTGTGCACGGCGCTAAGTTCGGACATTGTTTCAGGGAACTAGCGACCGTTTTTAATCCTGCTTCAAACTTAAGCCACAACTTTCAAGCAATAATGTCTGCCGACGCGTTGCGTAACCGTGAGGAGGCGGCTATGTCAATGTTTAATGACTCCCCGGCTGGGGGGTCAACAGCTGTGGAACATACAGGTACCCCACTATCAGAAAGTTCTACCGCCAGAGACATGT
The DNA here is from genome assembly GCA_963921515.1 of Calotriton arnoldi. Lineage (NCBI taxonomy): Eukaryota > Metazoa > Chordata > Amphibia > Caudata > Salamandridae > Calotriton > Calotriton arnoldi. The sequence goes on from CAWUFW010010113.1 coordinate 308,694, forward strand.
TTAAAAAGCTTGAGAAGCTCATGCGTTCGGAACAATCCAAGTGGTGGGAGCACAAGTCTTTGTCCCGCTACTTGGAGGTCGGGAGGGTTCCGAGAGGGTTGCGGATCACTCTAGCACCCAGTTATGAGAACCCCGACCCTGCAATGCTTACGGAATGGGCTGAGTCCAACCTAGAATCGTCCAGCAGGCTTATGGCAATATTGGTGAAATACGCGGAAAGCGACCGCGCAAAACTACAATCCCAGGTTGAAACATTGGAGGTGGAGATTGGGAAATTGGAGAAAACGGAGCATGTCAAGAAACTAAGGGAAGACATGTTGGTCCGTTTAAGTAAGGATGAGGACATAATCAAGAGATGGAAGGCCTTTAAGTTTGAGAGGGATAGGGCGGACTATCAAAACGGGCAAGTGTTCACGTTCGCCCGTAGATATGATGCAGTTAAGGTGAGGGTTAATAGACCATTTTCAAGGAAAACCAGCGAGGCCACTGCAGCATCTACCTCGATTTCAGATTTGAGTTCTGCTGCCGAAAGTGAACCCGAAGGAGATACTTCAAGGGCACACACCTTGGGGTTTACCAAACTGTCCCTAGCACAGGAGGTGGACTGCCTGTGCCAAGACAGAAGGGACACATTGAGACCTCGGGGTCCGCCTGGCAGCAAAGTAAAAGACACAACTTCAAACGCAACCAGAGAAGAAAATGCCACAAAAGAAGGCAAAGCTGTCGGCAAAAAACCTATGAGGGGCAGATGGAATCGATTTCAAAATCGGAACCAAGTACAAGTGCAAGCACCGCAAACATCGATGCAGTAGTGAATATGACTAATTTGCCATTAACACCGGCAGAGAAACGGCTTCTTGGCTTAGGACTATCATATAGTCCACCCTGCAAATTCAACTATGCAGATGTCCGTTTGGATACTTTTAGATTTGTGAGAAAACTCAAACTAAATAAATTTCATATCTTACAACCCAAAAAGAAACCAATACCTGACTTGGATGGAGCCATTGCCAGTCCCTCATTACTGACAGCTGGTGATTACAGCCTATTTCAGGACGCCTGGTCTCTTCAGAATGAACAGAACTGTGAATTACCTGTTAAAGACCTAGAACTGCTGGACAAAAGAGAATTATGTCCAACGCCTTTCAAACCCAAATCTGTTTTCCAGCCAATCATGCTCCATGATAACTTAGATGTATACCATGAGTTAGTCACTAGGGACTTGAAGAAATTGTACACAGCAACTAACAGAGTCCGCCATGGCATAGATAAACAAAATCTGTGTTATAAACAGCTAATGGAAAAAATACAAGCTGACAACAACATCATTGTGCGGCAAGCGGACAAAGGTGGGAATGTCGTATTGTGGCCACGCCAACTATATATGGAGGAAGCGGCACACCATTTGGCTGATCCTGCATGTTACAGAAAAAGTAACATTCACATAGTGAAAGCAGCATGGAACGATCATTATCATAAACTTTTGGCTTGGAAAAGCGCAGGATTAATTACGGATGATGAATATCGCTTCTTGAAAAAGGAACATCCGGTTATCCCCACCTTCTATCTTATACCAAAGATACATAAAAATATTGACAAACCTCCTGGGAGACACATTATTTCTGCTATAGACAGCCTTATGGAGAATGCCTCTAAATACGTTGACTATTTTCTCCAAGATTGGGTCAAGGGGTTGGCATCTTATGTGCAGGACACATCAGATTTTCTACGTAAAATTGAACATGTGGTGTGGAGTTCTGATATGCTTTTAATAACTCTTGATGTAGCATCACTCTACACCTCTATCAGGCACTGCGATGGTTTGAAAGCTGTGGAGCATTATCTGAATCTGCGCCCAATGAAATTCTTTATGCATAATAGAATGTTAATCTCAATGATATCGGCATGTCTAGAACAAAATTTCTTTATGTTTAACAACCAGATCTATCAACAGATCAGGGGAGTCGCGATGGGGGCCTGCTTCTCCCCCAGCTATGCCTGTTTGCATATGGGGCTGTGGGAGGAGCAGGTCCTCTTTGGACAAAGTAAAGCGACAATGAAAGAACATGCAATTATGTATTTTACGGTACATTGATGATTTGTTTTTCATCTGGAGGGGTTCGGGGTCAAGCGCAAAAGAATTTGTAGATATGCTAAACAGCAATTGCCTTAACCTCCAATTTACATCTACTATTAATGCCATATCTGTTTGCTTCTTGGATGTTGAGGTATATGTAGATCATGAGCACTTGGCTACCAGATTATTCAGGAAGCCAACTGCAGGCAACACGGTCCTGCATGCGACCAGTCACCATCCGCCCCATCTGATACGCAGCATCCCATATGGTGAGATGCTGCGTATCAGGCGGATTTGCAGTACAGACTTGGAATGTGAGGTTGCGCAGGAGGCCTGCAAGCAGAGATTTCTGGCGAGAGGTTATGCACATGGGGTTATAGACAGTGCTATTGAAAAAACTAGGAGCCTGTCTAGAAAGGAGGCTTTAACCCCTAAAACTAAGCAGACAGCAGAGAACAGGATGCTCGCGACTATAAATCCCAGGGTCATATTGACGTACAATAGTCAACATCAGGAACTCAGGAAAATCTTTTACCGTAACTGGAATCTGGTACAGGAAGATCCAGTTATTGGTTTGTTAGTTCCAGCGAAACCAGCATTGACTTTTAGAAAATCTCCGTCAATGAGCAGTACCCTTGTGAGCAGCAGCCCTGAGATGCAAACTCCTACCACTTGGATGGCACAGTGTAAGGGGTTTAGAAAATGTTCCAGCTGTAAGGCTTGTAAATTTGGATGCAACAGAACCCAGTATAGCAGCCCTTTCAAATTAGACCCCATTATGATCAATAAGAGGTTGACATGCAAAACCGAATTTGCAGTTTATGTGCTGGAGTGCCCTTGTGGGTTGAGGTATATTGGTAGCACCAAGTTACCGGCCCACAAGAGGATACTCCAGCACATAAGGGCAATTAGTGGTAAGGATCAGGCCTACCCAGTCGCAAGGCATTTTGAGCAAAAACACGATAGTAACCCTGTATTTCTCCAGTATTTTGTAATTGATACGGTTCTACCGCTTAAACGAGGTGGAAACCGGGAGGCCAAATTGCGCCTCCTAGAAACCCGATATATACTGGAACTTGACACAAAATCTCCCTCAGGGTTAAATGCCAGTGCGGACTTTTACACCTGTCTCTGAGCGCTGGGAACACTGAATTATGAAAATACGATGTGGGCTCACATCAGTATTGTATGTTAGGATCAGCTGTTTTGTATATATTTTAGACATCAAAATTTTGCCTCTATGAAACTTAAAAATATGGCATTTTTTATATTCATCACATTTTTAGTATTTTGATTTTATTGCACACATTTTGACCAAGGAAATGCAATGCAGGCGAGGTATAGGATGTATATTAGTATAGGAAGGCCCACTGGGGCATTATTCTACAGTTTATTCAGCAGCAGAACTATAAGTTGTGCATTTAACATCAGTAAAAAATTATTTTGGTAAAGTTTGGTGCAACTATACTGAAGAAAATGTTCCCTTTGCACACTGTGTGTTTTATAATAATCTTTTACGCATATAAGCATATTTATTTATATTTTATATATATTTATGGGCTTATTTATTTAATGCGTATCAAGTTTTGCACATATACTGTAATTCATTATGCTGCTGTTAGTAACTTTTCAGTTTCTATGCACTTGCACTTTGACTTCATGTCGTCATTTCCTGGCACTTATCACTTTAAATGTTGTGTTTCTTCTATGCAATGCGTCATGTGATCAAGACCCGAGTGGGGGTCGAAACGCGTAATGGCGGATTTGCTGGCATTTAATTAAGCAGCACTGGATTTGCACTAAGAACTTTGGGTCTGCTTTCGTCTTTCATGTCCGTGTGAGGCTTCTCTGGATGGCGAATTGAGTATATACATATATATATACATATACATATACACACATATACACATATACATATATATATACATATACATACATATATATATTAATAAAATCACCAAAATCCTTCGTCTGCTCGCAGCGCCAATCCACACCACTTCAGCAACAAAGGATTCACGAACCACCAAAACTGCAGGCAAGTCAAAGCTTTATTCCTGTTTCCTAATCCTGATTACGCGTTTCGGGCACCACTTGCCCTTGTTCACACACTATATATATATATATATATTCCACAGCAGGATCCCAGGGGTACCACCATCCAAAGAAAGGCGCAACACCAGGAAACAGACTCCAAAGGCAAAGTTAGAAAGTAAAATGATGATTTATTCGAGCATCAAATGTCCAAATGACGCGTTTCGGCCGCCAGACATGCGGCCTTGATCACATAGCGCTCTACTAGTGAAAAGGTGATATTTATACAAATGTGTTAGTGGCAGTGTTTCTACTATGTTCATGATGGTGACTGAGGAGTTTTTCAGCGTATGACTGTGGGCAAAATGCAGTAAAGCACATGTGTGACATCATATTTTACTCCAGTGAGTACCACAAGTGTAAGCAGACTATAAATAAGCTGCCTGTCTGCTGAAGCCAGTGATAGCCCCAGTCCTCCCGCATAAGTATCCTGGAAGCTGAAATCGGTGCCAATGGCGTCCCCAATTTCAATCATCTGAGCATGTAAGTACACAAAGCTGCGAAAAGAATGCCAAATAGTGAGCAGTTTGAGAAACAAATATCGTGTGCTAATACATCTTAAACACGCGTTAAAATCCCCACACTGAGCGAGTCAGTAAATAACTGCTCTTGGTGCGTTTCTAAAAATAAATCAAAAACGCCTGTGGAACAACTAACGCGCCTATGTATGTATATATATATATATATATATATATATATATATATATATATATTCACTGAAAAAACCATAGGTTTTACAGACGTTATAGTTAGAAATTAGCATTTAAAAAACCTTTGCAATTCACTGAAAAAACCATAGGTTTCAGGGGCGTTATAGTTAGCTGGACATTTCACTCGTACAAAACCATAGAAATTCCACTGTTATAGTTAGTTCAGCTAACTATAACTCGCGCCTCGAAATGCACTGCTCATGACATCACATATTACATCATTCATGGCATGGTCAGTCACATCACTGATGACATCACTGATGACATCTGAAATGACATCACTGCTGACATCATCCAGTGACTTTGTGTTTCTGTAATTTTTAAATATGTTTTACATATATTCTTAGGTGTATTGAAGAATGAGTGGGTGTATAAGTGTCTGGATGGGGGATTTTACAGGTGTGTGACTGATTGTATAAGTGAGTGATTAAACGTGTCTTACTGAATGCATGGGTTAGTGACTAAACTGTGTGAATGTGTGTATCAGTCTGTCTGTTGTTGTGTAAGCTGCTACATGGGTTGGTCAGTAGCTACATGAGTGTTTATATGGGTTATTGATTGTTTGCCTGAGTATTTGTATGGGAGACTGAGTGTGTGTGTGGGTGGGTTGGAGGTGTGTGACTCTGTGCATTGATGTGTGAGTGGTTGATTCACTGGGTGTATGGGTTCAAGAGTGCATGTGGAAACAGCTGTATGGGTGGGTGAGTGTGTGTATGGGTGTGTTGGTGAGTGAATGGATGTCTCAGTGGTGCATGTGTGAGTAACTACATATGTAAAAGGCAGTATATGTGAGTGATGATGTATATAAATGAGTATATGTGACAGTGAGTGATTGTGAGAGTGGCTGTATGGATGAGTGTGTACTTGTATCAGTGATTATATAAGAGAGTAATTATGCGTTAGTATCTGTATGAATTAGGGAGGTGGTGTGTGTATAACTGTATAGGTGAGTAAATGGGAGTGTGATTGATTCTTTGCATGACTGACTAGGTGTGTGAGTAACTCCATGGATGAGTGGCGGTGTGTGAGTGTCTGAATAGGTGTATGAGTGCATATCATAGTGTTGTATTGATGAATAACTGCATGTATAAGTGAATGTATGGGTGAATGAGTGGATGTGTGTGTAGACCTAGGAATCAAAGAGTGCGTATGTAGTAACTGGTATTGGTGTCTCAATGGTTTCGAAAATGGTAGTCTGTAATTTACAGTGGGTGTATTAAAGGTTATATTAGACTGTGAGGAGGTGCATCAGATTTTCACGTGGATGATGTCATCAGTGATGTCATCAGTGATGTCATTTCAGATGTCATCAGTGATGTCATCAGTGATGTCACTGACCATGCCATGAATGATGTAATATGTGACGTCATGAGCAGTGCATTGCGGGGGCGCGAGTTATAGTTAGCTGAACTAACTATAACAGTGGAATTTCTATGGTTTTGTACGAGTGAAATGTCCAGCTAACTATAACGCCCCTGAAACCTATGGTTTTTTCAGTGAATTGCAAAGGTTTTTTAAATGCTAATTTCTAACTATAACGTCTGTAAAACCTATGGTTTTTTCAGTGAATTTCAATGGTTTTTTAAATGCTAATTTCTAACTATAACGTCCCTGAAACCTATGGTTTTTTCAGTGAATTTCAAAGGTTTTTTAAATGCTAATTTCTAACTACAATGTCCCTAAAACCTATATTGTTTTTAACTAAATTTAAAAAAGACGTGCATACTTTTTGTAGTGAAAAACTAACTGTAACAGTAGTCTGTTATAAGTTATAATTTAACAATGTTTAAAACTTAATTAGCACTAATTAACATATAAGTGTGGAAAAAGTGTGACGGAGCAGCTATGATACCTGACTTCGAACAACAGCGTTTACAGTTTGATTCCCGGCTCCAGCGGCACGTTAGCACACCACTATGTCACTGTGGGCAACACCTTGCTTAATCTTTCCGACGCCCCGAGCGCCGGCACACCTTTCCAGGGTTAGCTGTACGCTTTACAAATGCTCGCATTTTTTAATTTAAAACCATAGTGATGAGAAATATTATCACGGTTTTTTTTTCTTCTATTCTGATAGATCTTTTTTTTATGTCTTCTATTTAGAATTACGGCAATCAATAAATGTATTTACTCATGAGAATGGAAATGACACGGTTTTCCGGGTAACAGTTTATAAGCTCTCCAACATATGTACATATTAAGGACCTTATACGTGTTAGGTTCAAAATCGAAACTTTTTCCGCTTCACATTTTGTAACTTTTCCCAACACGTGCACAAGTGAAACAGTTAAAACGTGAGCATGTGTCAACTGTAAAACGTGACATCTAAATGGGCGGAGCAGCATCGTCCTTCCATAGACTACTGAATAACCAAAAAGTATATAAACCACACCCGTTGATAGATTAGTTTCGTTTTTGCGAGTTATTTACACGTCTCCATTCAGTGATGCAGGTGCTCTTTTCTACAGTCGGATTCTTCTTTTGCGGCCACAAAACATAATCCTGAGTTGTAAGTTGTTTGATTATGCAATACTAGATATTTATAATACGTAGCTATTTGTCAATCTTTTAACACTTGTATTTAGAAAAAAGTGTTATTGGTTGTTTTTGCCATTTATATGTAACGTCAGCAGCTTGTTTTCAGAAACAGACAGAATACAGCAAACATTGTTCCTGTTCTGTCTCCTTTGAGCTCATATACTGTGACTTTGTATATTATAATATTGACACTGTACTTGACCTCAGAAGTGTTGGTGACCCGTCGGTGCGAAGACTAAAGATTTATATGTAAGGTCAGCAGCTTCTAGTTTGTAGTCTATTTCCCCTTGACATCATATAGTGTGAGTATGTATATTATAATAACCACACATTATGATCTCAGAGGAGTTTGTGACCCGTTGGCGCGAAGACTAAAGATTTATATGTAACGTCAGCAGCTTCTGGTTTTTAGTCTATTTCTCCCTTGAGATCATATAGTGTGAGTATGTATATTGTAATATGAACATTTATACTGACCTCAGTGGAGTTTATGACCCGTTGACGCGAAGACTAAAGATTTATATTTAACGTCAGCACCTTCTCGTTCTTACTCTGTTTCTTTCTTGGAATCATATACTGTGAATATGTATATTATAATGTTTACAGTCATTGTGATCTCAGAGCACTTTATGATCCGTTGGCGCGAAGATGAAAGATTTCGAAGTCCCGGAGAAAAGAAGCTCTCAACATACTCATCGCTGGAAAGTATTTCGTTATTGATCTTGTTTTGTATTGATGACTTCATTTTCATTTTCCTTTTTGTGTGCCATCAGTGACACTGTGTATATTGTAAGAGTGTGATATTTCCACACAACAGGAATTGGAGATTTCTCGCCCCAGGAGTAAACCATCTGAAATACAGTTTACTGACCTTTATAACTTACTTGATCAGATATTTTTACAGTGACAATATTTTTGGAAATTGCAGTTTAAAAAAAATCGTTTCCATAGATACTTTCTTAGTGAATACCTTTGATAAACCCTACATTTCTGAATGTTTTTTTACTATTTCTATTTTTGTCTGTTGCGGTTCCTATTCACCTTCTCCCTATAGAATATATACGACCAGTAGTGTATATTATTATACTACTATCCTATATATTCTTAAAGGAGTACGTGATCTAAGCACTACGACCGAACTTTCCCGAATTCTACAATAATAGAAATTATAAAAAATGATAAAGCGTACATTTCTATGTAATATAAAGTGATTTGTGTTTAACTGTTTTTTATTTGTTATTGTTCTTGTGACCTGAGATGATGTAGTGCGGGAGTGTTTCTTGTAGCACTTCTTTTCTACTTTATCTAAAAGTAACTCATGCCCTCTTATATTATCAAGAATATGGGGCAACACTTTTACAAACTATAGCAGAAAAAAAGGGAGGGTGTGCCCACGCTTAAGGGATATTTTATGAATTGCGTTTTTATTTGTCACCCCTTTGATATATACAGCTTCAGTTTCCGAACAAAGTATATTTGTAATTGTTTAATAAAAACTATTTCAAACCTAAACTGAAATTTTTGCTGCGCAACCACAGCTCCCCGTTAGAAAAGTAAACACCACATTATAGCTAAACAGTGCTCCTGGGAAGTATCCCACCCGCAAACTTAATAAAAAGAAGACCGCAACACACTTTGTTTTTTTCCCGCCGTGATTTGTACACCCCACGCCAATTATATAAATGGCCCTTAAAATATATAAAAAACTATTTTTACCTTCACAATCCCTCTCCACCACCTTGTGACCACTGTACAGAGTTAATAGTGTTCCTACCCTCCCCGCTACTACTTTCTTTTCCCGTACTCCATTGAAGTGCGTCACAAAATGGTTCACAAGAGTGAACCGTTCCCAGCCAATAATGAGCAAACTTGTACTAGGAACAGTTTAGCCAATAAAATGTCCATGGTGTTCCGCAGAGGGGGAGGGAATAGCTGCCAAAACTTCTACTTTCAATGGTTTACAGCCAATGAACATTAAGCTTGGGAAGGTCCTGCTTGGAACACGTTACCCAATCAGATGTCCCTGATGCTCTGCAGAGGGGGAGGGAATGGCTGGCAACACTTCTACTTTCAATGGTTTACAGCCAATGAACATTAAGCTTGGGAACGTCCTGCTTGGAACACGTCAGCCAATCAGATGTCCCTGCTACTCCGCGGACGGGGAGGAAATGGCTGGCAACACTTATACTTTCAATGGTTCGCAGCCAATGAACATTAAGCTTGGGAAGGTCCTGCTTGGAACATGTCAGCCAATCAGATGTCCCTGCTACTCCGCAGATGGGGAGGAAATGGCTGGCAACACTTATACTTTCAATGGTTCGCAGCCAATGAACATTAAGCTTGGGAAGGTCCTGCTTGGAACACGTCAGCCAATCAGATGTCCCTGCTACTCACCGGACGGGGAGGAAATGGCTGGCAACACTTCTACTTTCAATGGTTTGCAGCCTGAACATTGAGCTCGTTGTTGGAACACCTCAGCCAATTAAACGTTAATTTTGTTCCAGACACACGAACAGAACACGCCCTCCCACATAATATTAGTTTTCGTGTAAGAAAGTGACACTGTCCGTGATAAAAGTGAACACCGCATTATAAGTAAACATTACTGCGCATTATATTAAAGGAAGGCTGCAATACGGCGCATTGTTATTTTCCCGACGGGATTTCCAGAGCCTACGCAACCTTGCCGCAATACCGCGCACCGTTGTTCTGCGGACGTGATTTCCACGTATGCGGACGTGATTTCCACGGCCTACGCAACATTCAAACTCCCTGCCTCTGCTCCGTACAGACTGCTTAAACTAAGACCCCAGTGTTCCTACTATACCCTCTTATACAATTTTTCTCTTTTGTTTCGCCCTACGCCTTTCAACTCAGTCACAAAATGGCTGCCAACACTTCCTAGTTTGGACAGTTCGCAACCAATGAGCCGCACGCTCGCCGTACAGACTGCTTAAACTAAGACCACAGTGTTCCTACTATACCCTCTTATACAATTTTTCTCTTTTGTTTCGCCCTACGCCTTTCAACTCAGTCACAAAATGGCTTCCAACACTTCCTAGTTTGAACAGTTCGCAACCAATGAGCCGCACGCTCGTGCTCGTAACGCCTCAGCCAATCAGATGTCAGAATTCTCAAATATCGATATCTGTAAATTTTGATATTTCCCTAAAACTACTGAATGGACTTACCCCATTTAAACAAAAGCGTGCTTTCTGGACCAAGACCTTTCTCCCTGCCAAATTTGGCGTAATTCCGTTCAGCAGTTTGACCTGTAGCCTTGTCTAAAGTTTCCTATGGAAATTGCATGGAGAAAACACGTTTTGGGACCCCCCTTTTTCTCATCCCCCCTTCATGAATCACCCCCAAACTTTCAGGATAGGAGCTCACCTGAAAAGAGGAATTTTTGGGAAAATTTCGTAAAGATTCGTCAAACGACGCCAAAGTTATAAGCACATCAAAAAATGCTTTTCCTATGGAAACGTGGTCCTAACTATAACTATCTACTGGCGACCGCCGTAGATAATATATATATATATATATATACATACATACATACATACATACATACATACATATATATATATATATATATATATATATATATATATATATATATGAATATATGGATATATGGATGGATATATATATACATTTGAATGTTGTTCATTTGACATCTGGGAAAACCATTTTGTTAGAGAGTGTTGCACAAATAAAATCCCATGCTTTATTCTGAAAACTGTCTTTTGAGGTGCCTCATTTTATGAGAGTGAAATCCCTTTCCAAGTGTTTTTATTGCTTCGCTGTGTGTGTGCTTCCGTGTGGGAGTGCAGCATTTTCTATTATTTGGGAGGGCGAAGCAATACACATGGTTTTTTAACAAACTCACAGGCCTGCTTGCCTTCCTTGTCCGTACCAGGCTTGCCAAGAGGTGTTTTAGTAGGTCTTGTTCCCAAATGATTGCATCCTAAGGATGTGTACACATCAGCAATAATTATAGGCAACTCATGTTCACGGTCGGCTGGTGAAACCGCTGTGAACCACTGGCATATAGACAGATTGGCTGCTTCACCCTTAACATTAGACAGAATCATTGTGGACACTATGGGAAAATTCCCCATTAGTTTCATCCCCAAATCCAGGACAGCACCTGCCCAGTGTTCATTCTGTATCTATTTGAGTACGTCTGGTAAGAAGGACATCAAGGAAGTGCCGTGACACACAGTATAGACTGTGGCAAAAAATCATCCCCCAAGTATTACAGTCTCCAGTATCAGTAACCATCCCGCTGGGCAAGCACATAGTCAAAACTCTGTGCTTGTCTTATGGTCCTGTAAGGGGAAACATAGCTTCAAGTTGATCGATTTTATGGGCAATCCAAAATGGAATTTCCTCATGATTAGTGGGTCTTTTGCCCAGAACTGAATTAACAATTACAAGACTTATTGTAGGCGCTGCAGGTAATTTGGGCTTGTCCATGCATGCCAATTCTAGCTGGGCCTGCAAACAAGGTACATGAAACAAACTGAGTCAAGCGTCTGTATAAGGCAACTAGACGAGTGTATAAAGCTTGTGATTGTACAAGGTTTTGCATTGTGCATTTTGCATTGTACAAGAGGGTGCATATCCTGCTAATGCTGGCCAAGTTGCCCCCTCATTACCAAGGGGTCCTAATCGGACAGTTCCAGGTACATGGAAGAGGGCGCAAGGGAACCAATTTTGGCATTCCCTGTAGGTGAGATGAATAACAAGAACAACATTAAGAGCCATTAGGAGCTGGAGGTTTAGTGTATGTATGAAATGTATTTGATTGACCATTCATAGCCGGAAATGTGACCCAAGAATAAAAAACCTCAGAGCTGTATGCTGCATCAACTTCAAAAACAAAAATAAGAGGACCACCTGCAACAGATAGCCCATAAATGTGCATAAACAGCCGGTTTGCAGTTGACTGGAATGGCCACGGGCTGTGCCATTAGAAAAACAGCAATGGATTCAAAGCAGTACACAAACTGGGTATGAACCTTTTAATATTTAAGCTTGAAGAACCAACAGAGTCAGGTGCTTCCTAAACACTGTGGAGGTTAAAGCCCCTAATACCACGTCAGGAAAGCTAAATAATTATAGATTATAGATCCCTGAGCTTGGCAGCGTACCCCATACCTTAGCATTCATGGATAGTTGTTTTACATCCCAGCTGACGCAGGTCTCTTGTATCAAGCCCTTTCCGCTGTCTGCCAGTCTCTGCTCCTTGAGTGTTTAGAAAGACATGTCCCGGGTTATATGCCAAAACGTGTTTTCAAAAACAACCGCTGGGTGTCTCTATTATGTCTAGGTGCTAGTGTCTGATCACAGAGAATAACAAAAAGCAGTGTTGTTTGACCTTGCCTAGGCTGGGCAGACTCAATTCAAGGAAAAGGACAAATAACTTGTGCGAACTGTGTGTGAAAATACAATGTGGCACAAAAACACTTTGGTAACGTGTGCAAAGCAGAAAGGGCCTACAACGTGCATAGTTAGGCTAACATAGGGAAAACAACAATGTCCATGTAGGAAACACACGACAGTGCCACTGGCAACGTCTTGGATATTACCTTGGCAAAATCTCTGAGAATCATTTTTCTATGAAGGAGCATCCAGAACCCTTAAGGGCAATGGATGGATCAGAGCTCTCATCAGGGTTGATTTCATTCTACACTCAACCATTACTATCCTCTGTGATAATGGAAATTCTGGGACTCTTAGTTTTGATCTGAATGATACCCCTACCTTTGGAGCCATTTTAGGGGTCCAAGGGTTACAACAACACAACCCGAGAATAGACTGGTCAGCTAGAATGGTAACCTTGGATTCCAGCCACTGTCTTCGTAATTGCTATCAAGAAGGCACGGATTGGGAAATACCATTGACTTGTGCAACGGCATCCACACATAGCCCTGAATTGCTTCCTCAACCATACCTGGAATATGCCGACGTATTTGATGAGATCAAGGCCACTACCCTGCCTCCTCACTGTAATTTTGATTGCAGGGTAGACCTCATGCCTAGGACCACTCTACCATGTAGCAGAATATATGCCCTTTCCGAGCCTGAAACCAAGCATCTACGTGAATACTTAGATGAACTTCTCTACTATGGTTTCATCCGAAACTCCACATCACCTATTTCCTCTCCCCTCTTCTTCGCACCTTGGAAGAATGGGAAGTTATGGGCTTGTATCAATTATAGAGTACTGAACAAGGTCACCATAAAAAACAAATACCCTTTGCCCTTGGTTCCAGTGTTATTGGATCAGGTACGAAAAACCTCCATATATACCAAGTTGGATCTACGTGAGGGCCTATCATCTCATTCGTGTCCATGACGGGAACGAATGGAAGATGGTTTTCGGAACCAAGTACGGCCTATTTGAATACTGTGTGATGCCATTTGGGCTCTGCAATGCCACGGCAGCATATCAATTCTTCATTAATGAAGTATTGCGTGACTTTCTTGACCTTTTTTATCATTTATCTGGGCGACATTTTGATCTAGCCACAATCCAAACAAGAGCACATTCGGCATGTCAAGGCTGTCCTGCAACGATTGCATGACAATCACCTCTTTGTCAAAATGGATAAATGTCTCTTCCATGTCGAACAAGTGGATTTCCTGGGATTCATCATAACTCTTACAGGGATACAAATGGATAAACGTAAAGTCGCAGTTATACTTGCTTGGCCTACACCGACGTGTCCTAAAGACATTCAAATCCTATTGGGTATCGCCAACTTTAATCGCCATTTTATCACACACTTCCCTGACATTGTAGCACCCATTATGGCCTTATTAGGAAAAGGAGTTCCCTATCACTAGTCCCCTTGCAGCTGAACAGGTATTACTCCGGCTGAGCGAAAAATTTACATCAACTAGTGTTCTTCAAAATCCAGATCCAGAATTACCATACTTTGTTGAAGCAGATGCTTCCCAATATACCATAGGAGGTATTCTATCTCAAAGAAATAAGGAATTGGGACAGATGCATCCAATAGCCTATTTTTCAAAAACTACTCCCAGCTGAACAGAGTTACACTATAGCGGAAAGGGGGTTGTTAGCTATTGTTAGAAATGGGGGTCTCTAGTTGGCAATGGTTTGCACCTTTGTCCAAGTACGGACCCTTGCTTCTAGTAAGGGTGTGAGAAGCTGGCTTGGTATATGGTGTACACTTCTGTAAGTGGGCATCCTGCACCAATCCAGGCAACCTTTATGGTGATTTTAGTGGTCTTAGACAACCTTAGAAAGCTCTCTAAGTCGTAGTAGTGGAGTGCAGCCTTCAGGCTTAGTCCAGAAGGAGTGTAAAGCAGCTTGTTTTACCAGAACATAATCTTATTGATATAGATTAAGTGAAAAAGAACCACACAGTGTATTTATAAAAATATGTATATTTATTATATAACACTCACTAACACATACAGGTATCTCCTAGCCGGAGATACACACAATACTTTTCAATAGAAACAGGTAAGTAGCACGTAATACACAGTGGTCACCAGGAGGAGACCAAACCACATACTAAAATAGTGGTATGCTAACCACGACTCAAGTCAAGTCTATACTCAGAAGACATAGAAGCGCCGGGGACCCAAGGAACCACCCAAGGTAAGTAACCAGGAGCCCCACAGAGGCTGTGTGCAGGGTGGGAACACGACCGCGGGATCAATGCAAGTCAATGGGTAAGTCGCAGTTGCAATTTTAAAGAAGAAGGACCCTTTCCAGTGGACCTCGAAGAAACCCAGTGGAAGACAGAAGGTTGAAGAGCCACCCCACCTGTGGATAGCTTAGGAACCAGGATACCTGCCCCAGGGGTGCCGGGTGCATAGGTGTGAAGTGGCGTCGGAAACTGCTGTCAAACCCAATGAAGGACTTCAGGAAGATGCCGCTGCTGGAGAAGGAGAAAGTGTCTGGTGGAACCCAAAGGTGGATTCAAGTCTAGAAGTACCTGAAAGCAGAGGGGACATAGTCTATGCCATTTGGAAGTGACCAGGAGGCACGGAAGACGAATGCCCACCAATATCGGGTGCTGCAGGAGAGTTGACAGTGACCTTGGAGCTGCAGCTGTGAGGACCAGGCGACGCTGTGGAAGAACAGGAGCTGTTCACGAGCTGTCCCATGTCGGATGTCGAGAGTTGAGGAGTCGGTGTCCGTCGGGAGCACCAATAAGCCTTGGCAACTGCAAACAACGTGGAAAGCGAAGAAGGTGCAATGCCGGGGCCAGCAAGGACCAGGTGACTCACCACAAGCAGGGGAGTCAGGGCAGGCTCTGAAAAATCAGGGGAGCCCAAAGAATACGAAGATGACCCTCAAGAGGACCCACAGGCCAGAGGCACTGGAGTCATGAGAGGACCTCGAGCAGCTCACCAAAGAAGCAGGCCTCACGATGCAAGTGGTGCGGTGAGAACAAAGATCTTGGTCACTGGAGATGCTTGAGGATGGGGCTACTTGGAGCCCGAAGATCTTGATGGAAGAAGGCCAACAAGCCTTTGCAACTGCAGGTCGTTGCGGAGCACAGGGGTTCGGTTCCTGCGGCTCCGACGAGGGATACTGGCCTCAAACTTGGTGAGAGGACAGGGCAGGCCTCGTGGGATGTGAAGAACCAACACCTGTGTTGCTGAGCCTTTTCGAGTCTGTGGGAGCTCAGTATCAGCAGACCGGTCAGCTTAGTTGCGGTGCCTGCGGATGCAGGAAAGTGACTCCTTCACTTCAAGGGAGATTCCTTCGGGTGTCTTGGATGCCCACAGGCCTTGGAAGGTTCCTGTATGGTGCACAGGAGTGGACGTTGCCACAGACAAGCAGGGCGACGAGATCAGGAGCAGCAGGAGTCTTCCTAGTTGCAGCCTTGATGCCTAGAACGAAGTCCAGCGAAGTCCAGAGTGCCCAGACGGTCGAAGAAGAAGTGGTGTCTGAAATGAATCTTGTCCCATGACGAATCTAGAGACCCACCCACAGGTAAGCCCTTAAATACCCTAAGGAAAGGGTTGGGACGATTCAGGGGTCCCTCCAAAAGGAGGGGCTGGACAAGGGGGAGGATACTCCCCTGTCCTTTGTCCAGTTTCATGCCAGAATGGAAGCCAATGGCTCCCTGAACTGGTTTGAACTGGACTATGCTTTGAGGGCACCAAGTGTGCCCTGCACGCAGTCTATGTGGTGCTGGCAAGTGCTTCCACCCTGCCCCAATACACTAAATCCTGTCTGGGAGGTAGTCACACCTCCCTGTGACAGGATACCTATTGTTCTGCCTTCCCCTGCCCGAGCTTGGCTCAGCAGTAGGAGGGCAGAAACGTGTCTTTGGCCGGCAGCAGCCCTGGCTTGTTGTCCGGGTCTGGGTACCGGGAGCACCGAGGGCCACCCAAAGGAGCTTTACGGTGCATGGAATCATACCTCCCACACCGTTTATGGTGTGGGGATATGATTCCAACATGTTTGATACCAAACATGATAGGATTCGTTACAGCCAGTTGCGAGATGGTCACCGCGTAATGACGTGGTGCCCCTCTATATGTCATATGGCTGTCTCACTTACAACCCGGGAGAATGGACTCCGTAGGTCATAGGGGTGTCCTGCTCATGCAGGGGCACCCTCACACTTAGAACCGAGCACCCTGCCTCCAGGATTGAAAGGCCTGCTCTAGGAGTAACGTATAGGTTTTAAGTGCAGTGAGCTTAGATACAGGGAAACCTATATCTTTCGTAAGTGGTGCTAGCACCAACTTACACAGGCTGCAATGGCAGGCCTGTAGTTACAAATTGAGGGGTTTCCCATGGGTGGCGTAATACATTCTTCAGCCCATGGGGGACCCCTGGTGTACGTATGCCCTGGGTACCTTAGTACCATATACTAGGGACTGATAAGTGTACACCAGTGTCCAATCTGGAATGTACCTAAGTACGTACCAAACCAATTTAGGGGAGAAAGCACAGAGACTGGGGTCCTGATTAGCAAGATCCCAGTCAGATTAGTCAGAAACCATCACAGCACCAGGCAAAAAGTGGGGGTAACCATGCAGAAGGATCCTACCTTCCTACAAAGAGTAAGGGAGTTACGCCCTTAGACAACCCCTGCTCACCCCCTTGGTAGCTTGGCACGAGCAGACAGGCTTATCTCAGAGGCAGTGTGCAAAGCATTTGTGCACACATACAGTAATACAGTGAAAACACTACAAATGGACACCACACCAGTTTAGAAAAATAAGTAATCTTTACCTAAACCAAACAAGACCAAAACGGCAAAAATCTAACATACAGTTATCCAGATATGACTTTTAAAAGGTAAAAACAGTTCTGTCCATAGCAAACTATAGATGCAACACTTTCAACAGAAAGTACCTTGGATGCGTCAAAATCATAAACAAAAACAGCTGCAGGGAAGGTGATGCGTCAGTTCCTTACGCACAGGGAAGGTGATGCGTCGGTTCCTTGCTCCAGGGGAGATGATGCATCGGTTCCTTACCGCCACGCAGGGGAGGTGATGCATCAGTTCATTACTGAAGAGGAGGTGATGCGCCGGTTTCTTCAGTGCGGGGAGGTGATGCGTCGGTTTCTTATTGCGGCCCCGGCATTAATGAATACTTGGCACCCGGGTGCAATGCGTGAGGATTCAGGGATGCGTTGGTTCTCGATGCGGCGGCAACGTCACTGCGTTTATCTCCCCAGCCGCGGTCCCACGATGCATTGGTTCTTGCAGTCTCACAGCAGGGCCTGCGTCGGAGGCAGTGCTGTCATCTCGGACTTCGGAGATCAGTGCACGAGACTCGTGTGCGGCGATTTCTCCAGCCGCGAACAGGCGTTGCATATGTTTCTTCAGCGGCACGGTGGCGATGCGTGGAAATTCTTCTCGCACTGCGGTGTTGCGATGGAAATGGGTGCGGATGCATCACGCTTCTCTAGTTGCTTCTCTTTTCCCAGCTCCCGGCAGCAGGAACAACGTCCAAAGGCCCAACAAAGGAACAGTCACCTCTTGGTAAGTCAGAACTCCCAGCAAGGAAGTTCAGGGGAGCTGGTGGTGAAGTCTTTGTGTCCCTGAGACATCAGAACAGGAGGCAAGCTCTACTTCAAGCCCTTGGAGATCTTCTTCGATCAGGATACAGAGCACACAGCAAAGTCTTTGTTCTCTCCTTGGCAGAAACTGCTATTGGAGGCCAACCCCAGACAGCACACAGCAAAGGGGCAGTACTTCTCCTTCAGCTTTTCCAGCTCTTCTCCTTGGCAGAGGTTCCTCTTGAGTCCAGAAGTATTCTAAAGTTCTGGGGTATGGGACCCAATATTTATACTCAATTTCTCTTTGTTCTCTTGTGGCAGAGAGGCTCTGTGCTCAGTCAAAACCAGTTCTGTCCTCCCTGGTCCAGCTTCCCGGCAGGAGGTGGGGACAGCATTGTGTAAGGCAGAGCAGGCCCATTCAGGAGCAAGGAAATCTCCTCCCACTACTCTACATGCAGCCCAGGTCTATTCAGCCCGGCCCTGACTCACCCAGGAAAGGCAGGACACACCTCAACCCCCCAGTGGCTGTCTGAAGAGAATGCACATTCCCAGCCCCTGTCACTCCAAAGCCAGACACTTAATGCATAAAACAGCAGAGGCACACAGGATGGCTAAGCAAGAAAATACCCACTTTCTAAAAGTGGTATTTTCAAACACGCAATATAAAAAACATCTTTACTAAAAGAGTTCGGCCATACTAAATTCCATCTACCTACCTTGTCCAAATGGGAAGTTATACTTATAAGATGTTATAAATAAACTCCCATTCTATCCTATGGAACAGATAGCCTTTCCATAGTGAAAAACTAATTATACTGTATTTCACTATTAGGATATGTCACACACCCCA
This sequence comes from Calotriton arnoldi, assembly GCA_963921515.1. Taxonomy (NCBI): domain Eukaryota; kingdom Metazoa; phylum Chordata; class Amphibia; order Caudata; family Salamandridae; genus Calotriton; species Calotriton arnoldi. Next base: position 327,974 of record CAWUFW010010113.1, read on the forward strand.
GGACATGTCCTACCTTTCACATACAGTGCACCCTGCCAACAGGGGTAACATGGCCTACCTTAAGGGTGACTCACATGTAATAAAAGGAAATGTTAGGGCCTGGCAAGTGGGTGCACTTGCCAGGTCGACATAGCAGTAGAAACTTCACACAGACACTGCAGTGGCAGGTCTGAGAACCCTTTGAAAGGCTGCTTGTGTGGGAGGCACAATCAGTGCTGCAGGCCCACTAGCAGCATTTGATTTACAGGCCCTGTGCACACACAGTGCACTGTACTAGGGACTTAGAAGTAAATCAAATAAGCCAATCATGGAAACACCAATCCATAAACACAATTTCCATGGAGAGCATTTGCACTTTTGCACTTAATAGCAGTGGTAAAGTGCCCAGAGTCCTAAAACCAACAAAAACAGGGTCAAAAACAGGAGGACAAAGAGCAAAATGTCTGGGGGTAAATCCGCTGAAAAAGCCAAGTCTACCAGCTATTAAATAAACATTGCAGGAAAGGAGGCACTATTTGCTATGAGCACAGCATATGGTAACAATCTATTCAACCCATAAAAATGTACAGTTCTTTCTTTCTGCCAAGGCCCTCACTCCCAGACAAATGTGATGGGTACTGTTTTTTAATGAATATGATTTTGTAATTACCTATCGTCCTGATATGAAACAAGCCAAAGCTGATGCCCTATCCAGAACATACAGGCCATCAGATAGTCCATCAGACACACAACATGATATATCCATCATTCCCCAAGAGAGAATACTTAGTTGTTGCATGTCAGAACATTTCCTAGATGAGCTTGGGGATGCCACTAAAGCCCTAGATCCCAATGATTGGACATCCAAATATTCTAATTCCATCAATAATGGGTGTTCTTATCACAATAAAGAAATATTTGTTCCAACTCCCAGGTTCAGGGAAAAGATAGTACAGTGGTGTCATTCGTCTTCTCTAGCAGGCCACCCAGGAAAACAAAAAACCAAGGAACTATGTGTCCACTGGTTTTGGTGGGATTCCTTGTCCAAGGATGAGCGATATTTAATTCAATCATGCTCCATATAGGCAAGCAATAAATCACAATATGCTTCACCAGCTGGTCTTCTATTACCCTTACCTCTCCCTTATGAGCCTTGCAAGAGCATCAGTATGGACTTTGTCACAGATCTCCCTAAGAATAATGGGTTCACAACCATCATAGTAGCTGTGGACCTGTTTTCTAAATGGCCCATTTTGTACCCCTACGAAAGCTTCCTTCTTCCTAGCAATTGATAACAATTTTTATTCACAATATAACGCGTCTTCATGGTTTGCCAACGGTAATCATTTCTGATTGAGGTTTCCAATATGTGACAAGATTTTGACAAGGAGTCTGCTCAGCTCTTCAAATTGATCATTGTTTGTTGGCAGCCTACCACCCAGTGGCGGTCCCTACTTTAGGGGGGAGGAGCGTTGCCCCGCCTGCTGCAACAGCACGCTGCAGCAAATGTAAATTAATAAAATGGTTGTTACCATTTTATTATAAGGCACTGTGCGTGTGTTGTTCTAGCTCGAGCTCCAGGGCGGGAGAGGGGATGATTCCTGATAATTGGCAGCAGGGATGATGACTAAAGCTAAAGTGCGGAGTGAGCATGTCGGATTGGCCGGCAGTCTTGCGACGACCAGCCTGACATGGACACTTCAGACCGCACCAATCTGAGCTGTTTTACAGCCGGGTGGATTGTAGACACAAGCCCCTAGTCTGAAAACAGCATGAGAGCAGTTCCAGGATTGTGTAGGTTCGTTGGCTTTTCTAAGAAAGGCTCTTGGCTGACGGTAGTATCTGTACCTTTTTGTTACATCACATTCGCCGCAGCCACTACATCAGTGATTTCATCTGGGCACATTGTTTATACCGCGATGAGCTCTGTAGCTGAGATTGAAGCCAGTGGCTGCAAGAATGAGGTTACCTTTCCCCTCTCTTCTTCAAATCTTCACCTTTTTCTTACTACGCTCAAAGCTTGCTCAGGTAAATGTCTGTGATGTGTCTGCTAATGTGTAGGTCTCTTAGCTAACAGGCTGCCCTCTACAGCACAGAGAGCAAAATAAACAACTAATTATGTATGAATGTGCAAGTTTCAGGCCTGGTTCAGAGGAGCCGAACTGGAGGACTGTACCGGGATGACACAAAGACGTCTTATGTGAGGCGAGTCGGTGAGATCTGTGTGTATAAGTCGTACCATTTCTTAGGTAGAAAACAAGCAAATTGAACTGTTAACACTCAAAACAGAAGGTTCAGCTCCAGAGAAAGGCGGTGCTTCACTTTGCTATCCATCTATCTGTTTAAATGCACTTCAGATAAAAGCCACATCCATTAAGGTCAAGGCCTTTCCAGTTCTATTAGCTTCTCCGAGGATAGCTCAGCGCACTTTTCTATAGCTGAACCATCTACTGACTTCCATCTGCTACTGCGGCTCAGCACACAGGCACACACACACACACAGCGACCAAGCTGCCAACGCAGCCTCAGTGGAACAGAGGAGAAGTCCACAACACGGCATCACTGTAATATGCTTGCTAAATGCATGATGGACAGATGAAATGTGCACCGCCCTACAAATCCTTCGTGTAAGAAGTCTACCTGTTTTGCATTTTACTGAACTGGGCCTCCAATGCAACAACTTCTGAGTACCAGTACATGAGTTTTTACGTTGCAGAGGTATGTGTTCACTTACATGCAAACACAGTAGAAATCTTGGAAATTTTACTTGTTGGTAATCTGGCTATTGCTGGAAATCTCATAGGCAATCTAATCAATCAGTCAGAATTGTTTACTGCCCGTACGCCACACCACTTTCAAATGTTACTGGCCGCCACTGCTCTAGGATCTCCTGACAAGGGAGTGGGACGTTTTGGGGCCCATTATCAAAGACTTGTAGGAGTATGCAAAAGAGAACTCTTGTAGTACTAGTTCCTGTACTCATAATCGCGTTCATGAAATAGACCCCCGCCCCAGGCTTTAACAGTAGGGAATGTTGGAATTGGGATTTATTGCATTTATAGCTACTTATAGAGTGCAGCAATACCTTGGTGCAAAAAAAGAAAACACCTGCACAAAAAAAGTTCCACTAGGTGATCTCTCCATTTCTTTACCCTGATTTTGAATTCTGCTGCAAAAATGGCTGTCATAGGCATCTGAATTTAACACCAGTTTACTCACAATTGGCACAGTGTTCGAAACGTCGGCAAAAACTGTTTGTGTGCATTTTTAGCAATGCACGAACCTCAAACTAAGATTCTGAAAGCCCAGTATCACTTCAGGACAAACAGCGGGTCAAATGACACCCTCATTAATTACCAATTCCATGGAGTGTATTAATTTGTATGTGTGCAATTTGAACCCAATTTAAAGTTGCAGACTTCAGAATAAGGGGCATTGTAGTAAATAAGCATGTTTCCCCTCTTTCTGAGGTGCACAAAATGCAAATTTGTATTACTTATGATTAATCGAGCAGCAAACACCCTCTAGGCTGCAAAGTACTCACCACCAGTACCCCACGTTGGGCTCCGGTGTGCAATACTGTGTTGTATATATGGCTTTATTTGCTAAGATTAGAGTACTGATTAAAATAAAATTACTCAATACTTACAAAGTGGCTTTGCGCCTCTTTGAATGTGAATAAGGAGTCACTTGATGGAAAAAAGTGCTCAACTTTGAATTCAACTCCTTAGTGGATGAAAGTGCAACCACCACACCACACCTGCCCTCAAATCGCTCTACTGGCTCCCAATCAAAGAGAGATCATAGTTCAAGATTATTTGCATGCTCCAAAAGTCCCTTAATGGCTGTACCCAGACAACTTAATAAATGTTTTCCAGTCTTACCAACCAGCAAGACATGTGGGACTGCTCTCTGTCACCACATCACCCAGTCTGATATAATTGAGCTCTATTTCTCTCAATGTTAATTGTTCTGCCCTCTTCAACTCTATGTCCTTCCCCTAACGCATAAAAAAAATGTTTTTAAAGGTCTGAAGAGGTCTACAGAGACTATGCTCTTACTCTCAGTATATGAACCAGATCCTAAGGCCAGACACTAAGTCCTAGTTTTTTGATGACAAGCAACCTCTTACTACCTAAACATAGCAAGTGGTCACAGGGCTAAGAACAGCACATGTCGTTTGGCTTCCTCGCTAAAGGCTTTCCCATCAAATGAGATGCCCAGTGCTTGGAATCAAACAAGAACACTTTTGCCATTTATGGGCACCGCCATGGCACATTCCTGTATCTCTATCCCTGTGCGACCCCTCACCCATTCCCCTATAACAACAACATTGCAACATGTAGTAGTTCACAAAAATCCTCAAATAAAATAAATACACAATTGTGAATCAACACAATGAACCAAATTAATACATAAATATTAAAAGTTATTTTGCACACTGGTTGCTTCACGTTAAACATTAATGGGCTTACTCCCACGGGCATTTTGGACTATGCGTAGTAGCACTCCTGTAGTGCTCTTTTAAGTACTCTTACTTGCCTTGTGTCTTGGTGCCAAAACCCAAGAAAAAAACACATTGAAAATTGAAAATGGGAATAAAATAGGAAGATTTAAGTTACATTTGTATAAACTGATGCAACTAGTAAAGACTGTGTCCTATTTGTACTTATCTATTAGGGAGCTGGACATTTTGGTACTTTTCACCAGTGCTTAATTTGTACAAAAATAAGTGTCAGGGCCAAAGATGTTTCTCAGGAGGCCACTGCAGCTTTCACCACCCACTTGCACTGCCAAATGCCAGTACCATTGGTACCTACTTACCATCCCACTCCTCCAAATGTTACACAATGGACTATTCCTGGCCATCCGCAGCTATCGGAATGGCCTGGCGGTGCTGGTATTACTATTTTTTATGTATAATACAATGTTAGATCGTCTGTTGAGGTTTCTAAATATTCTCAATCAAAAGGGAGTGAATTCTGTCGATACTACAGTGGTGATTAATATATGCCACTAATGGCTAAGTTTGGTTGAGGGTTTCAGGGAAAGATTGATAACACCCGGGTCCTAACAGATCGGCAGAATTCACTCCCGTTTGATTGAAAATATTACAATACATGGAAGAAGAGTGATATTCTACACTTATCCCCCCATTGATTTGAACAAGGTTTCTAAATAGACAAACAGCGCGCCCATGTGCTGGATAGTCACAAATATGTGCCGGTGCCAAGACATATGGGCCAATGCCGAGCACCGGCAAACACCAGCACAAACTAAGCACTGCTTTTCACAAAGGTAGGTGAGAGTATGTAAAAATGCGTAAAAGAGTACTCCTGTAGCACTACTTCGCGTACTCATTTGTGAATCAGCCCTAAGTTCTCAGTGCCCTCAAAAGCAATACTTTCAACATGATTATGTTTGATTCTTTCCCAGTCTAATCTATTTTACATCTCTTTTTCTGGTTACTTAATTTAATTAAGTCAGAGGCACAGCTCTCCTTCTTCACTTCTTTTGTTACTTCAGTCTTGCACATTGGGGGAGATTTACTAAGATTTTGCTCCGTGTTTGCGTCACAAATGTGACGGAAAACGGTGCAAAATCTTTTTTTCCTAATTTACTTTCCAGCGCTAAACTTGTTTAGTGCTGGAAATAACGTAAAAGTAATGCGAAGCAGCGCATATGCGCTGCTTCACATTACTTTGCGCCATGGGGGCATGCCAAGGGTGGTGCATGGGCGTTCCCATGCAACCACCCAAGGTTAAGCACGCTAAACCTAATTTACTAAGTACAGTAGATTGGGTTTACCATGAGAAAACTTCGCCCTTTTAAACTAGGCGCAAGGATGGAGAAATGCTTTCATTTCTCTTTCCTTTTCCGACTTTGCATGCGTGCTGCACTGTGCAGCACGCATACAAAGTGGGAAAAGCTTTTCCTTGTGTCTAGGCATAGTATTTAGTACAGGAAGGGTAGCCTTCCTGTACAATACCCATGCTAGAACCACACACACACCCTAGCGCTAGGGCGATAAGGTGGTGGTTGGTGCACGGCAGCTGTAATCAGCGCCAGCGCAAGGGAAAGGGGATGAGAGAGCCATATCTTTGAAAATATGGCACTCTCATGCTCCTTCCCTGTCGCGCAACGCAGCGCATCCTCACGGGAGGCTGCGCTGCGTTGCATGGAGATTTGCTAAATCTCCCCCTAGATGTTTAAAATATCAGAAATGATGGGCATTTCAAGGTGGGCTATACTACCAACATAATGCCACAATATTCATGCATGTTAGTTTATTAGAGAGAGTTACCTGCTCTCCTTGCTAATCTACATTCATTTTAATGCAATAAACATGAGCATAAATATGCTGATTCCCCCACCACCACAAATTCATTAGGTGACAGTTTGATTCAGCTTCCTGAAATATAGAAAATACATCAAGTGAGAGACTGATTTAGCATCAAATTATGTACATGTCAAAATCTCAAACATACCACTGAGATGTGCTTGTCTCTGACAGTGTGAGGGCTAGGAAAGTGTAAAACCAGCTCTAATGACAAGCTAATAAATAATATTCTCCCCATGTGGGCAGAGTCTACAAACCCACCCCTGCAGTTGTTTCTCAGAGCTCCAGGGTAGCAGTTAAAAGGATGATCCCAGTGCTTCTAATGCATATTCATTAAGCTGAACATGACACTAATTATTTTGTTCCTCTAGCAGGTGGGCGTGCAATGATTTAAAGAAAACTATGGAAACTGCTAGTTAATACTTTTTTTATGTAAGAGGCTTTGCTGTGTGTTTTTGTGGTATGGCAATGTTTCTTAATTATTTGATGTCCCTTTGAAGAATCTACAGCGACCTTCAATATTCTGGTCTGCTGCTGAGCTTGAAAGATCCATTGTTAACCTATGACATGATCTTTGAGGTTCTCAAATAATGTGCTTTAATAACTCACTGATGAAAGTGTTCATTGACAAAATGCGGCTCAGTCTGAGCTACATATATAGCTACATATGTGACAGGATCTCAAGCCAATCTCCAAAGTTTGGACAATTTCTTGCGCATTACACAAATTAGATAAACTATATTTACTCTGAAGCATAAGTTAACGCATTCCAAAAATACGATTCTTGCGGAAACTAAAGATGAACACCTAGAAAAATCGAGGGTCAGGCAATTTCATACCGGGATTATATTGGCTACGAGGCCTTTTATATTCAGTGTAACATGTGCAAAAAAGATGCAGGGCAATGGGCTCTGTTGGCTGTACCGTATGGTATCAAGGGATGCCCTGCCTATCCCCATTCTATACTATGGGATGCAAAGGCACCTGCTCGTGGGTCAGAACCACCTTTTTGTCTCTGTTAGACCTGGCATCATTGGCGCGGGTCTCCCTTCCTCTTTTCGCTTCTGACCTTTTATGTTGGCTGGATTTAGATGCCCTGGGCGCTGTGCCACTGCCAATCAGTGACACAGCGTGAATGCTCCCTGTGTAAAGATAACTGTATGAATTGGGATAATCATAATTGGCTTGTTTGGTTTACCTGTCAGTCCCTAGTATCAGTGCACTGTGTGTGCCCAGGGCTGGTAGACCAAATATGGCTGGTGGGCCGGCAGCGCTGATTTGCGCTACCCACCGAAGCAGCTTTTAAAGTATGTCTGTGTAGCATGTTCTAATAGCGAGTTACCCTCCATTTCACTGTTTACTATTGCGAGGCCACCCGTTCTCATAGGCCAAATGTGCAGGCTGAGTATTACATGCCTTAATCCTACCTGCCCCCAGGAACCTGATAGGAACGTCGAATTTGATATGTTTAAGCTCAGAACATTGAGATGCATCTTGTAGTAAGGATTATTAGCGTAGCCCGTGTTCGAAAATGCCTCTTCTAGAAACAAGGTATTTTCTGGCCTGAAGCTTTCCTGTAGGCATTTGCTAGCGTGAGTATTGGCCGTCTGGTTTTGGAGCGGCAGGGCCAGCTTGGTCAGACCTGGCTGGAGAGAGAGATCGGCATTTAGAGTATGGGGAGGGGTGACTCTTTGATCCGAGCAGGGCCGTGCCTGGCAAGGTGAATGATGGTTTCATCTCCCACTGGGCGTCTGATAGCAGACCCCCAGATTCTTAAAGGGCAGGATGTCGCCTCGTAAACCAAGTGCTCCCCGACCCCACCGAACTGGTTCTGGCTGGATGCAGTGATTTGTGACTGCAGAGAACAAAGACTTTTTAGATATAAAACGCTGCGCTGAAACCTGTTTCAAGTGTGTTCCTTCTGGATGTCAAGACGAAACTCTGTCCGAGCGGACAGGGGAAAGGACTTTGAAACTTTCACCAAGCTTGCTGAAGAAACTACCCAAGGGCCTGAATTGAGAGCGCCTCCTGCTGAAGTCTCAGGGACATTAGACTTCACCCCGTCAGCCGCCCGAATTCCCTTGCTAGGAATTCTACTTGCAGGTGAGGCCTCCGTCGAGTAATCCGGAACCTCTAGTCCTACTGTGAGGAAAGCGGACTGGTAACCCTTGTGAACTCTGCGTGTGGGCCGCCGCAGCTAAGAGAGAGCTGCCGCCGCTGAGTGCCCGCCTTAATTTGAATCTTCAGAACCTTCGCTGAAACTGTGTGGGCCGCCGCAGCTAAGAGAGAGCTGCCGCCGCTGAGTGCCCGCCTTAATTTGAAACTTCAGAACCTTCGCTGAAACTGTGTGGGCCGCCGCAGCTAAGAGAGAGCTGCCGCCGCTGAGTGCCCGCCTTATTTTGAATCCTCAGAACCTTCGCTGAAACCCTGTGGGCCGCCGCAGCTAAGAGAGCTGCCGCCGCTGGATGCCCGCACTTGTGTTAGTGGTGCAACATCGTGGCTTGTCCTTTGAGCCGCCGCAGCTAAGAGAGAGCTGCCGCCGCTGAGTGCTCGCACCCTTGCTAACTTTGCATCACCGAGATTTGTCCTGTGAGCCGCCGCAGCCAGAGAGGGCTGCCGCCTCTGAGTGCTCGCACCGTTGCTAACTTTGCATCACCGTGATTTGTCCTGTGAGCCGCCGCAGCTAGAGAGAGCTGCCGCCGTTGAGTGCTCGCACCCTTGCTAACTTTGCATCCCCGTGATTTGTCCTGTGAGCCGCCGCAGCTAAGAGAGAGCTGCCGCCGCTGAGTGCTCGCACCCCTGCTAACTTTGCATCCCCGTGATTTGTCCTGTGAGCCGCCGCAGCTAAGAGAGAGATGCGGCCACGGAGTGCTCGCACCCTTGCTAACTTTGCATCATCGTGATTTGTCCTGTGAGCCGCCGCAGCTAAGAGAGAGCTGCCGCCGCTGAGTGCTCGCACCCCTGCTAACTTTGCATCATCGTGATTTATCCTGTGAGCCGCCGCAGCTAAGAGATAGCTGCTGCCGCGGAGTGCTCGTTCCCTTGCTAATTTTGCATCATTGGGATTTGTCCTGTGGGCCGCCGCAGCTAAGAGAGAGCTGCTGCCGCTCAGTGCCCACGTCTTTGTCAACCTTGCACCATCGTGAATCGTCCCGTGGGCCGCCGCAGCTAGGAGAGCGCTGCTGCCGCCGCAAGCCCACCACGGAGCTGCACGACGAGAGTCATCGACACCACCAGCCCGGGCCGCCGCAGCCGCGTGCTGCTGCCGCTGAGGGCCCACCTGTCCCGGAGTGCCCGAATCATTGCGAGTGCACTTTGCGGACCACTGCCATCGAGAACTGTGGTCGCTGGGAGTCCGCCTGTCACCATTTCCGCTTCTTCGAGAAGCTACGCGCTGTGTCCCCGTCCAACGGCAGGTATCTGGTGCGCAACGGGTCGCGTAGACCCAGGCCTTGAACTCAGTCAGCGCCACGTTCTGGTGAATACGTATTGCCCTTTTTAAGTCCCTACTGATTTACATGCATGGTGACTGGTTAAAACGCTTTTGAGAGTCTCGTACTAAACCTTAGATAAAGATACTATTTTTTCTATACCTACTTGAGTTGTGTCCTTTTGTGGTGTCGTTACTGCCTTATTGTGCATGGTCATAAATGCTTCACACACTGCCTCTGAGATAGGCCTAACTGCTCGTGCTACGTTACCACAGGGTTGAGCAGGGGTTATCAAAGGGGGTAGCCCACTTGCCCTGACTTAGGAAGAAGGGTCCCTATTTGGGCATTGGCGCCAGCCATGGCCAACTAGAGACCCCCATTTCTAACAGTCTCCTTGTCACAGTCCTTAAAAAATGAGGTAAATCCAACCCTGCTGTGTATGCCTCCGCTAGATGAAGGGCCTGTATGCCCCGTTCATTTCCATGCTGACAATAAATATGCCTTATTTTTATATCATATTTGTCATGCTTTTGATTTTTGTCTGCCCAAGGACCTAGGACCTGCAAAAGCAGGTTGAGGGATCGGTTATGGTGGGCTCGCACCAAGATTGGGGCCTCCTTAGGCACAGTGCTTAATCAACGTGGGACAAGTAGCATGCCCACTGTACTATGGCACTTAGGGCAGACTGTGCTTCAATTGGCCACAGTCCCAGTCAACCATGGGTGCTTCAGCATTTGCTTTCAGGCACTGGGTGAAGGGTGTCAGTGCATTCTTTTGGAATGCCACACTAGAGTGTCGTGTCCGAGAGTTGTGCCATTCCCAGTGGCGCGGAGGTTCAGTGGCCCAGAAGATGGGCTGGCTAGGGGGCAATTGGGGGAGTTGCCTGATTGCCAACAGGGCGTAGCTTCACCCCCCTAAAAATGTATTCTATAGTAAATAGTTGGGTACAGGTCTTTTCAGTCTGGTATGGTGAGGTGTCTGTCGGATTTCACCAGGGATTTTTACAAGCACACACAGACAAAAACACACACATACATACACACTCTCCCTTAAAAGTCAGTTAGTTTGAAAACTTTTGTTTAAGTACCCTTAACAATCCGTACTGCTGTCTCTTTCCACTGCCTCTTAAGTCCTTGTAGCGTCCTGCTTCTCATAATGTATTTTAACAAGGTATGCCAGCGTGATTGTTGGGAAATCTGAAGCTTACACCCCCCAATCTTATTAACCAAGCTACGCCCCTGATTTCCCACTGCATTCTTCTCTCCCCCTCCCAATGACTGAGTATATGGTTAGCGGGGAGGCAGCTCAAGGCCTATCACTGCAGTACACACACATATGCGAGCCTTATGTGACATTAACTGTTGGAAAAAAGAAGTGCGGCAGCACACAGCACACCTGGCTGCAGATCCTCCCATCCTGACCTCTGATCTTTGTATGCACCCTCTTAAAACCCTGTGGCGCGGGGGCTGTTCCCCTTTTAGTCTGGGCCTCCGCATCCTGTAACACTGAGTGGTGCCCCGAGGGGCGGAAGTGCTCCAGAGATGGCCGACTGACTCATTCAAAGCATCAACATGGGAAAGGGAAATGGGCACTCTGTGACATGAGAGGATAAGGGCTATAAATTTGCAAAACCCATGACCGGCACACACTGCAAACCAGAGCTTGATGGAGGATGTACTCAGGGTGAGGGATATGCAGGCCACTTTGGCTGCTGTGATCTTTCAGACTATTCAAGATACTTGTACCAATCTGAAGAGTAGGATCATTGAGGTGGAAATGGACATCTCCCTCCTCTGGCAAAACCATAGGAATGTAGTGGACCATGTAACAGAGGCAGAGGGGTTGTCGTTCCATAGCTTAAGACACGGTCTAGACTGTAGAGACCAGTTGTGGTGGTGTATGCCGGTAACAGGTAAGAGGGGTGATGTTTGAGACTTCTTAGCGCATATGTTCCACCAAGTCTAATTGTAGGTTCACTAAAGACCTCACTGACATTTTATCAGATACTCCACTGGGTATGATAGTTATAGAAGGAGTGTTCAATGCTGCTAAGGGCAGAACATTGGACACAGTAGCTCTCACTGCAGCTGGTAGGCAGAAAATTGATTGCCTCTCTAACTGGGTAGTCTCAATGGGGCTGTATGACACCTGGTGGGCCTGGCACCTCGAGGAAAGGGCATGCGCATTGTTTAAGCATCCCATCACTCATTTTCTCAACAAGACTATTTCTTTCTCCCAGCCACGAACTTGTGGGCTGTGGTGGGCATGCCTATTCTGCCACGAGGTCTCTCGGACCAAGAGAACTGCATCTGTCCCATACCAAGGCGGAACATCCCAGGCGTTTGGTGATTGAACGCCACTGGCCATATCATGCATAGTGCTCCAGGGGCACAACACTTATAACAATCAACAATGTCTCAACAGGTCACATTTAAATAGACAGATTTATAAAAAAAACATGTAAATTACAGAAGAACTGAAAAAAGGGAGACAAACAAGGATGTTCTTTGAATACTTATAGCGGTCTATATTTATAAGATTAATGTACATCAATAGTTATATCAGCACTATTTTCAAAGTATGTGCTTGTAACCCAAATAAGTGCGTGCACACACGTGCTTGTGCAGGAAGTGATCGGCGCTTGTGACATGTGAAAAAATGTGGCGCATAAAAATATCAGCAGAAGATGGTTACAAAACAATACATTTACAGTGTGCAAAAAATTATTTCAATGTATGCAAAAGGTATGCAAAAGTATCCTACGATCAGGATGATCTTTAAAGGAGGTCAAGGCGTGCCAGCACGTCCATGGGAGGAATAGAGGAGCCGCATAAATGTGGCGAAAGAAACAATTGCGTCGTGGGAAGCGCAATTTGGGTACGATCCAGCGGGGTAGTAATGACGGCCTTAGAGTAATCCCGACAATGGAAAGAGTGGTCATCTTCGGGGCTGTCGGTCAAAAGTACCGCGCCCGTGTTAGGGTCCAGAATTCGGAGGGGGAGCCAGCGTGAGTCTGGTGCCGGACTAAACTGATGAGTCCGGTGCCCGTCGTGTTGAGAATGCTTTGTGCACCCGCAGAGAACTATGGCATTACAGAAGTGGCCAAAGACGGTTGTGCGGTCTCTTCTGCAATACTGATAGCGCCTGTGCACATCTATCTTGGTACCATTGGTTTGGGGTCCATACTACTGTCTATTTGACATGGGTATTATGTGCTCTTTTTTACCCTTTTTTCTCCTTATTGCAGGTGACTTTGTAATTAAAGGCCTGCAGGGGCTGGACGTACAATTCCTGGTCAGCTGATGTTTCAGTCAGTGGCCTCTGCCGCTTATATTGGGGAGTTTCTGTATTTTTGCATGGCTCTGGCACCATCTTCCATGGAGTCGGCTGCATTGCTTTGCTTCTGTTGCTGCATTGTCTGCTTGGTTTTTTGCTGGTGTACTGATGGGCAGTGCTGTTTGATGGATAGTTTCAGTGTAAAATGGGAATCATTCTCACAGTCCTTAGATTCCCTTCCTTCCACAAGACTAGTTTCACCCTCTCCTGGATTGCATGATGTTTGGTAGTGAACAGGATGTCCGGTGAGTCTTTGAGAATCTAGTGGGAACAGAAAGAGGAGCCGCCAAAATTAACATTTTTGAGAGTGTGTTTCTCTTTTCAAAGGGGGAAAGTGAATTGTCTTTTTCCTGCATGAGGGCTCACCTGGAGGGCTGTGATAAGGAAGACTTGGAGTAATGAAAATTACTGGTAAGTAATTGAAAAATTGTTGAAGGGGCACACCTTTATTTGCTTAGGAGTGTTTAGTGCTCAATTGGTAAAAAACAAAAAAACAAAGAATAATAATAAGTGCAGGCGACTAAAAGGTTTTTTAGGAGCCTGCAACTGTGTTGCCAAATGCAAGGGTTGCCCAATTTCAAAGCTGTTTAGACTTCATTTCATGTCATGTCTCTTTCTTCCACCACCCTACATTTCCCATCTTATTTCACTCTTGAAGGTATTTTTTTATCCACGCTTTCTCCCTTTTTTAGTTTTCGTATCTTTCTCTTCCTTCTCTTTCTCCCAGTCTGCCTTTCTCTCTCAAATTAAGCACTATGGTGACACATTTTTCAAACAAGGCGTGGGATTTCTAGAAAAGTGTTGCCAGGTAAGCAGATGTATATCAAAGACAAACATCTGTAACGTCGTGCAGAGGTCCTAGTGGTTTAGCTTCCTGGTCAAGTCGTCCTTTAAATATGAATTGCTTCATTTGTACCTTTAATGAGACATTTTTATCTGAGGTGAATTCTCTGTCTGATGCATTACAAAACGGTATATTGAACGTTTCACTCTCACTGTCCCAAGTATTCCTCTCTGATGCAAAGATCATTAGAAATTGGTTTATTTTGAGCTCGTTGAAATCCGGATACTTTGCTTAGCAGGGATTCCAATGTCACGGATTGTGGGGCCGTTCAATAAACATCGATTTCCCTCTGTAGCCCTAAATTGATTTGAATTGATTTCACTAACAAACCTTTGTGACCTCTTCCCATGAACACTTAACGAACACGGAAAGCCTATAAAACGCAATCTGCAGCTGGAATGAGAGTTATGAACTGTTTGACTCCGCTAAGCGCAATTAAACCTGCAGCAATCGATACAGTTTCTATTGTGCCTTTCAATCTCAGGGTAGCCGTACAAATAGACCACCAAGAAAAACATACATTTTCTGCTGTCTCGCTATCCCAACCAAACAATGTATAAAGTCAGAAAATATATTCCATTGCTGAACAGCAGTCCCTCGGTTCCGTTCACTCCCGCCCGCCATTTTGTCCGTTCACTCCCTCCTGCCCGCCATTTTGTCGCATACCTTTTTTTTCTGTTAGCTAAGAATTCCAGGGTCACTATAATCAAGGCCTGCATTCAGCAAGGACATAGCAAGAATATGTCTGTTTTTATGTGATTGCGTTCTAATTCAGAATATCTCCAGGTTCGTCGCGCAATAAATACACTCCACGCTGTTCTTGAAGCGTAAAAGGCCATTTATTAGGACAGGCTGTAAAACACAGTACCTTAACCAAAACATCAATTTTAACTCAACAATCCCCAAACCCAAAACATTTCATTCACCTCATTCATTCTCCCTTCACTCTTGCTGCTCACTTCCCGTTCCACTCTGTGCCTCTTCCAACTCTCCATTCCCTCCTTGCTTATCTTTCAACATCCTCTCCTGTATCTCCCGCCGATGCACTCTTGCATCTCGCATCATTCACCTGTTTCTCCCCCCCCCCGGAGGGGTGGGTGTGCCCGTCCGAGACTCCCCACCCCTCCAAAATAGTGCAAAACCCAACTTAAACAACCTGTCCTAAACTGGCACGCTATACCTACCCAGCACCTTGCCTTCCAAAACTTGTAGAGTGGGTGGGTGATCCAAAAATTCTTTAACCCTCCCCAGTGATGTTGGGCGCAGGAAGAGGACGAGTCTCCTCCCCTGGCCCTTATAAACCCTACCCCAAGTTCCCACCCCCAGACCAACCCCCTGACCCCGCACAGCTTGTCCTTCCGGCCCATATTGCGTGAAAACCCCGGGGGAAGACTGGTCTGCGACCCTACTTCCCCCGGGGGCCACATCGTGCAATAAATACACTCCACGCTGTTCTTGAAGCATAAAGGCCATTTATTAGGACAGGTTGTAAAACACAATACTTTAACCAAAACATCACTTTTAACTCAACAATCCCCAAACCCAAAACATTTCATTCACCTCATCCATTCTCCCCTCACTCTTGCTGCTCACTTCCCGTTCCACTCTGTGCCTCTTCCAACTCTCCATTCCCTCCTCGCTTATCTTTCAAGATCCTCTCCTGTATCTCCCGCCGACGCACTCTTGCATCCCGCACCCCCATCATTCACCTGTTTCTCCCCCCCGAAGGGGTGAGTGTGCCCATCCGAGACTCCCCACCCCTCCAAAATACTGCCAACCAGGTAACCCCCGTAGGGCGGTTACCTGCCCCACCTCTTTCAACCGTGCACCTTTCGCCCTCATTCTGTCACTTCTCTGCGACACCAAATAGATTCATTCCACAATTTGCTTATCACATCCCGCATCTCCATCATATAATACACGCTCCCCAATTGCAAAAGGTGCACGCCATCATCCCTGAAAAGCAAAGGCTCTTCCAGTCGTAGCCCAACATGACCAATTACTTTGATGTGCCTAGAGGCACAGAAAACTCTCAATGCCCTGTTGAGCTTCCTGCGGGCTTTTTCAACTGCCGCCGGTTTTACTGCCCCTTTCCACACTTTACGCGGTACAAACTCTGTCCACACAATGCATGTTCCCGCCAGATTCCGTTTCATAACCTCCAGATCCCTCTGCATCTGCTGTAGTACCACCAGTCCTGACAGACGTATCAAGTCATTTTCCCCCAGATGCAGGACCAACATATCCAGGCAGCCTCTTTGCGATATCATTCTTGTCAGCCAGGGCAACAATGCCCCCCAACGCATCCCTCCTTTACCCCACCAATGCAGCTCATGGTGGTTGCTTTTCAGACCCAGGTTACGGCCGTATACCTGTCGATTGGCATATCTGGCTGCCCAATGTATGAAAGAGTGTCCAACAATCCAGGTAACCGTCTTGGTCCCTGGACCCCCCATGCAACCTATGACAAGAAAAATATGCTAGTACACACATTGAGGCTGTCTTCCTTAGGCGCTGCAAAACTCACCCCTACCCTGACCCCCAAATCCCCTCATTTGCGCATGACGGTAGTGGAGCTAGTGAATAAACCGTCATGTTGTCTACATGGAACAGCACCGACCTATTCCGGAATTCTGGGCCCCACACACCTGTGAGGCTCCTGCCGCATGGTGTAATTATCCGCAATTTATCCTGCTAGATGGCCCAGCTGTTGGCATATGACTGCGGCCTGATGTTGCCTTGAACCCGCTGACATCCTGAGGCAGGCCTCGTCCGAAGTGGACCGGCCCAGCTCCCGTCGCGATCAAGTAAAGACCCCGCCGGGGAGAGGCGCGACGTCACGGGGGAGCCCCAGGACGGACTAGACCGCTACGCAAGCCCGAGGCCTGACACGAGGTGACTGGGCCCTGTGGCGCGGCTGGAGCGATAGTGCAGAGAGACGCGGACCGGGTCGCTGTGCTGCTGTTCCCACCGGACCTCGGTGCGGGATGAGAGGACCTTGATTCCCCGTGGCCTGAGTCGAACGGTGCCAACATTGGGATTTATTCCTCTCGTGGTGATCTGGCAGTGCTGAGTACAGACGGCGGATGCTTAGTGCAGGTGCCGTGCTGGGCGCCAAGACGGATGCATCTCTATTACCCCCTTGGGGCTGCCTGAGCACACTCGGAGGCCTCACGGAGACATTGCACTGAGCCCGAAGCTGGGAATCAGGCGCTTGGGCGGCCTCAGGCAATCGCTGCGGCCCTGGTGCTGTTTCCCGCGTAGGCGGCACCTGAAGCAAGTAAAGCCGGAGGACACTGCTGAGGAGACGCGCCCCAGGGGATCGGCCCCCTACATTTATTAGCCGCCTGAAGCCCGTGGAGACTCAGGAGGGTCGATTGCGGGCACCCTTACATCAACAGCTGGTGAGTGACCGCCTGTTTGCATAGTGAGACGCTGAAAGTGGAGAATGGTGACTGACCCCCTTACCAGGGCAGAAGCTCTGGGATAGTGCCATTGAAAGTGGGGGTGCTTGAAGGTGTAGGACCCCCGCTGCGGAGCAGTGCAGCGGAGAGATCAGTGGACTTGCCCTGCTCACTCAGTGATTACATTATGGACTTCAACCCAGAGGCGAGATAAGTATACCCCAGGGATACAGCGCTGCGTTACGGCAGAACCACACTTTCAGACCCTTGGGGTGTATACGAAGACGGGGTTCACACCTCTTCACTGTTGTGCAATATTACACTGCCTTCTCCTACAGTTACTCATAAACAAGAACGGTGTGCCTCATCGCCATTAACCACTGGGTGCATAGCGGTGCTGCGGAAGGACGGGCGAACGGAGAACTAGAGCCGCCATGGGCAAGCCAGATACTAGGCAGCCTAAATTGAACTTTGAGACAGCGAAGCGGAACGCAAAAGGCCCGCAGGAAGAACAGGATCTCGACAGGAGAGATGAGGCGCAAGGAGGCGCAGCCGCGCAGACAGCGGATGCACAGAGTATCCTTCAGGAAGTCCGCCAGGGATTCGCCACCATAGTGGATAAGGTTGACAGAATGTCATCACGAATGGACGCTATCGTGCATAAGTTGGAGGGGCACGAGGACCGAATAACAGAGGCAGAGAGACGCATCTCGGATACCGAGGACACAGCATCCAGGGCCACCACGCAAATTGCCCAAATGGAGAAGCTCCTGAAACTTATAGCTGCAAAGAACGAGGACTTGAAAGCGCGCAGTAGGCGCAACAATATCCGCATTTTAGGTATTCCCGAATCGACCAATACAGGCAAAATGGAGGTATATGTTGAGCAACTGTTACTGTCATCTATTGGAGCGGATTCCTTGTCCAATCAGTTTATTGTAGAACGGGCCCATCGAACTCTAGGACCACGTCCTCCACCTGGTAGTACGCCACGCCCCATAATTGCGAGACTTTTGAATTATAGGGATCGGGATGTGGCACTAAGAGTGGCAAGGAGTAAACAACAACTAACCTATGATGGAAATACGTTCTCCATTTATCCGGATTTTACCCCTACAGTCCAGGAGGAACGGCGCAAATTTACAGACGTTAAAAACAAGTTGAGAATGGCCCAAATTGATTATGCACTGTTGTACCCTGCGCGCCTCAGGGTCACCCACCAGGGGAAGCAAAGCTTTTTCACCAAACCGCAGCAGGTGGAGGAGTTTCTGAAACATGTGAAACGTGCGACTCGCACTACTGGAGCTCTGGCAGCGTCACAACAATCCTCCTCGATGGGAGCAGAAGATGATTAGCATTAAACGATGCTTTGGTATCCACAGGTGACTGGGACACGGAGGAGGGTGTGATTGTCTCGGGAGAATCGGGACTACTTCAAGGGTGATATAATTGGATCAGCTGGTAGACCAATCTGAGCTATCTTTATTGTACACCAGGCACCCTCTGCCCCCTGGAGCCCGGCTGTACCAGCTGGATTGGACTCCGGGGGCGAGAGGTTACAGTGCTGTCACCTAGGGTAGGCCCCCAAAAGGGTATTCCCCCACTACTGTTCACTGCGGAAGAATCGCAGGGATCGTTGATTGCTTGTTGCAGATGATGGGAATAGGGGAGGGAGGGTGGGTGATCATTTCTGGCAAGTTGGTGTTGCTTCAGTGGGAGGTGGAGGGGTCAGGGGGGGAATGTTTTGTCATATACAAGTCTGTTACAGACGGTTGTGCTTTCCTTCTCAGTTTAACATGGTCAACATGTGAGTTAGATGTTGAGCACTCGACGCGCAGCATGATTTTATGCTATGTATATAAACAGGGAATGGGCTGTGCTCTTAAGGCGCAGGACCTGTACTTCACAGAGAAGCACGCAAATGGATGACACTGACACTGAAAAACTGAATATTGTTACGTGGAACGTCAGGGGCATGGGAGACCCGCGGAAAAAGCGGCACATACTAGCTTACCTGGACAGACACCAGACACATATTGCAATGCTGCAGGAAACTCATTTTGCACCTCAGAGGCCCAATGCTTTTGCGAGTAGGTGGGCGGAACATAGAATTTTTTCCTCTTATTCGTCTTACGCGAGGGGAACGGCCATACTCATAAAAAAACAGGTACCTACCCGGAGCTAACTGGGATACTCAAGGGAGATACTGTCTAGCATGGGGGCAATTGGGGTCGGAGTCAGTCACCTTGGCCTGTTGCTACGGGCCGAATGTAGACGCCCCGGATTTTTATACTTCACTATGGGCTAAGATATTTGAGATAGGTTCCAACCATATCATCTGGGGCGGAGATTTCAATGTTACATATAATCCGAGTATGGATAGGTCCCACCCCGCCCCCCATCACTACACTAAAGCGCGAACCGTTATACAGGATACACTAGCAGCTTATCAATTACTTGATGCATGGAGACAAACCAATCCCCACAAACGAGAAGGGACGCATTATACAGCGCAAGCAGCGTCATGGGCAAGACTAGATTACTGGTTTCTGTCTCGGGGCTGGGTCCAGCTATTTCCAAGGTACAACACTTGGCTAGAACCTACTCGGATCATGCTCCGGTCAAACTTACATTGTCTTCATCAGATTTTGGCCCACCGCGTTGTGCTTGGAGGTTGAATGCTACTATGTTATTGGATATGGTCTTTCAGGAAGAATTGAGGGAAGAGATACAAGACTTCTTTGTGCGAAATAAAGGCACGGTAGACAGTGTGGAAACCATTTGGGAGGCATTTAAGGCTACACTCCGAGGGGTCTGCATGTCAAAGGGTTCGGGGGTACTTAAGGACATCACTAATACGCTTCGCAAACTGGAAACAGAACTTAAGGCACTGGAAGCGACATTGACGTTGGGGCCAGATAGATTAGCGCAACATAAATTCAGAGAGACATTGACAAAGTACATGGATACTGCACAAAGAGAAACACGATTTAGGGGTCGACGCTGGGTAGCCCGCCGGTATGGGGAGGGGGAGAGACCCGGCAAAGCATTGGCAGATACGATTAGGAAGCCGCGCTATTCCAATTACGTATTGGAACTTGAGGGACCAGACGAGACAGTATACCGTGACACATCACATATTCTCAATGCTTTTACACGTCACTACACTAACCTAAATACCACGACTAGGAAGGATGAATTGGATTTAGAGACTTACTTAGATGATGTGTCATTGGGGTGGTTGAGTGATGAGCAATGGGAATTTTTATGTGCCCCGTTTGAACTAGACGAGGTTAGGGAGGCCATCATGCACATGAAATCCGGGAAAGCTACAGGCACGGATGGCATTCCGATAGAGCTTTACAAAACGTATATAAATCTGATGGCCCCTATCCTGCGGGAGGTGTACGAAGAATCGCTGGAAGTCGGCTGCCTCCCACCATCCATGAGAGAGGCTCTCATCATCTCCCTCTTGAAGCCGGAGAAGTCGCCCCAGCAGTGCGATTCTTATAGGCCACTGTCCCTCCTTAACTGTGATGCAAAAATCTTAGCAAAGATCATTGCTACTCGGCTCAGCCTGCTGCTGGAAAACTTGATTCTGCCTGACCAGTCGGGCTTTGTGCCCGGAAGAGCTACTTCCCATAATTTGAGAACCCTATTCACCATTTTAAATAATGTTACCTCTGACCTGCCCCTGGCGGCTGTATTTTTGGATGCCACTAAGGCTTTTGATTCCATCGAGTGGGATTATATATTTGGAGTAATGTTGCTTATGGGGTTTCCGCCTCTTTTCCTATCCTGGATTCGGCTATTATATCACAAACCGGTGGCTAAGGTGCTCATAAATGGACGCACATCCCAGGCATTTTCGATCACTAGAGGTACCAGACAAGGGTGCCCTTTGTCCCCCTTACTTTTTGCACTGGCGGTGGAGCCATTGGCGGCAAAACTGAGGCAACACCACAAAGATAAGGCTCTGCAGTGTCATATGAGGCAGATACTCATATCTTTATATGCCGATGATATTACTTTATATGTTCGGAACCCTCAACAAAATCTAAATCCTCTCCTTCGGGAATTCATTGTATTTGGGAAACTCTCGGGGATCCAAATTAATTGGGGAAAGTCCTGCATTTTTCCATTGACAACGGCAACGATACGCTTTCCGTTAGATTACCCCTTAGAGTGGTGTGATGGAGATCTGAGGCATTTGGGCATCCGTATCACCAAGGATAGAGAAGAATTGAAGCGCCTCAACTATGGCACTGCGTTGACTCGCATAACAGACTACGTTACCCGCTGGATTACACTGCCACTTTCTATGGCGGGACGGGCGTCCCTCATTAAAATGGTGATACTTCCCCAATTGCTTTATTTATTTCTAAATATACCACTTGATCCAGGGAGATATTTCTTTAAAGCGCTTAGGTCGGAACTGATCCGCCTTGTATGGGGAGGTAAGCAGCCGAGGCTACAGTGGAATGTATTGATTAGACCGTACTCACAGGGAAGGTTCGGAATCCCAGACTTTGAACTCTATTATGTTAGTGCACAAGCCCATTACGCATACTTTTGGGTGCATCAGCCAAGATATATGCAACAAGTGGCGGCGGAACACTGGCTTGCACAACCTATCCCGATAGATGGAGCATTGTACGACTTAACAGGCACCAGGGAAAAGCCACAAACCACTGTTACTACTACGGTCACAGCGTGGCAACGTATAGTTCGCATGCTGCATGTTCCCATGATTTACTCTCCACTACTACCTCTCACATACCATCCGAGCATGCCCCTTTTCCAAGAGACAATATTTCACAACTTTAGGGAGCGGACGCACATCAATACCTGGGGAGACTTATACCATGATGGCCAATTCCGTAGCGTGGAACAGGTCTTTCAGGGCCTACAACAAACTCCGCTTGATGTTTTTTTATATATACGACTTAGACAGGGGGTCCGATCTCTGACCCCGGAGTTCCCGGCGGAACCTCAGGAACTTGCTCCGCTGCATTTAATTCTTAAAAATGCAACAACTAAACGCCTTGTCTCCCAGATATATCGCACGGTCCACACACAAAGGTGCTGGCCACGCCGTCCCGTACACGCTGGGGTGAAGAACTGGGTTTTGCCTTGACAGACGAACACTGGGAATACTGCTGTTCACAAACTGAGCGGGTCTCAGCCAGCAGTAGGTTACGCATAATACACTACAAGTATCTTCATAGATTGTACTACACACCAGTCAAGATGCACAGATATCAATTACGAAATACGGACAGGTGTGACAGATGCCAGGCTCCTGGAGCAGACTTTCTGCATCTGGCTTGGGAATGCCCAGGAGTGAGTGAGTTCTGGGGGCATGTTTTTGAGGCTTTGGATTTGATGACGAATACGCACATTGAACCTACACCATTGCTGGCCTTGCTAGGTTATGTTAAGCAAGTACAGGTAGCGCATCGCAAATATGTCGCCCTTGCACTACTCATGGCAAAGAGACAGGTAGCCTGCAGATGGGGCAGGGGAAGAGCGCCCAAATTCAAGGTTTGGCTTAATGACTTGGTTTATTGTCAAGAGCAACTCGCCACCTATGTGGAGCTGCTGCCCAGTACCTCAAGGCCCAGAAATATATGGTCCCCCCTAACATGTTACCTGCTAGCTCACCCGCGTGAGTCCTCGGCAGTTGAATCATAGAGACTTGTACCATAGAGGATACCGGACATGTCCATGAGTGTCATGAAGGCTATATCCTGAGAGAGTTGAAGATATCGCACATGAGCTATATGTATTGTATTTTGATGTGATCGAACTTATTTTTTTATTTTTTTTTGTACCTGTAAACATACGCCATTGATATGCATGAAACTGTGCACAGCCCTTGTGAATTGTCCCTTTCCCCCTTGATGGTTCTGCAGATAATGTGTTAAATCTTGATAAGTACGGTGATATGTTCCAACACCGCGTGCAGACATGGTCTTGTTATTTAATACTGCGTCGAGTGCAATAAGTATTCATACGTTTATTGTCTTGTTTAATTGAAAACAATAAAAACAATTTTTTTTAAAAAAAGCCTGTATTTCCATCACCTTCCCTGCGGGCAACCTGGCCAACCACAGGACCGAGTCCAGTTCAATGCCCAGGAACGTTAATCTACAGCTGGGCCCACCTGTTTTCTCCGGCGCTAAGGGAACCCCAAAAAGCTGCGCCATGGCCTGAAACTGTTGTAAAGCCTTCCCACAGTTTCCTGAGGTGCCTCTGCCGATGAATAAGAAATCATCCAGGTAATGAGACACTTCCCGATGACCACTTATCTTCACAAAAGCCCACTGCAGAAATGTGCTGAACATCTCAAACAACGCGCAAGAGATCGCACAGCCCATTGGCAAGACCTTGTCTACGAAGATGGCCCCTTCAAACTACATCCCCAGCAACGAGAAATCCGCAGGATGTATAGGCAATAGACGGAAGGCTGATTTCACATCACATTTGACCAGTTCCGCCCCCTGCCCACACAACCTTACTAGGCGGATTGCGTCATCTACTGAGGCATACAGCACCCTTGAATCCTCCTCTGCAATGAAGTCGTTAACGGACCTCCCCTCTGGCCAGGATAAGTGGTGTATCATCCTATACTCTCCTGGCTCTTTCTTAGGGACCACCCCTAGAGGTGAAATAATCAAGTCTTCTACCGGCCAATCAACAAACGGTCCTGCTATCCTGCCTTCCTCAACCTCCTTTCTCAATTTTGCCGCCACCACTTCGGGCAACTTTCTGGCCAATTTCAAATTTTCTGCCCACCGTCTTTCTCTAGGACCCTGATAACCCACCCGGAAACCTTCGGTAAATCCCCATTGAATCTTTAATGCAGCTTCTCTGTCCGGGTACTTCGACAGCCAAGGGCCCCTGGCCTCGATCTTAACTGGGGTAGGAGCCCTTTGGCCCAGCCTGCCTCTGCCCTTAGTGGCCCGCCACTGTTCTGATGGCGTGGCCAAGGTGAAACACTGTGTGAGCGCATGTCTTCCCCCACATTTGGAGCACTCTTGTTTGAATTTGCAGGGGTATCTTGAACAGAAACCTTTGTTGTAATTCCAACAGGCTCCTGTGTTGCCTTCCCCTTGCTTAGGTGGTGGACCAGAGTTTCCTTTGCTAACGTTACTTCCTCCCTCCCCAGCCTGGGCGGGACGCTCCGGAAAAGACTGATACGTCACCGGCAGGCCACTTGCTGTGTGTGTAGATGCGGACGACTGCGTGGATGACATCCACAGCTCCTGGTCCACCTCCCCCCATGCTTTATCCGGGTTAACACTGATGCGCGCCCTAAACTCTTCATCATAGCTTAACCATGCAAACCCCCCGTAGTGCATCTGTGCCTTCCGTATGATGTCCATGTATTTCAATAAAGCTATGGCCCTATCAAGATGCTTTTCACAATAAATACTGGCGTATATCAGAAAAGCTGAGGTCCAGTTCTCTATGTTTTCGGGAACCCTGGGCCTCCTGGTCAGCTCCCACTCCTCTTCTTTCGACCCTTCCTTTGCCTGGATCTCTCTATGCAGTAGTTTGAACACATCCACGTATTCATGCCTCCATATTCTGCTCCTCGTTTTGTCTGATAGGTGAGACACTAACGGCATGGCTAAACCCATATAAGGGAGTTTCTTCTGATGTTTGTCCTCTTTTGTCTCGTTTTTCCCTTCTACTCCCTACATTTTGTCTGTCTGTACACTGGCCACCACCAAGTGTTTTGTCCCAATCTCTTTCCCCTTCACCGCAGGTGCCGCTATTGCGCTTGCCGCCACTCGCATGTCCCTCACAGACCCCTCCCCCACACCCACCGACTGGCAGGCCTTTTTCCGCCCCCTTTAGGACCACTGTCCCAAGCCGCCCACCAGTCGCCCTCACCTGTCAGGCTTGTGCGTGCCTCCCGATCCGTCCCCCTGGTGCCTGTCTTCTTCTGGCTCACCGCCTTCGTCTTGCCTTTGGCCGCACTTGCCTCCTGCAAAACACAAAGCTTCTTCGTTGTCGCTCCCAGGCCACCCTCCCTCACACATGTCACATCCTCATCATCATCGTCCCTCACCTCACCTTCCTCCAACTCATCACTCTCCTCACCATAATCCAATTGCAGCTCAGACTCAATCTCCGCAGGCGCCCACATCACTTCACGCACCGCTCTCTTCTGTCCTTTTCCTTTCATTCCAAGCACACCACCAACATCCTCCGCAACCGCCGTCGGTGCCCGCTCCCTCGTTGGAGGGTGGGCCACCGCGGACCCCCCAGATGCTTCCGACAGGCATCTCGGGACCGTTTTGAGCCCCGCCGGCCCCCGCACCTGTCTACCAGCCTCCGTCACTGGTTTGCCCCCCCCCAGGCTGCTCCAACCTGTGGAGGCCCCAACACCATTGGGTCTCTCCGCCGTTTCAGCTGTCCCTAACCCCGTCTTGGGGTGGCTCCTCTCCTCCACTCAAACCCACTTGCCTTTGGGGGCCTGAATACTGTCTAACTGCGTTGCTGCTGCCTCCTCCTCTGACGTGGTAGTGGGGTGCCCCCCCTCCTAGAGGTCAACTTCTTTGTCCCCCCTGGTTGCACATAGCTCCACCCACCTCTGCTCAGATTCCTGGATCAGCCTGCGCTGTTCCCGGATCTTCTCTTCCAACGTCATCCCCTCCCACCTGGGGAGCAGGGGAGGAGGGCTCCTGCCTCTGTCCCCCAGCACCCTGAGTCCTCCCTGTGCTGCCAACTTGCCCACAATGCCCCCAGGGCCTCCCCCCCTTGGGGGTGCTGTTCTGCAATCTGGGAGGCCCCAAATCCTTTAACATTCTGGGTGGTCCCTGGCCCTGGTCTCCAGGAAAGGTCTAATGGGAAATCCTCCCATTGTCCCTCCTCGTATGCCTGCCTCCCCCTTGGGGGTGCTGTTCTGCAATCTGGGAGGCCCCAAATCCTTTAACATTCTGGGCGGTCCCTGGCCCTGGTCTCCAGGAAAGGTCTAATGGGAAATCCTCCCATTGTCCCTCCTCGTATGCCTGTGTCCCCCCATGCCCAGACAGGTTCAGGGCCTGCTCTTTGCGCATATGGTCCTCTCCCCCCACCCCTCCTGCATTTACCCCCAGCTTGCTGCTGGTCCCAGCACCTTGCCGGGCCGGCATCTCATAGCCCCACCCTCCCCCACTGCCGCACTCAAGCCCCAGGCTCCCTGAAGCAACACCGTGCATACACGCGTGCAGGCCTTCCAAACACGGCGAGTCAGGCAGTCTCACGTCTCCAGGCAGATGCGCAGGCAGGCTCTGCCACCTGCCCCCAAGCTTCCCAGCCTCCTTCTTGGGCTGCCCCCGCCCCCTACCTGAGACGCTCTTCTTTCCCGGTGGTGGCTCTTCCTGGCAAGCCACCACCGCAGCCGCAACTCCCGCCGACGCCGTCCTCGGCGTGCGGGTCATACCAATCCATGCCTGCTCCAACACGCCAGGCCGCAGGAGGTCCTCCCGGCCGGCCTAGCCGAGCACCCGCAGCGCGGCACGGACGGCCTCCGTGTCGGGTGTTGACATCGCATGGACGGTACATAGACTCCCCTTAAAACAGCCCTACTACTACTACCTGGCTGCCCACATCAATCGACCGATCGGCAGCCTATCTAGCACACCCAAGTGCCCTCCTACGCTCTCCGAAAATTCTTTAACCCTCCCCAGTGATGTTGGGGGCAGGAAGAGGACGAGTCTCCTCCCCTGGCCCTTATAAACCCTACCCCAAGTTCCCACCCCCAGACCAACCCCCTGACCCCGCACAGCTTGTCCTTCTGGCCCATATTGCACGAAAACCCAGAGGGAAGACTGGTCTGCGACCCTACTTCCCCTGGGGGCCGCATTCATATAACTGCAGGCAGCACAGCTCAGAAGCAGTGAGTAATGCTCGATATTACTTGCTGGTAATTGCATTACTCTGATTGGGTCTTTTGCCTGGTTTAATTACTTTTGAAAGGTGGTCAGCCTCAGACACACCCATCATTTTAAATTAAGATAAAAACTCCTCCCACCCCCCCACTTCCTGTTTTTTTGGTTGACTCAAGCACTAACTAACCAAGTCAGCCTGATCTGAACAGGATGAGGGGATAATTAATTCAGGCAAAGGACCCAATGGGAGTTATGCAATTACCGGTAAGTAAATGAGCATTTACCTCTTCAAGGGTCATTTGCTTTGATTAATTACTTATGAGATAAAAAGCAATGAATGTAAGACCTGGAAAATTTAGTCTTAGCTCATACACTGTGACAAATTCATTTACATAGTCATCTAAGTATGTAGTAGCTGAAAGAACCTCAGTACCAAACACCTTTGCAATCTGTGCTTCTTGGAAAACAATGGAATATTTAACAAAGGTAACGGGGTTGCCCACGTATCCGCCCTACAAATCTCAACTAAAGAAGGTTCCAGCGTCCCTGCCCAGGAAGTAGGCATACTTTGTGTTGAACTCTCTTCAATACTTACAGGAGGGTCCTGGTCTTATTTTTCCTATGTCAAAGCAAAAGCTGACCTTACCGATCTACTGAGAGTTTGGGTTGAGGATTTGTGTCATTTTCTCCCAGAGGCAAAATTAACAAAAAGAATAGCAGAACCCTGAAATCTGATTTCCTGAACTGTCTCCAAATAAACCAGAAGATTGTTTCTGACGTCAAGACAATGGAGAGCTGTCCCTTCTTCTGTCTGGGGATTAGGATAGAAAACAGGTAAAATTATTTCTTGCTCCGAATTAAAAAGTGTGTGTTTACTTTGGGAACAAAGTTTGGCCCTAGGCGAAGAATGACCCTATCATCAAAAATTCTTAAGAAAGCAAATCTAAAGGAAAGAGAACCTTACTCTCTCAAATGTCTGGCAGAAGTAATAGCAACCAGTAAAAAAGGTTTATAGGTCAACAAATCTAGAGAAATTGACTCTATGGTTTCAAAAGAATGTCAGTCAAAGCATTCAAAGCCAACTTTAAATCCCAAGCTGCAAACATGGGTCTAGATGAGGGTCTTAAATTGGAGAAACACTAAATAATTTGCTTAATAAATTAAAAACTTCCTAAGAATCAGAAAAATGTGTGGAAACTTTAAGACCCGGTTCAAATCTATCTTTCAAACATTCTAAAACCTGAATTAGGGTAAGAGACAGAGGTAAGATATACCTCTTTTCTCACCAAGTGGAAAAAGTTCTCTAATGCCTCTTGTAAGATTTCAAAGTTGAACTTCTTCTTCAAACCTGTACTAAAGAAGCCAATCTGTCTGAAAGTCCTTTCTTTATTTATTCTGCCATCTCAATCTCCAGGCAGTCAATCATAGTTCTCTCATATTGCTGACCTGAAGAAGGGGAAATGACAGGGGTTAAGGATCTAATGGAAGAAGCCACTTGTGGTAATGTGTATATTTGTAATTGTCTTTCACCTAGACTGGGAAATGTGTACCTATGGATACCCAGTCTCCATGATGAACTCTACTTCTTCAGAGTGGGTTCTGGTTTAGAATGTTAACTGTCAGTTATGATATACTGTTGAAGTTTGTGGCTGGAGTTTCTTCTGTGTAATAAACCTAGAGTTATATTCATCTATTCTGAGTGGAGCATTTCTTGGTGTGCCTAAGATGACAACTGTTATTATACTCGCGACAATACAGTTGTCATCATAGACGCATCAAGGAATGCTCCACACAGAATAGATGGATATAACTCCAGGTTTATGCCCTTCTGGAAAAATATAACAGCAGTTGTGCTTCAAGCCAGAATTCAAAGACCAAATATTCCTGCTTGAAAAATCCCTGAATGTTTAGTAATCAGGGATTATCACCGGTTTCAGTTGCTGTAGCTAGCAGATCTGCAATAAGCCAATGCACAGGTACAGAAAGCACATAGAACAATCAAGGTACAAATTAGTTGAGAAAAGAGAGTTAAATTGGGCACTAGAATGTTTCAAATGGACGGGGCTTCACACCAGCGGGCACAACTGTCACAGTCCTCCCTATTGCATGCTGGTTCATGTGGTTGCAAAAATTCTCTACTCAGACTAAAACAGTGGTAGCTTGAAAGTTCAAGCACAGCCCAGTGCTTGGTAACCATTGGGACATGTTTCATATCTCTGTCAGCATCAGTAAGGTTAGGTGATGGTGGCTGGACACATCTGGCTGCTGTAATATTTATGAGCTCCCTGGAGCAGGAATGTAAAAACTCAGTCGTTTTGTGACAATCTTAAATATAACAATGAAATAAAAACAACCACTTCTTAATATGTACTACCTTTTAAAAAAATGTTATTGAAGGTAAGCACCTTCTTTTTCAATAGATCATTAAGACAATGTAGCCGGAAGAGACTGGGTTTTTTAGCCCCAATCAGCCCCCCCTCCACCTACCACCTAAATTAATTTGCATAAAGTGCATTGTACAAAACACTTTCATCATCATCATCATTATCATCATCATCATCATCATCATCATCATCATTTTTAACATCATTGGTACTTAACTGAAGATGCATCAGTGGCAGGCAAATTATGTCACACTACCAGAACACCATTTCTGTGCTCAGCAGGAATGGGGAAAGGGTCACTCTCTGCAGGCACTCTTTCTACACATCCCTTGAGCTGTCTTAATGGGAAGGACAATGAAAGGCCTTGGAGTTACATCCTCCTGGACAAAAGGCAGGACTCCATCAAATGAATGGCTACCCCGGACGCCCAGCTGCAGTGTCGTTTTGCACTGCCAGAAGGTGCAAGGTAGGGGGCATGAAGTTGGAAAAAAAATGGGGAGGGGCTTCCAGGATAGACAGGAAGAGTGAAGGGGTGGAGGTGTACAATCATCAGTGATAGAGTGTCCAGAAAGGTAATCGCACATACATATACATCACCTTATAGAGGCTATTTCAAAAGCAGAGGTACCTCACATATGAGCATGGTGTCATGGGAGAGCCCTGAGAGCCTAGGAAGGGCAGGGTCTATGCAATCAACCATTGAAACGATGAAGGGGAATAGAAATGCAGCGCCTGGATACCCTCACGGGTGACAAGCACTGCTCTACAAATCCACCTTACATTACATTATATTACAGAATGTACTGCATCTGGGAGAACCTAGAGAAAGAGTGAAAAATAGCATGAAAGGGGCAATACAGACTCTGCAGGAAGGTTATACTATTCTAATATACCACTGTAAGGAACTAAAAAGGGAGTGGCCCAAATGCCACCAGCCCCGGAGCAACAAAGGAACAGCAGGAGTGGTCTGGAACAAGAGTAGTTGAGGAAGTCAGAGACTCAGCTTGTGAACTAGTCAGTGTGCTGCCCACAGGTCCACTTTCGAAGCTGATGTGGTGTGGCTATTGGATACAAGGAGGGTGGGTGTAGGGGGCTTGCATGCCTCCTGCATTTGAATGGCAAGATATACACACTATAAGGTAAATAATGTAAGGAGAAAATGGTCTATGAAAGATTACATAGACACCTGGGGAGTTCATGAAAGTGGTGGGGCCACTCAAACAGGTTCACACTGAAAGGAGAATGAAGAGAAAATGACTTGTGATGAGGGGTTGCAAAGATTGCCAGTATGCCTACATTAGGGGTGCCCATTATTATTATAATTATTATTATTAACTTTGTCATTATTATTATTAATAATGTTATTATTATTAATGTTGTTGTTATTAGTAATATTGTCATTATTATTATTACTATTATTTTTATTGTAATAATAATAATAATACATCCTTGCAAAACTTACATGCAGTCATCAGTGGATTAACCCTTTGCAAAATTACTGTTTGAATTATGATAAGGAGTTGTGAAGATTGCCAGTATGCCAGCGGCGGTCGGTGCAGGTAAGCCCGATGGGGCGGGCGGGAGGTGGGAAGTCGACAGATGACGGAATAGGGCGAATTAAATAAAGAAATAAATCCTATTCTGTCGACATCCCCCCCCGCCCCACCCTACCGTACCACCACGCTTACCTGCACCGACCGCTGCTGCAGTATGCCTAGATTAGGGGTACCCAGTATTATCATTATTATTATTATTAACATCATCATTATTGTTATTAGTATTATTATTGTTGTTATACTTATTATTGGTGTTATTATTATCAATGTTATTAGTAACATTGTTATAATAATAATAATAATAATAATAAATCTTTTCAATTATTACGGGCAGTCATTAGTGGATTACAAGAAAGGGAAAAAGGTAACCCTTAAAAATTCATTATAGGTCTGGGAAAAGGGGGAAAAAACAAAACAAATGATTATGAAGAGATTCCCACTTGACCTGTATATCTTCAAAAATGGCTCTTAGTGCCTAACATCTCGATCACCAACTGATGCCCCATTAAGTAAAGTTTTTATAGAGTTAAATAGTTTTATTATAATTTACAATCATTTTTTTCTGAACTTATTTTCCAAACTCATTTGTTGTGTCCAAACAGATATCAATACAGGCAACAATTTACAAGAAAGGGCATCTAAGTAGATCTGCCCCGTCTCTTCTTTGTTCAATAAAAGTATGTGAGGAGGTGCTCTATTCATTTGCAGCACATATGACAAACATATAAGAAAAACAGAATACCCCATATTCTTTCGCCAGATTTTATGATTTACATTGTGTGGTCCTGAGGAAGGTGTTTTTTTATTTTTGACACTACCGAAACGTATGTCGACTGTATGTTGGACAACCCCAGCTCACAACAAAAAACACTCCTGGATTCAATCTAAGATGCATGTGAGATTAGGCTGGGGTATGAGTGTGAGATTGTAGTGTGAATGTGTTTGTGTGAGGCATGAAGGCATGAAGTATTGATAATTAGTTTATTGGTAATTAATTATTAATTGGTAATTAATTGTTATTAATTTATTAATTGATAATTATATTAATTGTGTTAATTTTTGGGGGGAGTGGGTTGTGGGTTTATAGGGGAATAGGGTGGGAAGTAAATTAATTATAATAAATTAATTAATAATTTTTATTTTTTGGTATTGATTAATTTATTGTTTATTAATTATTAATTGGTAATTAATTTTTATTAATTAATTAATTGATAAATATATTAATTGTGTTAACTTAGTTTAGGAGCGGGTTGTGTGTTTATAGGGGAATAGGGTGGGAAGTAATTTATTATAATTAAGTAATTATTTATTAATATTTATTGGTATTGGTAATTAATTTATTGTTAATTAATTATTAAGTGGCAATTAATTTTTATTAATTATTATTGTTTGGTATTGATAATTAATTTATTGTTTATTAATTATTTATTGGTAATTAATTTTAATTAATTAATTAATTGATAAATATATTAATTGTGTTAATTTAGTTTAGGAGCGGGTTGTGTGTTTATAGGGGACTAGGGTGGGAAGTAATTTATTATAATTAAGTAATTATTTATGAATATTTATTGGTATTGATAATTAATTTTTGGTTAATTAATTATTAATTGGTAATTAAATTTTTTTTTGTATTGATAATTAATTTATTGTTTATTAATTATTAATTGGTAATTACTTTTTATTAATTGATTAATTGATAATTATATTAATTGTGTTAAATTTTAATGTTATTAAAGTAATTATTAATTTACATTTATTGATATTTATAATTAATTTATTGTTAATTTATTAATAAATCATTATTTAATTTAAATAATTATTTAATTGATAAGTATGTTATTTTTAACGCCTACACTATCCAACACTTTCCCTACTGTTGCACTCTCTGGAGTGGGAATAGTAATTTTTACTCCTATGCTATCCAACCCTTTCCCTACTGTTGCCCTCTCTGGAGTTGGAATAGCAATTTTTACCCCTACTCTATCCAACACTTTCCCTACTGTTGCACTCACTGGAGTGGTAATAGTAATTTTAACCCTTTCGCTATCCAACACTTTCCCTGCTGTTGCACTCTCTGGAGTGGGAATAGTAATTTTTACCTCTACGCTATCCAACTCTTTCCCTACTGTTGCACTCACTGGAGTGGGAATAGTAATTTTTAGCCCTACGCTATCCAACACTTTCCCTACTGTTGCACTCTTTGGAGTGGGAATAGTAATTTTTACCCCTACGCTATCCAACACTTTCCCTACTGTTGCACTCACTGGAGTGGGAATAGTAATTTGAACCCTTTCACTATCCAACACTTTCCCTACTGTTGCACTCTCTGGAGTGGGAATAGTAATTTTGACCCCTACGCTATCCAACACTTTCCCTACTGTTGCACTTTCTGGAGTGGGAATAGTAATTTTTAACCCAACGCTATCCAACACTTTCCCTACTGTTGCACTCTCTGGAGTTGGAATAGTAATTTTTACCCCTACGCTATCCAACATTTTCCCTACTGTTGCACTCTTTGCAGTGGGAATAGTAATTTTTTTCCCTCCGCTATCCAATATTTTTCTGTATTGTTTTAGTTAATGTTGTGTATAATTTATTTTTAAAACAATAAAAATATTGTAGTTTTTTAATCTGTTATATATATTTTTTATATTTTTATTTATATTATTTTTGTATGTGTATATATGTATTTATAATTTATAAAATGTTTTTAACAATTTATAAGTTATTAAAATAATTATTTATCAATATTATTAAGTAAGTATATATATTATATTTTATATGTATATTTAATTCATTTTAATATTATGGTGTCGATTCCGATTTCGGCTGGAAAATGTACTACACGACACAGACCCGTCATTTTGTCCGACCGAACCGTACACACGCCTTACAAATAGCTGAGTAAAATGCGAAGTCCGAAATTTACGACCGACTCGGCCGGAAATTATATTATACGTCCGAGTCAGCAGGAAAGGAGCCTGACGCGATAGACTCGTACGCGCAAGATTCGAGATAGCCAAGCGTCAACCTACAGACAAGTACGCGAACGACTCCATGTAGCCAAGCATCAACACGACACGACAGACTCGGACGCGAACGATGCCACATAGCCAAGCATCAACACGACCCGACAGACTTGGACGCGAACGATGCCACATAGCCAAGCATCAACACGACCCGACAGACTCGGACGCGAACGATGCCACATAGCCCAGTATGAATGGAACACACTCGTCCAAAACAATTTACCCAAGAACAAGCATCAAGTGCTGTCAAAATGACTTACAAAATGAGAAAAAGATAAAACAATGGAAACAGAAAGAAGACTACCAAAAAACGCATTGTCATCTCCAAAAAAACACATTTCCAATTAACAAGACACACCCACAACACAACCTATATAAAGGGAGCCAAAACTTCCCAACACCATTTGCTACTTCGACAGACATGCAAGCACACCACACCACTAGACAGACAACTCATCTACCTACCACAAACACACACATCTCATCCACCAAACAACCTCCACACAACTAGCACCAAAGAAACACACCTCCACTCACACACACTCACCCTCACCTTCACACACACACACATCTCCACCAACACCCATCACCATGCCCCCAAAGAAGAATCCACAGTTCTTAGATGCTGAGTTGGAAGTGATGATAGATGAAATCATCCGAGTTGAGCCACAGTTATTTGGCAGCTTGGCCCAACAGACCTCCCAGTCCCAGAGAACCAAGATGTGGGAGAGGATTGTCAACAAGGTGAATGCCCATTCACCTACCTTGCGCACAAAGGAGGATATCCGGAACCGGTATTATGACGTTCGCAGGAGGGTAAAGAGGCTCATTGCCAGAGAACAGGCCCTGAGCACCAAGACTGGCGGTGGACGTCATAAACCGGTGCCTTTCACCACCTGGGAGGTGAAGGTGCGGGACCTCCTCCCACAGGAGGCCATAACTGGACTAGCTGGAATCCCAGAACCTGGTGAGTACATGTACAAATAGTCTAAATTCACCCCAAATACACAGCCACAGACACCACAGCAACACATCTTGAATGTAACTTTGTACACACTGTCATGGAACCCTGGAACATGCTGGCCCATTTGTCCTGGGTGGGGGGAGGAGGAGTGGAAGCAATGACTACTGCCACCAGCACATACTAGTCCCCCCAGTCCCACAATAACACACCTGTCACTATGCTGTCCCTGAGAGTGAATGCAAATGCCCTGTCAAGATGGCTACACAGGGCCATCCTGTACGAAATTTGGAAACATCTACTGTCAGTTCTTGGCCTACTCACCCAACTACAGACCATAACCTTAACTGCACATTACACACACTGACAGGTATAGATCAGTCACATGTGCCCTCAATGTGCATGCTACAAATGTGTGTGGAGGACAGGACACACGCCAATTAGCTGTCACACCACATAATACAAAACACACACAGATAAACACACATCAGGGACAATGCCCACGGACAGTAGATGTGAGGTGTAATGCAAGACGGCTGACACTCTTGCGTTGTGTCATGTGCACAAGGCATTGTTGTGTGTAGCATTGTAATTCAACATCAGTCAGCGGTCTCAGCATCCTTGAAAACTACCACCCTCACTGTCATTGCTCCTCTGACAATGATGAGTAAGCTGGTCTGTTTGCCATTGGAAAGTAGGGTAGAAGTCAACACAGCCTAACTCAAGCACTAAACACACTGTACCTCACAGCTCTGACCATGAAAAGGCAAAAGACCATCCCTGGGAAAGATCTCTGTCCATGGAGAACAAGTAGAATGTACATGAAGTGATCATGTGCAAAAGTATGCAGCAACAAAATGCACTACATCAAGATATACACATGTGTGCAAAGTGATAAAAAATATCAACATAAATATGACTACTCACATTGCATACGTTCACAAACAATGCAAAAACTACACACGCATACCAACAACCATGTTGGGACATAGCAGAACAGCACAATGCGAAACATCACACAAACTTGCTGTAGGCTCTGCGCAGGAGTACAAACTTATACTATTCACCATTACAAGTCCAGTGTGGGCAACATTATGGAATGTCTGATCATACTATTATCGCATAATGCAACTACTCATGTCAGGTACTCCCCTACTGCATGCCAATGTAATGAGCTGTGTTTCAAGGACTGCCATGTAACAATGCATTTGTCAGAAGAAAAGCGTAGCTATTGCATACGAGGTTACACATTTGATGTCATTGATTGTTCACATCAACACATACATCCAAGCAAAATCATCTAATGATGACACATATTCAGGAGAGTGAGTTTGCATGTCACCCCAGCAATGTAACTGTGAGAAACTCCACAAAGGCAAGCACAGATGCACAATTCCTGCCAAACATAAGATTAGTTACAGTATGTATGTCATAGTGAAAACACTGATGTGTGAAATGACAACACACCTGGCTCATGCACAGTGTGACACTTGCCTAAAAATTAATACGAACAGTCAAGGATAACAATACCTGCACATTGATGCACAGAGCTGGACATGCTCAGTAAAGCACATGTCTCCAAAATAACAATGTCCGATTACAAAATATCTTAGTGTCTGTGACGATTGATGAGTAGAAATAAGAAGGAAACGCAACATTATCCACAACAGCTTCACATTTGGCTGTGCATGACCACATAACATCTGAAAAAACACAACTAACATTGTGTCTCTCTACTACCCACAGGCACTCCAGAACAGAGGGCATCATCTGGAGAAGATTCTGAGTCCACCAGCAGCTCCAGCACAACGTCGGACACTGAGACCTCCAGTGTGGATGACTCTCACACCTCCTCGGGCGATGGGAACCAACCTGGCACCTCCGGTGTGGGTCAGCATGCGGCACCAGTATGATCAGCAACCCCAGCGACCACTCCTGCAACATCCATCAACATCCAGACGCCCCGGATCCCCACGGACACACCCAGACAACAAAACCCTGGGAGCACAGCAAGACAGCCCAATCTGGATTTGGCAGGAAATACCAGCCCTGTCAACAATGAAGGAGGACAGGAACTGTCAGTGCGTGCTACGCCAGGCAATGTCCGTGCGGGTAGGGAAAGGAGTGGTGTGAGGGTGCGTGGTGGGAGGACACGTCCCACAGCTGGTGTCGGAGAACAAGCTGACCCCGAGTTACAACGCATTTACGATGTATATCGCGAATGCACCGGAGACTTTGGCCAGGTTGTCGGGATCCTCAGGGACATAAAACATCAGCAGGCTGCACATTTCGACCGGATGGACAACCATATGGACCGTGTGGACCAACACATCGACCGTATGGACCAACACATGGACCGTATGGAGTCCAACTGGTCAAAAATAGACAATCTCACTGCGGTGCATAGGGACATACTTACATGCCTACGCCAGATAACCACCAACATTACCCCACCTCCCCGTGTGCACTCCACACCTGTTGCCTCAACATTGGCAACTGCCACAGGGAGGGATGAGGAGTCTGGCGTAGATTCCCCTCCGCCGCAGCAGCCTGATACTGAGGTTCACCCCCCAACAAAGAAGAGGAGGGGCCGTCCAAGGAAGGATGGCAAGTGAGAGACTGATGGACTTGCATCCTCCCCAGGAACCAAAGAAATGCTCTGGATATCCTCCATTGTGTGCAAATCATTCACTTTGTTGACAGTCCCTGGACTCTCCCACATGGGATGGAGCATGTAAGTTGGACTAAATGCCAAATGGACTGTGGATTTCGCTCAGAAGGATTTTCATCTGACAACACTTCCAAATCCTCTATGAACTGTGGATAATAAATTTGGGAATGCAAACACCTTTACCTGTTAGATTTTTTTCACATGCACATTAATAAATTCATATTCACACAATCCCTGTGTCATCTGTGAATTATACACTGTACCCACTTATTAGCTCATGATCTGTATCACCTGGCACTGTCTCACAATGAGGTGCATGAGTTCTGTGGTAGTGATTCTTCTCATACAGAAGTATGCACGGCAAAATAGGCCGTTGTTGAAGGATGGTTGGACATCAGTTGCACATCAGAACACACAATGCAATCACACACTACTTCTGGTGTCTCATCATCTCTACAAAATATACAGAAGACACCCAATGATTCTACCACCCAGTAGCCAGCACTAACAACATCTCCGAAGCAAGGTAGCAATGCACACATTCACGCTCACTCACCCATGCTTGTCCACCAAATCATGAATCAGAGTGTGTGTAATGTTCTATAATTCACGTTTGAAAAAAAACAATCTCTGACTGTTGTCCTACAATGCAGCATACGAGCTAGCCCCAGCAGCAGTAAACATGATTGTCAAACAATATACATTTCCATAATCAAACATAATACTACAGGTGAAATGTGTTTACAACCTCAGTGTGGAAAGCACCACCCTCCCTGT
Organism: Calotriton arnoldi; assembly: GCA_963921515.1. Lineage (NCBI taxonomy): Eukaryota > Metazoa > Chordata > Amphibia > Caudata > Salamandridae > Calotriton > Calotriton arnoldi. The sequence continues at coordinate 366,570 of CAWUFW010010113.1, forward strand.
GATGGTGACATATTCTACAAACCATTGAAGAACTCTGTGGCAATACGGGTCAACCGCTCACCTCAGACAGTAGGAGTACTGGTCACAGCATGTGCACAGCAAAGCACTGGTGCGTATATGTAGATCTTCCATCTGTGTAGATTATTGGCATGTGCGTCAATGTAATGCAAGTATTCCACTTATGTGTAACAAAGTGTAGCATTTCATGGCGAAACTATCCATGCTGACTGGATCTACCATTACAAAGAGTCCTGTTTTTCAACCTTGTGGCGCAGCGCTTCAACAGTACCAAAATGATGTCATGTCGACTCAAAGGCATCTTGCACAACAATCACAGAAAGAATGTGTGCTAAAATGTCACACACAAAGCTATCATGTCAGCTTGGCTCCGGTAACTTTTGCATAATACAGCATGATCCTAGGGACCAACTCACAATTCATCTACCGCCTCATGAAGAAATGTCACATGACACATACCAGAGATAGCTATGCAAGGTCAGCACAACACACATAGCACATGCAACATTAAACATTGCACACACTGTTGTCAAATTAAAACCATTGAACCGCACAAACAAAGACCATTGTCTAATGAAATGAACACCATGGCAGAAAAACATGATATGAACGGTTGTAGCATATTTTTGCTACGGAGAAGGCAAACATCAATGTGTGTAACAGGTTTATTACACAGGCAGAAGCTCTGCTCAACACAAAAGCAAACTGATTACAGTTCCAAGTATCCAAATAAACCAAAGAAATGACAAATCTGACCAAATAGATTGGCTGTCAGAGAGTACTGGTCCAAATTGAAAATCCATTATGGAACAGCGTTGTGTGTACCCACACAACAGCCAAAGGAGCCTGTGAAGGAGAGACATAGTACAGTCTTAAATACAACTTGCCATGATGACATATCCAATTATTGACTCACTATTGTCCATTGTAAATTCTGACCAATTGCTAGGAGTGATTTCAACAATGTAGTGGAGACCATCATAACTCAACATACACTGTACAACGGCAATGACCCTGTAAATTAGCAGACCCACACACATGTCACAACATATTGTCCTACATACACACATCACGCTTAGGAAAGGCATCATCAGACATATATGCATACTTACACTCAAGTAAAGAAGTTGTCAATGAGCTGTCTCCTGACATCCACCTCCTTTTCCTCCTCCTCCTCCTCACTGGCAACGTTCCCCAGGCCTGGATCCTCCCATGAGGGAGGACGTTGGTCCCTGTCCTCCTGAATGAGCGGTAGCTTATTCCTCACAGCCTTGTTGTGAAGCATGCAGCACACCATAATGATTTTGCACACCTTCTCTGGGGAATATTGAAGGGCACCTCCTGTCCGGTCAAGGCAGCCGAATCTGGTCTTCAGCAGCCCAAATGTGCGCTCAATCACATGCCTGGTCCGCCCATGTGCCCGGTTGTAACGGACATCAGCAGGTGTGACCGGGTTCCTGAGTGGTGTCAGCAACCAGGGCATGTTTAGGTATCCAGAGTCTCCTAAAATTATCAAATATGAAGGATCAGTTGAGCAACAACAGGGTACAACATGACAGACAATGAACACACAACTGATACTGACACCATGACTCACCAACAAGCCAGGCACGTTCATTCCTGAGCAGGGACATCAGCTGGGGTATCCGACTCATCCTCATTATGTATGCGTCGTGGGTAGATCCCGGGAAACGCACACATACATGGGAGATGATCTGGTCCGCCAGACATACCACAAGGGCATTGATCGAATGGAAGTGTTTACGATTTCTGTAAACCTGTTCATGGGCTCGTGGTGCGACCAAACCCACATGTGTCCCATCAATCGATCCAATCACATGTGGCATGTGTCCCAGGGCATAAAAGTCATCTTTAATGGCACGGAACTGTGGCGGTGTAGGAAACTGTATGTACAGGTTGAGGAACCTCAACATGGCCTCAAACACATCCCGGAGCACTCGACTGAACATCGTCTGCAACATCCCACCAGCATCAGCCACAGTAAACTGGAACGATCCTGTCGCAAAATAATGTAGTGCCGCCATCACCTTCACCTTGGGGGTCAGGGCAAAGGGATATGTGCGTCCAGGTTGCAAGTGTGGTGACAACTGGTCTGTCAATTCAGAAATTAATTGCCTCGTGAACCTGTATTTTCTCATGCACTCACGTTCCACCATGGTCGCAAGGTCAGGAAAGGGTCTGTGGACATTTGGTCCCCTGCGTAACATATGACAAAGTATGCACACATATTACTAGTACTCATAAAAATCACTTAATCTGGATTCAACATATTGCATTACACTTTCAATTAAGACACAGTGAAGTCAGAGGTGTGAGGTTGAGCTAATACACAACTGACAGCTATGTGATCCTGAACATACACTCAATTTTGTCATGGATATTCAAGTGACACAGTGTTGTACTGTGACTATTCACTGTTGTCTGTCACTCTCCATGTGATCAATCGTAACATACACGACACACACCTAATTAAGTATCAAACATAGATGTCAAGGTCAACTAGCACATGTTCTAAAGGTACACAGACATGGATCATGTATTGCAACCTAGCAACAACACTAGATACAGACAGCTTGTCACCATGCACACCACTGTCATGGTGTGGACATTGTCATGATGTGATGTCAGACCTACATGTCCCATCACATACACAAAAAATTGTTGATGTGTAGCACAGGAGGATGATCTGTGAAGTGGTAACTCACACTTGTCCTGTTCCTCACAAACAATGCAATTTTTGCACTGTAAGCTAGGAACATCATGGGAGTAGTCTTGTATATGTCTGTGTTTCATTTGACATGTGCTTCACTCCATCCACACAGGGCATACAGCATGACATGAATCTTACATATACTGTCTGACATGATGAGTGAGCATTGCATGGACGCATGAGCCAACTCCTGGCCGAGCCGGACTGACAGATTGCATGCTTAAGACAATGCTGTTTGACGCGGGTGAGTTCTCAAAAGACGCGTCGGACACCTAGGGACCAAGGCGTGCGCACGCCTTGGACCCTGAATGTAATGGTGACACACGCGGGTGGGTATTCAAACGACGCGTCGGACACCTAGGGACCAAGGCGTGTGCACGCCTTGGACCCTGAATGTAATGGTGACATACGCAGGTGGGTATTCAAAAGACGCGTCGGACACCTAGGGACCAAGGCGTGCGCACGCCTTGGACCCTGAATGTAATGGTGACATACGCGGGTAGGTATTCAAAAGACGCGTCGGACACCTAGGGACCAAGGCGTGCGCACGCCTTGGACCCTGAATGTAATGGTGACATACGCGGGTGGGTTTACAAAAGGCGCGTCGGACACCTAGGGACCAAGGCGTGCACACGCCTTGGACCCTGAATGTAATGGTGACATACGCAGGTGGGTATTCAAAAGACGCGTCGGACACCTAGGGACCAAGGCGTGCGCACGCATTGGCTATTGACTGCCATGGAGACTGACTCAGATTTGATACTTGTACGATTCGTGTGCTGAAAAATCCGTCTGCTCCCTACAACAATGTATCAAACTCATTGGTGTCATGAAGTTGAACTTTTTAAACGATGCGGAAGGCGTGTACGAGGCGTGCAATGCGATGGATTGGACAGATTCATAGGATGCAAACGTGTCGGACCTATTGCTTTGGACGCATGGTTCATAATCTGCCTCTGCAGCACAGATATAAGGCTGTCTGTTCCCCTGAGAGCTCACTTGCCTGCACTACATGCTCCAGATTGACATCTCTGCGACCACTGCTGCTGTCTCTGCATCCTCTGGCTTCAAGAATGGCACGTACTGTGGAGAGGGCCCCAGCCTTCACAGAGGAGGAGAACCAGGCCCTGCTGGACAGCCTTCTTCCAGAGTACAGCAAGCTGTATGGGAAACCAGGGGAGCAGGTGAGTGTGCAGTCCACGTCCTTTCTCATTGTGCATGTTGTCTGTCTAGCACTAATGGCATTGTGTACACCAGTGGCTAGCATGCTCACTGAGCATTTGTAACCCCCAAAGTATGTAGGTACCTGTAGGGAACAGGTACTGTGCTGAAAACGTGAATCTTTACACGGTCATAAGACCCAGCCAATGTTTCCATGTTGTTAATTCCGGACAACTGTCCATTACCATAGTTGCACTACCTGTGTACATCATATGCCCTTGTGATAACGACATGTATATCCAACTGTGTGATGCACAAACATGTTGCATGTGTACTAATGGTCTTTTAACTTTGTCATCCTCACAGGTTGATGCCCATCAGAAACAGGAGATCTGGAAGGCCATCGTCCGGGCAGTTCGATCTGTGGGGGTCTACAAGCGCCGCATCCGCAACTGCTAGAAGAGGTGGCAGGACCTACGTGGCTGGATCCGTCGCATCGCAAGAGTCCAGCTGAAGCTCTCGCCTCCTCGCAGAAGGGGCGGACGACGGACCCTGACCTCCCACATGCTCCGGATTCTGACGGTGGTCTTCCCTGACCTGGATGGGCAGTTAAAGGCCAGACAGCAGCAAGAAGGGGGTAAGTGAATGCCTTTTCTGTGAACTATGTCTCACATGCTATTTGCACTCCTTCAGCCTGGTTACACTCCCACAGTTCGTCTGTCTGCTTGAACAAGAGTCATGTGCCTAAATTAGCTGATGGCCCATCCTCATCTGATACACAGGTGTGGCCCTTTCAGTCTGTGACTTGTGTCACTTGGGTTGTGTGTCCCTGCTGTTGTCCAAGAATAAGGTTTGAAACAGCATCTGCTACCGGTGCATTGTTTTGGGCTTCATGAGTGAGGCAATTGATTGACATGTGTCTGCACATTGCCAGAAAGCTGACATGTACTCTGTGTGGCACATTAATATGTGTACTAATTGCTGCTCTGGCTCACCATATGTGTCTGGGGTATTTACCACACACCCATGCAGCAGGTGAGACAATGTTGGGGCCTCAGAAGAATGTGCATCATGTGTGTCACACATGCATAGACACATGCCTAGTGTTCAGGGTTATCCCATGTTGCACATGGACCAGGACAGGTATGCCTACTCCGGACATGAAAGTACACTCTGTTCTCCTACTCCTGTGTGCCAGCCTACATTTTGTGCATTGTGAAATGTGCAATCAGGTGTCTGCCTCTGTGTCATTGTGGAGTGGCCTAGCTTTTTAGCCTCCTGGGGTGTTAAACAGTTTGGGGTGGGCAGCCAGCTGAGATGTGGCTGTTGGATCAGCACAATGGGGTGAAACATAGGTGTGTAATCACTTAACTGTGCCTAATGGTGTAGTCTACATTAAAGTGCAGGCAGCTTTAATTCGTTCTCATCAGACTGTGATGTGATCATGTTTACAGATTTGTGCTTGCAGTTACTCAACTGTAGCATTTGTATCACGTGGGATCATCAAATGCCTTAAGATGTGGGTAGCAGTGGGTGGACATGTGCACTTGACAGCTGCAGAGCTTACATTCCCCACAAAAACATGATTGTGACACAGTGTAGACTGTTTGTTTTTGGATGCACTGCCCCTGTGACTGAAGCCAGTAATGACTGATTAGCCAGACTGGCCTGTAGCATGGTATACCACTTGCAAATGTGTATCCTGCATTAATGTCAGTTGTCCTGCATGCACTCAATTGTGGCATTGACCATCAATACATGAGCACATCATGGTGTCTGGTGAAGGAAGCATATCCATATTGCTGACAATGACTTTGGCCATCCCTTAGCCTGACACATGTACTGAGTCAGTGGCAGGAGATGGGATATGTGTGTACTGACACATTTCACTCACAAATCCTGCAGTTCAGACAACTGTCTATGTGGTGCATGTGTGCACATATGAGTAGTGGCATACTACATGCACCAGACAGATGGGTCCATGGACGGGAAGGATATGAGGGGCATGGTTGACTGGCAGACTGACAAGTGTCTTGTTCAAATCTGTGTCAGCTCTTTTTCCAATATTTTGCAAAGGATGCCAAGGCGTGCTCTGTAATGTGCTGTACTGACTGTGATGTGTCAGGTCAATACAGGTGGCTGATGTGGATCTGTTTATCCTGTTTGTTTGCAGATACAGCTACGGCTACTGGAGGAGACAGCTCCACGGACCAAGAGGAGCCGCAGAGCCAGACTGGGTCCGCTGCAGGGGAGTCGGAGGGACCCAGTGGCACGGAGGGTGAGGGGAGCCACACTGAGGAGACCTCAGCTACAACCACCTCGGCTGAGGAACACAGCAGCTCGAGTGATGACTCCCTTGTGGAGGCGGGTGTCAGCAGACCCCAGACAACACCTAGTGAGTCTGTCCCCGCCACCACCACCATCTCCACCCTCCCATCTGCTCCCATCCCAGATGTCCGTGGAGGCTCCCGTGTAAGGGAGCATGTCTCCTTCGTGCCAGGCACCGCACCCCCTGCGTCTGTCTCCCCTGCTGCCCTGAGTGTGGAGGATGTGGACTTACTTAAGCAGATCCATGTAGGGCAGACAGCGATGCTGAGTGTCCTCCATTCTCACACCAGTCTGTTGACACAACTGGTGTCCTTCATGGAGGGCATTTCATCAAACATGTCTGCCCTACAGCGGACCATTCAGTCCATGGCCTCCTCACAGACGGCAACAGTGTCCCTCCTCCAACAGTCCCTCACCCCTCCTACCTCTGCCCCATCCACAATCCCCACTACCCTACCTGTCCAAAGCACACACACACCGGCACAGGCACGCACCACAACAGACACAAGCAGCACACAGCCACGCAAGACAAAATCCAGACGCACAAGCACGCACACTCCGGGGACTGATGGCACACACACAGGGGATCGGTTACAGACACACAAACAGCCATCCACAAGCACTCCGCAGTCTTCAGATGCCTCTCCCTCCCAAACCCCTTCCCTTGCTTCACCTAAAACCCCCCCTTCCCAGAAGCTCTTCCTCTGTGACCTTGGCCTCTTCCCCACCGATCCATCTGATCCAACTTACAAGGGGAAGAGGAAGTCACCACGTGCAGAGGGGAGTTCCCCTGCCACACGGACACCCTCCCCCAGGCGCACAAACACTGAGGCCCCCACACGCAAATCCCCCCGGACCAGGGAGGGCAAGACCCCACCAACACTGCACACTTCCACCTCACAGTCTCTGCCCTGCAGCCCCCAGGCCACCACTCCACAGGTCCCACCGCCATTCCCTGCCCCAGGTTCACCCACACACCGATACCACATCCCCAAAATGCTTAGGCCCTCCCCCCCTTCCACATGCACTTCCACCCCCACATCACATGCTCAGCCTGTTCCTGTCCGTGTCCGTGTCCCACCCCTCTGTCCTGCCCACCTCATCAGAACCCCATTTCACTCCTCTTGAGATTGGCACTGCAGTAGGGAGCACATCCACCCCGTCTGACTTGGGCACTGCAGTGGAGACCCCGTCCACACCATCTGACCTGCCCACTGCAGTGGTGCCGGCAACCACCCCATCAGACTTGAGCCCTGCAGTAGTGACAGCACCCACCACATCTGACTTGGGCCCAGCAGTGGTGACGCCACCCACTGTGTCAGACACCTCCACTGCAGTTGCCAGCAACACTCCTGCACCCACCACCACACCCCTGCCCCATTCTGCTGTCCCCTGATCCTGTCCCTGCGGTGCCTGGCCTGCCCCTATGTATGCCCCTCCAAGGGGAGATGTCCCTTGGCCGTAGCAGTGCAGGCAAGCAATGGGTGTCAAGTTTCCACATGTCCCCCTGTTGGGACTCCTGGAAGGACTGGCCATTGGCCTTTTGACATTGTTGAGTTCACAGTTACATGGATATCATTGCTGAATAAAGCAATTTGTTGTTATCCAGTGGTGTTGCATCTAATGTACATGATGTTGATGATGTGTATCATGAACTTGCAGTTGTTATGGTGTTTTAAAGGTATAAGAGACTGATTTGTTGATGTGATGGACTCTATGTGGTCCATGGGATATGTGTACTTTCCTGGTATGTATTCGTGACATAATTTGCTGCTATTTCAGGGTGTTATGTATGCAGAATTTGTGGACCAGGTATTACTCCTTCTGTTTGCTACTTCACATCTTTGCCATGCACTGTTGCACATATGTTGGGCTTACATTTCGGCACATTGTAAGATTCCCTGACTGGGCTCATCTCTCCACTGGACAGGCAGGTTTGTGCATCAATGGTACATAAGTCATCTGTGTCATCAGTGCAACTAGCTCTACATGTGTATTGCATATGTGCAGATGACTGAAGGGACACTCCCGTACACAGGCTGATTTGACCAGAGCTTTCATTGTGTTGTAATTGTTGGCTCACTGAGCAAGTGTTATGCTGACATGACAGAGCCCTGCACAGACAACGTTTGGCACAGCTAACCTTCCCCAGGAGTGGAGTCCCCTCATGGCAGTGTGTCATACTGTGACATTGCCTGAGCCCATGGTGTGTGTAGTGTGAGCATGTCGGTGTGTGTTCCATTCACTTTTTCTACACAGCCTGTGTTCCCTACAGATGTTCCTGTTCGTGGCACTTGCTGAGTTGTCCTGTGTTCATCCAACATCTTTGTCCTGGGTTTCCTGGGATGTAGGTGCATGGCACACTACTGGTCATTAGGGTGTCATCCCTAGGTGTTTTATTTGTAAAGCCCGGGGATGTTGTCAGACGCACGTTGGACACATTCAGGATTCCCCTTGGCACTTCTGTGTTGCCAACATGATGTGGTTTTCCCTATGTGGTATCTGTCAGTGAGTGGGTCACTTGTATGTGTGTGTGACTACTCCCACTCATCAGGGTCATAGTTGCAATGTTGGAAGGTGTCGACATGTGTTCTTTGTGGCTCTGCTTTGGTTCATCATTGTTGTGGGAGTGTGGCAGTGATCCCAATGATTCTGGTAGATTTCACGTCATGCCCAGGTACCGCATACTGTGCAGTGTGGTGGACATTCACAAGGGTTGTTGACTGGCCATGTGTGTGTATTTTTGGGAACCTTAGATCTCCCCACCACCCCTGGGATTGTCATGGATGCATGTGCAATTTCACCAGTCCATGTGTGCTTAGCTGATGCACATTGTTGCAGATCAAGGTGTGTTGTGTTGAGGGTGGCCAAATGTGAGTTGTCTCATGGCTAGGCCCCTACCTACTTTGTGTTCATTGATGACAGTGATTTGTTAGTGTAGGTGTGATGGAAGTTTGTTGTTCAGGACGCATGCCCCAGTGCGCGCAGGTGACTGTACTCCACAGTATGGGCAACATCTACCTTTGTCATCACAGTGGGATTGTACAGGCTACTGTCACCCCAATGTAGGGTCCCTGAGGGTAGTGCTGTGTTGGGCTGTCTCTTGCTGTGTTGTTTGCTGTGCCGCCCAGCTTGTGTCACATGAGTGATTTGGGATCCCACTCACCTGACAGTGCCTGCTTGCCCACCAAGGGATGCCCAGTTCATGTGTTACTTTTGTATGGCACTGTGTACACATCTGTGTCATTGGAGTTCTGCCCACTGTCATGTGTTGTGTACTTGCCTTGGGACACTGAGACACACACACATGTTGTGCATGATATGCAGTGTGGGGCTGCCTGTCTGTGTTTGTGCATCTGCTCCACTGCATTGGTATGGCTTTTGCGGTCCATTGGCTTATGTTGTTTGGAGGATTTTCCCTAGTGTCCCTGCGTCTCCTGGCTCATCAGTCTGCACATTCATCATGTTTGGTGTGTTCCATTGCTGCCATGGTATGGGACTTGGTCACCTGACATCTACAGTCTCCACAGGATTCCTTAGTTTGTGTGTCTGTTTGTATAGATTTGTGTGTATGCATCATGGTGCTCACTTGTCGCATTGTCTAATTGTACACTGGAGTAATTGTCAGGGATCAGGGCCATAGCTTGTCTGCACATGGCAGAGGGTGTTCTTGTGATACACAGCAATCTTTGCCTCACCAAATCTATGTTTGTATGTGACACAACCACTACATTGCCACAACATTGCTTGTGGTGTGGGGACCAGGAATCATGCATTTTGGTTTGGAGATGCTGCTATTTTCATGTCCACACTCACCTTATGGTCACTGTTGTAATGGGGGGTTTAGGACACATTACCACATTGGTCCTAAGATGCTGGATTTTTGAACCCCACTATCACCTTTTGGTCACTGTAGTGATGGAAGGTTTAGACCCCATTACCACATTGGTCCGGAGATGCTGGATTTTTGAACCCCACTAACACCTTTTGCTCACTGTGGTGATGGGGGGTTTGGGCACACGTGTTGGGAGTCACATTGTATGTTCACTGTCAGGATCTGTGTTGTGAGCATTTTACACACACATACATTGAATCTTGCAAAGATGGTAGGGGGGGTTTGCTTACTCATCCTATGTGTGTGAATCCTTGTGGTGCTAGGCATCCAGCCCCCTATGAGTGGGGATGGTAATAGTGATGGGCATCCAGCCTCCTATGGGTGGGGGTACTGGTGGTGATGGGCATACAGCCCCCTATGAGTAGGGGGTACTGGTGGTGATGGACATTCTACCCCCTATGAGTGGGGATGGTAATAGTGATGGACATCCAGACTCCTATGGGGTGGACTCTGCTGGTAGTGATAGGCATCCACCCCCCTATGGGGTGGACAATGCTGGGATAGGCATCCACCCCCCTATGGGGTGGACAATGCTGTTAGTGATAGGCATCCACCCCCCTATGGGGTGGGCAATGCTGGGTGTGATGGGCATCCATCCCCCTATGGGGTGGACTCTGCTGGGATAGGCATCCACCCCCCTATGGGGTGGACAATGCTGGGATAGGCATCTACCCCCCTATGGGGTGGACAATGCTGGTAGTGATAGGCATCCACCCCCCTATGGGGTGGACTCTGCTGGGATAGGCATCCACCCCCCTATGGGGTGGACAATGCTGGGATAGGCATCCACCCCCCTATGGGGTGGACAATGCTAGTAGTGATAGGCATCCACCCCCCTATGGGGTGGACAATGCTGGGATAGGCATCCACCCCCCTATGGGGTGGACTCTGCTGGGAGTGATAGGCACCCACCCCACTATGGGGTGGACAATGCTGGGATAGGCATCCACCCCCCTTTGGGGTGGACAATGCTGGGAGTGATAGGCATCCAGACCCCCTATGGTGGTGTTTCCTTTCGTGTCATTTTGGTGTGTGGTAGGTGTCTGACTTACCTTCTGCGTCGTGCGCATCGGTGACGGTAGGCATACAGTATAGGGAAGACATGCGCAATTGGATACATGCCTGCTCCGTCTCGTCCCCGTTGATCGTGTTCTGGCGCGAATCGTAGCTTCAATACGCCTCGTCCGAATGCTGTGACGTGCTGGAAGCGGCGCCCTGTACGACGCATTGATAAAACGCATCGTACTTGCGTGTCCGGAAACTGGTTGGGAAACACCTCCGTCCGACTCGATTTCCGTTCTTCCTGAGCCTGTTCGGTCGTGAAATAGGGCACGAATCGGAGCGGACGATTGGGTCAGAAATTTGCCTGTTATACGCATGGTACTTGCTAGTTTGTAGGAAAAAGCTCCGGATACGAGTCGGACGTAAGGTAAGCCTACGAATAGCATTGGGAAGGCACTTTTGGCGACATCGGAATCGACCCCTATATGTATTAGTTATTATTTTTAAACATTTTTTTATATTTTTAACTATGTTTCTTTTAATTATATGTATTATTTACTTTATTTTACATTATTTTTTAACATTTAAAAAAAACGATATTTTTTACAACGATATTTTTGACATCGATATTTTTTTCTCTCTATGTTTGTACTTACCATGATGTAGATAGGATGTCGATATTCTTGACTTTGATATTTTTGGCACGATATTTTTGTACCTCGATATTGTTGTAGTCGATATTTTGTCAGTGATTCTCACAGTGTACTCCTCCTGAAGAAAAAGTGATGATGCTAAAGTTTTGAGCTCCTCGCAACTGCAAAGGGAGCCCTTCATGCCAAGAATCGAAATCCTGAGACAATCGTCAATGCAAACTACAGTGGGACCTGCTCTTGGAGCTGTCAGTGACCGTCCGCAATGACGCCAACGTGAGGCTCCAAATAGACCTGCACTTTGGCCCGAAAGCTACAGTCGGCATCGATAGCCATCGCGAAGCTCCAGCGACCACAGTCTATTCGTGCTATAGCAGCAACCATCTGCGACGCCCAACCTGTTCCTCATGCAGATAACGACCTCCTCACAGCCCCAGCCAATGTAAACAAAAGCTACTCACATGGACTTAAGAAGGTAACTCTTTGGTGTTATGACCATGGTCCTTGTATACAACCTGTGCTCCATCGTGGTTGGCCTGAACTTGTGACTTCAACCCCGTCCAGCGCAAACAGATAACTGCAAGTGGCGCATTGTGCTTTTTGGTGCTATTTTCACCTAAAACTTTAAAAACTCATATCTAAGGTTCTACTGATTGGATTTTTATTGTTTTTGTGTCATTTTACTTGCTTACTACATTTTACTTTATTTTTCTAAATCATTTGGGATTTTTCTTGTGTTGTGTTTTCACTTTATTACTGTTTGAGTGCTGCATACATACTTTATCCATTGCCCTAAAGTTAAGACTGACTGCTTTTGCGCCAAGCTATCAGAGGGTTGAGCATAGGTTTATTTAATGACTTTTGTAGTTCAGTCTGACAAGGATTGCGTTTGTTATTTGAGCTGGACTTTCCCATCTTTCAAATAATAACCCAATGTCTTACAATTGGCATGTCCTTCCCTGTGTCACGGGGTAAAGGATATCTGGCTGTGGGCTGCATTCAGAGGAACTGTCTGTCAGCAGCTCATCTATCAAAGAAGGACAGTGTGACAGTTGATTTGCTGAGTAGGATGTTGTCAGTCAATAATGAATGTAAGATTCATTGGGGTGCATGGCTTCCGGTGTTCCAGAGATGGGGCCAAGCCCAACAGGAAGAGTCATCTGTACTGTTCCTGCCAATTTCCTCTCAAAGATTCATAGAGAATGCTATTATGATGGACTGGGAGTTATAACTTCATCATGCTTTCATAATGGTGTCCATTATGCAGAAGGTCAATCAGAAGACCAGGTTACATTGAGCTGACGATTTTGATTACACTAAAATGGGCCCAAAAGCCTTGGAACTAGACCTCTTTCAGTTCAATGCCTGTCTACCAATTTGGTTCCCGCTTATGCATAAGGGAGGCTTTCTATACCCAAATCTAGAGAATCTAAGTCTTCCTGATTGGAATTTGAATAGGGAAATCTAAGTTTCTATGATCTTTTGGAGGAGATAGTTGATTTAATATTTTGAGCTAGGGATTCTTTGACCAGGGAAGTGTACTCCAGCAGGTCTTGTGTATTTTCTTCTTGGTGTTAGGAAATAAAAAGTGTTCTTGACCTAAATGTGGAAGATGTAGGTCACATTTTAGTTTTTGTGACCTCTTTTGCTTAGAAAGGTTTGCAGTGAATACAGTTAACAGTTATTTAGCAGCTATTTTAGCTTGTTTATGTTCCCTTACGTGAGGTTCATTGATTCAAATCCAGAACTTTGTTTGCCTTTTTAAAGGTTTACAAAATACGTTTCCCCCAATTTCTTTCTGGCTGCCTGAGTAGGGTCTAAATTTGGTGTTGTCTTTTTGATGGGTTAGCCATTTTGAGACTCTTTCTTTGCTCTTAATTTGTGTCCAGTGAGGTACATGATGTGGAAGATAGCTTGTTTGATTGCAGTTACTTCCATAATTAGGGTTAGTGAGGTGCAGGCTTTGACAACCTCTTCTCCATTTAGTAGATTTTCAAAGAATACAGTGTTTTTTTGTGTGAACTCCTCTTTTTTATCTATTGTTGCTACTGAATTTCATCATTTTATACATTTTCTTTTCCTTCATTTTATCCACCTCCTCATGTGTCCAAGGAGAAGGAGAGCTTGCATTGATTGGATCCTAGAATGGGTATTAATCCGTTATGTTCACAGGACAGTCCTTTTGAGTGAATGACAATTTGTTAGTTGGTTTTCAATGTTGTCAGCTTTGATAGAACTGTGAGAAAGCAGGCAATTTCAATGTAGCTGTATTTCACTGTACATGAGTGTTATGATCTGGAGGGGAACAACCTCCAGTGTTTTTTTCATGCTCATTTTACTGGAGACATGACAAATACTTTAGCTTTTTAAGAGGGGTACTAGTTCAAACAATGTGTGTGGTGGCAATTTGGTCTTTCCTGCATTCTTTTGCTAGTCGCTATTACCTTGCTTCAGGGGAGAGAAAGCAGTCTCAATTTGTAAGCAGTATGAATTGTTCCTCATCCCTCCTCCTGTGTTATTGTTGCGGAATTGGTTCAGGCAAGGAAACTGTGGGAGAGCAATGGCGACTGCCTGGTTTGCTCGCTCCTCCGACAGCCTGATGCCGCCGACGCCTTGAGGGGCGAAAATATCATCCCTGCACCGTTCGACCCCTAGGAGCCGACAAACACACCATTGGTGGTACCGAGACGGGTCTGCGTTCCATGAGAATTGTGCAAGCTCGGGCGGGAACGCCATTGAGCCTCAGGGCTCAGGATAAGGCAGAGTGTGGCCCTGCGGCATCCACAGTAATCTAATACTCCCCTTCGCCCCCCTCCCTTGGAGAAGTGCAAGGAGGGGGTGGACTGCTGAACCCTCCCCCGCCTCGCAGCATCGAGGGCCCTTTCGAAGCATGTAAAGAGATGGCGAAAGCTGCAACGCATGGCAGGAGGCAGCCGCAGGACCTCTTTGTGCACAGATATTTCCAACTCCCCCGCAAATACACTGTTGGGACCACCCCTAGTGCTGCCACATCAGGGGCCTTGACAGAGTCCGTGGAGGCCAGGCAGTGTCTTGGTGTCTGGCATCCGCCCGCGCTGGTTCGGGGAGGGGATCCCCCAGGCCACACTAATGACGGAATACCCCTGTACATTGAGGGCACAGGACATTTGGCACCTGCGCTGTTGTGGGGGATCCCCAGCCAGCTGGACCACAACAGGGCGGTTGCGAAGATCAGTGTGGTGGCGACATAAGGGGCAACTGCCACCCTGGTGTGTGGGATGCCATCCCCAGTAAAGCACCCATCTACCCTCTCAGGCTGTGGGCAACGCCTCGAGGAAAAAACACACAAAATATGGAAGGAATGCAGAACAAATCAAACATTCACCCCCAGTCAGACATCTGGGTTAAAACCATTGTTTTTTGCTCATCTGGGCATAGCCTTCCCAAAGACTGGTCCAAGGATGCTTGTTTTTCGGTCCAGGGAGGACCTGCCCTGGCAGTTCGGGCTGGACTGTTCCCATGGGGAGCAGGGTCAAGACTAATTTGCATATGGCTGGGTCCAAACTGGGATGGCATGGTGAGCAGAGAAGTGATGGATTTAACCCAGATCTGTGACTGGGGGTGAATGTTTGACAATGTTCAGCATTCCTTCCATCATCTTTTTGTGTTGTTATGGCGCTTCGAGGAAATCAGGAAGACAGGTAAGTGATCATCACTGCTTAACAGACACAACACCATTGATCTTGACAAATTGTGGTAGTGGGGCCTCTCCTCCGACCCCTTCCCAAAACAGAACACCATTGGGAAAACCCAAATATCCACACCTGCCCAACAAACCACACGCTGTACAAATACGCCAAAGTCACCCCAAAGCCACCTGAAGCCTCGCAGCCCTCTGAGGCAGCAGCAGGGCCCCGCTACCCATGATTAAATTCTGCCGGCGATCCGGGACATGAGAGCCACAACGGAAACTCAGATAGCAGGGTGGGCCAAGAGGTAGGTATGCAAGGGTGCTGAACAGGTCACAGAGACCAAACAGCACATTTCCTCCACTGAAGACATGGTCCAAATGCTGATAGCCGACTGCAGGCCAAACTGAGCCTATTGGAGCAGAAGATGGAGGATGCTCACACTAAAATAACCTACACTTTATTGGTGTACCGGAGGAAGCAGAGGGATCCAACCCAGAATTTTCCTCTCTGCTTGTCTCAAAAAGTGGCTACGGGCAGATGTGCTGGCTGGACATCTGGACGCCAGACACTCAGAGCCAGGGTGGGAGACTCAATCAGGAGAGGAGCAACGGATGCAACAGGAACACTTAGATTGCAAAAGAGATAAAAAACAGAGGCCAGGGGAGACAATGATAACACACACAGAGCGTAGACACTGTCAGAAGATCAACCTGCCATGGCAGTGCAGATGAGAGCGGAAGCAGGGGATGGTCAACAGTGGAGGGAGTCTCACACCAGGCCACCCCAATGGACACTGTGGACCAACATTAGCCACCAGTTTGCCATAACCTTTTGTGATTGGGGGGAGAACTTAACGCAGGTCTCGCTTGATCACTGCACACAAGCACTGCACTTTCACCATTAACTATGTCAGCTGCACAATGATGCTGAATTTCTATATCCAAGTCCACTCAGAGCACAGGTGAAACCACACTCACCTGCCCCTTTAGTCAGTTGTTTGTACAGTTGTGATGGGGCGACGGATGCTTCACGTTAAGAAGTGTAGGAAGGGAGGAAGTTGAGTTATGTTTCGTTCCACATTAGTTTAGTTCTTTTAGCTCAGGGCCCACATCACATCTGCCTGATTGTTTACCTGACACTGGCAAGCTGGCATAAGCCCCTATGACAGATACACAGGATACATTCACCACTCTCTCTTGGAATGCCTATGGCCTGAGCAACAAGATTAAAAGGTGCAGTGTTCCAATACTTTTAACACCACTCCCCTTCGGTGGTACTTGCTAGACCTCTCAGCCTTAGGGTGGTCTTCCCCCAAACCTTTTGCCTTAGCCCTCTATATTTTTTCTAATCTCGTTTTTGTTGGCCCTAGGACACTGTGCACTTTACCACTACTAGTCAGTGCTAAAGTGCGTGAGCTCACTCTTTAAAACATGGTAATATTGGCTTTTTTCCAATTGGCATATTTCATTTTCGTATATATCCCTAGTAAAGTGGTGCTACATATACCCAGGGCCTGTAAATTGAATGCTACTAGTGGGCCTGCAGCACTGGTTGTGCCACCCACTTAAGAAGCCTTGCAAACCTGTCTCAGGCCTGCTATTGAAGCCTGTGTGTGCAGTTTTAAACTACCATTTAGATCTGGCAAAACAATTATTTTGCCAGGCCCAAACCTTCTTTTTTAATACATATTGGCCACCCCTAGAGTAGGCCCTGCACAGCCCAGAGGGCAGGGTGCAATGTATTTAAAGAGTTAGACATAAACCTTTAAGTTTTACATGTCCTAGTAGTTAAGCACTCTTAAATTCGTTTTTCACTACTGCAAAGCCTGCCTCTCCCTCAGGATAATATTGGAGTTATCTTATAGCATTTAATAAGTGATACATTCTAAATCAGAACAGGTAACCAGTTCATGTTTGGTGTCTGGAATTGTAATGAAAAATCCTCTTTTATGGTGAAGTCAGATTTTTGGTAACAATTTTGGAAATACCACTGTTAGAAAGTTAACCGAAAGCTTGTGCCCACATGGTGCATCAGTCCCCAGGTGCACTACTAGTATATGCGGACGAAAACAGTCCAATTTAATCAACTTACTCCATACTCATCGAAGTTGTAAACGTTAGTCTTTTATTAGAAACATGATGATTCAATTTTTTCATAATCTTTTCCTTTTCTTTCTTCTGCATAAATCATGACAAATATTACTCCAACATGTAATGTTTTCAAGATTCATAATCAATAATTACATCAACCCAATACATTTTGGGACAAAGTCCCTTCGTCAGGGGTAACTGTGATGTGAGACATAAATAGAAACCATAGTAGCATCAGTGATAAACAACATATTATCAATCAACAAAAATAATCCATTCTCATCTGCTTCAATACCCGGTGTCACTCTGAACCACAGTCATCCCCCAAATTAATCCTTGAATATAACACCCTATAGAGTTACCAACCAAAGAAATGCATGTAGAACCCCCATTGGATAATGTGCCCCTGCTAAACCACCAAGATCCCAAGCGGCTTTTGCTCAGTGATGAATGTTTGAATGCGCTTACATCGTCATGTTGAATCTCCCGTTTGGTGATTAGTGATGATGCTCTATGTGTAATGCAAACAGCTGCATGAGCTCCAATGTAGACGTTTAGTACACTCAGGTAATGTTCATTAATTTAAAAGGTCCACTATCACATCTGAAAATCAGTTCAGTAATTTCCATTCTGCATATAAAACCAAGAGCTCGTCGAGCCCATATAAAAACATGCTGCGAAGGAGTGAAAGAATTAAACTACTGTTTTAAAAAACATTAACCATCGTGACAAGAAATGTGCAATGTACCTCTTCTGGAGCTGACTAGCAGCAAACAGTCAGGCCATCCATGCGACCTCCGCTCCATCAACATGGACGAGTGAACCGAAGAGATTTTAAAAACACCCAGGTGGGGTTGATTAAAGGCATGTGACCCAAACACCAACCAGTGACATACACAAGCAACCAGCATTGTACTGTGTTATCATGCAGTGAACTTGAAATAACCACCCCTTGCGTCTCTGGATCAATACCACACTAGAACTCAAACGCAGTAAAATACAATAAAGTTGAAATTTTACAACCGTCAACTTGCTCTGGCCATAGTTAAATAAATTGTACACTCAACCATACATCACATTAATGTTTGCCAACATGAAAAATCACAATAACTGACTGCAAAACACTTACAATAAAGATGCTGTCAACTAGCTCTATGGCCGCAGATATGACACACTATATGAATCCCTGCTGTTCTTCCCAATTGTAAATGCACCTATTTTCACTCTGAACATTTTATATTTTAGTTTTTTTGTATTGAGCATGAGTAAAGACATCAATGAGTCGAAGTGATGGTGTGCATTCTATTTTTATGTATTTATTTAGAAACTTATATAGCGCAGGAATCACCCCCGAGGGGGTATCTCCACGCTGCGATCATGCAGTACTAGGGCTACAGACAGCCACAAAAAGTTCAGTTTTCAGGAGTTTCCTGAAGCGCAAGTGATCACCACAGCTGCGTAGAGTATGTGGTAATGAGTTCCACAGCCATGGGGCCCTATAAGAGAAGGCTTTGCCTCCTGAACGCGATTTCTTCATGTGGGGAATAGTAAGGAGATTTTTCATACCCGAGCGTAATACTCTGCTCGGCTAGTAAGGAATACGTTTCTGAGCTAAATAGCTAGGTCCTTTGCCATTTAAGGCTTTGTGGACAATACAGCACACTTTGAGTATAATTCTCTGGCGGATGGGCAGCCAGTGGAGTTGCTGTAGGAGGGGAAGAGAGGCCGTTCTGGGAGGCATATTAGTGACCAAACGCGCTGCCGTATTCTGTACAACCTGTAGTCTACTTAGCAGAGATTCGTTGGCCGCGTCCAGAAGCGCATTGCAATAGTCCAGGCGACTAATAACCAGTGCCTGAACTAAGGTTTTACGTACAGCTAGTGGAAGGAGGGAAAAGACTCTATGCAGCAAGCGTAACATATAAAAGAAAGTCCTAGAGGTAGCCCCCACTTGGTCCTGCATAGACAGTGTCTGATCTAAGTAAACACCTAAGTTTTTTACCACCGTCTTAGGGATGGGGCAGTCCCCAAGTCCGCTGGCTACCAATCCGTAGACCAAAGTGTCTTGGCATTACTGAATAACATAATGTCCGTCTTACCAGCATTTAGCTGGAGGTAATTATCCATCATTCATGTGGAGATAGCTTTCATGCCCTCTGAGAAACAAGATATTGTGGTTAAAGAATTTTTATTGAAAGATAAAAGCAGTTGGGTATCATCCGCATAGGAAATGAGGATGAAACCAAATTCCCTTACAATCTTAGCAAGGGGAGCCACATATATATTAAATAACATGGGGCTTAAACAGGAGACTTGGGGTACTCCCTTAGAAATGTCCATCACACAGGACCAGAAGGAGCCTACATTAATGACCTGCGTACGGTCCGTCAGAAAGATTGTAAACCATTAAAGAGCACAACCACAAATTCCAATCTCTTCCAGTCTTCGCAATAAGATGTGGTGAGACACAGTGTCAAAAGCTGTGGATAAATCCAACAGCACTAATAACACAGCTTGATTGTTGTCCAGAGAGCATCTGATGTCATCAGATACTGCAATCAGGGCCGACTCCGTGCTATACATAGGTCTAAAACCTGATTGAGAAGGGTCTAGACAACCAGTAGACTCTGTGTGTTCGGTGAGCTTTTTATCAATGTATACTTCCAATACTTTGCTCATCAGAGGAAGAAGGGAGTTGGGGCGATAGTTAGATGGAACAGATGCAGATATATTTGCCTTTTTGCCTACACCTACATATATCTATATTTACACTTTTAGAAAGTTGGCATTTTCCTGCCTTAGTCATTTAGTGTCTGCAGCTTATCTCTGGGTCACATGGCTGGGTGTAGTTGGCAGATGGACTTTGTGTATTCCTCCTAGACAGCCACATACAATAGAGACCTTAGGTGTGCCTGGATGAGCCATCACTGGCAGGGTAGGAGGTTGGAGTTTCGTACAGCCCCACTTACTCCTGAATAGGCTGTGTTCTTCCTCTACACAAAGAATTACATACCCCTTGTAGTTTTGTTTGGAGCCTGGGGAGGGGGTGCATGAAACCTGAGCACTTAAGAAGGGAATCCTTTAGAAGTTTCTCCTACTTCAAAGAAGGCACCAGGTATAAATATTGGACCTCAAACACCAACTCTTCAGTACACTCCTGGTCCTCTGGATAGTACAGAAGAAGGACTGCTGTGCTGCTTTGCTGCCTGAAGGACTGCTACTCTGCTGCCCTGTTACTCTGGACAAGATTGGACCTGCACCCTTCATCCAGGCTGAAGTGACTCCTAGGGTCAGCCAACTGACCTCCTGTTCTGAGCTTCAGGGACATAAACTCCAGAGGCTTCCTGCAACTGCCCAGCTGACCTGTTGCCTGGACCTGCCTGAGCCCTGCTGGTCTCTGCTGGAGAGAGTACCACACCCCCAATTGGTGCCCCTCAGGTCCTGGACCCTTGTTGTGGCCTCTGTTGAGCACCCATGAAATTATGGGCTCTTCGTGATTAGGCCAGTTTGTACCACAACCGTGCCAACCGCCAACATGAGGTTCCAGATAACTAACTCTTCATGCTACAGCATCAACTGTCGTGGTGACCGCCAACACGAAGATCCAGCCCGACCGTTCGCTACTCCGACGGGATCTTCGTGCTACAACCATGACCATCCATGACACCCGCCTGGCCCTTCGCGCTACTTCGATGGACACCCACGACGCTCTCACTGCCCCTCGTTGCCCCTTCCACCGCGAACTGAACTTTTGTTGCTGGACTGAGAAGGTAACTCTTTCATCGGGACTAACCAGGTCCCTGTATCCAACCCACACCCCATTATGGTGTGCCTGAATTTGTGACTTTATCCCGGTCTCGCACAAGCAGATAGCCGCTAGTGGCGCTTTGTGCTTTTAGGTGCTATTTTCACCCAAATTTGTAAAATTGCATATCTTCAGTTCTACTGATTGGATGTTTGTCATTTTGCTGTCAAATTATTTATTAAATTGTACTCTATTTTCCTAAATTGGTGTGGGATTTTTATTGTGTTGTGTTTTCACTTTATTTCTGTTTGAAGGGCTGCATAAATACTTTACGCAGTAGCTCTAAGTTAGGCCTGACTGCTGTGTGCCAAGATACCAGAGGGTTGAGCATAGGTTAATTTGTGGGTTTCTTGTGACTTCTGCCTGACAAGGATTGTGGTTGCTTCTTGAGTATCGTTTCACCCCCCTCAACCCGTAACACAATTTCTTACAGTACCGCTACAGGAAACACATTTGTTGGGCAACCATTGCCACATGCTGCAGTGCGGAGATGCTATTCTAGAGCATTCCACACTGGCTACACGAACACCTCCAGGGGGTTGCAATACTGCATCACAAGTGCTTCCCGATGCAGGTAACCAAGACTCACTATGACAAATTGGCCACATTTCTCTTTATTCGAGATATGGAGGGTTCTCACTGGTCGCTCACCTCTGTTTATGCCCCCCACACTGGTGAGAGACCCTCTACAAGCACTTGCAGGGATACTCCTACAATCTCCACCAGGGCGCACACTGATCAGGGTTGAATTCAGCTCGGTCATGGACCCAGAGCAGGGCACCAGTAACCCTAACACACACAAAATCATTCAGTCTGCAATCATGGGCCACCTCCTTGGACCTAACTGATGCTTAGTGACTGTTGCACCCACAGGCTGTGGAATGCACTTACTGCTCCCATTTTCATAAATCTTATCCCCAACTAGCCCACTTTTTGTGCCCTCCACTGACCCCATCAGTATGGCTGGCTCCCAGATCCTGTCACACACCCTCTCGGATCATGCTGCGATAACTCTTATGCGCAAGCGCCTTGGACGGTGGCCAGAAAGATACTGATACCCAAGCATCTGTCTGCTTCAGGACCCTTCCTTTAATGACCTCCTAAGGCAACAGCCTTAGGAGGTCATTAAAAGCGGTGCTAAGGAGACAAATAATATCCTTTCAGAAGGCAAAAAAAGGCAGAAAAGGAGGGACATTTTAGACTTAGAGGATGCCATACACACAGCAGAGGAGGATCAGGACGGGAAATTGGACGACTTTTCTAGACAAAACAGATATGCTGAGACTGGTACTCCAACAGAAAATGCTGGACTATGCATTCACAGCGACACAATACAAAGTATATGAACTATGTGACAATTCTGGGAAGCTGCTATATTGGTTAACAAGTAGGGAACAGGGCATATACCTCACGCCCTGTATAGTTACCTCCACGGGTCAAACCTTAACAACCTCCCACCATACCGAACGTGAATTTGCACCCTATTATATTCACCTCTACACCGAGCGCTCAAGGCCCCTTGCAAAAAAGGACAACCCAATAGTCGACGACCTACTCATGCCCACACTTACAGAGGGAGACAAACAGGATTTAGAGGAGCCACTCACGGTCAAAGATAGCCTGGAAGCCATTCAATTGCTCCCAACTGGGAAGACATCTGGCCCCAACAGCTTCCCACTTGAAATGTACAAACAGCATGCATCACAATTGCCCCTACCGCTGCTTGACATATATAAAGAAGCCCTAAGGACAAGGTTACTCCCCCGAGTTCCGAGGGGCCATTATATCGGTTATACCAAAACCACTAAAAACACCAGACAAATGCGATTCTAATAGGCCCATTTCTATCATTAACATGGAGACACAACTTTCTAGCAATGGTGCTTGAAATCAGGCGGGCGAAAATAATGACAACACTGGTTTACCCTGACCACAACGGCTTCATTCCCAGAGACAGAAAGATTATGACATTTTTGGACAAATGCGCTGTTTCCCCTGTGTATTTTCAGCTTCGTTTCTCTACTCTCTAGGGGTCTGATCACACTCTCTGCAATCCGATCCATGGTTTTTGGCACAAACCAATTTGCCATTTACAACTCCCCACTTCTGGTAGCAAGTATCTTTGGATAATAAGGTATATAGGCTCAACGGATCTGCTAACATTCTTACCGGTTGATTGTCCAAATAAATATTACAGTTATTTCCTTCATATGTAAAACCATATTTATTGCCTGTTTTTCTTCAAGAAGTTCCTCCACAGTCAATACTAATTCTTGTATGTTGTCACAAATATGAACTTCTTTTACTTTAGCTACTCAGCTTTTTGCTCTACAAACTTTGGCAAAATGTCCCCTTTTTCCACAGTTACAACATATGGCATTTCTTGCTGCACGCATAGTGCTAGATCCAGTGTGACCAGGTGCTCCACAACGATAGCATTTTATGCCCCTAGATATTGTTCGTTGGATTTGCACCTTCTCATTTAATTTAGCTTTCCCGATTTCTTCCACAGGTAAGTTTATTCCTAACACCTTAAACTCTTGATGTTCTTTTGCCAATTCACTTAAATTTTCTCTACCAGAGTGTGGTCAGGTGATGGCCACGTCCGGAATCCCCTAGTTGGCTGCCGCCTTCAACCTAGGCGAGGAGCGCTGCAACGTTCCAGTTGCCCGTTTGGATGTCACTGGGTCTCCAGAGCGCTGCCACATCGTAAAAGATGGACCGTAGTGTTTCAAGGTCGTTGGCGGTTCCACGCAAGAGATGGACCTTTGCAGGAGTACAGGAGCCAAGGCGACGTGGGACAGGGGCAGGTAGGACACGTGGGAGAAAGGAGACACTGAAGACTAGAAAGCCGTGGACGCAGAGTAAAGCCCAATGAGGACCAAAAGCACCAATTGTGAGGAGGAGAACGACCGCTGTATAAGCACTGCCTGCAATTTCAGTGATCCCAGAGAGGAGGCGGATGCTGTGACTCCCGACACCATGACCCTGGAGGGCCATGGTCCCAGGCAAGTCCCTGCGGCGCATGTTTATGTATTACGGAGGTGGTGTCAGGTATAAGGGCACATCAGAAGGGGCCACTCACTGGGTTAAGGGGAATCAAGTGTGGACACACAGGCAACCACCAGGATTAAGAGCAAGAAGACAGGCACGATAGTGAGAGCACATATGCAAAGTCGGCTGTATTACTGATCCGGTGCGTTATGTTTATTTGAGGATCATGCTACTCGTGAACTCTATACCCAAGGAGGAGTCAGAAAGGACGGGACGACGTGGAGAGGGAGCCAGGAACAACATCCAGTACAGAGGGAGAAGAGGACACTACTGTCTCTTGTGACCCCCAAGCAATTATCATCCTAAGGAGGAATTAGCACGCATTAAATAAAAGACCAAAACATACCTCCAACTGGGTGTGTCCCTCTGGGGGTGGGAGACCGTGTGACCACAGTGGTGTCAGCAGTGGGATATTGTGTCAGCTGACATGACATAGCCCTTAACCATGGTGGCGATGGTCATGCAGTTAGAAGAAGGTGAGCGACATTTCCAGCTGGTCTTACAATAGCTAACCCTAATGGCCCAGAAAGAATGAGAGGCATTCCAGGCCGCCCTAAATGACCAGGCGTTCTTGCTGACATTTTTGGACAAATGCGCTGTTTCCCCTGTGTATTTTCAGCTTCGTTTCTCTACTCTCTAGGGGTCTGATCACACTCTCTGCAATCCGATCCATGGTTTTTGGCACAAACCACTTGGTGTGTTAATCAATTAAAATAATCATGTACTTGTCCCTAGTACCTAATCTAGCTATGGGACCCAAAAATCAATGGCTACTCTTTCCCATGGTCCGTCAGGCAATTCCACGCAACCCAAGGGAGGTTATCTCACAACTTAGTCTTGTCACTATTATCAGACATGTAACAATCTCTCACCACATCTTCAACAGCACCATCCATTTTGGGCCACCAAAACGATTGTCTTACTCTCCTTTTTTGTCATTTTGACACCTGGGTGTCATTTGTGTGATATCTGTATTATCCTTTTGCATAGCTTCCTTGGCGGGATTATTTGGACTCTTCTCATCAACTTCCCCTCATACAAACTCAATTCACTCTTTCTATTGTAATATGCATCCATTTCCTTAGTCTGACCCTTATCATTGTTCCAGCCCAATCTTACACATTCTTTCAACTCCCTTAACAAAGAATCTTCCTCCATGGCAACCCTCCATTCTTATTTCCCCAGTGCCACTTCCTCTCGACCATTTAATACTTCCTCCACATTCATTTCTAAATGTTGTTTCATTTTGTTTATAGGTAACCTTGAAAGACAATCCGCCACTACATTCTTTAAACCTTTCAAATATTCCACTTCAAAATTATATTCCAATACTGACAGCATCCACCTGGATATTCTAGGCGCCACTAATATTGAAGGTCAATCTCCACACAAAATATTTGAAATGTTTGATGCCCCAACAGCACGCTAGAGCTTCCCTCTCAATCACAGAATACGAGGCCTCCGCTTTTTGAAGACACCTAGATGCAAACCCTACTAAACATTCCTGTCCATCTCTCACTTGAGTTAGAACTGCTGCAAATCCCACATTGCTAGCATCTGTTGTCATTTATGTTTTAGCAGTCACATCAAACGACGTGGAGAGGGAGCCAGGAACAACATCCAGTACAGAGGGAGAAGAGGACACTACTGTCTCTTGTGACCCCCAAGCAATTATCATCCTAAGGAGGAATTAGCACGCATTAAATAAAAGACCAAAACATACCTCCAACTGGGTGTGTCCCGAGGAGCGCTGCAACGTTCCAGTTGCCCGTTTGGATGTCACTGGGTCTCCAGAGCGCTGCCACATCGTAAAAGATGGACCGTAGTGTTTCAAGGTCGTTGGCGGTTCCACGCAAGAGATGGACCTTTGCAGGAGTACAGGAGCCAAGGCGACGTGGGACAGGGGCAGGTAGGACACGTGGGAGAAAGGAGACACTGAAGACTAGAAAGCCGTGGACGCAGAGTAAAGCCCAATGAGGACCAAAAGCACCAATTGTGAGGAGGAGAACGACCGCTGTATAAGCACTGACTGCAATTTCAGTGATCCCAGAGAGGAGGCGGATGCTGTGACTCCCGACACCATGACCCTGGAGGGCCATGGTCCCAGGCAAGTCCCTGCGGCGCATGTTTATGTATTACGGAGGTGGTGTCAGGTATAAGGGCACATCAGAAGGGGCCACTGGGTTAAGGGGAATCAAGTGTGGACACACAGGCAACCACCAGGATTAAGAGCAAGAAGACAGGCACGATAGTGAGAGCACATATGCAAAGTCGGCTGTATTACTGATCCGGTGCGTTATGTTTATTTGAGGATCATGCTACTCGTGAACTCTATACCCAAGGAGGAGTCAGAAAGGACGGGACAACGTGGAGAGGGAGCCAGGAACAACATCCAGTACAGAGGGAGAAGAGGACACTACTGTCTCTTGTGACCCCCAAGCAATTATCATCCTAAGGAGGAATTAGCACGCATTAAATAAAAGACCAAAACATACCTCCAACTGGGTGTGTCCCTCTGTGGGTGGGAGACCGTGTGACCACAGTGGTGTCAGCAGTGGGATATTGTGTCAGCTGACATGACATAGCCCTTAACCATGGTGGCGATGGTCATGCAAAAACAACAATTGATGGACAGAATGCAGAACAATGTCATACATTCGCCCCAGTACAGAGATCTGGGCCTAAATCCATCGTTTTTGCTCACCATGCCATTCCAGTTTGAACCCAGCCATATGCAAATCAGTCTTGACCCTGTGCCCAATGGGAACAGTCCAGCCCGAACTGCCAGGCCAGGTCCTCCCTGGACTGGAAACAAGCATCCTAGGACCGGTTTCGGGGTTTCACCCCTCTTCAGCCAGGATAGCTTGATTCCAGTGGCATGGAGAGCACGGGACCCACGTCTGGGCATACCCGTCCCACTCGGGGTGACAAATGCAAAAACAACAATTGATGGACAGAATGCAGAACAATGTCATACATTCACCCCAGTACAGAGATCTGGGCCTAAATCCATCGTTTTTTGCTCACCATGCCATTCCAGTTTGAACCCAGCCATATGCAAATCAGTCTTGACCCTGTGCCCAATGGGAACAGTCCAGCCCGAACTGCCAGGCCAGGTCCTCCCTGGACTGGAAACAAGCATCCTAGGACCGGTTTCGGGGTTTCACCCCTCTTCAGCCAGGATAGCTTGATTCCAGTGGCATGGAGAGCACGGGACCCACGTCTGGGCATACCCGTCCCACTCGGGGTGACAAATGCAAAAACAACAATTGATGGACAGAATGCAGAACAATGTCATACATTCACCCCAGTACTGAGATCTGGGCCTAAATCCATCGTTTGTTTGCTCACCATGCCATTCCAGTTTGAACCCAGCCATATGCAAATCAGTCTTGACCCTGTGCCCAATGGGAACAGTCCAGCCCGAAGTGCCAGGCCAGGTCCTCCCTGGACTGGAAACAAGCATCCTAGGACCGGTTTCGGGGTTTCACCCCTCTTCAGCCACAATAGCTTGATTCCAGTGGCATGGAGAGCACAGGACACACGTCTGGGCATACCCGTCCCACTCGGGGTGACAAATGCAAAAACAACAATTGATGGACAGAATGCAGAACAATGTCATACATTCAGCCCAGTACAGAGATCTGGGCCTAAATCCATCGTTTTTTTGCTCACCATGCCATTCCAGTTTGAACCCAGCCATATGCAAATCAGTCTTGACCCTGTGCCCAATGGGAACAGTCCAGCCCGAACTGCCAGGGCAGATCCTCCCTGGACTAGAAACAAGCATCCTAGGACCGGTTTCGGGGTTTCACCCCTCTTCAGCCAGGATAGCTTGCTTCCAGTGGCATGGAGAGCACGGGACCCACGTCTGGGCATACCCATCCCACTCGGGGTGACAAATGCAAAAACAACAATTGATGGACAGAATGCAGAACAATGTCATACATTCACCCCAGTACAGAGATCTGGGCCTAAATCCATCGTTTTTTTGCTCACCATGCCATTCCAGTTTGACGTGGGTCCCTTGCTCACTGTGCCACTGGATTCAAGCTAGCCTGGCTGAAGAAGGGTGACATACCCTGAAACCGGTCCCAGGATGCTTGTTTCCGGTCCAGGGAGGACCTGGCCTGGCAGTTCGGTCTGGACTGTTCCCATGGGGCACAGGGTCAAGACTGATTTGCATATGGCTGGGTCCAAACTGGGGTGGCGTAGTGGGCAAAAGAACGATGGATTTAACCCAGATCTTTTGACTGGGGGAGAATGTTTGCATTGTCAGCATTCCGTCCATCATTTGCTTGCTGTAACACTTTTCGCCCTAAGTGGGATGGGTATGTCCAGACGTGGGTCCCTTGCTCACTGTGCCACTGGATTCAAGCTAGCCTGGCTGAAGAAGAGTGACATACCCTGAAACCGGTCCCAGGATGCTTGTTTCCCGGTCCAGGGAGGACCTGGCCTGGCAGTTCGGTCTGGACTGTTCCCATGGGGCACAGGGTCAAGACTGATTTGCATATGGCTGGGTCCAAACTGGGGTGGCGTAGTGGGCAAAAGAACGATGGATTTAACCCAGATCTTTTGACTGGGGGAGAATGTTTGCATTGTCAGCATTCCGTCCATCATTTGTTTGCTGTAACACCTTTGAGGAGGGCACGTTTTATCGCGACCCATTTAGAGTGTTCCAAGTCTTTGGAACAGAGTTAAGCCAGGTGTGCCAGATGGGGCACTCGACAGTAGAGTGACATATCCATAAGGCAGAGTCCCCCGCCCTTGTGTTGGCTTGAAGCTTGCTGATTTTAAGCCTGGGTTTCCAGCCATCCCACACATAGGGGCATATTCTCAAGAACGTGTGATAACCACCGCAAGTGTAGCTTAATGCAACCCTTCACATCGCAGTCTATCGCGGGAAAACAACTCCGTGTCAACGTGGTATTCACAACACAGCGGTATCATGCGATAGTCACACAACAACGCGTCAAATGAACACGTTAAAAACAACGCGATGCCGCAAAAACGCGAAACCCCAATGCGAAAATAGTAGCAATGACGCCAATCGCGATACAAAAATCTACGAAAACCAGCCACAGGCCTGCAATTCCCACGCGTTATGCGGGAAAATGCACTATAAAAGTAGAAAAAAAACATACCAACAAAAGCCAAAAACCAGCGAAGCACAATGGAGGCATCCGGAGCAAGTACAGAGGACAACCAGAACCCCACAAGCCCCCCAGAGGAACAGCCAGGGACCTCGGGGTCAGGGAATCGCAAGGACAAGAAGAGTAGGAAGAAGCGGTTCAGTCCGCAGGAAAACAGAATCCTGATAATGGAGGTGATAGAACACCATCAACCACTGTTCGTCACCTCCACTGTGTCACTGGCAACTAAAAATGGAATATGGCAGACCATCGTGGACAAGGTGAATGCAGTCGGAGTGCTGAAGAGGACAATGGACAAGGTCAAGAGGTGCTGGAATGATGTGAAGAGCAAAACCAAGCTGAAACTTGCAAACAACCGGAAGGCAGCAATGCAGACTGGAGGTGGGAGTCCAGCGCCACAGGAGGAGCTGGACGAGATGGAGGAAATGGTGTCCACAGTCATCAGTGGGGAGACGGTGGCAGGAGTTGGGGGACCGGACACTGCTCAACATGACCGGACACAACAGCAACAGGGTGAGTAACCACCAGGGACTGGGGGACGAGGGAGATGGGCACAATGGCACACATGCACAATGAAGCATAGCACATCTGCGGACAAACCATGCCCCAGACCCACAACTCCCACCAAGAGACGAATGCACACAGGTATGCAACATCTCAGCACTGCATAAGCACAGAACCCAGAGGCACACCGCATGAAAGGGATAAGGGCAACTAAATCAGAGCTGCAGGGGCGACTCCCCCAAAATGCGGCACACACACATTACATGCAGAGCACATCAACATTGACAACGATGTGGTACAAACCGCAACACGTCCACAACAGAACAGAGGACACAACTGGTGCCGCATGTGCGTAGAAACTGGCCAATCACATTTGGCACTGCAGGGAAATGTGACTTGACAATGTACAAGTACAAACATACATCCGTGATGTAGTCGGAATGTCCACTGTCCCGCATCAAATAGGCAGCTCCCCCCAAACAGTCTGAATGTAAACATGTACAATGCGTCAACATACATGTGAACACGATGTTAAACTGCATCTCCCCTTCACATTGCAGGGGGAAATCCAACACCTCCTGCAGAGCAGTCCGAACCTCTCTTCTCTGATGACGAAGAGGACCACCACACCTTCGACTCCGATGCCCTCCAACAGCTTGTGGAGAGCCTCCGCAGCCCACTTCCAGGATCAGGGCAACCCAGCTGCCACGAGGAGAACCCACCCCCTGCACAGCACACACAGCAGGCAGCACCCACCACCACGGCTGCCTCCCAGGACCCCCACGACGAACACATGGCCTTCCAACGCCATGTGTTGGGGTGCCAGGAGAAGCTGGCTGAACAAGTGCAGGTGGGGTTCGACCGCATGGCAGCCAAACTAGATGCCATACGTGGGTGTCTAAGTCCCATCAGGGACCACTCACAGTCCCTAACGGACACCCACAGTCCGCTCCATGCTCTCCAACGGACCATGGCTGACATTGCTAGAGTCCTGACTCTGCGACAAGAACGACTGTCTAGTTAGAGTGCCTCCAGCGATCTCGCCCGGGAGTTGGGACACATGCGGATGATCATGGAGAACATGGAGCGGACGCAGGCGGAAAGAGTGGCTGCCACGGCTGCACACCAGCGAGAGGTAGCTGGGTCCCTCAATGCCCTGAAGACCCTCCTCATGGCATTGCTGCCACAAGGCCTGGCGCCGATGCATGCTGCTGCTACCACCCCATCCACATCTCCGGCCCCTGATGTGTCAGTGCCACATATTGCTGGAGACAGAACACCACCACCCACATGTGAGGCACATGCAACAGCAGAGGACGAAGATGCAGATGAATCTGCCATTGTGGTCAGGACGCAGTAGCATTCATCTCTGCCATGTGGCCTGTTTCTGCTTGGTTCTGCCCTCTGCATCATCACCTTCCACTGTCCCCCGATGCACTCTGCGACACTCACCTTGGACCTCGACATGGACTTCCATATTCTGTTTGGTCACCAATGACACAGCTATTAGACTGCGGACTGAAGTCCTCCTCTCCTGATGTACCTGTCATTCCCTGAAGGACTCTGGCTGGCCCTCCACGGGCCGACAATGTGAAGTGGGGTTGGCATGGCCCTGTACTGCTCCAGCTGCAACACTCCCTTGAATGTGCAATAAACATTCATATTCACACAGATGTGTCATGTCTATGATCTTTCAAGTGTGGAAGTATGGATGAATGTAGGGTCAGTGATTCCCCCTTACGTCCATGTTGCCCATGTTGTGGGACTTTTGTCACAGGGTGACACATTGCCGATTGCGGTCCGGGTGGTGCCGACACTACAACAGAGACACATCCATTAGTCACTTCCTTGTCCAGCCCAGGACGGAACCACGCCCAGAGCCCCGGGGTCATTGTTCACACCCTTACGCTGGACTGGCATACGCCAGGACAGCCCACTCCAATTACGCACACAGGGGGGGACGAAAACGCTACATGTGCCAGGTCTTCACTGTTGGGATCTGCAGCTCACAGGTCTAGTTGTCAGCATGCCACAGCCACTCCCTCACGGCTGGTGTACACCCACATCACACCCATCCAGCACAGGCGTCACAGGACATGTGACCCTGCCAATAAAAAGGGCGTGGCGCACGTGCTGGACACCATTTCCACTCTCTCTGACTGGGTGTCTCCGTGTAGTTCTCATGTATGCATGAGGGCCTAGGGCCCTGCCACCTCACATTGCCCAGTGCCAGGGGTGACATGATGGCGTCCGCACCATGGGACTCAATCATTAAGGGTCCTTGGCTAGCTGTGCACAGACTTGGTGGCACCGGATACACTGTAGCAGGCACAGGCACACCGCCACGGCACGGTGTCTTGCGGTGCAGTGAGATAGGGGCACCTAAAGTGCTGAGCGGGTGTGCAGCCTGCGATGATGCGCCGTTCTGGCGGTCCGGACTGGCAAGGATTAGTGTGCGCCCTGCTGGACCGCAGTGTAGGCCTGAGCAAGTGGGCAGGGCGGGCCTCCCGCCACGTGGTGTTGCCTCGCGGTTCACAGAGTTAGTGGCACCTCAAGCGCTGTGCGGGAGTGCAGCCTGCGATGATGCCGTGTGCACTGATGTGGTCTCTGCCATTGCGAAATCAAGACCCAGAATCATGTGTGCGACCTGGTGGCCCGCGGTGCGGGGCTCCATGATGTGGAGGGTGCCATGGTCACGGGCACCGGGCTTGGAGATCCCTCCGGAACGTGGTGGGCCCTCTTGGAGACACGCCGGTGGCGGAAGGTGAGCAGTGAGGCCTGGTTGCGCAGGGGCGGGCAATCACCGCTGGGCGGCGGGAGGGGCTGGGGTGCAGCAGCCTGTGTGTGCAGGGGGGCAAGCGATGATGGCGTGTGCAACTGTATGGACTCTGCCATTCATGTCTCTGGAAACTGTTTCAGATGAGGGACCTGGGGGACTGCTGTGAATACCGGCACGTGGTTGGAGACACACCGGTGGCAGCAGGTGAGCAGTGAGGCCTAGGTCCGCAGTGTCGGCACTCTCTCGCCCTCTCTTTCTCTCTCCCTCTCTCTCTCCCTCTCTCTCCCTCTCTCCCTCTCTCCCTCTCTCTTTATCTCTCCCCCTTTCTCTCTCCCTCTCTCCCTCTCTCTCCCTCTCTCCCTCTATCCCTCTCTCTTTCTCTCTCCCTCTCTTACTCTCCCTCTTTCTCCCTCTCTTTCTCTCTCCCTCTCTCCCTCTCTCTTTCTCTCTTTCGCTCTCTCTCTCTGTACTCGCCTACTCTGCATATCATTAGCATTAGTTGCCGGGGTCATCTGTGGCAATGTTTTTTGCGACTGCTATCGCAGGTAAACTGGTGTTATGGGCTGTTAGCACCAGCTTGGGAATGGGGAGATACATTTATCGTGGATTTGGCTGCGATAAAGTGCCGATAACTCGGCGATAGCTCCTTGAGAATATGCCCCATATTGTTTGAAGGGAGCATCAACTTTTCGGATCATGTATATCGAGACAGAGGTTGGAGTCATTCTAAACAAATAATTAAAGTGAAGTGCAGTCATTATTTTCACAGTTTGGATGCAACCCCGTATCAAGAGATTTAAAGTGGACCATTTCTTGAAGTTGATAGCCATTTTGGTGAGCAGAGCTTCCATATTTTCCTGTGTCGTCTGCATCAGATCATTGCAAGATACCTGATTTTGGTGGTGGACCATTTGCAAGGCAGCCCAGCAAGGACTGTTGCAGAGATCGAACGGTTGAGAGGCAAATCCTCACTTTTGTACCAGTTAATCTGGTAGACAGAAAAGCGTCCAAAAGCATTAAGAATATAGAAAGGAAAAAAGGGATGACGGGTTCCAATATTGTTGAGTAGAAGTAAGATATCATCCTCATAAAGGAGGATTTTTGCTTCTCCTACTGCTGTACGAATACCTGGAACCTCAGTGGATGCCCGAATTTTAGCCATCAAAGGTTCAAGTGCCAGCAGGAAAAGGAGTGTGGAAAAGAGGCAGTCTTGAAGGGCACCTCGTGCAATTGAGAATAACTTGCACTGGAATCCATTACAGGTGATAGTCGCCATTGGGAAGCGAAAAAGAAGGTTCACCTTTTGGATAAAACAATATCCAAATCCTGCTCTCTACAGGACCTGGAATAGATATGGCCATTCAATCCTATCAAATGCCTCCTCGGCATCCTGGAAATCCTGAGATTTATTAGCTTGCCAGATGACATGTAATAGGAGTGTCATATGGTTAGATGATGAGCGTCATGGCACGAAGCCCACGTAGGACACATGGATCAGTGTTGGGAATGCACTTCTTTAAGCGGGTGGCTAACACCTTCGCAAATATTTTTAAGTCAGTATTAAGAAGAGAGATGGGGCGGTAACTGCCACATTGAAGAGGGTCTTTATGCATCTTGGAAAGAAGTACTATGTTAGCTCTATTAAGTTCCAGACATATGTAGTCTGAGTCACACATTTCCTTGTACATCTTAGTTAACAAAGGGATTACTGTCTGGTCATTTATTCTAGGGGAAAAAACACCAAATATTTTGAATGTGGACATATCTTTAACAGTGTTCCAGGCTTCATTCTTGGTAATGTTAGTCTCCAAGTCATCTGCCGATTCAGCCGTAAGACGAAGGAGGGCAAGGCAGTCAAAGAAAGTTGATGCCGTCTTTGACAGTGAAACATCAGCCTCCGATGAAAATAGATCCTCATAGAAGGATGCAAATTCTCCTGCGATCTAGATAAGGTGAGTGAACAGGACCCTCTGCGTTTCAAGGCTTTAAATCATGTTGTACACTCACCACTACAAAGCCTTTGAGTAGACTTGTTTGTGACAGAAATTGTTATAATACCCCTTGACCCTTCTGAAACCTAATATGCTATCATTACCTCTCATTCCAACAAATGTCCTGATACTACTAATGATGATATTACCACTACGGTCACATCAAATACAGAACCCTTCAACAATTAAGACACATCGAACCTTCACCTCTCCCAATAACACCATTGCCCAACACCCTCAATCAATTTACAAAATAACCCCTTCCTCACATCCTCGATATCATATAGTTATGAGACTGCTTCCCAACACCAAAACCTAAATTCAATACTATAGCAACATCCAAAGTTACAAACTAAGGACCTAATTCAGAGTTTGTTGGATGTGTTACTACATCACAAACGTAACTGATATCCCATCCACCGTTTACAATTGCATTATATCCTATGGCACTTATGATAAGGTGGACAGGATATTCGGAACCCGTCTTCCAAACTCTAAATCTGGTCCTAATATCTCAATCTGTTCCTTTAACAAATCCTAGGGTTCACTGTCCTATGTTAAATTCCCTTGGAACCTCTCATCAAGAAGAGGACATATCTGAAGAACTTTTCTGTGCCTCAAATGCACCTGAAATTAAAATTCCCCATAACAGCACTTCACTTGACCTCGAGGAAGACTCTGCCCATCCCCCTACTATTACTATTGTGAATTATTATTGTGTATACAACCCAAAGCACTATGGCATTACATCTCATTATAATATATGCACCAACATTCTCATTGATATTAATACCTCTCACAACATATTCCACCTGTCAGACGTCCACTAATTAACTGTAGGTCTGCTGTCTCAAATGCTGTGGCTATCCCCCTTTGATTCTAGACTATAAGCTGAATATACCTGTTATCTTTGAGCCATGGCTCTCCCAATATTCAGTCATCTCATTGACATCCTGTTGTTTCTTAAATACAGAACACACCACCCAAGATTGATGGTCGAATAGCAATCAGCTACAAAAAAAGTCCACATATTAGTATCCCCATCAATATTGTATCTACAGTGATCAAGGTATCATGGCTCACATTCGTATTCAAACTAAATCGAAATCCATACTACTCATTTTATACACCCACCCGGGAGACAATCTATTTATGGCGGAACATATTGAAATTAAGGACTACCCAATTGCTCTCTTCCTGCAAACACATTTTAATAGGTGGCCCCAGTGCTTAATTTGAGCCATTGGTTGCCTATGGGGGCCATCGGCACTCCTTTTTCTGGACTGGCACTTATTTTTACTTATTAGGCATTTCCCAAGAGAGAGAAAAACATGCAAACGGGAAAGAAGGAGGAAGAGAAAGATGAAAAAAAATTCACCATGCGAGAAAGCATGAACCTGCCAGAGAGATAAAGGGGCATGGAGTGTCTGGCAGCAGATTAAAGAGGCCTGAGGTAGATTCAGGGCTACGTAGCCTTGGTATTCAGCGCACGGACATTTAATAGTGCAGGCTGTGGGTCTCTGAGCAGCGTTTTGGGCACTGGCACTCATGCATTATTTTACCAATTAAGCACTGGGTGACTCAACTTCCCCAGAAACAAATCAATCAATGCACACATCTCAACTATATTCACACCTCCTAGACAATGAGCCATATACAGCACTGCAACTTTCCAACACATACTAAAGATGTTACTCTCGATATGATGTTTTGGAAAGATCAGCTTCTGAAACACTACCCTATCCCTATAAACTGGTCACAACACTACCACTGTGATATTTTTGACACCTCTCTGCCTATATATGCCCACAGTGAGAAGGTATCAACAAATGATTATGACATAATGAACATCAGTATTCAATTACTGACTCAGTAGTTCCCTCTGTCAGAAATGCCAAAATGTCCTGCTATTGGTCTCAATGTTCTATTACATAGCCATGGCGAAATGTTAGCTAAGGTCTTCAATGAAATTCCCTCTTTCAAACTCAAGCAAAAAAAAAACAAAAAAAAACAGCACACTGGTTTCCAAACTGTGAAATACAAACCACACACTTCAATCAAAAACCTTAAAAGGTCAAATAAGGCATATGCTGCCCTCCACCCCAAACTGATCATCCCCTCCCTCCCTTATTCACATGGTCTTGATTCAGTTCTGTCTCAGAAGAGGGTCTAAAAAAGGCAGCCATCTCTGATATCAAGCCCAGATACTATTACACAGCTCATATGGCTCCATTGCTTGCAAAGGAACATTCAGATTCCTCTTGCCAATATGACTTGACATCATTAACTTGGCCCTTGCTCAAGGTATTTTTCGTTTGGCTCTCAAAGTGGGGCATGTCCACCCACTCCACAAAAAACAAATGCAGTCTTAAAACATCCTGACAACCAACAATCTATCGCTGGTCTACA
This sequence comes from Calotriton arnoldi, assembly GCA_963921515.1. Taxonomy (NCBI): domain Eukaryota; kingdom Metazoa; phylum Chordata; class Amphibia; order Caudata; family Salamandridae; genus Calotriton; species Calotriton arnoldi. The sequence continues at coordinate 403,811 of CAWUFW010010113.1, forward strand.
TTTTTGTGGCAAAAGTCATGCAAAGATGTATAGTCATTAAACTGCAAAATTTCACTTAGTACCATCTCCTATTGGTATCAATCTGGCTTTAGATCTGAGCATAGGACTGAAACCTCTGTGACTCCCTCTGATTCTTTGAATAAATGATGAAGGTAAACACAGCATGTGCTACTCCTTGACCTGCCAGCTGCAGTGATACTACTGACCACAACACCCTCCTTGGTACCATGGAGAACAGAATGGACTTTGACAGTACAGTAGTATTCTTTCAAATCCTACATTTCCAATAGCCTCTGTTACACCATGCATCTTTGGTTGGTCTCCCTAAACGTTCAGCCTCCACCCCGCCTGTTTTCTGAAATTCATTTTTGTTGGCATTTGAACCCTGTGCACTTTTTTCCCTGCAAATCAGTGTTAATGTGCTGCTCTCCTTCAAACGTGGTAAAATTGCTTTTATTCAATTGGCACATTTAATTTACTTGTAATTCCCTAGTAAAGTGATACTGCATGTACCCAGGGCCTATAAATTAAATGGTAACGGTGGGCCTGCAGCACTCATTGTGCCAACCACTAAAGTAGCCTTTAAAATAAGTCTCAGGCCTGCCACTGCTGCCTGTGTGCAGTTTTAAACTGCCAATTGCGACCTAGCAAAATAAACCTTTTGCCAGGCCCAAAGCCTCTTTTTTTATACCTATAAGTAACTAAACAGCCCACGGGGTAAGGTGCATTGTATTACAAAAGTAGACATATGTTTTTAAGTATAACATGTCTTGGTAGTAGAAACCCACTAAATTTGTTTTTCACTACTGTGAGGCCTACCTCTTCAATAGAACAACATTGGGTTACTTTATTACATTTAATAAGTGCTAACCTTTGATTGGAAGCAGGTAGGAATGTCATGTTTGGACTTGAATTATAATTTAAAAGGCTCTTTAATGTTGAAGTCGGATTTTAAGTCACAATTCTGAAAATGCCACTTTTATAAGGTTGCCATTTTCTTGTCCTAACCATTTGGTGCCTGATGGAAGTCTTGGGTCACATTACCCTTTGTTAATCACTGGTAATTATTCTCAGTGAGTCAATAGGACTTAGGTGTGGGCATGATGTACCATCCTGACAGGAAGGGTGGGGGTGGATATGTTCACTGACCCATTTGCACTTCAAAGAGGCTTTCCTCCAACACACACACATTAAACTAACACTAGTCTTTTGTTACCCCAAACATTGTGGATGGCCTCCTGTGTGAGCTACAGGGACATAACAAGATCTATAGACCTTGAACCCTTCACCTGGCCCTTGCTGGAGTGAATCCTATCCCCTACCCCACCCCCACCCCCTCCAAGTTGTGCACCTCCAGTCCTGGACCCTTGGAAGTGTGTTAAAGGTGCTACTCTGGCCTAACTCTAAAAGTTGAAACTTAGAAAAATGTTCACCAAACAGTGGCAGAAGACTCAACAGAAGACTAGGACCTACCTGCCAGCCGATCCACCCAAGGTGCATCACTAGTCGGCCTGACTTTGTGGTAACTCCCGTTATGTTCTTCTCCACAGCAGCAAATACTTTTCAGAGGGACCACTCAGCAACAATGGCATCCAGCCTTGTGGAGCCCTCTTCAGCTACAGCTTGCAGCTTCATCCCGCTGGAGGTTTTCCACTTCCAAAATGTTGCCTAAGTCCAAAGGTAAAAACCTTTAACGGCTTGACATCAACAGACTCCCCATCAACAACTATGGCCTCCTAGGCCTGAGAACCCAGCTTCACTCGCTCAAAGCTTTTTCCCGCCATCATCGATGGCTTCACTGAGACTTCGTCCAGCACTCCCTGGTGATGATGACTAAGTCTCTGCCACATCCTGATGTCTTGGCCCACTGAACTCTACCTTCTCTCTAGATTTTTTCTCAGAATTTCTTTTAAGTCTGAAGGGAAGCCAAGACCGGGCCCAATCCATCTCATGTATCCAAACTGGCTCCATCACAGTCAGCCTTAGCTTTTGACTTTGCCCAGGTCTCAGGTACCCGTGGTTGACACTTTGATCTTTGAGGTGCTATTTTTCACTTAAAAATTTAGAAATTCATCACTTATGTTATACTGATTAGAATTCATTTGTTTTGGTGTCATTCTTTTAATTAAAATGTATCCTATTCTCATAATTTAGTTTAGTAATTTTCTTGTGTTGTATTTTCACTTTATTACTGTTTGTGTGCTGCATAATTACTTTACAAATTGACTTTAAATTAAACCTGACTGCTTTTGTGCCAAGTTACACAGGTTAAACACAGGTTAATTTACAGGTTATGACTTTCATGGTTCAGCCTGGCAAGGATTGGGGTTCTTGCTTGAGAAACATTTCACCCCCCTCAACCAATAACCCATTTTCTTACAGACCCAATGCATTAAAACAGTCAGCTCAATCGGCTGGCTGTCCTTTTAAGTGTACCTCAACATTCCATCCTTGCTCCCTTACTGTTCAAGATGAATGTTGATCTTCTTGGGGAAATATTCACCAAGGCTGGTATCGACTTCCACCAAAATGCTGATAATACGCAGCTGTTTCTAAAAAATGACAGGCCTGCAAACATTGAACCTCTAGCCTAATGTCTCTCAGACATGGGTTCATGAATGTGCCAGATGAAACTCAAGTTAAACAAACTGAACTTCTCCTTCTATCACCAAAAGGTTTTAAGCCCACCCTCCCCCCCCCAAGGCTTGATTGATACATTGCAGCCATTAGCCATTTTTCCCATTTGTCTTGATTTCATGCTTAACAGACTCCTCAATATTTCCATGTGCATAAATGAAGTTAACAGGCACTTATGGTATACTGCACCGAGTATGGAAAACATATACTAAATGAAATTACAGAAAGACTGCCCGTAAATTCCTCAAATCACTCACTCCTGAAGCTCTGCAGTACCTACAAGACTGCATGTTTCCCCCATGAGACCATAAACCTAAATGTCCCTTCCTACCCCATTGTTGGACTTGGCCCTTTTTGGCGGGTTCACCCCTTAACTTTTTGCCTTGTCTGTAACCTGGTGTTGGTGATTTTAGGCCTCTGGGCACTTTCGCACTGTGGTCCAGTGGAAAGTGCGTGCGCTCTCTGTGTTACATTGGTGAGCTTGGCCTGCCCTCCCATAGGAATGCATGGGGGATTCCCTGATCAGTGTGTGTCAGTGGTAATTCCTGTGATGAGAGGAGCAGTGTGGTCAAGTCTGGTATGTATGAAATGGTGTGAATAAATGCTGCGCAATGGTGTGCGCAGATTTATGGTGGTTATTTTAGAAATGCCACTTTTAGAAGTTGGCATTTCTGTGTGCTATGTGTCTGCCTGCCTGATGTGAATTGCATGTCTGGGTTTGTGAGTGACAGGGGCTGGGAGGTGTGTGTGGCTCCAGGAGGGGCAGGGTGAGTCAGCGCTGGGCTGAATAGGACACCTGGGCTAAGGGTAGTGGGAGGAGTAATCCCCTGACCCTGAATAGGAGTGTGCCTGCCCTGTACAATGCTGGCTCCGCCCCCTGTGGTGTGTCTGATCACTGAGCCCCCACCTGACAAAGGGGAAGAGGAGCTTCGAAAACAACGTGCTCCAAATCCCCCCTAAACCAGTTCTGACTGGTATCCCCAAGCCCTGTGCTGTGACACAAAGGGATTTTGTGATATAAATATAGGGGCTGTGACCCCATGAAAATGTTCAGTTCTGATCCAGAATCCTGCCGGGGCGTGCTGCTGCTGGGGCCCAGGGGGGGCTGCCATGAGGGCTTGCCTCCCTGGGCCCTGCACTGCCCCTTCATCCCTGAAGACTGCTTTGCTGGGATCTGTTTTTGCTTCATCCCTTGATGCCTAAAGGACTTTTTGGGACCTTTTTCTGATCCTCCAGGACCTTGGAGGAGCTTGTTCCTGATTTTGCGCGAGCGCTGTACTTGTGATTCCTTTTATTTGCCCAAGAAGAGGAGCGTGTATGCTCCGCAGCGCTGAGCTGCCGTCTGTGTAGAGGGAATCCCCCACCGGAGGGATTCCCCCGTGATGGGTGCCGAGCGGGAGCCCACCCCGCTTATTGATCGTATTTGCGGGTGTCCACCCCGCTTATTGGTTGAAATTAGGAGGGAGCCTACCCCTCATTGTCCGCTTATGCTTAATTTACAAAGCGGGAGCCCACCCCGCGTTTCACCGCTGCGGCCCGAGTGAATAATGGCCGCCGACCCGGAAGCCAGGCAAAGTTCGCCTGCCTCTGGGCGGGGCCGGCGGCAGGACCGGAAGTTGTGCCTGTGTCGATGCGGGGCTCCCGTGAGCCGATGGGAGCCCCGGTGTGCAGAGAGGGAGAACGGGAGCCTACCCCGCCTCCCGGAGCACCAAAGAGAAGTCCCGGGTCCCAGGAGGGGGCCCGGGTGAAGTGCGGGTGGAAAGGAGAACCGTCCGGAGCCTCGCGGCTCCAGAGCGAAGTCTCGGGTCCCAGGAGGGGGCCCGGGTGAAGTCAGAGAGAGCCCAGGTGAAGAGCCGTGAGGCCGGTCCCCGCAGCCGAGAAGAGAGCCCTACGTGCCAGCTGCAGAGTGCAGCGGGATCCCCAGCGAGGCTCTCATGAGAGAGAGAGCCCCGCCTGCTGCCCGGATGAAGGAGAGCGAGAGAATCCAGTGCCAGTGAGCCCGGTGAGTGGGGCTCGAGTTGTGTAGTGCCTGGGAGAGGCACAGAGTCTGAGCGGCCCCGTCTGGCAGCGGGCCGCTCCAACGTTAGAGGGGCAGTTCTTTTTGTACATAAGAGAGCCCCAGAGGGCCACAGTTTGTGGGGGGCATATCGAGGCGCATTGTCGGCACCTGGGCGGTCCCGCAAGAGAGTGGGCCGCCCCAACGATGGTGGCATATGTTTTAGTGCCACATGGGGTCCAGAGGGCACAGAGGTGCCGGGCCCCCTTTTTGCAAAGTGCCACAGCTGCACCGCACCAGCGCCGGCAGCTGCAACGAATTGGGCACAATGGCGAGGAAGTCCCTGAGTGGGACCGGAGGCACAGAGGTGCCAGTGAGTTTCCCAGCTGCCCAGCAAGTAGTGGGCAGCTGCTACGTTTAGGATTGCGCAGTGGCGCACTTTGGATTCAGCTGCTAGGCAGCAGCCCTGACATTCTGGACACAGGGCGTTTGAGCCCCTTAGAGAAGGCCAGTTGGCCAGGGGGGTCAGTCATTTATGTGGTGCTAGGAAATGTGATTCATGTAGTCTGATTTAAGCACCCTGTTTTATACCTCTAAATGTGTTTTTTTTATGTATGAGGTTATTTGCATAATATGGTTTATGCTTGGGAGGTTATCCTCCACTGTGATTTATGCCCCTAATGTGAGTTATGCTTAGGAGGTTAGGGTCTAATGCGTTTAGACTGATGAGAGGATTGCATAATGTGTTTATGCTGATGAGGTTGGCGCAGAATATATTTCACGCCTAATGTGTTGCTGTGCATAATATGATTTATGTTACAGGATGATGCTGAGTACAGTGGTTACCAGTGATTACTGGTTCTATGGTTATGTGATGTCCTACTTTTCCTAAGTTCACTTTGTGATGGTTCTGACAGTGGTCCAGTTGGTCCTGTCAGGTGTACATAACCCCTTGTAGATATTACCTAGTGCCAGGTGGCACAATGTATATTATGTGATTACTATTCTAATGTGTTTTATGATAATACAAAGGCTATTTTTGATATAACCTTGTGTGGAGTTCCTTTTGTGGTGTGCCTGGTATGTTGTTGCTGTGTGCCTGTTGCGCAAACGCTTTACACATTGCCTCCGGGATAAGCCTGACTGCTCGTGCCAAGCTACCAAGGGGGTGAGCAGGGGTTATCTTTGGCGTGTAACTCCCTCGCCCTGACTAGAGTGGTGGTCTCTGCCTGGCTTTGGCGCAAGCCTTAGCCAACCAGAGATCCCATTTCTAACACCCATTCAAACACTAGAATTATCTGGTAAAAATAGGACCGTAGGAAGTTCAACCCCCACCCCCCAACATAAAGCCTTTCAAAAATATGGAAGGATATGGAATGCACTGCCAAAAATGTCCCAATAAACTTGTTCCCATACTCCCAATTTTCAAAACTAGGTTTAGAATATTTACTTAATCTGACCTATTTCAGTTACTCGATTTTTTTCTATCAATATGTATTCATATTTGTATACTGACTGGCAGAATTTTGTACATACTCGAGGTTGCTCTGTTTTCTTTTTCAATTTCACCCTATTATTGTCTGTAGCCATTCTTTTTGCCCTCTAATGTACTATGCCAATCGTCATAGAGACTGTCTACAGTAAAGCACGCTGTCATGCTTACAGCTATAACAAGGACTACAAATAAATGAATGAACACATCTACATCTTTTAGAGGAAACATCCTCAATTCTCAAATTAATATTTTACATTTCTTAAAAAATAAATACGATTTTACACATTGATTGTGAAGAGTATGAGATCTGTCATGTTAATTCATTTGGGATAGCTAGATTACATTGAAGGTGCTAGTCAGAAAACACACTCTAGAGGATTTTTTTTTAATCTGCAGGATGCGTATAAACTGAAAGATGTGGGGCAACACAGTAAATGGCAATTGATTGTTTGAGAGAAATACCATTGCATTCACAATTTAAAATCTGTAAAAAAAATTGGGTCATTGGTTGAGAGGGGTGGAAGCCCCACTCGGACAAAAAACGACAATCCTCGTGGGGTGAACCACAAAAGTCACTAACATAATCTGTGCTTAACCTCTGGTAGCTTGGCACAAAACAGTCATGCTTATCTTAGAGGCTAAGTGTAAAGCATTTATGCAGCACACAAACAACAATAGAGTGAAAACACAGCACAAGAAAAATCCCAAACCAATTTAGAAGAATAGCGTGAATGTTAATAAATAAAATGATATTAGAACGACAAAAATCCAATTTGTAGAACCAGAGATATAGAATTTTAAAGGTTTAAGTTAAAATATAACCTTAAAGCACAAAGTGCCAACTGAGGGTATCTGGTCGCATTGGACCGGAACAAAGTCACAAGTTTAGGCCGATTGTGATGGAGCGCAGGCCGGGTGCAGGACCAAGTTTGGCCCGCTGAGAGTTTTACCTTATGTCCTTGGTGGGAGGTTTGCACAATGTTGCTTTGCGATGCTTTGTGTAGCTCGGCATCGGCTCCGGTGAGGCTTTGAGCGGTGCAGCAAGGCTTTGTGGGACTTTGCATTGCTCGGTGTTGATTCTGATTAAGCTTGGCTGTGTGGTGAGGCTTTGTGTCGCTCGGCGGCGATTCAAATGAAGCTCTCAGCTGTGTGGCAAGGCTTTCCAGTGCTCGGTGTCAGTTCCGTTGAAGATTTCAGCTGTGTGGCGAGGCTTTACGGAGCTTTGTGTCGCTTCACACTGTATTTGATGGAATCTATGGTTAGGCAAGGTGGAATTCTCTTTGATGCCAGCCAAGGGTCCAAGACCTGGGCGGGGGGGGCACATCTTGGGGATCAGGGCTCACTCCAGCAGAGGCCAACATCAGTCTCAGGCAAGTCCAGTTGCAGGTCCAGGCAGGTCTAGTTGGGCAGTTGCAGGGAGGCCTCTGAAGCTTGGGACGATGGCCCTCTTTTGCAGTGGCACTTGTCAGTCTTATGCTCATCCACCTGACCTTTGGAATCACTGAGGCTAGCCTGAAATGAAGGTAAGCAGGTCCAGTCTTCCTTCTCAGACAGCAAGGCAGTTCTCAAGCAGCAGGGCAGTCCTCTGGCAGCCGGGCAGTCCTCTGGCAACCGGGCAGTCCATCTTCTGTAATGCCCACAGGTCCAGGAGTGTTCTGAAGAGCGGGTCTGTAGGTCTATTATTTATACCTAGTGCCAACCTTAGTGTGTGAGGGGGATTTCCTGTCCTACCCCCACATCTGGTTCTTAAAAATCATTCCCTTGTCAAGGCTCCAAACATCTAGGGGTGACAAAAGGCAAGCAGTTCTGGTGTCAGATTCCTTTATGTGTGTGTGAGGCAGACTCCTTCCAAGTGCAAGTGGGGCTGGGTACAGTTCCTCCCCAGTAATTCCGGCCAGGATGGCCCATCATGTCCATACCTAAGTCCCCTTTATGTCACTGTCTTTAAGGAACACACAAACCCCAACAACAGAACCATTCACAGCCATGTGACCCAGGACACTGGCAGAAGGCACAAATGGTTGGATCAAGAAAATGCCAACTTTCTAAAAGTGGTATTGTCAGAATTGTGACTTAAAATCTAACCTTACCATTAAAGAGAATTTTAAGTTACATTTCATTCAAGTGTAAATACCATAACAGAACCTGCTCCCAATCTAAAGTTCTCGCGTATTAAATGTAATAAGGTAACCCAGTCAACGGGAGATATAGGCCATGCCAATGACTCCAAAGTATTAGGAAAAGGGGCACAAGAAAGGAAATGTCCTTTCTTAACGAAGACCCCTCACTCACCAACCTAGTTGGTGACATGCTTCATCATCGGGGTCCCACCCGAATGGCCGAATGCCATCCGGGTGTGCTTCAACACCTGATTACAGTGGAGCAGGTTGTTTTTGTGTAGGTGAGTGGAAAAAGTGATATTAAAAATTGGCCAGATATAACTCAAAAATTTAATTTAATTATGGAGCAACTGGGCAATATTAAAAATTAGTAACAAGACACCCTTTTGGTTAAATTGACCAACTGGTATCTTTAAGTAAAAATGTGCAAAAAAGTGCGTAAAACGGTCTACATGTTTCAACCTATAATCGATAATACTGGGTTTTCGTCAGGACCAAGAGTACGTGACCCGGGTGGTATACAAACGCTAAGGTGTACCCTGCCCTTGACCACTGTTACCTAACACTGTACTCACAGTTAGGAGACCTTTCATCATACTGCCTCTTACTTTAGGAGGCAGATGCCATGTAATGTGTGTTTTCCACGCCCTTTAGTAACACATATTTGGGATATTTAGGAGCACTTAATTTTTAATTTTTGTATTCTGTTTGTTTGTGATTGCATATTTGTCTTTTCAGATTTTTTCCTTTCAACTATTCGGATGAAAGGTCTCCTAACTGTGAGTACAGTGTTAGGTAACAGTGGTCAAGGGCAGGGTACACCTTAGCGTGTGTATATCACCCGGGTCACGTACTCTTGGTCCTGACGAAAACCCAGTATTATCGATTATAGGTTGAAACATGTAGACCGTTTTACGCACTTTTTTGCACATTTTTACTTAAAGATACCCGTTGGTCAATTTAACCAAAAGGGTGTCTTGTTACTAATTTTAATATTGCCCAGTTGCTCCATAATTAAATTAAATTTTTGAGTTATATCTGGCCAATTTTTAATATCACTTTTTCCACTCACCTACACAAAAAACAACCTGCTCCACTGTAATCAGGCGTTGAAGCACACCCGGAGGGCATTCGGCCATTCGGGTGGGACCCCGATGATGAAGCATGTCACCAACTAGGTTGGTGAGTGAGGGGTCTTCATTAAGAAAGGACATTTCCTTTCTTGTGCCCCTTTTCCTAATACTTTGGAGTCATTGACTTGTCTCCTGGTTGTACTCCTCCTATTGTTTGTTTACTAAATTTAAAGGGGATCAGGAGTATTCCCCTCCACATTTTTTGTGGAAATCCCTTTCTCTCTCCTGTGTTTTTGGATATAGGCCATGCAACAGTAAAAAATTATTTCAGAAGTTTTTCACTGCTAGGACATGTAAAACTTAAACATACATGTCCTACGTTTTATATACCAGGTACCCTGCCCTATGAGCCTTTAGGGCCTACTTTAGAAGTGACTTATGAGTATTAAAACAGAAGGTTTAGGCCTGGCAAAAGGTTTAGTTTGCCGTGTCAAAGTGGCAGTTTAAAATTGTACTACAGGCTGCAGTGGCAGTCCTGAGACATGTTTTAAACAAGCATTGGCATAGCCAATAGGTCTCGCCTTTGGGACCTTATAAGTGTTTAGCCATGCAACAGTTGATGTTGTTGCACCAAGGATATTGTGCTGCATAACTAAATACTTATAAGGTCCCAAAAGCGAGACCTATTGGCTATGCCAATGCTTGTTCTCTAAGGCTCACATCCAAAGTTTTTTTAGACTTTTTTTGTGCTGAAAGTGCCTGTTCAAGATTTTTAGCATCAGTTTTGGGATTCTACCCCAGAATCGCTAGTAACGGGAATCAATACATGCATCATATATGCTGCACAATAGACCGGTCTCATCCAGTGTTTTGTATGGTTGACTTTGTTTTCAATACAAGGAGGCACTAGAGAGACCCGTCTAAGGCAGTCAATGCATTGTTTAGCCAACAAAGTGAGTAATAAGGGAAATAAACTAATTTAAACTAATTTATTCTTAGAGGACAAGTTGAGATTTGGGTACGGTCATATCCATGCACAACAAATGCATCTTCTCCAGGAAATTTCCAAACATACTCTAGAAGCAAGATGGTCCTTTGTGTACACAATATTCTTTACAGCCAGGATTAACCTACCATACCCAGTGGAATACCAGGTAACCACCTCACCCCCTTCACATTCAATATGTTTTTTCAATTAATTACTTAGTTATTCCATATTCTCGTTATAACATATCCAATCTATGCCGCCCTCCTGCCAGCGTCAATTGCAGCATATTTTTCCCTCCTAGTTTACAAGCATAGTTTCGACTGCCACGCTGATCTCGCCACAAGTCTTGTAGCATGTGTGGAAAACCAATAAAAAAACTTTAAAGAAATAATTCAAGAGGGACATTCTGGAGTACCGATAGCGCGTCGGAAAGTTCAGGTGGTTGCCAAATGCTCAAGAGACACATAAGAACTTGCCGGAGAACATCTGCACGATGAGGTCAGGCGCACCAGTGACAGCCCTGCAAAGAGTGGAGGGGCGCTTGACTGATGTGTCTAGTAGGAATCCAGATGTGAGAACCTCAATACTGTGAGGAGGTGTCAATGGAGAGACAGGCATGTAAGTCCCAGGTATGAGGCACACTTGGCCAGTACCCAGGGCATAAGATGCACGAAGGATGCTCAATACATTTCAAATGACCGGAGTCACGAATATAGTCGCTACTCCACCCTGCTTTATACATTTTTGTAGTATCTCAAGCAACAGTCCTAAAATATTTAAACTCCCATGGCAACTAGTGGAAAAGTGTGTGTGTTGGTGAGGTGGGGGGGGGGCAGAACCAACTCTCCAAGTTCTAAAAGTGAAAGGACTTCAACATTTAGCAGAGAAATGATTAAGAGCTGGTCAATATCTTTCAAACTGTCAGAGGAACATCAACCTCTGGCAGTTTTCCACCCAGGGGCATACCTTCCACTGGTGAAGAAGGTGCAACGACACCAGGGCCCAGATTTCTGGGTCTCACTGAACCCCGATTATTGCGGTATTTTATCTTACGAACAGCAGCCACGGGACCCCATTTCCTTGCTTGCACTAGAGAGCCCATGACAGACTGGCTATGGTCCTCTTTCCACCAAAGGCTCAGCGGATTGTTATTTTGGCATTCTGACGTGTTTGGAAAGCGACTAACCAGGTTTACGTTTCTGCCAAAGTCGTGACCTGAAGGGAAAGTGCTGCTAGCTCAGCCTAACGAGAAACACATACGACAGAGAAGCAGTCCAAGTCCCTCTCATGAGAGAAACCCTCGAGATTGCGCGCAAGGAAACAATGCAGTTACCTCAACGAAATAGTCCCTCCGTGGTGTTCAGCCAAGCTCGCTGTAACCGGACACTCTGCCCTCGCCCACAGGACTGAAAGGATGTGAAATGGAAATATTTCCTGTCTGCCGCTTGCCAGCTCCTGCTCGCAGAGTGATGGACCAGATGACACCCCGAACAATAAATTCCTTTATTAGCCATGCTTGGGAGAGCGCTTTAGGGATTTGAAGCGTTCAAGTTTCAGGCTGGAAAAGCGTAATGTTATCCGCAGACTGTCCATGTGCAATAAAAACAAAAGCACTGGTTCTGGAATGTTCACCACACGACGAGCAAACTTGTGTATTAATAAACAAACAGAAAAAAACGTGCAGCCCTCAGTAACAAGCGGAACGAGTAGTAGGGTGTTTCTACAGAGGTGCAAGTGCTTACAAATAATCATTCACAGGCGTAAGTGAAGTTCGGGCGAGGTGGGGCGGCAGCTTTAAAAATCCCGTCAGGACTGCAGCAGTTGAAATTGGAACCTTTTTAATAACACATTGGTAGAAATTGTGTTGTTGGTTATGCAAGGTAAATAGTTCACGTAGCCCATTGTTAAACACAAATTTCGTGACAAGACGCAAGCAGGAAAGCGGATCTCAGTGAGACAAGTGGTTTTAGTATGTCTCAGGCTGGGGGAAGCGCGAAACCGAAAAGATGGTGACAAAGTTACACAATAAACAGCCAAACTGCAAATTGTTTTGCGGCCTAAAAGGCAATTGTGCAAAGTAATGGGCCAGATCAAACCACGCTTAAGAAAAGAACAAGCGCGGCCACGCTAATTATAAACAGATGGCCCCTGCGCTTGAAGTTCTGTGAAGTACTCGGGTGCGGTTTTAAACAAGCGCAGCCACGCTAATGAGAAACAGATGGCCCTTGCGCGCCGCTGCTCGCTCCCGCAAGGTGGATGCCAGCACAAGCACGAGTGCTTGAAAAGGGCAGACCAATTCCAAAAGGTCATCTCCTAGAGCAGCGCATGCGCGCTGCCTAGGCGAGACCTAAAAAGGACTTTAGTGGGCGGCACAATGAATGCTGCTGCCCACTAGTAGTATTTAATGTACAAGCCTTGGGTGCATGCAGTACATATATTCAGAACTTACAAGTAAATTAAATGTACCAATCAGGTGTAGGCCAATTGTACCACTTGTTAGGGAGAAAGCACAAGCACTCTAACACTGCTTAGCAGGGGAAAAGAGCACAAAGTCCTAATGCCAAGAAAAACAGATTCTGCAACAGAAGGTAAAAATCCGGAGGTGAGCCTGCAAAAAGGATTAGGTCCAACATGACCTCCTCCACTAAAAGCTAGGGTAGACTAATCAATACATTGATGGACTACCCTGCTTAGATGCTAGAACGTGGGCAATGGCCCTCTTTTGCAGTGGCACTTATCAGTTCTATGCCCATCCAAGCCTAACTATATCCCCTTGGCATTATCCACTGGGTTCACTTCACTAGTCCTTCTCCTCATCCATGGACCCCATCTGTGAAGCTTCTGATCTTAACTGGCTCACAGATGCATCTCAGTAGGCAGACAGTACCACCATGGCCAGCAAGGGGATGTGGCCCATTCCATTCCTTGAGTCAGACTTCTGCCCCCAATCTAGGGAAAACTCTACCCATAACAACAACAATCAACAGAGGCCACTGACAGCTGTCAGTGTCAAGAGCTGGGCACCGGGCCATCCATTGCCTGGTGAAGGCTACAAGAGGGGTCATGAGTAGGCCTCACGTTCAGCCTTGAGGCTGGCAAGGTGTTCCCTACTTACTCCTCAGGTTTTCCAGACCTCTGAGGTTTCTCCAGGGTGTGGGTAGGGGCAACAACCCCAGGTGTTAGGTATCCTACCTCCACTGTCCTTTCCACATGTCCAGGGGTGGTATCCTGAGACTGGCTTCTCAGGCCAAGGTCGGTACACTGAGGCTGAACAGGTGCCACGCGACCAGGACTTTCAGGGGGGAGCCTTCACCCACCCTCCAGGGCGCCACATTCTGTCTGTGTCAAGCATGGGTCTGCCTGGTGCAGGTCTCCTATTCTCTGTCCCTGTGACAGCAGAGGCAACACCTCCAAGTCAGAAGTGGCCTCACCAGGGTCAGTCTTGGGGTACTCTTCTGTCAGACCTGGCAACCCCTAATCCACTGGTCCTAACACTATGGACTGCCTCCACTACCTGCCCCTCAACCTGGACCTCCATACTCTCCATTTGGGAGTAGTACCCCCAGAAACCAGAGGTTTCATGGTACCCAGGGACCACTGCCTGCCCTTAAAAAATGAAACTGAAAAGTTTCATTTGTCTTTTTTAAATGCATCCTGTTTTCCTTTAAGGAAAACGGGCTGCATTTAAAAAAAAAAAACTGCTTTATTTAAAAAGCAGTCACAGACATGGTGGTCTGCTGACCCCATCAGGCCACCATCCCTGTGAGTGCTAGTCATTCCCAATGGGGTTGCAAATTGCGCTTGCCTCATGAATATTGATGAGGCATGCAATTTGCGACCCCATTGGGAATCGCAAACAGTGTCTGAGACACTGTTGTACATTGCATTTTGCAAATCACAATTTGACGCAATTTGCGACTCGCAAAATGCAATCGTGGTACATCTGCCCCCACAAGCCTACCCTCTAAGTCTATCTCCCAGCTAAGGGAGACTAGGGTATGTTCTACCCTCTACTCCTGGGGACTACCTTCCCCTAAGGCTACATTGGCCAGGCCTGTAGATTTCCCACCAGTGGGTGATTTCGTAGGACAGACAGAATCCCTCTGCTTCTGCTCTAACTGTGAACAATCAAAGCTATGGTATTGGAAATGGGGCACCCTAGGCCACCGCTCACCAGACCTCCCCTCGCCCCTGTTTCTCGTTTCTCACAAAGGACATTGGTACCCTTTTTTCCACCTTATTCTGAGACCTATCGGTGTCACCTTGGTCTCACTCTACTTGAAGAGAACCTGAACAACTCTTCTTGGAGTTACTCCCAGGTACCTTCTTGGACACTCTGGCAGTGATCCAGAGGTCCGCCTTCTTTGCATGCTCTCTGGGTGAAGTGAGCTTGCTATCAATCAGTTGTTGGCACAACTCTATAAAGCAAGTCCTGAGCATGTGCTCTCTCAAAATTATATCATACAGCCCATCAAAATCATTCACTTTTCCGCCCTTCACCCAACCACTCAGTGCCTTACTGGAGTAATCTATGAAATCCACCCAAGACTTATTAGACAGTTTGTGGCTGTCCATGAACCTTAGCCTGTATTTCTCCTTGGTGAGACCAATTTTACTGACAAGAATGATTTCCAGGGGGGGGGGCATACCATATCTGGTCATCTACTTCTAAGATCAGTTTACCTTCATGGCTATTAGCTACACTTTACAAGTCAACTGATTAATTGATTGATTGAGTAGCGTATCCCTCCAAAGATTTGGCATATGCTTCCAGGGACTATTCCCTCACTCCTGTTCTGGGAACCCATGCATTCTCAGGGCTATCTAATAAACTGAAAACCATATGTCAATGTAATCCCATACCACATAGTTCGGCACCAGATTTTTAGGGCTATGGATTTTCCTTTCTCCACTGGACACTGTGGTATCACTGCTACCATTACTGCTGGACTCAGAGCTATTTGGCTTTGAGGGCCAGCTCTTTTTGACCCATCTCATGAGCCAGCAGAATTTTCTTCTATTCTAGAGCAAGTTTTCTTTCCTCCAGGACCCTCTGTGCAGCAGCCTCCTCTGGCTAGTTCTGCCTTTTCTCCTCCATAGCCCTCTTTGCAGCAGCCTCCTCCTTGGCTGCTTCTGCCTTTCACTCCTTTGCAACCAGTTTCCACTTGACCAGCTGCAGTTTGAGCTCCCTTTCAGGAGTTTTTCACCGCTAGGACATGTAAAACTTAAACTTAAAAACACATGCCCAACCTTTTAAATACCATGCACCCTGCCCTATGAGCCTTTAGAGCCTACCTTAGGAGTCACTTATGAGTATTAAAAAGGAAGGTTTAGGCCTGGCAAAAAGTTTATTTTGCCAAGTCAAAAAAATGCAGTGGCAAGCTTCAGACATGTTTTAAAAAACTCTTTTAGTGGGCAGCACAATGAGTGCTGCAGGCTCATTAGTACCATTCAATACAGGCCCTATGGACAAGTAAATTAAGTGTACCAGTCAGGTTTAGGCCAATTGTACCATGTTTTAGGGAGCAAGCACTTTACCATTGATTAGCAGGGAAAATGTGCACAAAGTCCTAATGCCAACAAAAAGGGGTTCAGCAACAGAAGGCAAAAATCTGGGAGTGACCCTGCAAAAAGAGCCTGGCCCAACAAAATCCATTAAGTTATATTCCTTCCACAGAATCGATGAGTGTTACATAGCAAGTTAGAATAACTATAAAATCATACACACTTTCCAAAATTCATTCAGAGTTTTGTTTGCAATCAATGAATCATGTGCTGCTTGGCATGCCTGACCTCAATCGTAAGAATGCTGAATAAATTAACTTATCCCTCTTGACAGAAGAGAGAGTGTTGTGTTTAAATAAACCAAGTATGTAAATAAAAATAGAAGTATGGAGACTAAAACAACCTTCTCAGCCTAATACAGTCCCGTCCTCCATAACTGGAAGAACAATACTCATTGAATAATATGAAGTCCACCATTGATTGCTGCAGTTATCTTGGTTAGCCTATCTTTTTTGACCATCACTCTATCCCCCAAACAGAATCTCATATTTTTACTAACAACATTATGTAGCCCTTTAAACTAAATTAGCCATGCTTCCCTTACCTACAATCCTCATTAATGCAATCATCTAATTCAATTATTTATAAACAACAATTGTGTTTCAACATACAATCAAGATATAAAAAAAAAAACTCACAATTAACCTAATAACTGCTTAGGCTTTTCTACCCCAGTGCAGAGCCCTTTCTTTAGCTATTTGGGGTCCTTCATCCTTACGCCTCCATAAATATTTTCCTTCATAACGTATCCATGCCAACTTTGAATCCTTTTTTCCCCAACATCAAAGGGATTCTAAAGGTATCCACAAATCTCCTACCACCCAACATTCCCTCACATCTACTGATAAAAATGGTATCTTGCTTTTCAAAGTGGGCCTTCAGACCACCATAGCAAAAGGTCTAAAACGCAACATGGACAGATCAAACCCTTTTCTGCAATGCTCTGTGTTTTCACAACTTTCAAAGGGGATGTCTGGGGGGTCCAGGGGACCCCTTTACCCCCTGCAGAGGGCTGCTTTCAGGGGGCGCACTGACAGTGCGCTACCTTTTAAATGGCGCACTGTCAGTGCGCTTCCTGAGGGCTCCTTTGACTCTGCGCCCCCGTCTGTAAAATGGCGCAGGCGCAGAGTCAAAGGAATTCCCTCATTTGCATAGGGCACGCCCCTATGCAAATGAGGGAACACCCTCTGTTGATAGCGCTGGCGCTTTAAGTGCCCCAGCGCTATCGGTATTATAGAAGGGGACGCACAAGCATCTGCGCCCCCTTCTATAATACCAAGGTGCCCCGGGGTGCATAAAGCGGGAGCAAACGCCCGTTGCGCCCCCGGGGCACCTTATGTAATACGGCCCCAGGTCTGTTTTCCCCAGAACCCAGGCAAACCTCAAACTTTGACTAAAACACACATGTTCCTCACATTTTGTGTGAAAGAGAGTTCTTAAATATGTGAGGAGCCCCAAATTTCCTAACGCCCAGCCTTCCCCCAAGTCTCCCAATAAAGGTAGTCCCTAGGTCCCCCAACAGGAATGGGTCCACAAGGCAAAATGAACACATCAAATATTTTCACTGAAATCCAATTTTTTTTTTTGCAATTTGGATAACTGTGTATTTTGGGCCCTAGCTCAGCAAGCACCTAGATCAACATACCAAACCTGCACATTTCTGAAAACTAAACACCTACGAGAGTCAAGGGTGACATGACTGGTGTTGCTGTTACTAGTTTTTTTTTACCGAGATGCCCTTGCAAACCTCAAACATTGGTAACAAACATACATTTTCCTGATATTTCTGTACTGTATTTTCTGGAATCTGTGCAGAGCCACCAATTTCCTACCACCCAGTGTTTCCCCAAGTCTCACGATAAAAATGACACCTCACTTGCATTGGTGGCCTAGCCCCAGCAACCGGAAATAGCCCAAAAGTCAATGTGGACAAATCAACTTTTTCCGCTGAAAACCAACCTTGTGTTGTTTTCAATTTGGTTAGCTGTTGATTTTAAGCTCTATCTCAAATGGCACCTAGGAAAACTTACCAAACGCACCTTTCTGAAAGCTAGACACCTGGAAGAGTCAAGGAAGGAGTGTCTTGTGTGGCTCTCACCTGGTTAATTCAACTTTGACTAAAAACACATTTTTTTCTCACATTTCTGTGACGGAAAGTTCTGGAATTTTGGAGAGCCACAAAGTTCCGAAACCCCAGTTTTCCCCAAGTCTCCTGATCTGATAAAAATTATACCTCACCTGTGTGGGTGGGGCTAGCACCCGAGACCGAAAGGGCTCAAAACGCAACATGGACGTGTGAATTTTTTTCAATGAAAACCAACCCTTTTTTGCAAATTGTCCAAATCCTGTTGTCGGTGATCAATTGCTTCTTGGCACCCTTCTTCATAATCGTGTGCAGAACTGAGGTTCTGGTGCCAAGGGAGCCCCTTAAATCCTAGTTTAGGGGGCATTAAGGGTGTGAGGGACAGTGGTCAATGGGCTTCTGCTCCCTACGGCTAATCCGCCCCTGAGGTGACATCATGTGGGTGTACGTCCTCTTTCTACCCTGAACTCTCTACTTTCAGGGTTTTTCAAAATTGCAAAACCCTTCCTTGGTTTTACAGATCGTTTAGCCTATCCTAAAGGTGTGGCTAGCCTTTAGGGGGTATACGCCTCCTGACTGGCTACTTTTCTCACCTGCCTGAATGCTAATCTGCCTGAGGCATGGGAAGGGCTTTGTCCTCCACTGGGGGACAAGTTAATTACATATCAAGGGTGGTGAAGCCTTTGAGACTCACTGCCTTGATTACTCTTTCACTAGTCATCCTTGGAGGGCGGAGGTATTACCTCCGTCCTGCCCAGGTCCTTTGTCTCCCATCTTGTGGACGTGCTAGAATGACCAGCAGGAGGGCAGACTCTTGTCTTGGTGGCAAGCGGCTCGGGGAAGCCCGCCAAAGCATTGGTTTACTGTTTCCTAGGGGCCACCCACTCAGGGTGGCACCCCTGTGCATGCCAGCTCACCTTGACATGAGAATCATGTCAGGGATGAAAAAGCATGGTGTTTAAGGCCAAACACGACACAATTTGGTGGTACCATAATGGAGCTTGCTATCTCGGGTTTGCTCGGTAGCCAGCCCATGTTATCCTATGGACTGCCAGTTACTTACAGTAAACCCTGCTTTACAGGGTTACTGTAGGGATATATATGGCTGAACATATATATTCACACCTTTAATATAATTCACTCTGCCTCCTGGGCTACAGGAGGCCTACCTTAGAGGTGACTTACTTACATTATGGCAGTAATAATGACCCTGCAGCATATGGTGTGTGCACTGTCTCTCTCAAGCAGACAGGCTGCTTGTGCAGGCTGCAATGGCAGACCTGCAGACACACTTTTACTTGGTTGACACAGGGTGGCACAATACAGTGCTGCAGCCCTGGTGACCCATTTAGCACCCTTGCACTCGGTGCCACAGGTATCATATACTAGGGACTTAGTGGGGTGGCAAAGGACCTTTCCAATTGGATGTACCAATTCACATTACTTTAGGAGAAAAAGCACTGGCACTGGGGCCTGGTTGGCAGGTCCCAGTCCGCTATCAGAGTCAAAAACCAGCATCTAGCAGTTCAAATGAGGGCAAAAAAGTGGAAGGGCATCTGCAAAGAAGCCCAGATTGCTACAGGGTATAAATCTGACTGCGCATTGGCAAGACATTCTCAGCCAGTGCCAAATAACTAATTTTTTTTGAGTGTGTAAAAAAACCTCTAATTACAGAATAGTGAGGGTATATATTTACATGAAATCACTTGTTTTTGGTGCCAACTCCCCTTGTGTAGTGTCCAGACCCTGAATCAAGGTTGGGATACTCCATACTATGTTTAAAATTGCTGCACTAGGCTTGGCACACAGCAGGTTTGGGTTCTTAATGATTGAATGATGTGTACACTTCGTAGTCACATATTTAAGCTGTCTGCCCCAGATACGGAGCACTATGTTTGATGTTTCTTTCTACAGCTTACATCCTCCGATTGCTTGCTATCTCAGTTGGTCTTCTCCCACTATACTCCTAAAACTCTGTGTGAAATATTGACCATGACCTACTTCCGCTTGATTTCCCTCCTTTTTTTTCCAAAGTGATCCTCTTCTTGCCTTCCATCCTCTGCAGGCCTTCTGTTTCTGAGTGTAGCCTCATCTCAATTTCATGCCTGTCTGCCATAATCCTTCTTATTGTAATCATGCAATTGGCTGATACCTCATTTCATAGATCACAACCTCTCCTCTTTAAAATGCTAACTACCTAATCTCCACCAGCCTATTTTTCTCACCAACCATTCACTTAGCCCAACTAATGATCGCACCTAACTTGTATTAATATAATCTATCACTAAGTAACTGGACTAAAGGCATGCAGCTTTTTCCTTGAGAGCACATGACTAATCGCAACAACAACTAAATTAACCACTAACCTTGGGTTCCAGAATAGCGTGCTACTTGTCGCAAAGGCCTTGTCAGGGGTAGTAAGTACTATATAAATACATTCACAATTATCCCTTTAAGTAAATACATTTAGAACACTTGAACACACAGAGAACAAGAGAACTCACACGGTCAGATTTACTAATTTCCCATGGAATGTAACACAGCAACCAGATTTGCTGCACTGCATTGCACATGGAGGAAACCACAATGCAGAGCCATATTTACTAAGATTGTCCTGCTGCTGCTGTCATCCCCTGTTTCTTCTTCTTATTATTATTATTAATGTTATAAGGCGCACAGCTACCCGGAAGTTTCCCAGCGCCATTGGACACACGCTAAAGAGAGAGAGACAGCTATTGGTTATTTAACCACGTCTTTAGGCCTTTGCGAAAGTTGTTGTAAGTAGTTTCATGCCGAAGTGGCGAAGGGAGTGAATTCCATAATGAAGGGGCCAGATAAGAAAAGGACCGACCGCCCAAACGCGACCGTTTGATCCTAGGAACTACAAATTTGGCGTGAGTAGAGGATCGAAGCAGGCGCGTAGGGAAATAAGGATGGACTAATGCACTCAAATATTGTGGTGCTGTGCCAGTCTTGATCTTATGCATATAGCAGAGGGCCTTAAATTTGATGCGATTCTCCATCCTGAGCCAATGAAGGTCACGGAGAGAACCAGAAATAGAGGCCTTTCTAGGCACCTGGCAGAGCAGTCTGGCCGTTGAGTTCTGAACTACCTGCAGTTTACGAACTACCTCCTTATTGGCTCCTGTTAGATTTGGGGGTCTCTAGTTGGCACAGGTAGGTACTTGTGACAAATAGCGACCCTCGCCTCTAGTCAGGGTAGGGGGCTACACTCCTAAAATAACCCCTGCTCACCCCCTTGGTAGCTTGGCACGAGCAGACAGGCTTATCTCAGAGGCAGTGTGTTAAGCATTTGTGAACACATACAGTAATCCAGTGACAACACTACAGATGGACACCACACAAGTTTTATATCAAAAATAAGTATTCTTTATATAGATTTAACACAAGAGCATAAACGACAAAAATCCACAATACTGTACTTAAAATGGTAGGTTTAGCTTAGTTCTCTTCAGTTCTTAAAATGCGACACTTTGAGTCAATGTACCTTACGATGCGTCACGCTTCTACAACGAAAGTGTTGCAGAGATGGAGATGCGGCAAAGATCCGGTGCAAAGAAATAAAGACGTCAAGTTCTTCCTGATGCGGCACGCTTCTCCGATGTTGCAAGAAGTCTCGGCTTGATGCGTCAGCTGCAGCGGCGACACCCTTGTTCCTTGATGCGACGACAGTGGCTTTGGCGGCGACACTCTTCTCCGACGTTGCGAGACGCTTCCGCTCGATGCGACAACTGCAGCGGCGACACTCTTGTTCCGTGATGCGACGGCAGCAGCTCCGACGGCGGCACGCTTCTCCGTGGATGCGAGGCGCTTTTCTTGATGCGGTGCAATGCGACAGCTACAGCGGCGACATCTACGATGCGACGGCAGCGGCTGCGACGGCGACACGCTTCTCCCTCTTGAGTCGCGCTTCCAGCTCCTTGCGACACGCAGTCCCTCAGAAGGCCCAAAACAGCAGCAGGCACTTCCAAAGAACTCTTGGGGAGCTGGGGATTGAAGTATGTTGTCCCTGAGACTTCAGCAGGAGGCAAGCTCTTTTCTCAAGCCCTTGGAGATCCTTCACAAGTTGAATAAAAGTGCACACAAAGTCCTTTTCTCCTTTCTTTGGCAGTCAGGCAACTACTGCAGGCCAATCCCCCAAGCAGCACTTCAGCTTAGGGATAGTCTCTCCTCAGTTCCTTCTGGTTCCTCTCCTCAGCAAAGGTTTCTTCTTGTTTCCCAAAGTGATCAAATTTCCTAGGGGTCTGGGTCCCCTTTTTATACACAGTTTTTCTTTGTTCTCTGAAGGCAGAGAGGCCTTTGGCTAGTCCAAAACCAGTTCTGGTCAGTCCTGGAGCATTTTGTTTACAGGACTACAAGCCCTGGGCACACTCAGTGCACTGTACTAGGGACTGACAAGTAAACCAATCATCCAATCATGGAGTCACTAATACATAAAACAATTTACAATAGGGAGAGCATATGCACTTTAGCACTGATCAGCAGTGGTAAAGTGCCCAGAGTCATAAAACAGCCAACAACAGGTCAGAAAAAGTGTAGGAGGAAGGCAAAAAGTTTAGGGATGACCCTGCAAAAAGGGCCAAGTCCAACAGCTCCTAAATACAGGACGTTGCCATAGTCCAGCCTGGATGTAATCAGGGCCTGGATCACTATTCTTTGTGTGGAACTAGGCAACATCCACAGTATTTTTTTTAGCCATTTCAGGATGGTGAAGCAGGTTGAGGCGACCTTAACTGCTTGCTGCCTCATAGATAGCTGGTCATCTATGACTACGCCTAGATTGCGAACTGCTTGCACCGGTTGTGGAAGATCGCCCATTTGAGATGGCCAATGTCGGGGGCTCCAGAGTTCTTTGCTTTTCCCAAGGATTAGAACTTCTGTTTTCCCACCATTTAATCTTAGCTTATTGGCAAGCATCCAGCTAGCTATCTTATGTAGTCCTACCTGAAGAGATGACTCCTTAGATACATCATTGGCGGACAGAGAGAAGATTAGCTGGGTGTCATCAGCATACGAAAAGATAGATAACCCAGCCTCTTCCGCTACTGTAGCCAGGGGACTAACATAGATATTAAAAAGTAAAGGGCTGAGAATAGAACCCTGTGGCACTCCATAAGGGGAAACATGAGTCTCAGAGCTTGCAGACGAAGAAAAGACCTGAAAAGTCCGATCGGTCAGGAAACTCTTAAGCCATTTGAGAGCCTAGCCGCTGATGCCCAGCAATTGCAAGACTTTTAGTAGGGCAATGTGAGACACAGTATCGAAAGCAGCACTCAAATCTAGTAATATGAGTGCCACAGTTTCACCCATATCAAGACGTTGGCGTAGAGCTTCTGTGACTCCCAAGAGAGTGGTTTCTGAGATTCTTTGTGAGATGTATAAGAAACATAAAGATCCACCCTCAGATTGATGTACAACCATGTCCTCACAGATTACGTGTGTTTCCTACAGTGGTGGAAAGCACACAGTTTTGTTTAAATACCTCTCACACACCAAAAGGACCCTTGGTGTCATGCTTCATCATTGGGGTCTTCCCACCCCACTGCGGGACGGGGTGTGCTACGACCTACGACTACGCGGGAGCACTATTTTTGAAAAAACAAGACTATGTGTCGTGTAGGAATGTGAGTGGAAGGGTCAGGAGTGAGTGAAAGAGTGAATTAAAAAATACCTGGCTCTATGGTCTAAAAAACTTTAATATTCCTTGAGCTGGTATTGTTAAAAGTGGGGAATAGGTTGGAGGTATATTGCCTCAATGAGCAGTCCCTCCTATGTCTGTCAACATGTTTCGAAGCCCTCCCCTGGCTTCTTCTTCAGGACCAAAAGGATCCCTTCTACACTCACTGCAGCGCCGGGACACCCCGTCTGGGGTAGCTGTGCGCTCCATAAATGCCTTTATTATTATTATTATTATAATACAGAGCGTTGTCAATAAGGTATCTAATAAAAGTATCTAGAAAAAGTAGTGTATATACATGTAGTTACTACTACGTGGTGAGCATGCCAAATAACTATGCACAGTATACAATACCCAATAAGTATACTACTTTGTAATCTGGAAGAAAAACACAGTATTAAAAAGGTATTAAAAAGCAAAACATATCCATCATCCATCGTGATAGGTGGTGACCTGTAAGGAAGGTGATATATTGTGATATATTTTCCTTATCCTTAATAGTGATGCTAATGCTGGTGCCCTGTCCTGCTGGTAGAAAAGTGACAATACAAAGACAAACATACACTGAACATAAAACACACACTCTATGTCAAAAGACCGGAAATAACGAGTCAAAAAATGATTAGTGTGGCCTTAGAACAAAATTGCATTAATTAAATAAGTTTTGTGCCATGAGAAACAAGCAAAATTGGTAATGAAGTTATGTACGTACTTGTTCTCTAAGGAGATATTACCCCATGAGCCTTAAAACGGGTGGGAAGGGTGCCTATAGTCACACACTGCGAATGGAAAGAAGGATAAAACTGATTATTATGAACTTCTGCCGATGGTTGTCTGGTCATCATTTATCCTGCAGGTGCTACGCGGCTATGCCGTACTTACTACTCCAAGGACACTGCCTCTCCTCGATCTCGCCTCCCCGCGTCTCCGTGGAACGATGATCCAGCGGGGGGAGGGTCCTTAAGTAATGCAGTTAATTGACAGGATTGCCGCCAAATTGGTATTCAGTTGGGAAGCAGTGCTGAACTGCTGAAAATACCCCGGAAGTAGTTCGGACAAACTACTTCCTGTCGCTATTGTAGCCTGGTCGCGGGGCTGAGAAATGCGTGTATCCAGTAGGACTGGCACATGGATGGCACCCTGAAGGTGGAAGGGAAGAAAGACTACTCCCTGTGTTCCACCCAGAAGAAAAGTGGAAAACGGTACCGCTCTCCGTGAAAAGGCTAAGGGGGTGCGTGTGATGAAGAATAACCAGTATGTTCTTCAAAAATAATGTTTTTATAAAAAAAGAAGAAGGAATCACCCACACATACTAGGAGGGATCACAATAGAAGGGGTTCAAGAGACGTTTGGAGGAATATAAAACCTCTGTCCCTAAAAGTTGACGTGTCCACCACACATGATTGTGGCCAGTACAAAAAGCTGCGTGTAGTCTAAAACCATGTGTCCACTATTTGAAAGACCGAAATAGGGGGGGGAGAAAAGAAAAAAATGTTTCTCTTCCCGATGAACGTCACATGATAGGTGTACATGCAAAAAAAGACAGTGTAGGACCAGACCTCAGAGGGTCTCCTGAATAACCACTGTATTATGATAGAAGGGCAGATGGTCATTATGATAAAGACCCATAACGTCAAAATATTGCCGGTACAAGTCGACACTCAATAGGCAGTTTTTTGGCACCATAAATTCAGAGAAACTGTTGTCAATCATACAGACAAGGTTTTTTAGAAACTGAAGGGGTTCAGGTAAATTGACCCCACGGTATGTCGTCGTTGAGACCTTCGATGTGTGTCCCCAAATGGAACACCCACCGTTGTTCTTTCTCGAAAAGACCGTTCTCGCCATTCAAATGTTCAATGGCGGTCCATTGTAAATCCTCCACGGTGTGTTGGGTGGTTAGATAGTGGGTTGCCATCTTGGTTGTGCTCTTCTTGCAGCGAACGTTGCTCCTATGTTCCCCAATGCGAATCTTGACTGGTCTCGTCGTCATGCCTATGTGCTCCAGACCGCATGGGCAAGTGACCATATACACTACATTTTTGCTATTGCAATTAGTGAACCTCCTCTGTTCCCATTCGGTGCCATTCCTGAATTTTATATGCCTGCTCTTCCTTGTGAGGTGGCACGTACTGCAGTTGCCACAGGGGTGGTGGCCCTGCACAGGTGGGAGAAGTAGACTCTCAGTGGTCCTTGGTAGTCCTGTTCGTGGTCTCGTGTGGACAAGCATGTCCTTCAAATTTCTTCCCCTCTTGTGTGCAAACATAGGTTTCGGGAGGTTGAGGTTGCAGCAATTGATGAGTCTCCAATGCTTATTTACAATCTTTGATACCTGGTTAGAGTGGGTGTTAAACGTGGTAACACATATCGGTCTCTCTTCTTGTTCTCTGGGTACTTTGTCCTCCAATAGGGCATCCCTGTTATTGTTCCGTGCCCTTTTCATAGCTTTGTTGATGATTCCTGTGGGGTAATTGCGTTTCTTTAATTTGGTTTGTAGGTCAGAGGCTTGCATTTTGAAATCCTTCAGCTCTGTACAGTTAGAATTGCCCGTAAGGGAGATTGTCCCGGAGGTGGCGAGGGTGGAAACTGTTATACATCAGTGAACAGTTCTTGGCTGTGGCTTTGAAATGCGTAGTGGTCTTCAGAGTACCTTCATCTGGGTATATATTAAGATCCAGAAAAACCAGGTGATCCCGAGAGGTTGTGTTCGTGAACTTAAGAAAGGTATTCTGTTGATTGAGCCAGATCATGAAGGCTTCAGTAGATGGAACGTCCCCTTCCCGTATCACCAGAACGTCATCAATGTAACGTTTCCAAGTTTTGATGTTGGAAAAGAATGGGTTGCTGGGGTGTAGGATTTTCTTTGTCTCCAGATGATGCACGTAGAGACCAGCTAGATGGTCACCCTCACACCATGGTCCAGGGATGAGTGTGCACTGTCTAGCATGGGATGTGTACTGGAAGAATACCCTCCCAGTACAAATTCCAATGCCTCGACACATTTCTAAAGGATCCTACAGATTCACTTCAGCACACATGCACTCCGGTGTTTCTTTTGAGAAATAAAAATATTCCTCGTTAGTACCTGCTTCAAGGAGGCATTCTTTTTTTATGCAAAGGCTGCTCTGGCTATCTCAGTAGATCAGACTTTACCTCAAAACTGATACATGCTTACGCTGATCTGCCCACGTAATGTCCCAGTAACTTTCCCTGATGCAAAGCAGTGCAACTTGTTTTTGTGCTGAGAAAAGGGCACCTTTCCAGCTCAAAATACTTTTTGCACAGGGAAGTAAATACCAACGCATTGATTGGTGCTGCTTCCACATGAGTGAAGACATAGGTTTTATGTTTGGCCAGATCTTCAGTTTCAAAGGGCCCCAGACTGTTGCTGTTGTGCCTTGGTTTTGATACTCTCTGCATTGTTGTTTCCTCTGTAATGTTGAACCACTGTAATTCTGAAATAGTGGTATTCTTACCCTCCACAGGGAAGCGCTCCATTGCAGTCGCCGTCTGCAGTATACAGTCCCTGAGTACTAGGTTCCATGGAGCTACCAGAACGGTACTGCTGCTTGAGGTTCCAGATCATCTAGCTGCCCTGTATGGAAGTATGCATGCTTTGGCACACCAGGATCTCTCCTCCCAACAGAGGGTTGGTCATCTGTTTTTTAAAGGAGCATTGCCCCTCTATTGCAGTTGTCCCAGCTTTAATTGGAGGGACGCTGTTGTAAAATGGGTTATTAGTAGGGGCAAATTTACATCTGCCACTAGCAATAAGACCACTAACACTCTCTAGGGCTCAGACTAGGTCTTAGAAAATGATTCCCATGCTCAGCCCTTGGTAGCTTGGCTGCGAGCAGGCAGGCTTAACTTCAAAGACAGGTATGTAAGGCATTTAAAAACACCAATTCAGTAAATAATTAAGAGACAATGCATAACAAAAATCCAACATCAATTTATGAAATTAGGAAACATTTTTATCTTTAATATAACACCAAAATGACAAAAATCCAATGTAGGGAACCGGAGATATGAATTTTCAAAGATTTAGCATTATATAGCACTTACAAACCTATAGCACCATATTGGGATATCTGGTCGCGATAGAGCGGCTCAAAGTCAAAGTTTCAGGCCGACTGTGATGGAGCCCTGAGCAGCTACCCCTCGCGGAAGGTCCCAGTCACAGTTTTTACCTTCGGATTTAGAAACTTTCCTGGAGCTTTTTCTCGCGGGGTCCCTCGATGCGCTTCACCAGGCCGGATTCGGTGAGGGTTCCCCGCCTCGCATTTCGCCTACTCCCGGTCAAACTCTGGAAGTCGGACCTACAGAACTTTTCAGCGGGACGAACCTGGACAGCAGGCCGGCTCGCGGTTGAAGGCAGGCGGCTTGGCTGGCCAGGTTGAGTCGGTCCCCTTATGGAGCTTTTTTCCAAAGTTGCTCCAAAGTTCTCCAAACTTCTGGAACTTCTTCCTGAAATTCCCCAAAGGGTCCCAAAGTGTCTCAAACTCACTCCAAGGGTCTGGAAGCTCCAAGATGGTCCTTGAAAGTTGAGGACTTCAGTTCCCACAATCCACTTGGACAAAACCCTTACAAATCCACTGGTAGTTCTCCAGGTTGAGGATCCTTGGTGGTGATGTTCCAGGTGAGCTCTGTTAACCTGTAGCTTGCAGGGAGTCCACTCTTTAGTTCTTTTACAGCAAGGTAGTCCACAGGGATGTAGTTCCAGATGGTGCAGTCTTCAGAGGGCAAGCCTTAGAAATTTCACATCAAACTTCTCAGCATGGCACCACGTCTTGCTTTCTTAAGTTTCAAGCAGCAGATCTGAGAGGCTCTGCCCCTCTAAGATACTTATTCCAAGTTCCCTGGGTCAAGCAGGAGCTCACTCCTGACCAATGGGGGCAGGGGAACTCCCCAAGGTTATGACCACATCCTGTAGAGTGTGGCATTATTTTGTCCCAGAGTGCACCAAATCCTCCAAATTCATAGTGGCTGATTTTCCAGCAGGGAGTTAAGAGCTGACTAAACACACCCCTAGGATGGCTAATTTCCATAGACTCTCCCCCTTGCATCTGCTCATTCCTTCCTTAATCCTAGCTCTGGCTTGGGGTCAAAAGAGTAGAGTAGTAACTGACACTGCGGCCTTCCCCTTTCCTTTGAAGACCATTGTTTACGACTCCTCCCCCTGCTCTGGCATTCCTTTGTAGCAGCACACTGCCCTCCCAGCAGAGCTAGTTAACCCCAGGGGCTCTTTATCACCTTTTCAAAGCAGCCTGGCTAATCCACTTAACTCTGACCAATCAGGACAGACCACTGGAAGGCTGAATCTGGACCTGCAAACAAGAAAGTCTTATAACTTCTTGTCTGTACATTTTAGGAGAAATTCAACAATATCATATTCTTGGATTTATCACTACCATTCTGGGAAGTCTTTAAATGGAAGTTCTATCATTCTCCTATTAGGAGTTATTAGTTAATAACCTCTTGCCATGTTAACCTATGTGGCATGGGATTTGCAATGGGAAAAATGACTTGGGCCATTTTTACAGCACCAGGCCTTATAAAAACATATTTTACAAGTACTCCGCCTATATCTACAGGACCCCCACCCCATGGACCACTTAGGGGAGACTTTAGGGGTTCTGAATCTGTAGAAATATTGCAGATCCTCCCTCCACAGTGCTCCTAGCATCAAAGTCGAATTTGGGCAGCACTTTATCACAATGTGGGGAGTGAAATGTGAAATTTCACTTAACCCAAGGCATATAAAACTCATTTTATAAGGGTCCACCTTATAAATACCTGACCCCCCACACCTGGGACACGTAGGGGAGACCCTGGGGGTTCCTAATATGCCAAAACATTGTAGGTTATCCATTTTTAAGTGCCCCAAACACCAAAGTCGAGTTTGGTCACAATTTACTTTTTAAAAGCAGTCCTGCCACCCAGGGCTGCTTTTAAACTGACCTCAGGCTTCAGCAGTGCACACATGCAAGTGCAGAAAAAGCTGCTGGCCTCTAAACTGCCAAGCCCTATTGTGTACTAGGGACTTCTAGGTAGTTTCAATCCCCCTGCCCTATTATTTACTAGGGTCTGATAGGGTAGGTCATGCCAATCACAGGGGTACCCCATACCATAGTGTACCCTAGTGTATGTAGGTGTTTTCACTGTATTCTAAATGTGTCTCTTTCAGCATAGCACTGGCCCTGGTTAGGCAGAGCCCAGGGTCAGTCAGAGTCAGTTACCACCAGTACCAGTCAGCAAAAAGTTGGGGGGTGCCCAGGGCACAGGATGACTTTGCAACAGACGCCAAGGACACAGATGTTTGCTGCCTCTGCTTGTTTTCTAATGCTTTCATTTTAGTGTCCAAAATGTACATTGCACATTCCTGATCCTTGAATCCCTCTCACTCCTTCATCCGTTCCTGCACTTTACCTACCCTACTCTCCAAACATCCATCTTGGACTGTAGTGTATGCCTTGCAACCTTCACTCCTTTCACCCTAGAATCTATTGCCCCCAATTTGGCTTTCATAGCATCAGAGGTGCTTTTTTCCATTCTTCAGTTTTTTTTCCCTTCAAAATAGAGTCTAGGGTCTTCATCATCTCTTTCTGGTCTTTAGACAGGCTGACACCACACTGTCTGGAAAGTGAGCCATACACATCCTGCTTGCATGCCCTTCGCTGCGTAACCACGGTCTCCGCTCACGTCACGTTTATGAACTGACCTTCAGCTCTTCAAACAGCCATCTCCTTCTGGCCTGTCCTGCGTCTGACATATGATGGTAGAGAAACAATTATTGGTGACTCCCAGATTCGTTCATCCGGCCGGCAAATCAGTGGGGCTACGAAATGACGGGAGAACATTCTCTGCGTAATGCTTATAATGGGCCAAATATACTAGGCCCCAGGGTCTCATTCTGTCGTACTCCCCAAGTCACAGAACACATGGGAGTCAACTTGAGGGTTATTACTGGCACTGGTCCCGAGCAATCAGCACACCGTTTATTTATGCCCTCAAGTCTGCGCCCGGCCCCTCTGGTGTAATTTGCAAAAATGTAAGGTTGTAAGGTTGAGCCCGGGTGGCTCACTACATCCCTCTTAACCTTTAATGAAGAATGAATGAAAACAAACCCAATAGCCACAAATCAGTAAGAATATATGTTAATGCAGCCAGTCAATGTCTTTCGGGCCTCTTCTGGAACAGCTCAGCACACATAGTGCCTTAGCATTTGACTGGGTCTCAGGTTCTACCCGGAACCATTAGGGATATCCACTTGTATCTCCAGATGCTTCTGATCTACTAGGCAGACTCACTGTGGTTGCTGGAACTGCTGCGACATCTTCCAGGGATTGAGGCTCACTCCTCTGGTCACCTTCTAGAACACAGGGTGTAGGTCCGGCTCCACTCGTGCCCTGATCTGACATCTGTAGGTCAGTCTCTTCAGCATTCTCCGCAGTGGGGACCCCGTCCACTTTCTTGAACCACTACGCAATTTGTGATGCAATCAGACTCCCTCTCTTCATCGTCATCCTCGTTCCATTGATCTTGACCACTTCCCATATCTCCCTCTCAAAAGGGGTACAGAACTTCCATCCGGGGTGTCTATCTTTAATCACCAATGCGTCCTCCATCCTTATTTCTGATTCCTGGGCATTCGGCTTGCGACTGGCCCGCTTGTTATTCTCTCTCTGCTTGCTCTGAGACGCTTCAATGTCTAACACTGCGGGTTCCCAGTTCGAACTCATCTGCACCAAATCTCTCACTGGTCTCTTCATGATCAGTTCACTAGGCGCACACCCTGTTGTGGTATGAGGTGTTTGGCGATAAGCTCTCAGGAATTGTTGCAGACACACTTCTAGCTCCACCCCTTGGTCAACACTTATTCTGAGGGCTTTATACAATGTCCTCATAAAACGTTCGACCTCCCCATTTGCTTGAGGCCACTAGGGAGTAATGCGCCGATGTTTGATGTTCAAATTGTGTAGATAGACTTTGAATTCTTGCCCCTGGAATGGTGGCCTATTATCAGTCTTTACCTCATCTCATAACCTCAGCATAGCAAAAATTCTTTCCAGGCCTGGTCTTACATATTTAAACACCATAGAACTGATCAATTCCACGGCAGGAAATTTGGTGTTGCTATCAATCATCACTAGTGTGAGGCGGCCACCTGGAAAGTTTACAAAGTCCATGCTTCCCGCCGACCATGGCTTGGTACACGGGTCAACAGTGATGACTGGCATCGTCGAAGGGTCACCCCCAGTTATCACACAAGAGTGACACCTCCGCACCACTTCTTCCACCAGGCGATCTATTCCTGGAAACCACACTTTGGACCACAGGCGTGCTTTGGTCTTCGCCAGCCCTTGATGACCTTGATGAACCAGTTCCACTGTGGGGCGCCATAAGCTCTGCAGCACTACAATTTGTTGACCTCTTAGCAGAAGCCCCTCTGCACTTTCACACAGTTCATCCTAGCATCTCCACAAACCAGTTCGAGCTTCGAAGTGAGACCATTCACCCCAGCCAAAAAGTCCTACCAATGGGGTCCCTTCAACGCTTCCTTTGCTCTTTGACTGCATCATTTTTTCTGGTGGCCTCTACCATCTCCACAATGGATAACGCTCTTGGACAAGCTAGCTCAGTAATCAACCGTATGAAACCTTCAGCTCCAGCATCTGTTTCCTTCTGCATTCGTGGGTCTGCTGCCATGAGGTGACACGACAAGTAGTCAGCCGAATTGTTGACTCCTGGACGGTACGACACTTCAAAGTTGTATTGTTGCAGCTGGACCACCCATCGCTAGATTCCCGGGGGCCCGTTTCTTGCTGTCCCACTGAATAAAGGCACCAACAGTTTGTGGTCCGTAATTACCTGAAATTTGTCTCCACATAGGTATGTGTGAAAATGCTAGCATGCCCAACGGATAGAAAGCACCTCTCTCTTGATTTGGGCATATCGTTTCACGACTGCCAATAGCGCCCGCTGGCATAGGCAATGGGCACCCATTCCTCCCGGGTGTTCTGTTGCAGGAGCACTGCCCTTAACCCCACTGGGCTGGCATCTACGATCAGCTCCGTCTGGGCCCCAGGCCTAAAGTACGCCACTGTCGCTCCCTGCAGCAATGCTCCCTTCACGTCCTGAAACAGCTGGGATGCAACACTGAACCACTCCTAAGTCATGTCCTTCTTGGTGAGCGCCCTCAGAGGTTCAGAGATGGTAGCCAGCTGGGGAATACATCTTCCGCAGTAGTTCACCATCCCCAAGAAACTGCGCATCTCTGTGGGATTCTGAGGGATCGCCGCTGTCTTGATGGCTTCTACTTTAGCCAGGGCCACTTGGAGTCCATCCTTGGAGAATCTGTATCCAAAGAACTCCACCTCATTCGTGTAGAAGGA
Organism: Calotriton arnoldi; assembly: GCA_963921515.1. Taxonomy (NCBI): domain Eukaryota; kingdom Metazoa; phylum Chordata; class Amphibia; order Caudata; family Salamandridae; genus Calotriton; species Calotriton arnoldi. The sequence continues at coordinate 436,861 of CAWUFW010010113.1, forward strand.
ACACTTGCTTTTATGTAGTGTTAGTCCTTGGTCTGCCAACCTCTTCAGGGCAGCTCATAACCTCACGTGATGCTCCTCCAGGGTGTCCGAGAATATTAGAACATCATCACTGACGTTGATCACCCCAACTAGTCCCAACAGAGTTTCCCTTACTGTATCCTGGAATAACTCAGCTGCGGAGGATATCCCGAAGCTAAGTAGCTTGAATCTCCTCAACCCGACATGAGTCGAGATGGTGGTTATGTACCGAATGGACTCTTCAAGCATCAATTGGTGGTTACCAGAGTTGAGGTACACCTTGAAGAACAATTTCGCTCCGTTTATATCCATTACGATTTTATCGATAGTCGGAGTGATGTGCCTCTCGCTCTTTATCTCCTTATTGGGAAGGCGCATGTCCACACTCAAACGAATCGCCCCAGGCTGTTTCGGTTTGGGGGCAATGACCAATGGGGACACCCAAGAAGTGGCACCGGACTCTTTTTCTAGCACCCCAACCTTCTCCAGCTTCTCCAATTCTGCTTCCACTAGGTGCTGGAGGTGGAAGGGCACCCTTCGATGTCGTAGTGCTACCGGTTTAACTGCCCGGTCAAAATGCAGCTTCACTTGTATATCCTCCAGGCACCCCAAACCTTCTAACAGCACCTGAAATTCCGCCACAATGTCCTCCGCATGTCACATGTGCACTTACCTGCCAAACAGAACCAGCCCCAAGTCCTCGGCTATATGGCAACCTAGCAAGGTGTCTGCACTTTCTTTCGTGACAATTTTATTTGCGCTGCTACTTTCCCATTTTGCACAACGACTTCTATGACCCCTTGCAGCTGTAAGGGTGTGGTGCCTCCGTAGGTGTATATCTTCGCCTTGATGTTTACGAGCTGAGGTCGAGGTTCCAATCGCAGGGTCTGTTCTGTGTCCAGAATGTTCACTGATGCCTCCGTATCGATGAGGGCCATTATGGACGAATTTCCTATTCTCACATTGCACATCAGTGGTGGTCTTTTCTTCTGACCACTCCATCCTGTGAAGGACACGGTGAACACTTCTTCTTCCTCGTCCTCCTCAAGGAGTTGCATTTGTTGGCACACCACCTGTGATGCCCTGTTAGAAATGGGATTTCTGGTTGGCTATGGCTTGCGCCTAAGCCAGGCAGAAACCACCACTCTAGTCAGGGCAAGGGAGTTACACGCTGAAGATAACCCCTGCTCACCCCCTTGGTAGCTTGGCACGAGCAGTCAGGTTTATCCCAGAGGCAATGTGTAAAGCGTTTGCGCAACACACTCACACAGCAGCAACACACTAGGCACACTACAAAAGAAACTCCACACAAGGTTATAAAAAGAATAGCCTTTGTATTATCATAAACACATTAGATCATAACCACACATATACACTGTGCCAACTGGCACCAGGTAGTAATTTACAGGGGATTATATACATGACCGGGCCAATCGGGCCACGGTCAGAACCATTAGAAAGCACAAGTAATAACACAACCAGTAACTACTGGTAAAATACTGTACTCAGCATCATCACAAGCAACATAAACGCATTATGTCTGCATTACATTTGGCATAAACACATTATGCAATAGCATTAGGCATCACCTTGGGGCCTTGCGCCCTGCCAACACCATAAAAATGACCCCAGGCCAACTGGCCTTCCTTGGGGCCCAAATGCCCTCTGTCCAAATTGTCAGGGCTTTATGAGCACGTGGCTTCCACCAGCCTGTGCTTCTAATGGGGCGAAGGGTGCAACTCACCCTTGTTTCCTTAAAGAAAAGAGTGCCCCCATGTGCAGCTGCCTGCGCTCTCGCGGAGCAGCTGTGGCTATCAACCTTGGCACCGCAGTGCCTCTTGAGCCCCACTCCGGGACTCTAAGAAGAAAAGTGCCCCCTTGTTGCAGCTGCCCGCGTCCTGCGGTGCAGCTGTGGAAATTGGACACCGGCCCCGCAGGGCCACTCAAGCCCCTCTCACCGGGACTCTGCAAGGCCATGCCCCATGACCTGGGGGCTTCGTCGGGAGCACACACGGAGCGAAGCCTCCGTCGACCCTGGCTCCCTTCCTGTTTCTGCGGCACGCCTCTTCCGGCCCCGCCCACAACCAGGCAAGATGCCTGACTTCCTCGCTGGCTGCGCTTTTTCTCTGAACCGCAAAAATGCGGGGTGGGCTCCCGCTCCACCTGTCTGCAGCACGGGGGAATCCCCATGCCGGGATTACCTTAGAATACTCCGCAGCCCAGGGCTGCAGGGCACCAGCACTCCTCCTGTCCTGGAATGCACGAAAATGCGGAGTATGCTCCCGCTCTGCTTCTAAGGACCACGGGGGAGTCCCCATGCCAGGATCTCCTTCAGGATACTTCGCAGCTCAGCGCTGCAGGGCACAAGAACTACTCCTGTCCTGGCAAGGTTGGAGTCCCCCTCTCTGGGGCTCCAGCAATACAGATATAGCGCTTACAATGCGCTAGGACCAGAGTCCAGAAAGCAAAGCTGGGCCCAGGCAGGCGAGCTCACAGGGCCCTCCAGCAGAGGGGCAGTCCCTCGTGGCGGTTCCTCCTGGGGCCCAGCAGGTCCAAGCACCCAAAACAGCACACTTACATGGGGTCACAGCCCCAATATTTATACTAGAGATGTCTTTGTTCTGCCCTGGCACAGGGCTGGGGGAACCAGACTCAACTGGTTCTGGGGGGTACTGGAGCACTTTGTGTACAGTGCTTCTACTCCCCTTTGTCAGGTGGGGCTCGGTCATCAGACACACCACAGGGGGGCGGAGCCAGCATTCACCCAGGCAGGCACAGACCTATTCAGGGTCAGGGGACTACTCCTCCCACTATTCCAAATGCAGATCTCCTATTCAGCCTAGCGCTGACTCACCCTGCCCTCCCTGGAGCCACACACCTCACCAGCCCCTGTCACTCCAGAGCCAGACATGCAATACACATCAGGCAGGCAGAGACACATGGCACACAGAAATGCTAACTTCTAAAAGTGGCATTTCTAAAATAGTGATAATAAATCTGCGCACACCATTACGCAGCATTTATTATTACTATTCCAAACATACCAAACTTGACCACGCTGCTGCTCCTCTCATATCAGGAATTACCACTGAAACACTTATCAGGGAATCCCCAATGCATTCCCATGAGAGGGCAGCCTCACAGCAGTGAGAAACCAAAATGGCTGTTTGTCACTACCAGGACATGTCACACACTTAAGGTACATGTCCTACCTTTTTCCTACAATGCACCCTGCCCATAGGGCTAGCTAGGGCCTACCTTAGGGGTGACTGACATGCAGTAAAAGGGGGGTCACAGACGTGGCACACACTTTAGGTGCCACGTCACAGCGGCAGTAACACTGCGTGCACAGGCCCTGCAATGGCAGAGGCCTGAGACAGGTTTGAAAGGCTACTTTGGTGGGTGGCACAAGCAGCGCTGCAAGCCCACCAGTAGCATTTAATTTACTGGCCCCGGGTATATTAGATACCACTTTACTGGGGACTGATAGGTAAATTAAATACGCCAAACAGGTGTAGACCAATCTTACCATGTTTACCACAGAGAGCACACACACTTTACACTGGACAGCAGTGCTAAAGTGCCAAGAGTCCTACAACCACCAACACCAGGTCAGAAAAAAGACTAGGAGGACGGCAAAAAGTTCAGAGATGACCCTGCAAAAAGGGTCAAGTCCAACATGCCCCTTGTTCATACTCGCCCTCGGCAACCAGCTTGACTCTTCCCGATTTCTTGAAATTGCCTTCTTCACTCGACTATCGCACAGGTCCAGTGCATATCTTGGCAATGTGTTTGAGTCTCGCACTCCTTAGGCAGGGCTTTCCTTTGGCCGGACAACCTTTGAACGAATGGCAGGGCAACCCACAGCTTCCACAGCCCTTGACACCGGGAGGGTTGTTGGCCCCTCCCCTTCCTCAGCCGGTCCCTTTTTGGATGGCATCCACGCGTTCTTCCTTGATCCTTGTCACAGCCGGCTGTGATGCAGTTGACGGTTATTCTCGCGCTAGGGCTCATGCAGTCTTTCCAGTATCAGTATCTCATCCAAGGATATTCCCAATTGTCATAGGATAAGCTTCCTCAAATCCACTGACCGGCAGCCCTGCATTAACTGTGCCGTTATCTCCACCTGCTTGTCAATGCCTGTGCACGTGCCTGCCAACGTGCGCAGCCGGGCAAAGAACATGTCCATTGATTTCCCTTCCTGTTGAGGGCCTGTCTGAGCTTGAAATGTTCATAATCAGGATTTAACTGTGGGTCAAAATGTCTAATCAGTGCAGTCACTGCTGCGTCAGTGCTTTGAGACCTTCGGGTGAAATGTGCGCTTAACAAAATCCCATGGCATAACAACAAAGTCATCCTCCTGTCCCATGTTTGGCAGATCCAGAAATAACTTACACAGCTCCTCTACCCTCATGTGCAGCATGGTTGAACATTTCACCACACCATCTGTTTCGCGAGATGCGCGAAAGTAGTTTTCCAGTCTCCCAATCCACTTTCTCCATCTCTGCGCCGCAGTAGCAGGGTCCGCTAGCTGGCGAAAGGCAGGAGCGCCGCCAGCGAGGAATGTGCACAGAGGTTGTTGACCGGCACCGCCTTCACATGTTAGTGGACAGACATTTCCTTTGCAAAAAACCTTTCCTTTTGGGTCTCTGTATTCGACTGCACAGACACGCCCATATGCAAGACACAAACTGTTTCTTCCTAATTCTCAGCCTTCCTTGGCTACATGGAGTGCCCTCTCCTCCGAGCACAACACAGCACGCTCATGCCGTGCACAGTTTCTCCGACCTCTGGGAGCCAGCCCCTGAATTAAGGAAGCCTTCTTTAGTCTATTATTTTGATTTCTGTTATTACAGTATCCAGTCTCACTTTCTACTTTTTTTGTTGATTTAATTTACTTTGTGCCTAGTCCATGTGCTGCACAGATGTTGCGCACGTGCTCAATTCCACACTGAGGCCTCACTGCCTCTTTACACCCTCATCCAGACCCACACAACTTCCAGAGCTCACCTCCGATTCTTCCGCCTCCAGCCAGGCCGCTGCCCCTCCACATACGGCTCATCTCTCACGGAGCCGCCGGGCACTCGCTGCCAACACCGGTTCGGACACCGGTCACAGATGCCGCGCAGGTGCAGTTTGCCTCACACTTGGGCCGCACCCACTCGTTGCCATCACGGCACCGCAGCTCCAGCCTGGCGCTCCCAACAGGACGACACCTCCGCACATGGCCTCAGCACCAGGGCCGCTGGGTAAGAACCCACTGGTTGCCAATGTAAGGGTCGAATATACTAGGCCCCAGGGTCTCACACTGCCGTACTCCCCAAGCCACAGAATACACGGGAGTCAACTTAGACTCTAAGGGGCATATTTACAAGCCCCTTGCGCCACTTTTGCGCCGCCGTTGCGTCACGCATGTGACGCAGCGGCGACGCAAACCATGCGCCGCGTTGCGCTATATTTACAACGTGACGCATCTAGGGAGATGCGTCACGTAGTAAACCCCTGCGCCACATGAAACCTGCGTCAGGTTTCATGTGGGCGTACCGGCGCAGGGGGGGGGGCGTTCCGGCGTAGGAACGCCTCGGAAAAGTGACGCAGTGAAATCTACAAGATTTCACGCAGTCACTTTTCCGACGCTGGTGCGTCAAATTCTTACGCCTGCTTCAAGCAGGCGTAAGGATTGACGCACCATGTTAGGGATAGGGAAGGTTGGAACAGTGCTGGAGTTGCGTCGCGCTTGCGACACAACTTCAGCACTGCGCCAACCTTCCGCCGGCAGATGCGTCACGCATCTGCTTATCCTTGCGCCACGATGCGCCGCATTGTAAATGCGGCGCATCGGACGTGACGCAAGGGTAAACTTGCGTGACGCATTTTCCCTGGCACATCCCTGCTGATATGCAGGGATGCGCCAGGGAACGTAAATATGCCCCTAAGTCTTAGAGGGTTACTACTGGCACTGGTCCCGATCGATCAGCACACCCTTTATTTATGCCCTCAGTTCCGTGCCCGGCCCCTCTGATGTAATTTGCAACAGTGTAAGGTTGAGCCCGGGTGGCTCACTACAATGCTAAATGGTTTTTATTTTTTAGCATGGTACTATTTATATTTGTGTGGATTCACAATGTTTAAGAATGAGGGAAGAGGGTATGTGTTGGAAGGGAAATTTATCTTTTTGAAATATTTGTTTTGAGAATCTAAACAATGGCGGCTCCTCCGCTAAGGTGGAGGAGCGTCGCCCCACTACTCTGCAGCAGTAAAAGAAATGAAAAAATAAAATGATGATAACGTAATGTTATTATTATTTTATTTTGCCCTCCTGCTGCGGAAGCTTTGCGTGAGGGGGCGGGGCTGCAGAGCAGGGGAGGACTGGTAGAACCCTCCTAAGTGCGCAATGACTGTTTGGCCGGCCTTCTCGGGACCCCAAAAGAGTCATGCGTACTTTCCCTGTTCTCCATGCAGGCTGCATGGAGAACATGCCCACTCCTACAGCACCTGGCTCAGCGCCGTGTCACAATCAATTGGTCAGGGGAGCCTGAATGTGCTTCCTGTTCTTGGAGTCAGACGCAGGAGAGCAGGAGCAGAGACGCGGGACCCTGCGGCAAGATAAGTTTATTTGTTTGTTATTTTTATATTGCAATACCCGTGCACTGACCCACCCATCACCTCCACGCCTGCCACGCTACCTGCAAGCCGTGCCGGTCGCCACTGAATTTAAATGCACATTAATGCACATTAATGCAAAAACTCCATTATATTCACAGGTGTTCGGATTGAGATAGCAATTTCAACAAAACTCTGATGGAAGGTGACAGGTGAGTTGTCGTATGAGGGCCTTGATTAGATCGTTGCCTATAATTCCATTTGCGGTGCAAACTTCGAAGTTGGTCGGAATTTGCCCATGTGCTAATTGTACATGTTAATAGCACAGTATAGACAATTTGTACATGGTAAAAAGCGCATGCGCAGTCGGCACATGGGCCCATACCACCCGTCTTGGGAGCACCTGTAAAGAAATCAGCACCCAGGTTTTAACCAGGGCGCGAGCCTTAATAATACGCTGTTAACTCAAACTTTAGTGAGCTCCCCGATTTAGAAAAGTGGTGTTGCTGTATAAAAAAATCGTTCTACAGTATGCTATAAAATAAAAGCTGGCCATTCTCTTGACAAATGTTCACAACTGAAAATATTTTTCAGGGAGAAAAATAGTTAAGTGACCGAGCCAGTGCAATCAAATTGCATCAGTGATCAAACCGACCACCGAGAAAAAGAATAACTGGGCTTCAGCAAGAAAAATTACAGTTTAATTTGGAGAAAAAAACGCTCCGTGACATCAATGGAAAAATGAAGGGAAAGGGAGCTTTAAAAAGCACATTAAAGATAAAGTGAGCTTTGGCATGAGTATTTGTATTATTCTTTTTTTAAGTGGTTTCCTAAGCATGCCTAATGACAGTACAGAGCATAATAAACCCCATTATGCATTTATAGCAACATGAATTTATTTACTGCACTACCACGAAATTTCTCCCATACTTCCTGTGCTGCACTTTTTTTTTTCTTTCAATTTTTCCCGCATCGAAAAAATCGCGGGGATTCTATTTATTTATTGTTTGTTGGTCATGTTTTCATGGTTATGGGGTTCCTGCTTAAGAATGTATGCTTTTCACTTCATCTTGCAACGATCAACCCCGGGATGTTGTATTTTATGCTTCCCAGTAGAAGTCGGTGCCACTGAACCCTTTCCTGAAACTATTCCTATTCAGAGGAAGATAAAAAAAGACCTCCAAACATGAAGGCCAGATTTTGCACTTGAGGCTATTGTGTGTGACATCCCTCTGACATATGTTGGACGCGTGATGTCATTTACTTGAATTTATCCACTGCTTAATTTGAGCCAGTGGTTGTAGGTGGGGCCCACTGGCACTCTTTTTTGGGGACCGGGACTTATTTTTCATCAACAGCATTTGATCCAGAGCAAGAGAGAGAGAAAGGCAGTATGGGGGGCACGGAGGAGGCGAAAATGGAGAAACAGTAAGGAAGGGATGAAAAAGAGCCTGTAAGTCTGTGATAAAAGGACCGGGAGAGTATGTAAGTGGATGACAGAGGCACAAGGTCGAATTAAGGACAGGGTTCGTATCAGCCGCGGCACTGACGAGCTTCTGAGAAAAACTTTGAGACCCAACACTTATTCTTTCACAAATTAAGCACTGAATATACATATGGTATTCTTATAGAATGGTTACTTATGTTAACTTTCGCAAGCCTACATGATTGTAATGGAAGCAGTGTGTACATTACGCTTTCACAGAGTCAAGAAAATTGTGCTATTTTCAACATTTTTCACTTCCAATTTTTCCCAAAAATTATTTTTCAAACTCAAGATACCTCTTGTAAATGCAAGACTGCTTGGTCCACCTCAGCTAACTTTCTACTCCAAGGGCCCTTTTACAAGTCAAGTGGAATGAAATTAAGGAATGCTTTCATTCCGTCTAGTTATTACATGTTAGTTTTCCAGCTGTAGACGAATATAACTAGATTTTTCCAGCCGGTAAAACCAGCTGAAAGGATCACATGGGACCTAGGCTTCATGAGCCAAGCCCCATTCCCTTATTTTGTCTAATAGCGTGACGTACACAATGCTCCCCTCCCTAGGGAAATGTGTCCACTTCCCCCTCCCCCACCTCCCTCCATCATGCCCACCCTACACAGAGCAACGCGGAGCCCGCAGCATAGCAGATGGTAAACGTGCGCCCTAAACCCTACAGAATCGGTAAATCCACCCTAGTACTATGCAAATTGTATGTGGAGCCCATGGGGATCAACTAGGAGGATTTACATCACGGCAAAGGCCTGAATGTAGCAAGCACGCCCTCTACAATTTTTGTTTGGGCCATAAGTTATTAGTTTGTGGGTGCCAGCCACCCTTATCGGCCTTGTGCCACTCATCAGGGAATCCCCATTTCAAATCTGACTTCTTGAAATCCTGATAGGATGTACATTTACATGATCTAGGAATTTTTATCAACCATTATCCCAAAACAATGCACAGGTATTTAACTACATTTTTGTTTATTTTTGTAAAATATCTGTACTTTTTAGCAGGCGTTATTACACCTGTTACGTTTTATTTAGCAAAATCAGAATTGTGGAATTGAGAAGCAAAGTATTATGTGACGAAGGGAAAATAAAGCGAGAAACAGATATTGGAAGAAAAAATCTCTGTCTCTCTCTCATGCTCCCCTTCGTGACTTCTCTCATGTCACAACTCAAGGTCTGCACTGCAGAAATACTATAAATAAAGAAATAAACTCCCAGAAAAGTTGACCAATCTTGCAAGCCTCAGATTCAGAAAGTGATTTCCATACAATACTGGGCTCTAAGTGGGTCAGTGCATGCCAGGGATGAGCACCTGCAGGGCAGAAAAAGCAGCCACTGAGCGAGGCCATGTTTGGCCCTCTATTTCTGTCCTTTGCCAGCTGAACAAAAAAAACTGTACCTGTCACAAGCACAAGCTGCGACACTGTCGGTTACCAGTGGTGTCCTGCAGCCTAAGATACTATTTCTGTCTAAATAAATAAGTTATCCCCTTTCTTCACCTGAATGGTCAAGGATAGCAAAAGCAAGTCATCATGACGCCACTCACATTTCCATTCTCCCTGTAAAGTGGTTAATTGCTGATGCTCAGGGTTTATAGAACCATGTAAACTGTTAAATATTTTGTAGCAGGATGAATTTGCTTTCTGTGCCCAGTGCGTCTACATTTATGAATCTGTCTAAAGCTGCAGTGTATTTGAGATGTGTTAGACCGCACTCTGTTTAACAAGGGCCACAACTCTTGTGGGGCGCCCACGACTGAAACCAGACAGGGGAGAAGCGAGGGGGGCACAGTGTAACATGGAACAGCCAGAGAAACTTGATTACTCAAAACATGTCCAGAAACAGCACGAAGAGGGGGATAAGTTGGGAAAAATGCTGACCTGGGCAGTAGCAAAACACCCTGGGGGGGGGGCAGTTTACTAGTTGGAGGATACACGAGTAGGGAGACAACATTGACTGGGGTGAGTGTTTGAAAAGTTCTAGCACTCCGTCCTTCATCTTGTTGTGTTTGCTATGCTTACAGATGTTCCTGTGTGAAACAAACAAACTTTCTGGTGATAAGAGTATGTTATGTAGAGCAATATTTATACATGAGTAGAGTAGTAGTGGTTGTGCAAGACGCCTTGGTTGAGAAACATCTCACTAGGACCCTCATTACCAGCGGCATGGTGCGTGACCTTAGAGACCAGAACAACTGTTCTGGGCGCTGAGTGCACGTTTGTGCCCAAAGAACAGAAAGCAAATTCATCCTGCTACAATATAGTTAACAATTTAAGTGATTTCATTAACAAAATATATAACCAATCTGGTGCTGAAATATAAACACTTCATCAGAATAAGTATAAATTGACTATGGTGTGTGACCCAACACCAATATATTGGGAATTTATCAGGTGCGATAACTGCCCACACTGGATACTGTGAAAACAGGGTCCTATCTAACATATGCAAGCTGAAGAGGGGGACGAGGCGAGAAGCCGGCTCACCCCAATAGTGTCCCCACACCAATACAGCTACTACGTCCGGATAATGCTTGGAGACAGTAGCCCTCTGTCGTGAGGTAAGGGCCGGACTGAGAACACAAAGCAGCCCTAGCAATTCTATCGGACAGCCCGGGGGTGGTGGGGATTTACAGGGGGTGTGCGAGGGTGCTAGTGTGAAGCACTGCTGCTTAACTAAACTGGCCCCCAGCACTGCTGCTTTTGTTACTGAAGGGCTGATATTGCAGCACTTCTGCAAAACTGGCCCCCAGTAACAAAACCAGCCCCCACCGCTCCAAAACCGTCCCCCACAGCTCCAAAACCGGGTCCCACCGCTCCAAAACCAGCCCCCACCGCTCCAAAACCGGCCCCATCCTTCCAGCCCCCTGGGAAAACGCCCAATGCCCACTACCGCCAGTCTGGCCCTGATGAGGTGGCATCATGCAATCTTTAACATGACACAGACTCACTATTGGTGGTGTCACAGAGACTGGTAGATAGCTTTGGAATGTGCTCAGAGCTAAGTATACATTGAAGTCTATCAATTCTTTCTTCAGTGGACCCCCCCCCCATCCCCTACATAGATAACAGGGCTCGGACTAGAGACACCCACAAAACGAATTACTAATCTGGGAGTGCAAATCAGCTGCAGCTATTAATATATGTTGCAGTAGAATTTCTTAAATAACACTAGCTAGGCTTTATGGTGCTATTTTGGCTGACGTTCCCATTGTCACTAATGTATCAAGTTGCTCTTTAAAATATGGCAAGTTATCAGGTTTTATACGTACTTCAGAATATGCTCATGTGTTTACCAGCACGTAATACACTGACACTAGGGGCCACATGTACGACCGTTTTTAGCGGTCACAAATGGAGATTTGGGCCGTTTGCGACCGCTAAACAGGGTTGTAGCATGTATCAACTCATTTTACGAGTTGGTAACCTTTTAACGACTCGCAAAATAGGGTTTGCGAGTCGCTATTAGGAAGGGGCATGCCAAGGACGTCCCTTCTAAATAGCGAGTTGCAAGGCCATGTACGATTTTTTGCAACCGGAATGCAGTTGCAAAACAATCGTAGTTTAACAGCTACTTCAAGTAGGTGGTAAGACAGTCACCAACGGGAAGGAGTCCCCAGGGGACACCTTCCCCTTTCTGGCTGGCAGCAAAAAAGTTTTTTAAGAGCAGACAGTGGTCCCACGGACCACTGCCTACTCTTAAAAAACGAAACGCAAACATTTCATTTTTCTTTTTTAAATGTATCCCGTTTTCCTTTAAAGAAAACGGGCTGCATAAAAAAAACTGCTTTAGTAAAAAGCAGCAAAAAAACAAAAAAAGACAAAAAAAAAAAACACAATTGATGGACGGAATACAGAACAAATCAAAACATTCACCCCCAGTCAAGAGATCTGGGTTAAATCCATCATTCTTTTGCTCACCATGCCACCCCAGTTTAGACCTGGCCATATGCAAATCAGTCTTGACCCTGTGCCTCATGGGAACAGTCCAGCCCGAACTGCCAAGCCAGGTCCTCCCTGGACCGGAAACAAGCATCCTAGGGCCGGTTTCGGGGTTTCACCCCTCTTCAGCCAGGATAGCTTGATTCCAGTGGCACAGTGAGCCAAGGACCCACGTCTGGGCATACCTGGCGCACTTAGGGCGAAAAAGCAAAAAAAACACAATTGATGGACGGAATGCAGAACAAATCAAAACATTCACCCCCAGTCAAGAGATCTGGGTTAAATCCATCATTCTTTTGCTCACCATGCCACCCCAGTTTAGACCTGGCCATATGCAAATCAGTCTTGACCCTGTGCCTCATGGGAACAGTCCAGCCCGAACTGCCAAGCCAGGTCCTCCCTGGACCGGAAACAAGCATCCTAGGACCGGTTTCGGGGTTTCACCCCTCTTCAGCCAGGATAGCTTGATTCCAGTGGCACAGTGAGCCCAGGACCCACGTCTGGGCATACCTGGCGCACTTACGGCGAAAAAGCAAAAAAAACACAATTGATGGACGGAATGCAGAACAAATCAAAACATTCACCCCCAGTCAAGAGATCTGGGTTAAATCCATCATTCTTTTGCTCACCATGCCACCCCAGTTTAGACCTGGCCATATGCAAATCAGTCTTGACCCTGTGCCTCATGGGAACAGTCCAGCCCGAACTGCCAAGCCAGGTCCTCCCTGGACCGGAAACAAGCATCCTAGGACCGGTTTCGGGGTTTCACCCCTCTTCAGCCAGGATAGCTTGATTCCAGTGGCACAGTGAGCCCAGGACCCACGTCTGGGCATACCTGGCGCACTTAGGGCGAAAAAGCAAAAAAAACACAATTGATGGACGGAATGCAGAACAAATCAAAACATTCACCCCCAGTCAAGAGATCTGGGTTAAATCCATCATTCTTTTGCTCACCATGCCACCGCAGTTTAGACCTGGCCATATGCAAATCAGTCTTGACCCTGTGCCTCATGGGAACAGTCCAGCCCGAACTGCCAAGCCAGGTCCTCCCTGGACCGGAAACAAGCATCCTAGGACCGGTTTCGGGGTTTCACCCCTCATCAGCCAGGATAGCTTGATTCCAGTGGCACAGTGAGCCCAGGACCCACGTCTGGGCACACCTGGCGCACTTAGGGCGAAAAAGCAAAAAAAACACAATTGATGGACGGAATGCAGAACAAATCAAAACATTCACCCCCAGTCAAGAGATCTGGGTTAAATCCATCATTCTTTTGCTCACCATGCCACCCCAGTTTAGACCTGGCCATATGCAAATCAGTCTTGACCCTGTGCCTCATGGGAACAGTCCAGCCCGAACTGCCAAGCCAGGTCCTCCCTGGACCGGAAACAAGCATCCTAGGACCGGTTTCGGGGTTTCACCCCTCTTCAGCCAGGATAGCTTGATTCCAGTGGCACAGTGAGCCCAGGACCCACGTCTGGGCATACCTGGCGCACTTAGGGCGAAAAAGCAAAAAAACCACAATTGATGGACGGAATGCAGAACAAATCAAAACATTCACCCCCAGTCAAGAGATCTGGGTTAAATCCATCATTCTTTTGCTCACCATGCCACCCCAGTTTAGACCTGGCCATATGCAAATCAGTCTTGACCTTGTGCCTCATGGGAACAGTCCAGCCCGAACTGCCAAGCCAGGTCCTCCCTGGACCGGAAACAAGCATCCTAGGACCGGTTTCAGGGTTTCACCCCTCTTCAGCCAGGATAGCTTGATTCCAGTGGCACAGTGAGCCCAGGACCCACGTCTGGGCATACCTGGCGCACTTAGGGGCGAAAAGCAAAAAAACACAATTGATGGACGGAATGCAGAACAAATCAAAACATTCACCCCCAGTCAAGAGATCTGGGTTAAATCCATCATTCTTTTGCTCACCATGCCACCCCAGTTTAGACCTGGCCATATGCAAATCAGTCTTGACCCTGTGCCTCATGGGAACAGTCCAGCCCGAACTGCCAAGCCAGGTCCTCCCTGGACCGGAAACAAGCATCCTAGGACCGGTTTCGGGGTTTCACCCTCTTCAGCCAGGATAGCTTGATTCCAGTGGCACAGTGAGCCCAGGACCCACGTCTGGGCATACCTGGCGCACTTAGGGCGAAAAAGCAAAAAAACACAATTGATGGACGGAATGCAGAACAAATCAAAACATTCACCCCCAGTCAAGAGATCTGGGTTAAATCCATCATTCTTTTGCTCACCATGCCACCCCAGTTTAGACCTGGCCATATGCAAATCAGTCTTGACCCTGTGCCTCATGGGAACAGTCCAGCCCGAACTGCCAAGCCAGGTCCTCCCTGGACCGGAAACAAGCATCCTAGGACCGGTTTCGGGGTTTCACCCCTCTTCAGCCAGGATAGCTTGATTCCAGTGGCACAGTGAGCCCAGGACCCACGTCTGGGCATACCTGGCGCACTTAGGGCGAGAAAGCAAAAGACACACAGTTGATGGACGGAATGCAGAACAAATCAAAACATTCACCCCCAGTCAAAAGATCTGGGTTAAATCCATCATTCTTTTGCTCACCATGCCACCCCAGTTTAGACCTGGCCATATGCAAATCAGTCTTGACCCTGTGCCTCATGGGAACAGTCCAGCCCGAACTGCCAAGCCAAGTCCTCCCTGGACCGGAAACAAGCATCCTAGGACCGGTTTCGGGGTTTCACCCCTCTTCAGCCAGGATAGCTTGATTCCAGTGGCACAGTGAGCCCAGGACCCACGTCGTGGCATACCTGGCGCACTTAGGGCGAGAAAGCAAAAGACACACAATTGATGGACGGAATGCAGAACAAATCAGTCACGGACATGATGGTCTGCTGACCCAGGCAGGCCACCATCCCTGTGAGTGCCGGCCATTCCCAATGGGTCGCAAATTGTGACCTGCCTCATGAAAATTAATGAGGTGGGCCGCTCGCAACCCATTTGGGAATTGCAAACAGTGTCGAGACACTGTTGTACATTTCTTTTTGCGACTCGCAAATTGTGATTCGCTAAACAGCGAAATTTGCGAGGCACAAAATGAAATGGTTGTACGTGTGGCCCTAGGATTCACTGCTACTGCCACCCAGACACAAGGCACTGAAGGTACTTGAGACAGGAGATGCCATGTTTGACTCTCATTCATACTATATACATATAGTGCTTAGAATCACTGGACTCCGGGGTTCAGATTTACAGTTCTTCATATAACAGAGGGCTGCGTGAAAAATGGAAAGCTCTATGTTGCATGAATGGAAGAAAATAGTATTGCACTAGATGTAGGGGGGTCACCTGTGATGGAACAAGGTAAATAAAAAAAATTTGAACCCCCTAATATTCATGCTAATAAATTAATGTTATTAATTGTTTGACTGACTAATCAACATTTTACGTCTCTTATAGACATTATACATAAGTGGTAACTGGCAATTTATGTGCAAAGTTAACCTATTTACATTTGTCAACGTGAAATAACACTAATATAAAGGTTTGCGTACTAATTAGAGTGATATTGCATGATTTGTACTATGTAGTAAATTGTATTGTGGCAAAAGAATGCTAGGTAACACCTAATTGGGGTACTTAGAATGATGGGTGGGAAACGAAAAGGCTTATTTTCTCTATTTTAATTATCATTGTGTTTGTTTTCATGATAGTTCGTTCGGGCCTGTTAGGCCGTGCTGTAAAAATGGCTGCCGAGGTAAATGGGCTCAATGCGCAGATGCAAAGATGGCTTCCA
Source organism: Calotriton arnoldi (assembly GCA_963921515.1). Classification (NCBI taxonomy): domain Eukaryota; kingdom Metazoa; phylum Chordata; class Amphibia; order Caudata; family Salamandridae; genus Calotriton; species Calotriton arnoldi. The sequence goes on from CAWUFW010010113.1 coordinate 452,685, forward strand.
AGCGGAAGAAAGCCGCAGAGACATATCACGTGGCTACAAGTCGAGCCCAGAGTGAGAAGTGTCAAGGTCGGCCTGACCTGACACCAAGCAAGTGCCAAGAAGGACTCAGCATGAATCTGTGAGAACAGGAGACAAGCAACTGTGAATTAACAATGGATTGTTTAAAATAAAGTTACAAAGAAGAAGATACATATGATGAAATGTCAATCGGATTGCTATTACCCTAAAGCCGTGAGAAAGGACAAAATTATAAACAATTTCAGAACCGGTTTGAGCAAGGAGGGCAATGAGGTGATGCTTGCCACCCCTCCAATGGACCAATTAGCGTGATTCTCGCCCCCAAAGATTTGCAACTTTTCTGTTTAGTAAGCTAGTAGTAGGGTATAAGAGGACCTACTCTTAAGTAGGAGGAGCGCTATTCATACATAATTTTTGAGCACTGGACGTTGACGCTGGAGAACTGCTGCTATTTTCTATAGGCCATTTTCTTAATAGAATTATTAATTCTTAGCTTAAACTTGACTGGGAAGGAACGAGATCGATGCGGGAAACCTGTATAGGAGGTCCGTCGAGGAGGCCTGTTTAGCGGGACAGACAGTCAGTTTTGGGAATTCTATGCTGTGATCTGCAATTTATCCGCCTTGGCGAACTTTTATTCTGCATCTAAAAGGGGTATGCATAAATTCTTTTTAAAGTTATTTCTTATAATAATATTGAAACGTATTAAACTGATTAATAAAATTTAATCTTATTCATGCATTTGAAGAAAGTAGATAAACTTTATTATAATTAAAACTACGAGTCTGTGTTTCTTTAGATCAATAATAAGTGTAATGTTTTAATAGGTTTTAATGTAATTGAGCTGGTCTTAATCACCATCAACTTATTCTAATAGTTGGTCCATCGACCAAAGAGCGGAATACCTTGATGTCTTAGAACCGACAGGGTTAAAACTGATTATGTATTACGTTTAAGAAAATATCTTGTCAACTTTAAAAAGGTATCCCGTTCCTCCAGCAGTTTTTAATTCTTTCTCCTAGGTGAATATGGATGGGATCCAGGGAATATTTGGGTGAGTGAATGTTTAGGCGGTGTTATGGGCCCCACCATCATATGGTATATTTGTTAAAAGAGTGTTTCAACCTGGATGTCATGTCCAAAGGAGAAGAAATTATATTAGTCGCGCTGGATCACCTGCCAATGATGACACTGGTGGCACTCGCACTGAATCTATTTATTTATTTATTTATTTATTTTATTTATTAGCAAAGTTTTATATAGCGCTGGCTAGACCCGGAGGTATCAGAGCGCTTTACATAAGGATCAGCGAGTTACAGGTTGCATAGTTACATCAATTACAGGAACCAAGGGGCATATTTACAAGCCCCTTGCGCCACTTTTGCGCCGCCGTTGCGTCACGCATGTGACGCAGCGGCGACGCAAACCATGCGCCGCGTTGCGCTATATTTACAACGTGACGCATCTAGGGAGATGCGTCACGTAGTAAACCCCTGCGCCACATGAAACCTGCGTCAGGTTTCATGTGGGCGTACCGGCGCAGGGGGTGTTCCGGCGCAGGAACGCCTCGGAAAAGTGACGTAGTGAAATCTACAAGATTTCACGCAGTCACTTTTCTCGACGCTGGTGCGTCAAATCCTTACACCTGCTTCAAGCAGGCGTAAGGATTGACGCACCATGTTAGGGATAGGGAAGGTTGGAACAGTGCTGGAGTTGCGTCGCGCTTGCAACACAACTTCAGCACTGCGCCAACCTTCCGCCGGCAGATGCGTCACGCATCTGCTTATCCTAGCGCCACGATGCGCCGCATTGTAAATGCGGCGCATCGGACGTGGCGCAAGGGTAAACTTGCGTGACGCATTTTCCTGGCGCATCCCTGCTGATATGCAGGGATGCGCCAGGAACGTAAATATGCCCCAAGTATATATATATATATATTTTTAATTATGTTTTTATTGAAGTCCAAATTACAAACATTTTAAAACCCATAAATACATCCATAAAAAAGATATTAAAAATACGAGATCAATAAATAGCACCAATATATACTGAAAAGTCCTGAACAAAGAAAAAAAGACAAACAACCTTAAATCCTCACATTAAGCCTCTGAGCAAGCATAAAGCAGTATCCACTCCCAAGCATCAGTGTAGCCACCAGATCAATTCAACTCTCAAAAATTATTGTCCACTCTAGATAACACAAAGGATGATACAAATTATCTTAATCAAAATAGGTTGCCCAGATTTTTTCGAACTTCTTGAGCCCCTCTACTCGTAAAGCGTAAGTTCGTTCACTCTTTTTAACTGATTTCATCTTTCGAGCCCATTCATAGACAGAGGGTATGAGATCTGTACGCCATTTTTGCAACAAAAGTGATCTGGCTACCGCCATTGCAATGTATAAAAATTTAACAAACTTATCAGGCAGGAGAAGGTCTGGATCGAAACCTAAGATTATTAACCGATTATTCAATCCTAACACAATACTGCATTCACATTCCAAATAACAAAAAATGTCTTTCCAAAACCTCTGAATCCTAGGACATTGCAAAATAATGTGTGACCAGTTGGCAGTGGGATGGTTAATACAGCGGAAGCACTGTGCCGATTGATTAATATAAATTTTGGAAAGGAAAAGAGGAGTTCGATAAAATTGCCATTTACTGAAGAACAACATCCTTCGCCAGTTCGCTCCTCTTAACGTGCTGAAATTAAGATTATTAATTACTGACCACATACTGGCTGAGATTTCTACTCCTTCATGTTTCATCCATTTTGCAATTGCCTTCTGCCCAAGATCAAGACCCTTAACTAAGGCTAAGCGTTTTTCCATTCCCCAGGTTTTTTAACAACCGTATCCTCTAAGAGTTCATGGACTATATGATGTTGATCGCAAATTTGGGTTAAGTCTAATTCACTGAGGAATTTGCTGAAAATGCTATATGACCGTAAAAGAAGAAAATCGTTAATAATCAATTGTGACATTTCCACCATACTCAACCATCTACCATTCCTCAAAAAATCTGAGACTTTACGGAATCCAGCATTAGCCCACTTTAATGTGAGTTCTGAGGATTCTCTAATCCCCGACAATAACATAGGGCCAGATAACGAAGTTGAAGAATTGATTACAGGGATGGAATATCTTTTATAGAGGGCCTGACGTTTTAAAAAAACCATTGTAGGCACTTATACCGCACCAATTTAGGAGATTTAAAAATTGATAAAGGGGAGTGGATCTGACTTTCCTTACACATTAAATTCATAAAACTATTAATAAAAAGATTTGATTGTTGTTGAGGCTTAAATCTGGATATATATTGTGCAAACTACGCAAAATAGTAATCCTGAGATTCGGAAGAGCTAAACCTCCCTGTTCCGACCCTTCGTATAAAGTGCTAAGTGCAATTCGCAGGGGTTTTTTTGCCCAGAGAAAAGTTGTAAACATAGACTCTATTCGGGAAAAAAAGAACCTAATAAGATACATGGAATGGTCGAAAAAAGAAAGTTAAAAAGTGGAAGAACAGACATTTTAATCAGTGCAACCCTGCCCAAAATAGATAATGGAAGAGAATTCCAGCGTGAAAACAGATCCTGAATTTTTCGTAGAAGCGGGACAAAATTTAAATGATATAAGTCAATTATGCGTTCTGAGAAATAGACCCCCAGATATCTCTTAGGTTTGGTGTTTAAGCAAGAGAGAATATCAGGGTGCAAATCCAAGCCGACTCCACCACACTGTATAATTTCAGTTTTCTTTTATTAATTCTATACCCACCTAGAGCTTCAAATTCCTCAAAAATCTGAAAGGTTTTTACCTGAACCTCTATCTCGGGCTTAATAATAAGCATAATATCATTGGCATATAATTTCAATTTCACCATAGTTGGAATTGGAGGACGGATATCAGCGCTGTTCCTAATTGCAATCGCCAATGGCTCAGTAAAAAAAGCAAATAAAACTGGCGAGAGAGGACACCCCTGTCTGGTCCCCCGTTTTACCTTAACCTGGCCGGCCACCGAAGTATTAATAATTACATTAACTTCAGCATTAAGATAAAGATTTTGGACCAGCCCCGTGATCTTGGAAGGTATACCAAAGTTTAGCAAGATAATAAACAGGGTCTCCCAGACAACAAGGTCAAATGCCTTCTCGGCATCTAAAAAAAGGACTAATGCGGGTATCTTCTGGGTCTCAAAATAATCCAATGCCTCCGTTAAATAATGTGCATTAGTACCCAGCTGCCTGCCAGCAATAAAATCATTTTGGTCCGGGTGAATCAAATGTGAGGCATACTGATTAAACCGATTAGCTAAAAGTTTCGAAACAATTTTGTAATCCGAATTTAATAACGTTATAGGACGATAAGAATTCGGATCTTCACTAACTTTTCCCTTTTTTTAAAAACTGACTATGTTTACTTGTCTAAAAAACTCTGGTATTGCCCCACCTTCTAACATTGAGTTTACCAACTGTAAAAAGAAGTCCGCCACAGAATTATAAAAAACTTTAAAAAATTCCGCCGGAAAACCATCCGGACCGCAGGCCTTACCACTTGGTAAATTCTTAATCACCCCGTCCAGCTCATCTTTAGTAAAAGGTCTTGCCATAGTTGATTTCTCAATCTCTGAAAGTGTCGGAGATCCATTTTTCTGAAGAAAGCCTCTCAAAGATGTAATATCGACAGTCTGTTGTTGACCATATATAGAGCCATAATGCTGTAGCATTATTTCACTAATTTTCACTGGATCATCCGTGCAGGAAGCAGTTAAGGGGCATTTTAATGCGTTGATCTGATTAGAAGCAACCTGCTCCCTTGCCTGCCAGGCCAGGAACCTACCAGTAAAGTTGCTTTCTTCATATATTTTTTGTCTATGATGTTGAAAAAAGATTCACTTTGAGTGTAATATCTTGCGCTAAGATCTCGTTTAGGCTGATCCAACTGGCGCTGGTTAAGAACAGTAGGATTATTAAGAAATGCAGAATAAGAACTTTGTACCTTCTGCTCCAGAACTCGCTTTTCTACCTTAACTTTCTTTATAATTTCAGCATCTTTTCCGATAATTAGCCCCGAATAAAGGCCTTAAGTGTATCCCATATCACATTTAAGGGAGCAGAATCGTGGTTTCGTAAAAGGAATTCCCTGATCTCAATCTCAATGAAACCCACCCAGTCCTCCTCTAATAAATATTGCCTATTTAGCATCCATCTTTTAGGGGTCCTGGCACGTTCCCCAAGTTGTAAGTCAAGTACCAGCATAGCGTGGTCAGAGAATCCGTTCTGCAGGAATCTTTGCTGGCAGAAACTTAAACTCCGAGAAACCAAAAAGAAATCGATGCGTGATGAGGTGTGGAATCTACCAGACAGACAAGTATAAACAATTTTAGTTGGGAAAGCCCTCCGCCATGGATCCAGTAGATCTAAAGTTACCCCATAATGTTGTATAGTTCTCAAAGTTTTGGGTTTCAATTGTTTTTTAGCCAACGCTGAGGAATCGATTCTAGGGTTCATTAAAACATTAAAATCTCCCCCAAAATCAGTTCCCCGGGTGTTTGAATTAGAGATTGAAAGAATTCCTCATATATCTTTGGATTGTCCTCTACAGGAGCATAAATACTGGCAAAAGTTATCGGTTTCTGTCCAGCAATACAAGTAACCCAACACCAACGACCATACTGATCTTTATCAAAGCTGACGACTTCTGCCTGAAATTTTTACTTAGAAATATTGCCGTCCCTCGAAGGGAGGCTGAGGATGAGGAAAATCCCCTATAGGCAGCCCACGACCTAAACATGGAAAAGTCTAACAGCTTCACTGCTGGTATGTGGGTTTCTTGTAATAAAATCACCGCTGGATTTTCTGTTTTGATCCACATTTCAATTGCCCGCATTTTCTTTCTATTATTAAGACCATTGACGTTAAAAGAGACCACTTTCAAAATCTCCTTACTAGCCATAATAAATAAAAAACAAAAACTAACCAACTAAACGGCACCCCACGTATTAATTGAAAAAGCATTGATCTAAAAAATGGATGTATAAAGATTAGAAAAAATGGACTTCGTTTTCTGGCTATGCAGCCTTTATCACCCCAGTGACCCACACCCTCCCCTTTGAGAAAGTGGCTAGTCCCGCTGCCCACCTTCTCCCTACCCCCCCAAAAACTAATATTGGTGCCTTGAAGTTGCACCTAAAGTGACCTACCCCCCCTCCTAAAGCAAAAAAAAGAATTCCTAAACCTCCCAAAAAATAGGAAACATGAAAACAACCGTGAAAATCCAAAAATTTACAGAGAAGTAGCAGGATCTAGATAGTGCTCTGCTTTTTCAAACAAGAAAAGACATTACCAAAGATAAGCAAACCCAAGTTATTTTCCAGCTGAAATAGCTTTAAGAAGTTCCTGCGCCTCTTCAATGCGTGTAAATAAGTGAAATTTCCCCTGCACAAGGACTTTGAGCTTGGATTGTTGAGCAATAGAGGCTTGTGCCCCTTGGGCCTTGAAAAGATACAATAGCTTAACAAACTCTTTGCGTCTTCTTGCCGCTTCCGCAGACGTCGGAAAAAATTCTGCATTTTGCGCCATTCTCAATCTCAAACTGTCTAGACAGAATTGCCTTGGACAAGATTTTTTCCTTTATACGAAAGTCTGCAAAATTGACAAGTATAGTGCGGGGAAACTTCAGGTTAGGGGGAAGATGCGCTGGAACCCGATGAGCTCTGGTTACAGTCAGATCACCCGTAAACTCTGGAATCACAACCTTCTTCAAAAAGGAATCGACCCAATTAAGTATATCCGTGCCTTCAATCCGCTCCGGAACACCAACTATACGAAGATTTGAGCGGCGTGAGAAATTTTCAAGTTCTTCGATCTTATTTTCCATTCTTATTTTCTCCCGGGAGGCTAAATCTACTTGCTGCAGAATACCATTCATTTGGTCCTCAACTAGAGAGATTCTTGCTTCAGCCTCCTGAATTCGAGTTGGAAGGCTGGCTACTGCTTCTTCTATCTTCTCCAAGCGTAGCTGTATCATTGCGATATCCGTTTGTTGTGTTTTTTTCATATCGCGAATTTCTTCGAGAATCATATTTAACATATTTTTAACATCCAGCTGATATGACATAGCCTTCTTATTCTCATCCTCAAGAACCAAATCACATTCCTTAATTCCAAATAGAGTCTCGTTATTATGTTCGGGCATCGAAGGACACAGTGATTTAAACTTTCTTAAAGCTAAGGCCGAGGCTACTAACTGGTCTTGCCGATCTAACTGGCCTTGCTGCTCTTGTTGAACTGTCATAATTTCATTGGATTGAATTTGGATGGACATTTCACGAGAAGAGAGAAGAGAAGGCGGGGACTGAGGAAGCGGAGTCGCGACAGCCTTTGCCAGTGTTAACGCAGTATTTTTAAGCTGTTCCAAATCAAGCGGATCTTCAACTTGTGCCTGTATTCCTTGAGTGTCCGTAGAAGAGACCCCTGGAGGAGAGGAGGATGCTGGACCTAGAGCTGTTACTGGCTCTAGTGTTGCAGCTGACGTTATCGTATCTTCTAATATGTCTTGATTGTTCTGGGCTAAGAGAGTTCGGCTAAGCATATCTGAACATGGAGAGGTAACAGGAGGTAACATCTTTTTAGAAAAGAGAGGAAAGTCTCAACAAGGACTTCAAACGGACACCATGACGGCTATGGCGCCTCCCGCTAGCGCGTAGCCTCAGGTGATGCTCCTCCCCCCTCCTATGATGGCGTTTGGTGAAGCAGGAGCAGGAGCGGGAACGGACGGACGCTAAGGATTGCCGCGGTTGTTGAACTTCGCCGCGTACACACCCTCGGATGCGGCGGCTGTATTTTCGGCGGCTGCATTTCTTGGCGGCTTTGAGGCTTTGCGGCTTTGCGGTTTTCCCGTGGTTAAGTCGGAGAACTGCTCCCGCTGGCGCTGCCGGCTGGAAATCGATTTATGGGGACTCAGTTTATTTGTTCAGCTGTTCAGCTGAGACTGGAGGAGAGTAGAGGATCCGGCTATATTCCACTCGATGTAATAGCTGTTGCTAGAGACTCTGTAAGGGGGTTAAAAGCTCAGTATTCAGAAAAACTGAGAACCGGAGCTGCATGGGTTTTCAATTAACTGAAGCCTAAGAATTCTGGAAAGCCTAAAAACTCTGGCAAGTCAGTCAATTGGAGAGAGAGACCGTGACAGAACCTGGGACTGTTGCTGGAGAACGGCAGGAGGGTGAGTCTTGATGTGCTCATAAATTACCTGGCGAGAGGCTTGGGCGGTTTGGCATTGGTGTTCTAAGCGGGGGTGTCTCGATAAGTACCATATAATGAAGAAACAGCTGAGACTCGCCGCTGCTGCAGCGAAAGTGGATGCTGCAATTATAGCCAAGGCTAAAGCACGCACTGCCAAAGGGAAGCTGAATTTGACTGTAACTAAAGTGGGAGGTAAAATGCGTCATGCGGAGTCCTCCTTCAGTTCACAAAGCTCCGAAGCCGATGATCTGTCTCTGAGGGAGATTAGTTTAACATTGGCTTCAGGAATTAAGCCAAGGGATAATAACTTAGCTAGCTCACCAGGAGGTGGCGTACTTTATAAAAATCAAGAACAGGAACCAAGTATAGACACAGGAGAAAAACATGAGATAACACAAATATGAGTTATTAGCGCTTAGCATAGCCAAGACACACGTTGTATGGAGAATGAAAGGTAGAGGGGGAATGGTCACGGAGGGAGGTGGCGGGGTAGGGAAGGAAACACAACGGGGAGACGAGGAAAACAATGTCCGATGTCTGGCTGGGTAGGTGACGGCCAAGGGGGTGAACCAGAGCCAAACTCCTCTATAGCTGCATAGGACAGCTCCACCAGGCATCGGCCAAGGTTGCTCAGGCTCCTCGGTAAGTACGGACACTTTAGGTTTCCACCCAGGGGGCATCGTCATAGTTCCAGCGAAAGTGCCAGTCCCGGTGTTATTGGGAAGCGCCGTCCGCCTTGTCCTCCATGAATCTGTTTATTCTGCGTGATGCTCAGCCTTGCACTATGGTGCAGACTCGAGCCAGCATCTTGTCTAGGATTTGTACTTTAGGTACACCCACCAGACAAATTCCACCATGTAGACCACCACACAGGGGTAACGTGTAAGATGTGCACTTGTATGTAATGCACTCGTGATACAGTTTGTGTAGCAGGTGATATACCAATTGATCCCTTGCATTCACCTGGTTAAATATGGCGTTAGGATTTGAGGCAATCACACTACTTTAATTGATCTAGCTTTGCATCAAAACCTATCAATTTTGCATTGGCCCGCCTCAGACATGCCACTTTTGAATAGAAGTGAAAGTCGATCCATTGTTGCTGTTTTTGATACTTTGGGGTAGATTTGTGAACTTGTCACGCAGTGCAGCGCGGCAAATCACCTTGCTGTGCTGCACTGCATGGCAGGGAAGGGAAGGAATGCACCTTATTTAAGTTAATACGGTGCATTCCTGCCTTTTACCCTGCGCTGGCGCCCTTTTGGCGGCCTAGTGCCCCTTCCTGTACAAAAACATGCCTGCATGCAATACAGGCACTCTTGCACCATGGTGCAAGGGTGCCTGTGTTGGTGCGAGGCAGCCAAAACGGCAGCAGTGCAGGGACAGAGGCAGGAATGTGCTGTATTATTTTAAATGTGGTGTATTCCTGCCCTTTCCCTATGGCGCAGCGCTCAAGGTGACTTGCTGCGCTGCGTGACTTTTTTTTTTATAGATATGCCCCATCGAGACTAATAAACTCATTCAGCCTTGCTGGGAATCCGAGTTGTCAGCTGCAGCTAACATGCAGCCTTTTCTGGCCATGTATTCCACCGGGCATTACCCCAGTGGGTAAGGACCCGTGGAGGCTGGTTTTGAAATCCAAGGGCCGCCCTTGGTGCCTCTATCACATTCCCAAGCTCCTTGAGGTTAATTGCACCAGTCACAAGGATATTTCAAGAGAGAGAAAAAAGAGGGAGGGAGGAGGAAGGTGGAGTGAAAGCAATCAGAGAAGGAGAAGAGGAAAGAGAGAGAGAGAAAGGAAGAAAATAGATGAATGGAAAGGTAAAGGGAGTGAGGCTGGTGTGAGCATTTTTGCCAGGACTGCTTTTGGTTCCCCAGTACGGCCCAGTTTCTGGCTATTAGAGACTTCCGCCCCCCTGCAAAATCTAATATTGGTTTAAGCCTATTAAATTCTACTGAATGGTGCATTTCTTGTTCGTTGGAATTTACCCATGCTAATCTACATGTATTGCCAGACGTGCCTCACGTACTTGGAATTCTCTGTGCTGTCTTGTGACGGGTATGTGGGGGCGCCCTTGTTCTTCTGCACAAGACGTGGGCTCATGTTTTCAGGCACATTAAGAGTGGAAATGTAAAGCCACTCAAGATGCCAACCTGCACACAAACGGGGCTGCAGTGAAGAAGAATTATGCTTTAAAAGCTGGTACAACCGGAGTGACTCACTGTACATTGTTGTTGGTGACAGCTCTCTGAGCTGACAGCTACCCACGCTTCGTGATTCATAAATGCTACATTAACAATTTCTTATCGGTATCTGCAAGCCTTTTTTGTTCATACAGTTACCGACACCACACTTTCAACACATGCATCCAGGGCTGAGACTTTCCCATAAAATTTCTTGGATGGGGTCCTCTCGAAAACACACTAACAAGGGCACCAATCAGGAGGAAGCCACTGGGAGCTGCCACTTGACCTCTGCTGGAAAAAAAATAAAACGGCTATCACCACATGTGCACCCAAGAGATGTGCGCATGCTCACATTTGACTGTGTCTGTTTTGTTGTGCCAAATTGGGAGCAGCTTCATTGCAATTGCAGCATGTTTTTGGCTGTGGACACTCCCTCTATTAGCACTTACACCAGAGAGCAGGACAAGATTGGCCATTTATTCTATCAGGCGTTTTACTGTAAGTGAGTGTAGGAAGCTGGATTTCTGTTGCAGTAACCCTCCCCCACTTTTTACCAGATTTCTTATGCACTTTGAGTTGATGTGCTCTGGGTCCCTACCAATCAGGTTCCCAGGACCTGTGTTCTTTCCCAAAACTGTACCTTTGTACCCCCAATTGGCACCTCTCTGGCCACATGAAAGTCCCTTGTAAAAGGTACCATGGGTACCAAGGGCACTGTGACCAGGGAAGGCATCTAAGGGCTGTAGCGCATTGTGCCACCCTTAGAGGTCCTGTACCTTAACACACACACACTGCCATTGCAGGCGGGGAGTTTTGATGCAGAAAAACGTTAAGAATTGACATGGCACACATCCCTGTGTGCCAAGCCTACAACCCACTGCCTATGGCATAGTTCAGCCACCCCTCTAGCTTGGTGTACTATGCCACTGGTGAGGGTACAGGTGCATGAGCCCTGTACCCCGACAGTGTCTAAGTCCATTCTTAGACATTGTAAGTGCAGTAAAGCCATAAAGAGTATATGGTCTGGGAGTTTGTCATTACGAACTCCACAGCCCCATAATGGCTTTATTGATTCTCAGCATAATAAACCCACACTGATGCCAGTGTGGGATTTATTATACAACACACTCAGAGGGCATCTTAGAGAAGCCCCCTGAAAAATGGCCAGCCTGTGGTGGGTTCCCTGACTGTTAAACACCAGCCTGCCACCACGAGACATGTTTCTGGACCCCTGGGTTGGGAGCCTTCGCTACCGGAGCCCAGAAACAAAGCCTTTCCTGGGCGGAGGTGGTCACACTTCTCCCAGGCCAGGAAGAGCCATCTCTGGCGTTGGAGCTTCAAAGGCCTTGCCGCCTTTGTAATGCGACCCCCAGCCTCTCCTGTTATCAGGAACAGGCCCCCTCCTGTCTCCCCTCCTTTTTGGCAGGAAGACAGGTGGGAAAAATTAGCACACCCCAGAAGGTGTGCCCACCTCTGCCAACCCCACCCCTCAGGAGGGGGAGGCGAGGTGAAGCCCACTCTTCAGTGCCCGCCATCTTGCAGATGGCAGGCACTCTCCAATCAGGATTAGTGATTGTGCCCTCTCCCCCACGTGGGGTGAGCACACCAAGGGTGTAGTCACCCTAAGGTCAGTCGCCCATTGGCTACTGACCTCAAGACCCCCTAAAACGCCCCCTAAATACAGTATTTAGGAGGCAGCCCTGAACCAAGAAGGACATTCCCGCAACCTATGAAGAAGAAGGATGAAAGGAGACGCTCAGCAGAGGAGACTGCTGAGAAGAACTGACTTGGCTCCAGTCCTACCGGCGAGTCTGCAGTTTCCAGAGATCCTGCGCCAAAAGTCATCTTGTCCTGCAGCCAGCGACCTCCAGAACCCCTGAGGGGACTGACTGCCTTCCACAAAGACTGGATCTCCTGTGAACAGCAGCTCTGTTCAAAATAAACAGCCAAGCAAGGCTCCGAGCCTGCTGAGGACAAAGAAACCGGACACCTGTAACCACCACTGCATCCGACGTCTTTGGCCCGAGTCCGAGTGGCCCATCGGTCCTTGCGAGGTTACCCAGCACTCCAGAGTCCGAGTCCACCGTGGGTTAACCCCTCCAGGACTCACAGACGTCGCCTGCAGCCTCTGCACGGAAACCCCCCCCAATCGCGTGTGGCCCGATAACGTGAAATCCGACCTCAAAAGACACCCCTGCATCCAGCCGCCCTGCGCCCTGGAGAGAGAACCCAAGGTGCACCTACTTCCCCGAGCCCTCCAACTTATCTGCCCAGCTGTTGGTTCCTCCCGGAAGTCTTCCTGGATCGAGCCTGCAGCCAAAATCCAAAACCGGCAACTCCCATTGAAAACAACAAGGCACCCGACGCCAAAACAGCCCTCTGCACCCGGCCGCCCCTATGCCGCTGTGGGTGCACCTTGTGTGCTAAACTGTGCCTTGAGCTTAAGTCCTGGAGCTTTGCTCCCACAACCTTGTGGCCTGCTCGTGAGCAGCCACCAACTGGAGGCCCCCTGTCCCCCATTGGATAACATAGGGCCTCAGCACTCTGCACCCGGCCGCCCTATTGCCACTGAGGGTTCTTTGAGAGTGCATCCTTGACCCTGGGGGAACCCTGGTTCTAACCCCAGAAACCCAACCCCACAACCAAGTACTTACCTGTAAACCAATAACTTAATTTCCTCCCATAAGATTACATTGACTGCTTTTCTTTGAAAATGTTTGTGTGGAGTTGGTTTGTATGACACCTCGAAAAACTGCAAATGTACAAAAACTGAATTACTTACCTTTTCTTTAGTAAATGTTCCAGAGCGATATCCAGGCATATCACACTGAGTAGAAAATGTAACTTAAAAAGTAATCTGAAAAGTAATGTACAAAGTAATCTCAAAAGTAACGTTAAAGTAATATTAGGGGCGTGGCCAAGATGGCGGCAGGTTAGGACGCATTTCTCGACTGCTCCGACTCGCCGCCTACAGAGCTCATTATCTGCGCCCGCCGACCCACTTCCAGTGGCCCCCGGGGGTAAAATATTGGCGCCGGATACTGGGAGGCACTGACTGACCCGGGTGGAGTCGACCTGAAGCCCACAAACCGGAGCCTTGAGCAGCAACGCTCGGCGGGACCGCGAGGCGCGGCCACGGCCTGCAGAGCGCGGCCTGACCTGAAGTGAACTGGCGGCATAGAGCAGGGGGAGCGAGACTCCAGTGGCTCCCAGGAGCTAAATAACGGCACCGGAAGGTGGGAGGCACAAACAGGCTCGGGTGGAGACGACCCGGGGCCCCAACACAGAACCTAGAGTAGCAACGCCTGGCAAAGCTGTGGGGCACGGCCGCGGCCTGTAGAGTGCGGCCTATCCCGAATCGGACCTGCGGTGTAGCCCGGCCGGGCTCTGGATGACGACAGAGACGAGGACCCGGAGGCCGCACCTAGGCCCAGATGGGATCTTCATGATCGGCTCGCAACAGACCTGCGGTGAGTGGCCAGCAGTGCTTCGCTGTCCCCTGCCCCGGACGCCGGGTAGACCTGCGGCGCCACAGGAGGCTCCACGGGGGCTGGAGACCTAAGGGGGCGAGACAGCTTTTCCCCTTCCTTCGTGCAACACTCTCCGGTCCCCAAGGCAAGCTCTGACCGGGAAACCGCCACAGCCCTGAGGCCCCCGGTGCACCGAAGAGCAGAGCCCCGAGACCCGCTGCAGGCCCCAGGCGCCCACCCGACTAGTGCTGAGGCCTACAACACGTGGGCCATCCCCGGCAGCCGGAAAACCCCTGTTCATCAAGAAGGTGGATCTTAGCACAAGAAGAGCATCCGGAGGCGCTGAGCGAGGCCTCCTCCTCCCCAGCAGCGAGTACTCCCCAAGCGGGGATGGGGACGGTGCAGAACGTTGCGACCAAGGCCTCCTGAATGCACACTCGCAAAGAACTGCCTCGGCCGGCGGGGGACCTCAATGTTAGCAGCCAGAACAGAGGCAAAGCGCGAGAGGGCTACGGGGACAGAGTAAGCCCATTTTCTCACCTCCTCCTAGTTAAGGGCCCAGCGAAACCGACCTGCAGTTGTTCCTGTGGAGGCGGGAGCGGAGGCCTAGCAAGACAAGGGGCAGGACGGCCCCAGAAGGAGAAAAGGGCTGTATGTAGCGGGGGGCCCGTGTTTATCCCAGTAGAGAGGCTACAAGAGGGGCACGAGCGGGCGACAGTCTTCTGGGGGACACTGCCCAGCAGAGACGGGGCGCGGGGGGACAAGGGAGCTTGGAGCGGGGCAAAGAGCCCCCACACGTGTGGCTTGAACAAAGAGCGCTGGCGGACGCTGCAACCGTTCCCTCAATCACACTCCATCCTGAAAGGATCTGAAGTGCCCCCCCCAGTAGAGATTGGCCAGAATTAGTGCACGAGGAAGAGATAGCATCCACGCACGGGCCAGGAGTCGCGACCAGCCATCAGGACTGTGGAGGCTCATCAAACAACATGCCAAGCGAACACCAAGACCACAAATAGGACGATATGGCCGGGACAAGGATAAAGAAGGAACGATCCCTCAAGGAACTGTTCGGGAAAACAGGCAACTTAGGGTCAAAGGATACACCCATGTCTCAAAGAGTGGAAACCCGGCTGGAATCAGACGAGGGAGAGGGCCAAAACACCAAAGCATTCATGGAATCATTATTCACCTCCCTGCGTGCAGACCTACAGGCGATGAAAACGGAAATTGCCTCCAACCTCCAAGAGGTACGCCGGGACATGGACGAAGTGGGAGAGAGGGTGGCCGAGCTCGAGGACAGAGAATCGAGTCGGGTGGAGGAGGTAGCTTGGCTCCAGCAAGAAGTGTTAAGGCTGAAAGACCAACAACTAGACCTTCAAGCGCACAATGAAGACCTTGAAAACAGGTCTAGGAGGAACAATATAAGAATAAGAGGTGTGCCAACCAGAGCAGAGGGCCCCAATCTACGCGAGTATGTTAAGGACCTCCTTCGACATGTATCTGGCCTCCCAGAGACCTCTCCGCTACAACTGGACCGGGTGCACAGGGTGGGCCCTGAAAGACCAGGAAAAGGACCCCCATTCGACATCCTGGTTTGTGTCCACTATTTCCAGATTAAGGAAGACATCCTCAAGAAAGCCAGGGACTCACACCCAGTTCATTTCAAAGGCCACTCCCCGACCTTCTTTCAAGATCTCTCCAGAATCACCCTTCAGAAGCGCAGGGATTTCCTCCCCATCACAGAACATCTGCGGAAGGCCAAGATTCCCTATGCCTGGGGTCACCCTTTCGGTATCATCTTTAGGCATGAAGGGGTGCTTCACCAGATCAGATCTCTCAAAGAAGCCTGCGCTCTCCTACATCTCGACGTCCAGGAAGACTCCGCGGATCAGCCCACCTCTCCTAAGAGTCAACGGCCAGCCTGGCAGAGGGTGACAAACGGCCGCCGCGGACCTAGACCAGACTCAGAAACCATTAACAAAGAGAGGCAGGCGGTGTTTCAGGCCCTCTCCTCCGAATCGCCATCCCAACGACTCCGTGAACTAGCTACGATCCTGCCCCTGGGGGCTGGAGTGGGCCTGGTGAGGACCCAAGTGAGGCGGCAGAGGAGCGGAGGGCTAACCGATCGGATTGATGACCCACCCTCCACACGCCCAGCAGGCCCACACTGGGTCTCTTTGGAAGTACTTCTTCGTAGCAGTTCCATCTTGGCCGAATACGCCTCATCCCGACTTGTCGGATTTGACGGACTCTGATCTCCAGTTAATGTCTTTCCTCCTATTCAAAGCACGGCTCAAAAGGACCGAGATAATAAAGCAAATTCCTAGATAAGTAGCCCATTGTAGCCTACTGTCTTCGCTGCCTGCCCCCGGGTTGTTGGCATTCAGCTGTGTCAATCTCATAAGATCACTGCTTCCAATGTCGGCTACTGACTATACATCTTACGAAATCTTTTGACGCTGTGCTTATGTATAAACAAATAAAAAGAGTTATTCCATAAAGTAATTTTAACTGTTGACTTACCTGTAAACAAACCAATTGCATCAAACTGCTTTTCAATTGTATTTCAACTGCAATATACCTGCAAAGTATTATTTCACTTTCCTGCACCAGGCCTGGCTTGGTTTAAGAAATAAAATAACTAAATAATATTTTTATACAATCAAATTGGGAAGCCCACATTGAGTGGAGGTGAGGGCAGCATCCGCGGCTTCAGACGCCGCCGCATCAGCCATTCCACGCCCGGAGGCGCTTACATTACTGGACTCAGGCTCCCACTGCACGGGAAGCCCACATTGAGTGGAGGTGGGGGCAGGACTTCGAGCCCCAGCAGCACCCGCGGCTTTAGACGCCGCCGCCGCATCAGCCATTCCGCACCCAGAGGCGCTTACATTACTGGACTCGGGCTCCCACTGTGCGGGAAGCCCACATTGAGTGGAGGTGGGGAGCAGGACTTTGAGCCCCAGCAGCACCCGGGGCTTCAGACGCCGCCGCCACCACATCAGCCATTCCATGCCCGGAGACGCTTACATTACTGGACTCGGGCTCCTGCTGCAGGGGGAGCCCACATTGAGTGGAAGTAGGGCAGGACTTCGAGCCCCAGCAGCACCCGCGGCTTCAGACACAACCGCCGCCGCATCAGCCATTCTGCGCCGAGAGGCACTTACATTACTAGACTCGGGCTCCCGCTGCACGGGACGCGCCCTGTCGCATGCCCGGGCGAAGACCGAGCCAAGAGCGGGCCCGTCTGTGCCCGTCCACGGCCGGCAAAGGCTGGGCTGGGCCCTACCCCCTTTCTTTTAGCATAACAGCATCAGCGTCAGGTGAGAGGACGTCTTTACCAATCAAGTTAATTAAGTAGTCATGGGGAAAGGAACAGGCCCCCCACCCGTCCACCCCTCTGTCACCGTTGATAATATGCTGGAAAGGGTGGTTAATATTGTAACTAGTGAAATTGAACTAACCGAACGCAGACTGTCACCGGAAAGTGAGGTGGTAAAGATTGCTTCGGCACCTGGTGGGGTTTCATCTATATTTGATCCTGCACTAACCATTACTCCTGTAAGCCGCGACTTCTCACTTCTGGTAGTTGACGCCAATAAGGAGTTCACCTTTGGTGGGACTGCCAATGATAGCCTTGGTCAAGATTTGCCCTCAATACAGTTGCCCACGACAGTCGCCCTTGCAGCACCATTTGTGGCTTCAAAGTGTAAAAGAATGACAGGGAAATCTGTCAGCACTAAAAAGAAACAACCTCCACGTTCTGGTGTGCTCCGAAGTGATTTGACCTCCTGGATACAGACGTCAACCAGTGCCAATCCTCCAGCTCAGTCTTCGAATGGCAAGGCTAGTCATTGTTCTTTTTTCCAGAATGAAGCTACATCTGATCTATCGGATCTATCGGGCATAGGGAAACCCTTTATCAATGCTATATGCTCTCAGTTAGGCGATCTGATAGACATGAAACTCAATCCCTTAATGAATCGCCTAGATTTGATTGATGAAAAGAATCAGTCACCGGGATAAGTCAACTAATCCTAATATTGATACTCCTGTGGGACCGACCTATTTCATACCTAATGTCTTACATGTAGATAGCTCACCTCATAGCATTATGGGCCCAATAGCTGCCCCCTCAACTGTACCTTCTTGTAAGTCATGCTCACAACCAATTGATCAGCAGTCTTTTTACGCTAAGTACAATATCACCCCACTGCCCAATGATTGTCCCCCAACATTAGTAGGGGTTGAATAGCAATTGTCTCTGCCTCAGCTTCTACATCCAAACCCAATCTCACATCTAAAGGTCATCCATTGATCTCCAGTTCAATTAGCAGCATTACACCCCATTCTTTGAGTGAGCCCCACTGTAGACCTAATATGGATGTGGTGGGATTACCACCGGCAGCTTGTCCCTATGTATTGATGTTGGCGGGGGTACTTACCCTTAAAAAAGAGCAGAGTGAATCCTGGGATCAATTACATAATAAAAGTGTGGATTGGTTGTCCAAGAATAAGTAGTTCAATGTTTTGAGCATGAAGGAGATAATTATGGTACGGAGGGTTGGTTGGGTTGGCAACTCACCTAAAAATATAAAGGGGGACTTTGTCATCATTAATTTTCGCAGACCCTCAATGGTGAGGGCACTCCTAAAAAAGCAGGAGATTTTCACCTCTAGTCAGTCGAATATCTGGTCCTTACCCCTGGGTTCTTTTTAGAAACCACCTCACAGGGGCTTACTACTTGTCCCCCTCCCCCCCAGCTGTACAGAACAATTTTGAAGTACTGACCGATCTTAATGCCCTGGACTGACTAAAACCTCCTTCTCACATTGGTGGGGCTGACCCCACACGTTCACCACACATATCCATGATACATGCTCAAACTGTCATAACTGACGTTGGGGCTTGTGATAACCAGGATTTTAATATACTTAGGGGTCGATTCCGATTCGGGCCGGAAAAAGCACCGACCGACTCGGAGCCGGAATTTATACCGACCGACACGTACCTGTGGCGCCCGACACGCCAAGTACGATGCAAAGCGTGCAAAATCCGACCGACATGTACAGAACCCAAGCCGAACGACCGAGCCGCACGGAAAACAGCAATCCGGCCGGAAAAACACGCGAATCGAACCGACCGACACGCACCCGGAACAAATCCGACCGAAACGTACACGCGAACTCCAAACCGCAAAGTACGATGCAAGGCGCGAAAACCACGACCGAGTCGGACGGAGGACAAGCCGTACGACCGACACGCATACAAAACCGAGCCGAAGTAACACAAAACACCGCGACCGACGTGTACGCAGCATAGAAAACTGCACAAACACAGCGTGAACGAAACGGAGAACACCGTACGAGACAAATGCAGGGTCCGACTCGGTCACAAGAACGTTTCCAACATGCACAGACAGTACAAAGGAAAAATCACACAAAAAAAGGGCAAACAAGCAATTACAAAGCCAATAAATACTGGGGGGGTGGGGACAGAGAACAAAGACACACCCACAACTCCACCCATATAAAGGACACAAATCACAACCATGATCCTTTGCAAATGCCATTCCACTGCCAGCACCCAAGAGACAGCAACCACACACCCACAGCTCATCCCTCACACAAGCCACACACCATCAGCACACCAACAAATACCTACCTCACATACACCCAGCAAAACACACACTCACACACCCTCACCTGCACACCAACACACACATCACTCACCATCACCACCCATCACCATGCCCCCAAGAAGAATCACAAGTTCCTAGATTGTGAATTGGAAGTCCTGGTAGACGAGATCCTCAGGGTAGAGCCACAGCTGTTTGGCACACTGGTCCAACAGACCCCCATCTCCCAGAAAACCAAGATGTGGGAGAGGATCATCAACAGGATGAACGCACAATCACCATGTCTGCGCACAAAGACCGACATCCAGAACAGGTGGTATGACGTGCGCAGGAGGGTCCGGGAGCTGCTCAAGAAAGACTACCTCCTGAGCCAATACACCGGCAGTGGCCCTCCTGCCAAGCCAGTATACCTCAGGCCCTGGGAGGAGAAGGTGCGGGCCATCCTTCCGCCAGTGACCGTATATGGACTAGAGAACATCCCAGAGCCTGGTGAGTACACAACAAATGTACACAATATTCTGCCACAATACACACACACATCACTGTCAAGGGGAGAGTCAAACCATGCACTCATAGCAATTACACAGCAACCAGAACAGAATCATCCCAAAATGTGTATGTCAGTCAGATAAACACAACACATGCCATCAAAAAAGTTACATTCAACCGTGCCATCACATGTACAAACACAACTACAACTACAGCTAGGCAGTGGCACAAAGAACTAACAAACACATCCAGACATGTAGCCACCACAACAACACCAACACACAGTGAAGACCACTGAAAGGAAGGAATTCTGTGTATGCTGGCCAAGTCAGTGTAGCCAATAGCATCATGGGAGTCGTAGTCACACATATTGCCCCCCCACAACTGTCCCATCAACACCACCATGAACCATGCGCACATCACAGGGAGTGGAGAAGGACTCACAAGATGGCTGACACTGGCAACTGCTGTGGGGAGCACAAGGCCCTGCTGGCAACTGTGCACCAACAAACAGCAGGACACCACTGACTGACATCCTGAGAGACAACTTCCACTCCCTGCAATGCAAGCACGTTCCATGGTGGGATATCTGGCTGGCTGGGTGGGAAGGAGGACTTGCAGCACTGACCATAGTCACAAGCACCTCCCCTCACCCCCCTCAACACAAACTCCACAGAACCCACCTGGTAGAATGCAATGCCTCCCATCCTAACTCAAGATCCCACAAAGAACCACCACCCTGGGTTATGTTGTGTGAAGCACAGGGACACTCTTGGGACTTTTAGCCAAACAACTGCCAGGACAACACTCCCAGCCATCCTGTCAGCACAGGCAGCCCACCCCACAGGGAAGCAGAGTCAAAAGGAAGGAAGCATGGGCATGCTGGGAAGGGGGTTGGAGGCAATAGCATGATGGGAGTCGTAGTCACAGCTCTACATCCCCCACCACATGGCCCAGCAAGCTCACACTCACGCATGCACATCCCACAGAGAGTGGAAAGGCCCATCAAAGATGTCTGACACTGTTGCTGTGTCGTGGGGAGCACAAGGGCATGCTGGGAACTGCACACCAACCAACAGCAGGACACCACTGTCAGCCATCTTGCCATTGCCCTCACACCCACACACACTGAACTCCCCACAAAAGCAAGTAAGTATGGGAATGCTGGCAAGTGGGGTGGAGGCAATAGCATGATGGGAGTCACAGTCACAGACATAGCTCACCCCCACAACTGTCCCATCAACACCACCCTGAACCATGCTCACATCACAGGGAGTGGAGAAGGACTCACAAGATGGCTGACACTGGCTACTGCTGTGGGGAGCACAAGGCCCTGCTGGGAACTGTGCACCAACAAACAGCAGGACACCACTGACTGACATCCTGAGAGACAACTTCCACTCCCTGCAATGCAAGCACAGTCCATTGTGGGATAACTGACTGGCTGGGTGGGAAGGAGGGCCGTCTGTCAACCAAATATAACCAATGCAGACCATGTTCACACCCCAACAAATACATAGAAATGCCCAAATAATGCAGGACAATGTGCCACACCAAAATCAACCCGACTGTGACGACTTAGGACAATGCAATGTACAGGCCCGCACCCAGAGGCACAGTCACAACTGTCAGGTGTGTCAACCATTGATGCCTGCAGAAACATAACATACATTGTGTGTGTCTCCCAAAAACAGGTGATGATGGGGACACAGCAGCAGACGCTGAGGAGTCCCAGTCCCAGGCTCAAGAGGATGCGGAGCTCACTGGTGTCGTACAGCCTCTGCCCTCCTCGGGCGAAGAAGACCAACCTGGCACATCCGGTGCAAGTCTACATGCAGCACCAGCAGGACCACCAGCTGCAGCACCAGCAGGACCACCAGCTGCACCCCCTGCACCCACCCCTCCAACGACTGTCACCACAAATACCATCCCTGCCGACATGGACAGAACAAGGAGCAACACCAGCACAGGGACCCTGGACCAACCTGGGGCCATGGACACCACCACCACCACCAACCCCCAAGGTGGACCAGGGTCATCTGTGCGTGCCACTGCACGCACTGCACATGTCAGCAGGGGTGGTGGGAGGGGTGGGAGACAGAGGTCGCTGCTTGCAGAGGTTGCTGGTGTGCATGATGACCCACAACTGGTACGCATAGCTGATGCGTACCAGTCCAGCACCGGAGATCTCAGCCAGGTAGTGGGGCTCCTCAGAGACATGAAACAGCAGCAGGCTGCCCATCATGCCCGCTTGGACTCTCACATGTCCCACGTGGAGTCACACATGTCCCGCGTGGTTTCACACATGTCCCGCGTGGGGTCCAAGTGGGATGCACTGCATGAGATGACGGCGGTGCACAGGGACATTTTACAATGCCTCCGCCAGATGAACAGCAACCAGTCCACACCTCCCTGTGTGCCAACAACATCTGGTGCTGAACAAACTGCAACTGCCACAGGGAGGGAGGATGACTCTGGCGGAGAGTCCCCTGCACCGCAGCAGCCTGTACTTGAGGGCCCCCCCAAGAAGAGGGGTCGTCCGAGGAGGGGCAAGTGAGAGGCCGATGGCCAAGCACAACTCCCAGGATGCCTGAACCTGTTCTGGATGTTCACCTTTGTGCACAGACTGTTCACCCTGTTGACGGCAACACTACTCCCACACATTGCATGGGGAGTACAAGTTGGACCAATGTCTCAGACAACTGTGGCCCCGATACTGGGGATTTTGTCTACCAGGACTTTCAATTCACCTAGGAACTTCTGATTGCAAGATTTATGTACAGCACTACCCATCCTATGCACTATTCACACAAATGTATCACAATAAACACACTAATACACCATACTTGCCTCTGTTGTGATTCCAACGTGGGTGCTGTTATGGGGATGATGAACTGCAAAATTACACTGTGTATGCGAACTGCAACAGCAAGTACAACACAGGCATGTGAGTAAAGGCAACGTGACACATATGAGGGAGACACACCAACAGGGCTACACAACACATACACACCTAGGCCATCTGACTCATTGCCTACACTGATGTTGCCAGGGAAGACGGTGCAATGCACAGACACCACACCCATTCCCAGTTGTAGTCAAGTAGCCCACAGGTGCAGTAAGCAAATGGCAGTCAAATGTGTGACCACAGACAACGCACATCACAAAGTGAAGCACAGGTTTATTACACAGTTGCAACATGTCGTAACCACTACAGATGCAAGGTAATCCCACCTGGCAGCGGGCACACAGTCAACAACTGTAGACGGAAGGAAGTCCATGGGTGTGGCGCACATCACCTGTAGGGACACAACAGCTACCACCCTGGAAGTGCAATCACGTCGTCGGTGGACACAGTTGACCAAACGAATCTGAAAGTACCCTGTGAAGGACAGAAATGACACACAGTCAAAAGCAATGGAGAACAGGACAGAACAGCAAAACTCATGCACAATACATGTTACAAGATACCCACCCAGAACCAAGTTAGCATGTCAACACTGTTGGGGAGTACAGCCCACCTGTAAGCACTCATCGCAACACACATCCAGTCAAGTAGCCCATGGACACACTCCAACAGCACCAGAGCACCACCTACACATATCATGCCAAAACACATCATTGACATGACACCTCAGGATATTCAAATTCAGCTAAAGAAGTTGGTGATGAGCTGTGTGCGGACATCACCCTCATCATCATCATCATCATCATCACTGGCATCGTGGTCCAGGCCAGGATCCTCCACAGGTGGCGGATGTTGGTCATTGTCATCCTGGATGAGAGGCAACTCCTTCCGCACTGCCAGGTTGTGGAGCATGCAGCAGACGATGATAATCTTGCACACTTTCGCAGGGGCATATGGGAGGGACCCTCCGGTCTTGTCCAGGCAGCGGAAGCGGCTCTTCAGGAGACCAAATGTCCGCTCAATCACTCTCCTGGTCCGACCATGTGCCTCATTGTAGCGCATCTGGGCTGGTGTCACAGGGTTCCTGAGGGGTGTCAGCAACCACGGCATGTTGGGGTATCCCAAGTCACCTACGGACAGACAAGTGCACATTAGCTGACTTGGAAAAGTGGGCGGAATACTACAGATCAGATCACACACAATGGCACAAAGTCAGTACACACCGACAAGCCAGGCACGCTGGTTCTGCATCTGTGCCATCATCCTGGGGATGCGACTACTCCTCATCACAAAGGCATCGTGTGCTGAACCAGGGAAACGGGCACACACGTGTGTGATGGTCATATCCGCAAGACACACCACCAGTGCATTGACCGAGTGGTAGTGCTTGCGGTTCCTGTAGGCCTGCTCCTGGGCCTGTGGTGGTACCAAAGCCAAATGTGTCCCATCAATGGAGCCAATGACATGCAGCATCCTCCCCAGGGCATATAAGTCACTCTTCACGTCAGTGAGTCGTCGCAGTCTAGGGAAATAGATGTACCGGTTCAGGAATAGCAACATTGCGGCCAAAACATCGCGGAGCACACGGCTCAACATGGTCTGTGACATCCCACCAGCAGTCGCCACAGTATGTTGGAAGGTACCGGTGGCAAAGAAGTGTAGGGCTGCCATCACCTTCACTTTGGGGGTCAGCGCTGTAGGATACGGCCGGCCAGGCTGCAAATGTGGGGCCAACTGCACTTCCAAATCCTCAATCAGCTGCCTGGTGAAGCGGTACCGTCGGATGCTGTCCCGTTCCACCATCGTTGCCAGGTCTGGGAATGGTCGATGGACAGCAGGAGCCCTGCAGTGCAGAGGAGAAGTAAGCAAGATTGTCAGTCAGCCCACATATGCGGCATTGAACACACTCAATATCCCAACATACATCATTATGAGGCACAACTACATGAAGTGTGCAGTTCCGTAAGGACATGTATGGTACATACATGGCCAACATCTGTCATCACGGTCCAACAAGTGGCATCAATAAGTCCCAGGTTGGCCCATTGGATATCATGAGGCCGTGTCACAGTTCCCATCTCCTGCTGCCGTGTCACAATCACCCCCACAGTGACATGTGAGGACAGATGTGCCCCAGGCATCACAGCTCAACGACAGGTACATTCCCAGGTACCCTGTATTGCCACATGGACACTGGCATTACATGGAGTATCATGTATACACCACAGCAAAACAACTATGACCCCCACAGGTAGTGGTCCCACTTGCCACTGCAGGACAGACATGGACGTCTGTGACACACACACGCACAACATCAAAGTCCATGCACACACAACGTGGATGTGGAGACTGTCTCCCATTGTGCACATGAAATCAGAAACATTGTAAACACTACATGCACACAGACTGTGGAGGACCATCACTATTGTGCCACTGGGACTCCCTGGCTCAAACATACCGTCCCACATGGGACTCACGGGGTATGTGACATGACATACACATACACCACCGTGAAATGTGACCATGGCACATGCACAGATATGAACAGTTGCACATCACAGTGGTCATGTACACGTAACACCCAGGATCCTGTCCCCATGAACACGTGCACAACCTGGGGGTTGCTGCCCCCAGGTGACACCCACAGGACAACATGTACACCAACATACACACAATAGGAAATGCAGCCTTACATGCCTTATCATACAGTTTGGACAGGCTGTCGTGTTGTAGGTGTGCCCCTCACTCCCTGGGAGCTATCTGTGGCTGGCATATGTCCATCTGAGACAGGCATGGTGACATATGCCAGTCACTTGTACAGGGATGCGTTGAACAGCAATGGACCGATCGGTGCCCCCGGCCGGTTCCTTGCATTCAATGTGTGCAGGTACGCATTGTGCCCCTGTACACGTTGTACCGCAATGGACCGACCGGTGCCCCCGGCCGGCCCATTGCATTCAATGTGTGCAGGTACGCATTGTGCCCCTGTACGCGTTGGTACGCGTTGTACCCCTGTACGCGTTGATCAGCAATGGACCGATCGGTGCCCCCGGCCGGCCCATTGCATTCAATGTGTGCGGGTACGCGTTGTGCCCCTGTACGCGTTGTATCGCAATGGACCGATCGGTGCCCCCGGCCGGCCCATTGCATTCAATGTGTGCAGGTACGCATTGTGCCCCTGTACGCGTTGGTACGCGTTGTACCCCTGTACGCGTTGATCAGCAATGGACCGATCGGTGCCCCGGCCAGCCCATTGCATTCAATGTGTGCGGGTACGCGTTGTGCCCCTGTACGCGTTGTATCGCAATGGACCGATCGGTGCCCCCGGCCGGCCCATTGCATTCAATGTGTGCGGGTACGCGTTGTACCCTTGTACGCGTTGTACCGCAATGGACCAATCGGTGCCCCCGGCCGGCCCATTGCATTCAATGTGTGTGGGTACGCGTTGTACCCCTGTACACGTTGTACCGCAATGGACCGATCGGTGCCCCCGGCCGGCCCATTGCATTCAATGTGTGCGGGTACGCGTTGTGCCCCTGTACGCGTTGTATCGCAATGGACCGATCGGTGCCCCCGGCCGGCCCATTGCATTCAATGTGTGCAGGTACGCATTGTGCCCCTGTACGCGTTGGTACGCGTTGTACCCCTGTACGCGTTGATCACCAATGGACCGATCGGTGCCCCCGGCCGGCCCATTGCATTCAATGTGTGCGGGTACGCGTTGTGCCCCTGTACGTGTTGTATCGCAATGGACCGATCGGTGCCCCCGGCCGGCCCATTGCATTCAATGTGTGCGGGTACGCATTGTACCCCTGTACGCGTTGTACCGCAATGGACCGATCGGTGCCCCCGGCCGGCCAATTGCATTCAATGTGTGCGGGTACGCGTTGTGCCCCTGTACGCGTTGTATCGCAATGGACCGATCGGTGCCCCCGGCCGGCCCATTGCATTCAATGTGTGCGGGTACGCGTTGTACCCCTGTACGCGTTGTACCGCAATGGACCGATCGGTGCGCACCCATTGACAATGGCCTTGCCTGGCAACGGACGCGTTTTCGAATTTCGAACGAGTCGGTTGCTGGAAATTCAGTTGGTCACCCACAACAATGTTGCAAAATCATGTATGTCATGAAGTTGAAGATTTGAAGGATGCCGTGGGCGTGTATTGGTGCTGCTATTCCATGGATTGGCCAGATTCAGAAGATGCAAACGACTTGGACCTATCACTTTGGACACAAGGGACAGTATCTGCCTCTCCAGCACATATATATTGCTGGCTGTTCCCCTGAGAGCTCACTTGCCTGCACTACATGCTCCAGGACGACATCTGCCACTGCACTGCTGCTGTCTCTGCCCCTCTGGACCCTGCAATGGCACGTACTGTGGAGAGAGCCCCAGCCTTCAGCCTTGAGGAGAACCAGGCCCTGCTGGACAGCCTACTTCCACAGTACAGCAAGCTGTATGGGACACCAGGGGAGCAGGTGAGTGTTCTGTGCACTGCCTTTCTGAATGTGCATTTTGTCTGACTAGCAAGGCTGAAAGTCTGCACGCCACTGGCTAGCAGGCTCACTGAGTAGTTGTCACCCCCCATAGTGTGTAGTGACATGCACTGGACAGGTATGGTGCAGTGACAGTGCATTTGAACAAGGTTTTACTTCCCATGCAATGATACCATGTAGTGACGTCTGGCAAAGTGTCCATGGGCAGCGTTGCACTGCCTGTGTACATCATGTGCCCCTGTGAATGAGACATGTATATACAACTGTGTCATGCACGGATATGTTGCATGTGTAGTAATGGCCTTTTCACTTTGTCATCCTGACAGGTTAATGCCCATCGGAAGCAGGAGATCTGGAAGGACATCGTCCGGGCTGTCCGGTCCGTGGGGGTCTACAAGCGCCGGATCCGCAACTGCCAGAAGAGGTGGCAGGACCTTCGGGGCTGGACCCGGAGGATTGCACGGGTCTAGCTGAAGCTGTCGCCTCCTCGCAGGAGGGGCGGAACACGGACCCTGACCCCCACATGCTCCAGATCCTGGCAGTGGTGTTTCCAGACCTGGATGGGCAGCTGAAGGCCAGACAGCAGCAAGGAGGGGTGAGTCAAAGACTGCACTGTGAACTCTGTATTACATGCTTTGTGCCCTCCTCTGGCCTGGTTCAACTGCCACAGTGCAGCAGTCATGTTGTCCAGGAGCCATGTCCCTCTATTGTGCACTGCCCACTCCTCATCTGATACCCAGGTGTGGCCCTTACATTCAGGGAATTGTGTCACTTGGGACTGTGTCCTTGCAGTTTGCTTCACTAAAGGTGGGGGACAGCATCTGTTTCCCTAACTCTGTTGTGGGCATCATGGGTGGGTCCATTGTTCACACAACGCCTGTGTTCGGACATGTAATCTGCGTGTTGCTTTGATATGCGGTCCACTTGCTGAGCTGAGCCACCACATGTGCCTGGGGTATGTGGCACACACCCATGCAGCGGGTGGGAACAATGTTTGGGCCCCAGGAGTGTGCAGATTACGTGTGTCACACATACATAACCAGCTATCCACTGTCCAGGGCTCATCCCTCATTCATGTGGGGCAGGACAGTCATGCCTACTCCAGGCCATGCAATGCACTCTGTACTCCCACTCCCGTGTATCAGCTGACACATTGTGCGCAGTGATTTGACCCATCAGGTGTCTGCCTCTGTGTCAGTGTGCTGTGGATTAGTTGCCAGGACTGCTGGGGTGTTTCTTGGTAGGGGCTCAGCATGCCACTGGAGATGTGACCATAGGAGACGATACTTGTGTGTCACATAGGTGTTTGATCAGCTGCCCGTGTAGACTGGGGTATGCGAATGTGAAGTTCAGGCAGCTGTTCCCCATTCACAGCAGATTGTGAGGGGCTCAGGTTCTGAGGGTAGTGTCACAGGTCTCCCATATGTCCAATCGGTATGACCTGGACAGATGAGGGTTAAGATGATGTGTTGTGTGGGGGATGTACATGTGCACTTGTGCAGCTCCAGGACTTGCATTCCCCATGACCTACTATTGTGACACAGTGCAGAGTGTTGTTGTCTGGCTGCCAAGTCATACATCACTGAGACAGTGATGTATGACTTAGCAGTCATGCCTCCGCCATGGCATGTGTCTACTTATTGGTGATCCTGCAGGGGAGTGACATGTGCTACATGCACACCATTGTGGCGATGGCTATCAGGACATGGGTGCATCATGGTGTCTGTCGCTGGTATGCATCACATGCATATCCTATTTGACTCTGGGCGTCCCTTTCATCCGGAAACCTGTACTGACTCAGTGGCAAGAGTTGTGATGTGTGCATGTCCACATGCTACACCGTGTCCTCTGCACTGTCCAACTACTGTGTAGTTGGTGCATGTGTCCACACTGGGGTGTTGCTATCCAACAGACACCAGACATATGGGTGCAAGGCCATGTGGGATGTGAGTGCCATGGTTGGCATCAGACTGACAATTGGCTTCTCCTGTTCAGTTAGGGCACTTTTAGCAATGTACAACTAATGATGCCAGGGCTTGCTCTGTAATGTGCTGTGCTCACAGTGGTGTGTGCGTTTGGTGCAGGTGACTGATGTCTGTCTGTTTCCCCATTGTTTGCAGATACATCCACGGCCACGGAAGGGGACAGCTCCACGGACCAGGAGGAGCCAGAGAGCCAGACTGGGTCAGCAGCCGAGGAGTGGTCGGAGGGACCCAGTGGCACGGAGGGCGAGGGGAGCCACACCGAGGAGTCCTCAGCACCATCCACCTCAGCTGAGGACCAGAGCAACTCGGAGGATGACTCCCTTATGGAGGCGGGTGTCAGCAGCCACCACACCCCAGCTAGTGTTGCTGTCCCCGCCACCACCAGCACCACCACCGCCCTCCCATCGGCTCCCATTCCCCAGGTCCGTGGAGGCTCCCATGTTCGGGAGCGTGTCTCCTTTGGGCCAGGCACCGCACCCCCTGCCCCTGTGTCCCCTGCTGCCCTGAGTGAGGAGTCTGTGTACCTCCTTCGCCAGCTCCATGTAGGGCAGACAGCCATGCTGAGTGTCCTCCATGCGCACACCGCTCTGTTGACTCAGCTGGTGTCGTTCATGGAGGGCATCTCATCGGGCATGTCTGACCTACAGAGGGGCAATAGGTCCATGGACTCCTCCCTGACGGCAGCAGTGTCCCTCCTCAGACAGTCCCTCACCCCTCCTGCCTCTGCTCCATCCACACTCCCCAGCACCTTACCCGTCCCAAGCACACACACACCGGCACAGGCACACACCAGCACACACACATCCAGCACACAGACACACACGCCACAAACAAAACGCACACGCACGCACAGTCAGGGGACTGAAACCAGACTCACAGGGGATGGGGCCCTGGAACACACACACGCATCCACGAGCACTGCGCAGTCCTCAGTTGCCTCTCCCTCCAAAACACCCTCCCTTGCCTCACCTGCAACCCCAAAGACCCAGCGGCTCTTCCTCAGTGACCTCGGCCTCTTCCCCTCCGATCCAGCTGATACAGCATTCAGGGGGAAGAGGAAGCCCACCCACACGGAGCAGAGTGCCCTCGCCCCCGGACACCCTCCCCCAGGCGCAGACAGACTGAGGCCCCCACCCGCAAGTCCCCCCGGAGTCATAAGAGCAAGACCCCGCCGCCGCCCTGCAGCTCAGGCACCATGTCTCCTTCCTCCATCCCTAAGGCCCCCACTCCACAAGTGACCCCACCACACCCTGCCCCAGGTTCCCCCACCCACAGATATACCATCCCCAAGAGTATCCGGCCTTCTCCCCCTGCCACTTGCTCTCCCGGCACCACCCCCCGCTGCGCTTGTCTGTGCCACTGATGTGGTGAGGGTGTCCTCCCCCTCTGTCCAGCCCACCTTGCCTGTTCCCCATTCTCCTCCCCTGGTGGTAGGCACTGCAGTGGAGTCCACTTCCACCCTGTCTGACTTGGGCACAGCAGTGGCGGACCTGTCCACTCCATCTGCAGGGTCCACTGCAGTCGTGCCGGCACCCACAACATCTGAGTCATGCCCCCCAGTTGTGCCGGCACACACCATGTCAGACACCTCCACTGCAGTTGTCAGTGGCTCTCCAGCACCCACCACCCCTTCCCTGTTTCCTCCTGGTGAGCCCTGATCCTGTCCCTGCGGTGCCTGGCCTGGCCTGCCCCCCCGGTTGCCCCTCCTAGTGGATTGTCCCTGGTTTTGTGCAGGCATGCGTAGGGTGACATCTGCCACTGTCACCCAGTTTGGACTTTGACAATGGACTGGCCATTGGCCTTTGTGTTTTTTCTGGACTTTGTTTTCATTCCACACATATGCTGATAAAGCAACTTTCTGTTCTCTAGTGCTTATGCTTCTGATGTACATGTTGTTGATGATGCTAACCATGCCCTTGCTGCAGTGATGGTGATATTTGGTTTCATGATAATGAAGTGTTACTGTGCAGGAACCCATGTGGTCCAGGGGGAATGTGTCCTATCCTGTGGTGTATCCATGTCATCCATAGCAGCATCTGAGGGTGTCATGTGTTCAGTATTTGGCAATGGGATTTCCTACTTAGATTAGCTAATTCACATCTGTGGCTTCCACCCCTGCACATCTGTTGTGCCTGCCATTGTTCAATTCGTCTACTTCCCTGACCGTGTGGCCATCTCCACTGGACATGCAGGTTTGGGCATCAATGGGGAAGGACTCATCCGTGTAGTCAGTGCAACATTGCTATACAAGTGTGTTGGATCTGTGCTGATGATTCCGTTGGCACTTCCATGACCAGGCTGATGTGACGGGAGCCCTCATTTGGTGCTAATTGTTGATTGTGTGACCAAGTGCTCAGCTGACATGATGGGGCCCTACTGAGGCAACATATGGCACAGCTTTCCTCACACAGGAGTGGAGTCCCCTCATGGCAGTGTGTACTCCTGTGACATTGCCTACGCCCAAGGTGTGTGTTGTATGTGCATGTCTGTGTGTTCACTTCTGTTTAGCTGTGCATGCTGTGATCCCTAGTGTTGTACCTGTTTGTGATGCTTGCTGAGTTGACCTATGTTCCCCCAAAGTCTTCTCCCTGGGTTCTCTGTGATGTGGGTGCATGGCACATTACTGGTCATCAGGGTGTCACCCATAGGTGTGTTTGCTGTCAGGGCTGAGTTTGTGTGCAGACGCAGATGGGTCACAGTCAGGTTTCCCCTTGGCACTTGTTGTTTGCCCCTGTCATGTGATTTCCAGTTTGTGTTATCTTTCAGTGATTGTGACACGTTGTGTGTGTGACTGCTGGCACTGCTCAGGGTCCGGGCTGCAAAGTTGGTTGTTGTCTATGTGTGTTCTTTGTGGGTGACCTTGGCTTCATCATTGGTGTGTGACTGTGGCTGGGATCCCATTGGTTGGTGTGGTATTGCCGTCATGTCCATGTACAGCGTAGTGTGCAGTGTGTCAGACATTCAGGAGTCTTGTTGAGTGGCCATGTGTGATGTGTTTCTGCACCTTGGTTCCCACTCACCACCCTGGAATAGTCATGGGTGCATGTGCAATGTCACCAGTGCATGTGTGCTTCACTGCTGCACATTGTTGGAGGTCGAGGGGTGTGGTGTTGAGTGTGTGCAGATGAGAGTTGTTGCCCGGCTAGGCCCCTGCCTCCATGTTGGCCTTGGCTTACTGGCCATGCTGATTGATTTGTGCTTGTGTAGGTGTGATGGTAGTTTGTTGCTCAGGACACATGACTGTGGTTCACAGTGTGAACGACATTTAGCTTTGTCATCACAGTGGGATTGTAATGCAGCCCAGGGTCACCACATTGTGGGGGCCCTGGGGGTAGTGCTGTGGTGTGTCTGTGTCTTGCTGTGTCAGTTGCTGTTCCTACGTGCCTGTGTGACATGTGTGATTTGTGCTCCCTCTCATCTGACAATGCCTGCTTGCCCACATAGGGGATTTGGATCCATGAGTTACCTTTGTGTGGCACTGTATGCACATCTGTATGATTGGTATTCAGGTCTCCTCATGTGTTGTGTGGTTGCCTGGGGACACTGGCACCCCCCCCTCACCTGTTGTGTATGATGTGCAGTGTGGGTCTGCCTGTTTGTGTTTGTGCATCTGCACCACTGCATTGGCATATCTTGGGTGTGCCATTGGCTGTATGTAGTTTGGTGGGTTCCCCTGCTGTCCCTGGGACTCCTAGGTCATCGGTCAGCACAATGACCGATCATGGTTTGTGTGTCCCATTGCTGCCATGGTATGGTATCTGTTCACCTCACATCTGCAGTCTCCACAGGGTATCTGCATTTGTGTGCCCATTGGTGCAAATATGTGGGTCTGCATTCTGATGGTCACTTCTGTCATTGTGTCATTGATGAATGTTGACAGTGTCAGCCCCCATGGGTGTTGTTTGTCTGCACATGGCCAAAGGTATGTCTTATTTGCACTGCAGTATTTGGCTCACCCAATTTATGTTGCAATGGGACACATACACTACTTTGCCACTGATGTGTTTTTTGTTCTGTGACCAGGAATCATCCATGCAGTTTGGCAGTTGCAGCTCTTTCTTTGTCAACACTTACCTTTTGGTCACTGTGGTGATGGGGCGTTAGACCCCATTGCCACAATGTTCAGAATGTGCTTCAGCTATGGACCCCACACTTACCTTTTGGTCACTGTGATGATGGGGGTTTAGACCCCATTGCCACAATGTTCAAAAGGTGCTTCAGCTATGGACCCCACACTTACCTTTTGGTCACTGTGATGATGGGGGTTTGGACCCCATTGCCACAATGTTCAAAATGTGCTTCAGCTATGGACCCCACACTTACATTTTGGTCACTGTGGTGATGGGGCGTTAGACCCCATTGCCACAATGTTCAGAATGTGCTTCAGCTATGGACCCCACACTTACCTTTTGGTCACTGTGATGATGGGGGTTTGGACCCCATTGCCACAATGTTCAAAATGTGCTTCAGCTATGGACCCCACACTTACATTTTGGTCACTGTGGTGATGGGGCATTAGACCCCATTGCCACAATGTTCAGAATGTGCTTCAGCTATGGACCCCACACTTACCTTTTGGTCACTGTGATGATGGGGGTTTAGACCCCATTGCCACAATGTTCAAAAGGTGCTTCAGCTATGGACCCCACACTTACATTTTGGTCACTGTGGTGATGGGGCGTTAGACCCCATTGCCACAATGTTCAGAATGTGCTTCAGCTATGGACCAAACACTTACCTTTTGGTCACTGTGATGATGGGAGTTTGGACCCCATTGCCACAATGGTCATGGCCTGCTTGCATTGTGGGGGCCACACACATATATGTGTGGCACATGTGCTAGGGGGTCACATTGTATGTTCAAAGTCATGTTCAGTGTTGTAGGCATTTGACACAGTCTACACACGCTTGTCATGGTGTTGGGGGATGTCTTTTTCTTGCATTCCCTAGGTTGTGGTGTGCTGGTTGTTTCATGCATTGTCCATCCTATGAGTGGGGGTGGTAGTGGTGGTAGGCATCCAGCCCCCCCCTGGGTGAGGGTGGTAGTAGTGGTAGGCATCCAGCCCCCCCTGGGTGAGGGTGGTAGTAGTGGTAGGCATCCAGCCCCCTGGGTGAGGGTGGTAGTAGTGGTAGGCATCCAGCCCCCCTGGCTAAGGGTGGTAGTAGTGGTAGGCATCCAGCCCCCCTGGGTGAGGGTGGTAGTAGTGGTAGGCATCCAGCCCCCCTGGCTAAGGGTGGTAGTAGTGGTAGGCATCCAGCCCCCCTGGCTAAGGGTGGTAGTAGTGGTAGGCATCCAGCCCCCCTGGGTGAGGGTGGTAGTAGTGGTAGGCATCCAGCCCCCCTGGGTGAGGGTGGTAGTAGTGGTAGGCATCCAGCCCCCCTGGCTAAGGGTGGTGGTAGGCATCCAGCCCCCCTGGCTAAGGGTGGTAGTAGTGGTAGGCATCCAGCCCCCTGGGTGAGGGTGGTAGTAGTGGTAGGCATCCAGCCCCCCTGGCTAAGGGTGGTAGTAGTGGTAGGCATCCAGCCCCCCTGGGTGAGGGTGGTAGTAGTGGTAGGCATCCAGCCCCCCTGGGTGAGGGTGGTAGTAGTGGTAGGCATCCAGCCCCCCTGGGTGAGGGTGGTAGTAGTGGTAGGCATCCAGCCCCCCTGGCTAAGGGTGGTAGTGGTGGTAGGCATCCAGCCCCCCTGGCTGAGGGTGGTAGTAGTGGTAGGCATCCAGCCCCCCTGGGTGAGGGTGGTAGTAGTGGTAGGCATCCAGCCCCCTGGCTGAGGGTGGTAGTAGTGGTAGGCATCCAGCCCCCTGGGTGAGGGTGGTAGTAGTGGTAGGCATCCAGCTCCCCCTGGGTGAGGGTGGTAGTAGTGGTAGGCATCCAGCCCCCCTGGCTAAGGGTGGTAGTAGTGGTAGGCATCCAGCCCCCTGGGTGAGGGTGGTAGTAGTGGTAGGCATCCAGCCCCCCTGGCTGAGGGTGGTAGTAGTGGTAGGCATCCAGCCCCCTGGGTGAGGGTGGTAGTAGTGGTAGGCATCCAGCCCCCCTGGGTGAGGGTGGTAGTAGTGGTAGGCATCCAGCCCCCCTGGGTGAGGGTGGTAGTAGTGGTAGGCATCCAGCCCCCCTGGGTGAGGGTGGTAGGAGTGGTAGGCATCCAGCCCCCTGGCTAAGGGTGGTAGGAGTGGTAGGCATCCAGCCCCCCTGGGTGAGGGTGGTAGTAGTGGTAGGCATCCAGCCCCCCTGGCTAAGGGTGGTAGTAGTGGTAGGCATCCAGCCCCCCTGGCTGAGGGTGGTAGTAGTGGTAGGCATCCAGCCCCCCTGGGTGAGGGTGGTAGTAGTGGTAGGCATCAGCCCCCCCTGGGTGAGGGTGGTAGTAGTGGTAGGCATCCAGCCCCCCCTGGCTAAGGGTGGTGGTTGGCATTCAGCCCCCCCTGGCTGAGGGTGGTAGTAGTGGTAGGCATCCAGCCCACCCTGGGTGAGGGTGGTAGTAGTGGTAGGCATCCAGCCCCCCCTGGCTAAGGGTGGTAGTAGTGGTAGGCATCCAGCCCCCCCTGGGTGAGGGTGGTAGTAGTGGTAGGCATCCAGCCCCCCCTGGGTGAGGGTGGTAGTAGTGGTAGGCATCTGGCACCCCCATGGCTAAGGGTGGTAGTGGTGGTGGGCATCTGGCACCACCCTGGCTAAGGGTGGTAG
The DNA here is from genome assembly GCA_963921515.1 of Calotriton arnoldi. Taxonomy (NCBI): domain Eukaryota; kingdom Metazoa; phylum Chordata; class Amphibia; order Caudata; family Salamandridae; genus Calotriton; species Calotriton arnoldi. The sequence goes on from CAWUFW010010113.1 coordinate 488,802, forward strand.
TGGTGGTGGGCATCTGGCACCACCCTGGCTAAGGGTGGTAGTAGTGGTAGGCATCCAGCCCCCCTGGGTAGGGGTGGTGGTGCGCATTCAGGCCCCTGTGTGCATATGTGGCATTGGTGATGGGCATCCCGCCCCTATGGTGCTGCTGTTGCTGGGGTAAGTATATTCTGCATCCCTCTGTGTGTGTGTGATGTGTCGTGTACGTGTTGTATGTGTTTTGTGGTTGGTGTCTGACTTACCTTCTGCGCCGTACGCGTCCGTGCCTGTTCCGGTAGTAAATGTAGAATATTGGTATGATCGGGACGAAGGGATTCATGGGTTGGTTCGTGTCGTTCGTCCTTCTCGTTGCTTCGCGTCGTCCTCGTCGCTTCGCGTCGTCCTCGTCGCTGGCGTGTTCGTCTCGTAGCCGTGTATTGTGTTGTGGCGCGAATCGGAGCTTATGTGCGCCTCTCCCGGATGCTTTGACGTGCCGTGCGTAGCGACGGGTTCGGCGCGTACGGGAAGCGCATCGTACTTGGTCGGCCGGACGGAGCTGCATTTTCCCTTCCGTGCGACTCGATTCGGCGTTTCCGGATTCGCCTCGGTCGGAGTACAGGACCTGGATTGGGTGAGTACGGCTCGGCCGGATTCTGTGCTGTTGTGCGCATCGTACTTACTCGTTCGGTCTGCTGTACGGATCGGTCGGGAAACAGGCATTCGCATGGCTTTTTTCCCGACCGAATGGTATTGGGTGCGCCTCCGAACGAGATCGGAATCGGCCCCTTAGTTGGAACGTTGCCGGCCTACAATCTAAAATAGTTTTAGCCGACTGGTTGGAGTTAGTTAGGCAACACGACATCTTAATGTTCCAAGAGACCCGGGCCACCAAAGATATTTACCTTGAGGGGGTTGAATGCATTAACATTTTAGCCCCTCCCTTGAATCTGGACGCCCGTCTGGTGGCCTTTCCATATAGGTGAACATCGCGGCAGGGGGTAGTGTTGGGGTCTTACAAACTCACAGTGACAAATTTCAAGCTTTAAAATATATGTATTTGATTAACTTTTATAATAACGATTTTTATAGCACTCCTAATGCGAATTTTATTAACCTTTTTAATTTTATTGCCTCTCTAAAGAATTTGAAGGGTTTTGGTAAAATAGCAGGGATCTGTCTGGGGGTGGGGGGGGGATTTTAATGCAAAACTATCCTACTCAACCGGTCTTGCCCCCAGGACTTGTAGCAGTATACAAATTTATAACAGAGGCGTAGAGTTGATGAAGCATCTGCAATCTAATAATTTAACTAATGTCATGGATATCGCTGCCCTCAATAATTACAATAAGCCGCCTGAACCGACATTCAGAGGCAGGGGCAGTGCCTCCACGATTGATTATATCTTTATCTCCTCTACTCTGGAGGACTTTTTAGTGTATAGTAGAGTCATTTCAACACTCCACGGCGATCATAACCCGATCGAAGCAGTGTTGAGATTTTCTCTTAGACCTGTGAACAAAATAGAGTGTGGAGCTTGGTGGCCTCGACAGACAAACTGCGATTGGTATGGCGAGGGGTTAACGCTGATGGACTGTTTCATAAGGTGGTTAGGGAAAACCTAACACTTTTTGAGATTTGTTTGTCAGTGCAGGAATCCAATCCTGAGGTAATTACTGCTTTTACCAAACTCTGCTCAGCGATCAAATCTGAACAATTGAAACCAGCCGCCACCATACCCCAATGTCCCACATGGTTTAACAGTAACTGTTCGTTAGTAAACGTCAGTTACGCAAGGCCCTATCTGCAAAACCTAGATGCCATCTGTCAGTTCAGATGTTAAGGAAGAAGTACAAGCTAGTTACCTCCTTGAGGAGGTAAGAAGTATTGACTGAACGGTGGGATGCACTTGCCAGTGTTGCATGCTCAAAGAATGGTAAACTCTTTTGCGCCGATGTAAAAGATATGAGAGCAATGGGTCAGACATTAGCACCGATCAGCTGCAATATAACTAGTGAGGCCTGGGAAGCACATTTTTCCACGATATATACAGCCCCTTCACACGCTAAAGATTTGCCAGAGTTTCCTACCACCAAAGGAGTATCGATATCCCTGCCTGAAGTAGAGGAAGTTATATACCAGAGCCTGGGTACTAAAGCCCCAGGCCCTGATGGGTTACCCATAGATCGTGTTAAACATAAACCAGACATTTGGGCCCCACGTTTGCTTAACGTTTTTAATAATCTAGCCTGTTCCCCGCTACCAAGCACATGGTCAACGAGCATTATCGTTCCAATTTGTTTAAAGGGTGACCGCTCCCAGCCAGGCTGTTACAGACCTATCTCCTTGATCGATCCCACGTTTAAAATTTTAGGAAGGGTCCTATATAATAAGATTAATACCTGGGCAGAGGAGAATTTTATTTTGCATCCCTCCCAATTTGGTTTTAGGAAGAATGTGGGTACAATCAAACAATGCCTCAAACTTAACTTATTAATTGGGAAATATACAATTGCTCGGCAGTCACCAATGTACTTGGCTTTTATGGATTCGATATCTGCTTTTGTTTATGTTAATCGGTCCCGTTTGTGGTCCATTCTTTTAGAATATGGAATGGATGATGCATTAGTTCATTTTTTAGCATATCTCCATAGAGTTCTGAAAGCCAGGATCAGAATCAACATGTGTGGGGAAGTCTCTAACGATATTGGTGTTTTTAGAGGGGTCAGGCAGGGGTGCGTTTTGGCCCCATTACTTTTCATTTTATATATTAATAACTTACATGCTTCTTTATCAGTGCTCACTAAAGATGTCCCAAGAGTTAAAGGTCACATACTCCCAGCTCTGTTATATGCTGATGATGCGGTCCTAATGGGCCGCACACCTAATGCCCTGCGCCTCTTGGTGTGAGGCTTTGTAGATTTTATGGCCTCCTAGACCTGTGCACTAATTTTAAAAAATCTTTTAAAATGGCCTGTGGCCCGAGGAAGCACTCTTTAAATGTTATCTCTGTGGGTAACCAGAGTTTACAATGCACTAGCACTTTTCCCTATCTAGGGCTGGTTTTTGCTGCTAATGGTTCATGGACTGATCACATTGCTTATTGCAGGAACAAGTTCTCTAAAACAATTAATTTAGTACTTAGTCTCCCTCAACCCAGGAGGTCTGGGCTATTTTAGTCATTTAAAAATGTTTCAAATCTCAGTGCACACCCACGGCAACTTATGGCGCTGAGGTATGGGGCTTCTCCAAATGTAATAACACTCAGCACGAGGAGAACAGGTTTTGTCAAAAAGTTCTGGGAGCCCCTATCTCCACGTCCCAATACGTTTGTCATAGTGAATTAAATATACATTACATTGAAGACTATATAAGGACCCGTCGGGCACTATTTTGGCTAGCTATATGGAAAAACACGGCGGCGTCCCTTACAAGGGAAATTATAACAGACTGCCTTAATTGTGATAGAGGCAGAATATGGCACGTTAGTACGCATGCGTTTACAATGCATGCCATTACAACGCGGTTGTTACAACGACTGCGTTGTTACATCGCATACCTTTACAACGCAAGTCGGAACAACGACTTGCTGTAGGGGGCGCTAGATGTTGGAATAGTATAATTTACTATTCCACCTCCAGTCTGTGCAACAGTAGGGAAAGTGTTGGATTTTAAATCCAACACCTTCTGCCCCCAACGCAAGTCGTTGTTCCGACTTGCGTTGTAAAGGTTTTCGATGTAACAACACGGTCGTTGTAACGACCGCGTCGTAATGGCTGCGTTGTCTCGCATGCGTGGTAAACGCTGTTTACCATAAAGGCATGGATATCCCATGGCTAGCTGAGGTGAGATCCAGTTTAAGTAGGATCAATTATGAACACATCTTTGATAGCCCACATGAGATTGAAACTGTAAATAAAAGAGATCTGCGAGGGGCCCTATATGCTCTTTATAGAAAGGATAGATTTGATAGGGAGTCTAGGAATTCCACTGTAGCTACTTTTATGACCATTGAGAATGACCATCGCCTGTTGGCCAGTTACCTTACCAAACCTATGGGCCTTTGGAAACGGGGTCTCTTTTTTCGTTTAAGGGCTGGCACAGTGAAGTATTTATTGTGTTTTCCTCTCGGTTACCATACTAACCTTGAACAAATGCCATGCCCTTGTGATGGTCGCTCCGGTCAAGCCACACTACACTTTTTTGTAAGTTTTATACACAATATACAAAATTATTTCTAACTGCCTTTTTCAAAAGGCACTCACCCATACACTATAGAGATGCATACAGGACTGTTCTCAATTTGAAAGATGATGAATTAGTATTCTGTGTGGGTGCTTTTATGATAACTGCAGTTTGTGCACGTAATACGATGCTCACTGTATAAATAATATTTTTATTGTTCTGCACTGTTGATTTTATACATATTAGCTTTTATGGTTATTATGAACTTGTGTTTTATTGTACTATTTTGTGATTCTGTCTTTTATGGATATGTTTTATCCGAATAAAGTAATTTTGATTGATTGAGAAATAAAATAACTAAATAAAAATTTTATACAATCATTCAGTCTTTGAGTGTATGACAATTTCTTGCCTGAGTGTGTACAATAAATGCTTAACACTACCCTCTGATAAAGCCTTACTGCTCGCCCACACTACCAAAAATAGAGAATAAGGTATTATCTACTTTTACCTCTGCCTACCTTTGGGGTTCCACTGGATTCTGTGCACACTACACCTTACCTTGGTATAGTATATACAGAGCCAGCTTCCTACAGTGAGAACCCAAGTCCAAAAGCTGGTTTAGAGCAGTCGAGCTAAAAGCTGGCTTACATAGTGTGGGAGATGTACCTACAAAGATCACAAGAAAACGTCATAGTGGTTATGAAGGCAGGATGCACCCACAGCAAATACCTCAGTGTACATTACTAAAGAGCATTTCCATCTACAGCACGCAATACAAGGTTGTTGGTGTAGAAACAGAACCACATCCACTCAGAGTGAAGCCACAGCAGGCAGCAAAACTACGAAGAACAACTTGCAACGTAGAATCACGCAAACAGAGTGAAACCGAGCAAAATGATGCCAAACAACACCTCCCCATTATAGCTGCACCAAACACAAACTGAATAGAACAATCTCCCAAACCAGCCTGCACCGTCTGTTTATACAGTGGCACTTGTCCGGGATGCCAGGGTGGCAGCTCAAAGTCACGTTCTACTACCAAATACCATTCAGTCACAGCGAAGGTAATATTCACTCCCTCACACACACATTGAAGCACAATCAGCAGACAACCAGGAGAACATACATCATTATTACAATCAATGAGTGAAACAAGCCTCAGTGCACCAGCCCCAACATTCTGGGCACATAGAAAGCAACTCAGAAGACACGCATGAAGTGCCACACAGGGAATTAACTTGGTACCAACACCCACAAACAACGCAGTGAACATCACAATATCTCATAACTTGTACTATGGATCATGGGACAATACTTTGCAATATACATCAACAATCATATAGATTCCACAGCCTTGCAAACACCTTTAGCCCAGCACAGTAGTCACTGGACGCCTGAGCACCATGGCCAAGACAAAGCGCCAAACAAAAAGAATATACTGCCCTACCCCACGAGACAGTTGACACAATCCAAAGGTAGGCCCTTCCTTTCTAGGTCTCTGGCCAAGGGATGTACCAGTTAATTGGCTAGTTAATTGGGTGGTGGTCAAGTAGTCACGATGTGTGTTGCTGCAATGCACACAAGACAACACTGCCATAGTTGACACAGGTTAGATGAGAGACCCAACACCTCCAAAGAGCACCCTAGGAGTAATCAATGACATAATTCTCGCTCACATGGATTAGGTTGAAGGCCCTGAAGAACATTCCCCACCAGGAAATATCACAGTAGAGAAATCCTTTATTCTATATACTAGATCCCCTCATATATATTTAGGCCGAAACATAACATAATCACTGAATGCCTTCTCGTGTATCTGCAGGGATGTAGTTGCATGACTGTCTCTGCCTGTGCAGGATAAGTAAATGTAGTGCTATGCAGGTGTTTTGGGAGGATGTTTTCGAATACTGTTTGCCAAATGGTTCAGGTATCACCACTTCCGTTTATTTTCTTATCCCTTCCACCTGCACCTTCCCCGGTTCGCACATCTTCTTGTTGATCTGTGTCATGACACAAGACACATCAGTGACAGGAATATGCATTTGTAACTGCAAACGTTTCTTGGGGACTCTGTTGTTGTTTTTTTCATCTTCTTCTGGGATTGTGTATGATGGGTGCAGAGGGCGGTAGGTGTTTGACAATGTTTCCTTTGTAGCTCAGTCGTGCATCACATACAGCGAATGATATCTATTTAACGTTGTTCTTGTTACTTTAGTAATGGGTACGAGGTATGCTCTTTTTCCTTCTCGTCAAATGTCTTCACAGTTAATTCTATAAATTATATTTGTATTCACGTCATGATCAACTTCTGAATCACTAATTACTATGGCATCTGATTCATCTATGTTGGCTTGTATCCTATAAGTCCTTGTGTGCATCATTATTTGAGACTTGATGGTCCCAGATGGAGAAAGAACTGCCATAACCTCTGGTCTAAATAAAAGGCGCTCCTAGACCATGTCTTTGCTTGATCATACCTGTAGCCTGAGTAGGGTTTACCAAAATGCAGGAACTGCATAGGAGGAGAGTATCTTATGCATAATCCGTCTTCCAAGGCTGCACAACACGTGCCTTCTGCCCTCTATCTTCGATATAAGCGCTGGGGCCCTCTTAGACAATCCCTGAAAGAAACAGGTTTTGCTGCTCCACCACTTGCACAATAACTACGCATTCATCATTCAGCTGCTAGAAGGGATGGATCAATGTATGCAGCATAGTTGTCAGCATGCACAGAACCATTTTATACAAAACAGGTCACATGGGGGCGCTGTCGATTCATTTATGGATTGAATCTTAGCCTGATCAGACGTGTTTCACGGCATTGAGTAATGGCATGTTCTGCTCATTTGTCTCCAAACAAATACCGCCCTTAGATCTTGATGGAGCGGAACCACATAGGTTATTTACCATGATCTTCAATCAAATGCAGAGTCCACATCCTTTTCAATGGTGGGAGCCCATTGCATGTACTCGATTTTCTGGGACTGAATTCTGAAATGGAGATGCTTTGACTGTTTTGATCCACGATGAGGCGGACAGAAGCTCCACCAGCCAATGAACATCGGTGAGGTGGAGATGTTCGCTGGAAACGTAGGTCGCCATCCGCATCTTCCATCATGGCACCATCAGCAGATAATGTGTAGTGCAACCAGCTATCCATGCACCTATCAGTGAGTCGCACCTTTGACCACATCAGCTACAACCATAATTTCCCTGTCTTCAGAACACTGACAGCTGAATGTAGACATATTTCAATCTCTCTGCATGGTAGTCATTCCCCCTGGGAGTTTCCTGGGCCCACAAGAAAGTCTGTAATAGCAAAGAACATGTGGATTAACCGGGACATGGATGGTAGGGGAGGTACAGACAATACTTACTGTTGGAAGTTCTGATATCTGACCTGCTGAAGCCTGGTCCTGTACAGCAAGAAATGAATAATGCTATGTCTCACTTATCCAGCAATGGTGCAGACATAAAAAACACAAGCATTTGCAATGCAATAGGTCTCGCAATTGCGATATTTTGAGCTATTGGCATTGTAAATGACAATGCCTTTTATTTTTGTGTTTAAAAAACCTGCAATAATAAAAGGCATTGTTATTTCCCATACCAATATGTTATGTTATGTTAATCGAATTTGTAAAGCGCGCTGTTACCCTAGGGTGTCCTGGCGCTATGCACTGCCTGCTAGAAAGGTGGCCAGAAGGTTTATTGGTTAAAAAGCCAGGTCTTGAGCCCCTTCCTGAAAGAGAGGAGGTCTGTAGCGTTCCTCAGTTGGAAAGGAAGCTCATTCCAGGATTTGGACGCGCTGTTAATAAAGCTTCTGCCTCCCCAGCCTGCTTTTTTTAAAACGCTGATTGTGACTTTCTTCGCCCCTGTTGATCGTAACGCTCTCCTTGGAATGTACCACTGTATTTTGCGTTGCATGTAATCCGGGCCTTTGCCATTGAGGGCTTTAAAAACGGTGCACAGCGCTTTGAAGCGTATTCTGTGTCTGACAGGGAGCCAGTGCAATTGTTTGATCTCTTCCTTTACAGAGGCAAACTTTGAAGTCCCCGACAGCAGCCTGGCTGCCGCATTCTGAACTATCTGAAGCTTGTTGATATATTGTTTTTGAGCATTCAGGTAGAGTCCGTTGCAGTAATCCAGCCGAGACATGATGAGTGCCGAGATTACTGTTTTGAGGCCATTATCGTTGAGGAAGAACGTAATCTTTTTTATGATCTTTAATACATAAAAACAAGCCGAGGTAACTGAACTTATTTGGTCGCCGAGTGCCAACTTATTGTCCATTAACACTCCCAGATTCCTAGCTTTCTCAGTAGGTATGGGGCATGAGCCAAGGTCAGCCGGCCACCAGTCTGGGGTCCACACTAGCGGATTCTTCCCAAATTTTATGACCTCAGTTTTGTTAGAGTTAAGTTTTAAGCAGTTTGCAGACATCCATCTGGAGATAGCAGCCATGCAGTCATGGAATTGAGCCCCTGTTTCCTTTTCAGAGCCCTCCCTTAGTGACAGCACTATTTGGGTGTCGTCAGCGTAAGAGGTCAACTGGAAGCCAAATGACCTAATCACACCCGCTAGGGGAACCACGTACACGTTAAAAAGTGTCGGGCTGAGGGAAGAGCCCTGTGGCACCCCACATGGAAGGGTGAAAGGTTTAGACTGGCAGTTGCCCATATCCACAGTTTGTACTCTGTAAGAGAGAAATGACTGCAGAAGCTTCCAGGCAGACCCCTTTATCCCGGCCCTAGACAGACGGTCCATCAAAACTTTGTGATGGACCGTGTCAAAGGCCGCGGACAGGTCTAACAAGATCAATACAGCATTGCCTCCCCTGTCCAGGGCCTCCCGAATTTCCTCCGTGGATTTAATTAAGGCAAGCTCCGTGCTGTGTTCTGCTCTAAAGCCATATTGGGATGGATCAAGAGTCTGGTTGGATTGAAGAAAGGCATTAAGTTGTATGTTCATGGCTTTTTCCAAGGCCTTGGCAGGAAGCGGGAGTCGAGATATAGGCCTATAATTGTTGGGGTCACCTGCATAAAGATTCTGTTTTTTTAGGAGGGGGAGAATGGAAGCAACCTTCCACTTCTTGGGAATAGGCCAAAGTTTCTAAATTGCTAGACCTATTGCATTGCAAATGCTTGTTGTGATGTTCTGTTTCTGTGTGACATGAGGAATCTAGTTTGGGTGTTGTGATGTTGTGTTATGCATTTTATAAAGCACAGGTAAGAGCCTGATGGGGGTTTTGTCGCTAAGAAGCAATAAGAGTAACAGACCAAAAACTACCACACTCCAGGCAATTTATTCTATCTTAACGGGTTTGACATAGCTTGATCAAACTCCCTCAACAAGTCCCCAAAAACCTGTGATTCACTCTCCTGCTCCCCTCCACCCCCCATTACATGAAGTTGTAGTTTTGTTGACATGAAAGTCCCGTTATTTTGAGGATGCATTGATGCCCTACGTGAGCACGCTAGACTTTGTACTGTCACAATCAGCTAGGAGATTTTAATCCTGTTTACACTTGTGCCGATGAAATGTGATCCTGCGGTCATTTAGAATGTAAAAACAGCTGTGAAGCATTCGAGATGTTCTCACTTCACTGCAGTGAGAAATTAGAATGATGTTACTGAATTTCAGGGCACCAGGAAGACCAGTCCAGATCTCATATAAGATATTTGGGAATTCCTCAGCATCTTCTAATTCTCAAGAGTGAGGCAGTGGGACTGGATGTGTGTTGAGATTGTAATAACATTGCTTGAGACTTTGTGCAGCCCCAGTCAATAATCCCCATAGTTGAAATACAGCTTCGAAAACCAGTAAGTGTTTTGACATCTGCCAAAATGTCATTCAATGTGCCATTCCCTTATGACGGTCTAACTGGGCATTTACGTGTAAAATGTGAGAATGGGTTGAGCCCACTGCTCACACCTAGCCTCTAAGGGCCAATCTCTCCCACCTAGACTGGGCCAGCCTGCTGTGTCCCTAGCTTTTGCAAGTTTGTTTAGCTCTTGTGACCCGTCCTGGGCCACAGCAGTGAACCCCTGAGGCAGACAATATTGAAATGCCTAAAACCAGTTAGTGAACCAGGCATAACGTAACCACTATAGCTTGTGCCTGAAGGGCAGTAGCGACTGTTACCTGGTACATGCGTAATTACCCCCACACCATAAAAACAATTTGAAGCCTATTTTTATATCAGCAGCGAGCGGGGAGAGTGGCTGCATAGCAGAATAATGTTGTTTCCTACCGGAGTTATAAAAATAATCCTGTGTCCAGCAGCGTGGAGTTTGTACTACAAAAGCTGCTTCCCCACGCTTCCTCCCAAAAACCATTAGCAAAATAAAGACAAAAAATGCAGATAGCACAGCACCGGACTAATGGGAAGCGCTCGTGAAAAGTGTTCCTAACGGAATAATAAAAACATAAAAGAAAGAGCTATGGGTGACAACGGACGGCGGAAAGCAACATTTAACTACTAGTTAAAGCAGCTTGAGGGGCGCTAAGTGTCCTTACCGATAATTCCAACGGTCCGCATCAGCTGTGTATGAGCGACCGCAGCCATGGTCCGGCACAGCCCGAGGCCTACTGCTGCTCCAGAAGCCTCGGTGTTTCCTGCTCCCGCCTACCCCTCTGCCACCTCCCACACGCACGCCGCTCTGCCCCTTCCCTACCGCTCACAGCAGAGCTCTCAAGACCTGGATCTGAGCTGAATGGATCGGCCGAGGCTGCCGCTCTGCCCTGCGAGCTGCTGCTGGACCCAGAACAGGCAGATTACCGGGTTGCATAGTGCAAAATTCGGTGCAAGTTGCAATCGCGAGTTGCATATGTTTTAATAATTGAATGCATGCATTCATGCAAAAAAGCTCCCCCCGCCCGGACTGGAGCCCCAAGATGAGGAAGGCACCAGCGTCTGTCCATGGCCGGTGAGTGCGTGGCGCGAGGAGGGGAAACTTAACAAGCTGTCGCCATTGTAAAACACATAGCCAAAACTCAATAACAAGTTAAAAAAAAAACAAGCAGCACCAAACGACGCGATGAGCCGTGGGGGATGCACAGCATGCCTGGCAAAGCGAAGCAGCTTGCGCTGCAGCGCTAGGCGAGACCTAATAAAGGCAGCCTCTTGTTTATATTTGTATCGAGCGCGATGCAAAAATAAACATGTGCCGCTATTGCCAAAGCCCTTAATGGGAAAAAAAGTGCTTACACGAGTAAACAAAGGAGACAGTATCACGCCGCCAGTACACGATCCAGTCCGGGTGGGCGGGCGGGGCCAAAAGTGGACAGGGCGGTAACAAGGAGGGACTAAAATGCCTCCTTCACAATAGAAAGCCAGCGTTTAGCCTGAACTATGACGCAAGCCAATGGGAAGAAGGGGCGTGGCTTCAAGTCCCCTTCTGAAAGTGTATCGATGACAATAAGCCTCGCAGAGCGAGGAGCGCATGCGCGCTCCAGTGCTAGGTCTGCGAGACCTAATAAAGTGAGGGCGAAGTGCCTAGAGGCCTTGTCACAAAGTCATTTTGAGGATGTAAAGTAGTTTTCTGGTAGTACGTTTTTTACATACTCTTACATGCCTTTGTAAATTGGTCCCAAAACATCTAAAATGGTAGTAAAATGTAATTAATCATTTTCATATAGAATTAGTACAATTAGAAAGAATGGTGGTGTCTTTGCGATTTTACCAACAGAAAGTTGCATGTTTCATTGCCAATTCACAAAGGAATTTGAGAACATGTAAAAGATTACTCCTGTAGTACTATGACTCGTACTCATAAATGCTGTGAAGCATGCCGCAATGTCATCTGGTGCTGGTTAGAGATCAATTGAAAGAAGAAACTTTATTTGCAAACAAATGAGTTTTAATATTTTACAAAATTGAAAATTACCAGTGGAATTGACTGGATATTGGTAACCTCTTTCTTTTTTTTTGTGTTGCAATTTTCTATTGAACAAACAGAAGTTATACAGCATGAACACCATATGACATCCAAATATAATAATTTCGAACAGTAATAGACTGCGTGATGCGGTACAGTGTACTGAAAAGGGAAGGGAGGGGTATATGGACATTTGAAAAAAGAAAGAAAAAAGGTAGTATTCAAGAGAGACTGACACCCAGTATTGGTAACCTGGGAGAGAGACCCACCTTCCCAGTTCAGGTCTCTCCCTTAGACGTCAGACCCAGGAAGGGGCTGGTGGGCCCGGGGCACACGGGTGGAGGAGTACAGGGGTGGGAGTACTGGGGGGGGGGGTTCCTCTGTGATAAGGAGTGGTGGGGCGATGGGGTGTGTTTCTAGGGGTCGGGTGTTGCATACAGCAGGGCTGGGTGGAGGCCGGAGTCATGTCGAAGGGGGGGGGGGAGAAAGCCCTCTGCTGTTGGCGCGGGTGGGTCCAATGTATATTGTTAGAAGAGTGGGTGGAATCTTGGTGAAGGATGGGACAAGCAGAACTGGGGGCAGCGACGGGTACCCTTGGGGAAGGAGGGGGTCCTGTCACCTTATTGACCTGCGTGTCCGGAGGGAGTGAGGGCAAGGAATGATTAAAGGTGGGGGTGTGGAAGATGAGAAGGACGAAGGGGAAAGGGATGGGGCGGGAGGAGAAAAGGATGCAGGAGAGGCTGGGGTAAAAGTATGTAGACCACAAGGGGGTGGGGGAGTAACCTCTTTCATAAAGTGGCAGCTTCAACCAAGAGGGTTTAGCAGCAGATATAAGGAAGGCAGACCTTAGGGACTACAAGCAGTAATTTGGTGGAAGAGTGCAGAATAGGAGACAGAGCACAGAAAGATATTTACTGTAAAGTAGCACAGGCAGTGTAATGGGCTGCTTTGTACACTGTGTGGAGAGATGTAATGAAATTAGATATAATATAGTCAGTGACTTGATCTGGATGATTATTTGGGTATCATCAGCATAGATATAGAAAATATATCCAAAGCGTTGAATGAAAGTTGCTAGGGGTCACGATGAGTGTTGGTCATTGGGGTACAAAGAACCTAATGGCTCAATAACTCAAGAGGATAAGCGGAGGACTAGGGACTGAGTGTGGTCTGAGAGAAAGGATCTAATGCAGTCAAATGGTAAAGACCTGACTCTTATCATGTGGAGCCTATTGAGTTTGTGACAGTACCATGGCACAGCTGGAATACAGAGCAAATCAAATAACTTCAAGGGCTGCCACATCCATGCTTTCAGTTCCATGGGTGTTGGAGATAGCCCTTTTTGCACAGCTTCCCCTAGATTTTTGCCGACCGTTTAGGAACCCATTTTTGTTGCCATTAGGCACTTTTTCCATGTTAACCAGTGAGGATGTGCTTGTGCTCTTTCCCTAAAACATGGTACGATATGCATATACCTTATTGGTACCTTTAATTTTCTTTTAAGTCCCTAGTAAATGGTGCTATGTGTACCCAGGGCCAGACTGAGAATGCAAACCAGTCCTGGCAATTACCAGCGGTGGGGGGGCAGTGCTGGTGGTAGACACTAATGCTGCTTTTCTTACAGGGGGGAGATATTGCAGCACTGCTGCAAAACCGCCCCTCAGTAACAAAGACAGTCCTACCCTTCCGGCCCACCGGGAAAAAGTCCGGTGCCTGATACGGCCAGTCCGGCCCTGCTCAGGGCCTGTAAGTTGAACGCTACTAGTGGGGTGGTAGAACTCATTGTGCCACCCACTAAAGTAGCCTTTAAAACATGTCTCGGACCTTTCGCTGCAGCCTGTAGTGCAGTTTTAAACTGCTATTTCAACCTGACAAAATAAACTTTTTGCCAGGCCTAAACATTCTTTTTTAACACATATAAGTCACCCATAAGGTAGGCCCTAAACGCTTCCAGGGCAGGGTGCTTTGCATTTAAAAAGTAGGACATGTGTGCTTATGTTTTACATGCACAGGCAGTGAAAAAGTCATGAAAAAGTAATTTTTCACTGTTGTAAGGTCCATCTCTCCTATTGACTAATACTGGGTTACCTTATTACATTTAATAAGAGCTAACCTAGGATAGGGAGCAGATATTGATATACTGCTTACAGTCAAATGAATTGTAATTTAAAATCCTCTATAATGGTAAAGTTGGATTTTAAGTTAAAATTCCAAAAATGCCACTTTTCGAAAGTTGGCATTTTTGTGCCCTAACCATTTGTTCCTTCTGCAATGCCCTGGATCACACGACTGTGAATGGCTCTGATGTCTAGGTTTGTGTATTGCTTCCAGACTGTAACATAAAGGGTGCTTAGGTGTGAACAGGACTGCCCACCCTGACAGGATGACTGGTGAGGAGCTGTGTGCACACCCACTTACACTTCAAAGGGATTCGCGTACACAAAGGAATTTGACAACAGGTCTGCCCTGCATCATCCCCAGACAGTTTGGAGCCTTGACAGGGGAAGGAAAGGCTCTTTCCAGGAGCAGATGTGGGGGTAGGACATCACACAAAGGTTGGCGCCAGGAATAAATACTGGACCTCCATAGCCACTCTTCAGAACACTCCTGGACCTGCGGACATTACAGCAGTAGGACTTCCCTGCTGGTGAGGACTGCTTTGCTGCCTGAGAAGGAGCACTGGACCTGCTTAATTTCATTCCAGGCAACCCTCAGGGTCCGTTGACTGATCTCCTGTGTGAGCTACAGGGTCATAAAAAGCTCCTGTGGCCTCCCTGCAATTGACCAGCTGACCTGCTGCACTGGACCTGCCTGGACCCTGCTGGCCCCTGCTGGAGTGAGTTCCTGACCCCAAGAAAGTGCCCACAAGGTCTTGGACCCTTGGCTGGCATTAGTTTGAGCTCTTCCAAAGACAAAAAGGTGAAAATTGCAAATGGGCCCCTTCGCACCAAGACTTTGATGCCTGGATGACCACCAGTGGAAGCTCTTGTGAGACCTTCTCTTCACTGCTACCATGACCGCCAGCGATGACTGGCAATGTGAGATCTGCACTCTGTACTTCAGCAGGGACAGCCCACGGTGACCATCAAAGCGAAGCTACAGAACAAACGGTCCACAATGTCCAACCAGCTCTTTGCGCTACAGCAATGACAGCCCACAACGCCAGGCCTGTTCTTCACGCTACAGCAACGGCCATCCGTGACACTCTAACAGCTCCTCATGGGGAGGGAGGGGGTGCTAGAGGGCGCACGGCAAGATGGCTGCACCTTAGTGCAGCTCCGCCGGCCGAACATCCAATCTGCCTATAATCCTGCTCCAATTCCGACATCCAGCGCCCAGACTAGGCGGGCAATGTGGCTGTGATATTGTGGAGGGCTCAGCAGTGGCAAAGACACGACGCTTCGCCCGGAATCCTGCGCTCACGAATCGCCGCCGCCGCGGCTTCGTTGACAACATGGCGGCTATGTGAATCGGAAGAGGCCTCGGCCACGCTCTGGTAGGAGAGACTGCGGAGGCGGCACCACACGGTGCCTGCATGTGCTGGCGGCACCTGAGCGGAGCCCGAGACCTGACTCCCCGCACCGGTGCCCAGCGAGGGCTGTGAAAATCTGCCGGCGGTGTGCTGGGAACTGCGACGGCAGACTTGGTGGCCTATGCACCCGCCCCCTCGGGCCCTGATGCATTGATGCCGAATGCTTCGTGGTGGCTGTGAGGCCTCGAGTAAATCCCCGGCTGGAGGTTGGAGGACGACGCTGCTCTGAACGAAGCAAGCTGGTCTTTGCGCACAAGGATCTAAGTTAAGTGAGCGCGGCCGCGGTGCTTTAGCCGGGCGGGACTCTGTTTGTGCGGCCCGCCATATACGGAGGGCCTGGATTGGTGGTGCCCCCGTGGAGAGCTCGGCATCCCCATTCCTGCATACAGGGCACTGAGGCGATGCCCAATTTTTGACGCTGCGCTGCATATGGGCCCCGGGCCCGACGCGCTGACACAAGGCGCATAATGCTCTATAGCCTCTAAATTGTAGTGGTGTGTTTCAATTAAGAGGCCCTTCCGACCAGTAGACTGTGCCAGCATGACGTGTTGAGTGGCTGAGGGCGTATTCCTGTGATATAAGTGGGTCATTGTTGGTGGCCCACAACACAGGGGCCACTCATGGAGATCCCTATCACTTCCTGGAGCGAGTCCCGAGACAGGTGCGGGACCTATTGTGCAGCGCTGATTGCTCCGGACCTGTAGACATTGCTGCGATAGCCTGGGCCGAGTGGCAGTAGCAAGCAGACCCTACGACGCCAGCGCTACTTACATGAAGAGGCCTGCGATGCCCTGCCCCCTTGCCAAGAACATGTTAAGTCAATAAAATATGCACTGGTGAGGCTGCTGTGGGCAGAACCCGACTATTCCTGGTCCGGGGTGGGCCAGGGCTCTGGGCAGTGTGGGAATAATTGACACGCCTCTGAACGTGGCATATGAAATTGGAAGGCACTGAGACGTCTTGTGGTGCTGGTGGGTAGCCTGTACGGTTCGATGAGGCCCCCGCTGTGTGTGGAGGCCCTGTCGCCCAGCAGAGATGTGAGATATATGGTCACCCTAGGGACGTGATCTACGGGCATAGCTGTGACACACACAGGGGCAAAAATGGGTAAATCAGACAAGAATCAATCCCGTGTCACCTTTGAGCTATGAAAGCCTTGCAAATCGCAGCAGAGGGCTACTTCAGACTCTGAGCCTGATGCCCCCTCTGAGAGGCCATCATCTCTTGAAGCCACACTCCTCACAATGCCGAGTAGTTTACAGTCCATAGATGGCAAAATCGATGCTCTCAATCTCAGAATGGACCATATGTCTGCGAAGCTAGATAAGAATGGCTCCAGATTGGGAGAAGCTGAAAAGTGCATCTCCGATGCAAAGGACAGCCTACAAAACGTTGCATCCAAAACCCTCAACATGGAAAAGGTGCTCGCAGTCATCCAGGTGAAAAACGAAGACCTGGAGGCCAGGTCTCGACGCAACAACCTAAGGATTACTGGCCTGCCGGAATCGACCGGCACCGGGATATTGGAGTCCTATGTCGAGGAAATGCTCTGTGACATCTTTGGAGCAGAGCACCTGTCTGTGATGCTGATTGTTGAAAGAGCCCATCGATCCTTGGCGGCCCGCCCTCCCCAGGCGCCCCGCCGAGGCCGATCATTGCCCGCCTGTTGAATTACAGGGACCGTGACTCAGTATTTCGGATGTCCCGTGAGAAAGGCACCATAACTTTTCAGGGGAATACCTTGGCTTTCTACCCGGATTTCACTGCCATAGTCCAGGCGGCAAGGAAGGAATTCTAGCCTGAAAAGAAACTACTAATGGCTGAGAACGTTCCGTATGCCATGTTATACCCAGCCCGGCTGCGCATTGGCACAGAAAGTAAAGCTAGAATTTACACCAATCCCAAATCAGCTATGGAATACGCAAAATCACTCAAACGGAGCCGCCGCGATGCTTCTGGTACACCGGACGAGGAAGAGGACTGATTGCTGCCGGCCCACATGAACTACTGTGACTATTGGGTCCTGTACCGTCACACAGAGGTGGTAATCGCCGCCTGGGACCAGCATATGGGTATAGGTGCATGCGAAAGTTGTTTGAACAATGCTTATCTTGCTTTCCTCCTGGTCGAATACTCACATTGGTATGTGAGTACTGTAAAATGTTGTTGACACTTTTCATATACGCACAAGCCCTCCTATGCATGGATATGTAATTGATGAGCGAGGTCTCCGTGCTGTTCGGCCACCTCCCTTTTCACTTGGGAGGCTGATTGCACTCTGGTGTTCCCCCATGGGTGTACCCCGCATCTACCTGTGGATCTACCTTCTGCAATTGGGTTTTGTTTCTCTGTTTCTGGGATGGCTTTGGCAAGTTGAGGGTGCTGAAGTGGGTGGGGGAGGCTTAATTGTTTATGTTTTAATGCAGGTGCAATGCAGGTTGCATGTGTTAGTGGATCCAATGCCTAGCACTGTCAGAACTTTATGTAATAATTATAATAGCTGGCCACGAATAGGTAAGATACAACCCCGGTGGTTCTATTAAATTGTTAACTTGGAATGTGCGGGGCCTCAATAACCCAAAAAGATTTGTAAGGTGTTAGCGTACTTAGACCGGCACGATATCCAGGTAGCGTTTTTACAGGAAACACACCTCACTAAGCACACAGAACAGAATGTGGGAACACGCTGGGCTGTGATCAGGGTTGGATCATTATATTCTGCTTACTTGAGAGGGGTGCAAATATTGATAAGGCGGGGAACTCCATTTACACTGCCCCACTCTGAGAAAGGTGATATGGGGAGGGTGCTCCTTCTGCAAGGCTGCTTGGGTGGTACGAGGTTTTGTTTGTAAACTCATATGGCCCTAACGTGGATGACCCCGCATTTTATAATGACATCTGGAGGTGGATGGCGGCGTTGCCCTCTGCGGCGGTGATCTGGGGCAGCGACTTAAATGTGTATCTGGACTCACACTTGGATAGGTCTGCCAACACTATATGGCATGGTAAGCATGCCGCACAGATGATTAACAAGATAATGGGGGCGGAAGGTCTTGTGGATGTGTGGCGTAGCCGTAACCCAGCAGGCAGGGAGGGCACATTCGTGTCCACTGTGCATGGCTCGTGGTCCAGATTGGATTATTGGCTTGTATCTAAGGAGGTTAGTGCATGTACTACGTCTGTCTCTCACCTGGCCAGGACACTCTCCGACCACTCCCCTGTACTTTTGGAGCTGACCGTACCGACTTTCTCAAAGCCGGCTTTTCAGTGGCGCCTACAACCGACGGCACTGCTGGACCAAGTATTCCGTGTCACGATTGGGACAGCTATTGCTAATTATTTCTCTGAGAACGAGGGCACGGTTGAGGGATCTGGGACTCTGTGGGAGGCCTTTAAAGTTACAATCCGTGGGGAATGCATAGGGGCCCAAGCAGGGGTCTTAAAGTCGCTGCGAACTAGGCTGCACACGCTAGAAGATAAGATACGTGAGTTGGAATGTATATACGCGCAGGCCCCCGATCCCACTCTGTTGGCCCGAACTGGGGATTTAATATCCGAATATGACGAGACGGCCAAGCAAGAAGCGCGGCATAGATCCAGGAGGTGGGTTGCCCGGCGATATGGTGAAGGTGGCAGGCCGAACCGCTCTCTGGCTAGTAAATTGCGATCATCGGTAAGTCAAGATCACATTGTAGAAATGCTAGATAACAATTCGGAGACTCATTATACCACCCCGGACATCAGACAGGTGTTAATGAGGTTTTTTTCTGAACTATATGGACAGGTATCACCGGTGGAGGAATCTGACTTCACACGATACCTTGATGATTTAGTGCTGGGCTGGCTGTCCCTTGGACAGCGGGAGTACCTCACGCAGCCCCTGATGGTTGAGGACGTTAAAGATGCCATAAAGTCGCTTCCCAATGGCAAAGCAGCTGGTTTTGATGGCTTGTCAAGTGAATTTTATAAAGCCTATGTGGACCTGTTGGCCCCCCGGCTACTGGAGGTTTATGCTGAGGCATACGAGGTGGGCATGCTCCCCCCCTCTCTCCGAGAAGCCCTAATAGTTACTGTTAAAACCAGATAAAGTAGCTAACAGATGCGAGTCATATAGGCCTCTCTCCATGATAAATATAGACACTAAAATATTAGCCAAAATAATTGCTAATAGATTGCAGCCCCTGATCCCCAAATTGGTTCTGCCGGATCAATCAGGGTTTGTACCCAAAAGATCCACAACACATAATTTACGTACGATATTTGCTGTTTTGTACCAGCTGGATCCCGAGCCTCCGGCGGCGGCCGTGCTTCTGGCCGCGGCTAAAACCTTTGACTCCCTGCAATGGGATTACATGTTTGTGGTGTTGCAGCGTATGGGGATGCCACCGTTCTTCCTGAAATGGGTGCGTCTATTGTATAATGGTCCTGTTGCCAGGGTGCGTGTCAACGGGGTTGTTTCCGATCCAATAGTCATTTGTAGAGGCACTAGGCAGGGATGCCCTCTGTCCCCGATGTTGTTCTCTTTGGCGTTGGAGCCCTTGGCATGTAAGATAAGACAGGGGCATGCCGCTGCGGCACTGGGCTTCAGGCAGCGTCCGCTAGCAATTTCATTATATGCAGATGACATGATGATGTACGTCAGGGAACCTGCGTTGCACTTGGCGTCCCTGTTGCGGGAGTATGTCCGCTTCAAGCGCTTTTCAGGCCTTGGTATAAATTGGAGTAAGTCTACGGTGTTCCCCCTTACAGAATGCACCAAGGAGGTGGAGCTGGAGCTGGAGTTTCTGCTGGGTTGGTCTCAAGAACCTGTGCGCTATTTGGGAGTCTGGGTGCACAGAGACCCTGAAATTGTAATCAGTATGAACTACGGCCGTGTGATCGCTAAACTAGGTGAACAGGTCGCTAGATGGACCCGCCTCCCCTTGTCCCTCACCGACAGGATAGCGGTCACCAAACTGACAATCCTCCCTAAATTGCTGCATTTATTCGTGAATATTCCCCTGTCGCTTAAAAGGGCCACTTTTCAGGCCATACAGTCTTGCTTATAGGGACTGGTGTGGGCAGGAAAAAAACCGAGATGCAGCTGGGAAACACTAGTGCAACCATTCGAAAAGGGGGGCTTTGAAGCCCCAGACATGCGCCTATACTACCTTTGTGCACAAGCTCAATTTGCGCATTACTGGTACTTCCCCCAACGCTATCTTCCGCACCTTGCAGTAGAGGCTGACAATGCGCATCCGACCCCAATGACGGCCATGGTACTACAACATAAAACACTGAGAAACAAGAAAGAGTTCGACGCGGTTGCGTGCACTGTTGGAGCGTGGAGGGCCCTGGGTATTCGTGCAGGACATGAAAACCTTTATGCGCCAGCTATGCCGATTGCTGCACACCCTGATATATCGGTGACGCACGAGAAGGGGGCATTGAGTATACTGTTGGGTGCGGGTATTACTATAATGGAGGACATGTACCCCAATGGAAGGTTTCTATCCTTAAATGACTTTATGGTAAGGACCCAATGCAACGCGATGCAGGGTTTTGTTTATACCAGGTTGCGCATGGCTGTTAGGGCGCTTGACCCAGGATTCCCAGAGAAGCCGAAAATGTTGAAAGCATTACAAATTGCGTTAACAGTGGGGGAATCAAAAGGGCTCATCAACCGGCTATATAATGCTTCTCAAAGAGAAACGGAGGTGCAAAGCTCCGCCTCTCTTGACAAATGGAATGAGCAGCTGGACGTGCCGATGGTCTGGGAGGATTGGGTGGAGTGCTGTGCGCTGACTGGTCGCCTTACGGCAAATTGCAATCTCTGTATAATCCACTTCAAGTTTCTGCATCAAATGTATTATAC
The DNA here is from genome assembly GCA_963921515.1 of Calotriton arnoldi. Lineage (NCBI taxonomy): Eukaryota > Metazoa > Chordata > Amphibia > Caudata > Salamandridae > Calotriton > Calotriton arnoldi. Next base: position 510,229 of record CAWUFW010010113.1, read on the forward strand.
ACCGATGAGGTTGAAGAGATACGGTTTGCGTGAGGATGCTAAGTGTGTGAGATGTGGAGTGGATGGGGCAGATTTTGCGCATCTGGCTTGGACATGCAGTCCCATCAATGACTTCTGGATAAATGTTACCCAGACACTCACGTTGATTATAAAGGAAACTGTGGAATGCTCGCCTGAGATATGCTTATTAGGTCTGGTAAAAAAATAAAGCCCTGCAACAGGCGCATCGTTGCTGTTACCGTGTTATTGGCGAAACGTATGGTTGCTAAACACTGGGGTGGGAGTACAGTGCCAAAGGTGTGACAGTGGTTGAAAGAGCTTGTTTATTGCAAAGAACAATTGGCCACATATGCAGAAGAGCTTCCAGAGGCTTCTAGACCAAAACACTTTTGGGCCCTGCATACATGCTATTTGTTGGAAAACCCAGATTTGATATAAAACTTTAGTTTCTAAGTGGGCAGCACTGGATTCAATACATTGATTCGTTAATATGTTATACATAACAGCTGGCAGTCTTGGATTTAATGTGTACAATTGCACTGCATTGCAATAGTTCTGTATTGTTTGAATTTTCGTTTAAGTTTGTTGTCCTTTTATTTATGGCTTATTTGTCATATCATTGTTATGATATGCGATACACTTATGCGACGATATGCTAGTCAAGGTGAATCCGTATATAGAAGGTATCGCTGTATGCTGACTGGGAATTGTAATCAATAAAATTCAATTAAAAAAAATAACAGCTCCTCGTGACCTGCTCCAACATGAATGGAACTCTTTACGCCAGACTTTGAAGGTAACTTTTTAGTGGGACTAACTTGGTCCTTCTATCCAACCTGTGCACTGGTGACTTTCCCCCAGGGCAACGCTACCAGATGACCACAAGTGGTGCTTTGCGTTTTTAGCTGTTTATTTCCCTTAAAACTTTAAAATGTAACATTTCCGGTCCTACTGATTGGATTAGAGTTGTTCTGGTTTAATTTATTTAATAAAATTTACTCTATTTCTCTAAATTGGCTTGCGATTTTTCTTGTATTGTGTTTTCACTTTATTCAGTCAGACCATGATGGTGGAAAGACTGGTTTCCCGCAGAGCTGTACACCAGAAAGATGTGTAGAGTAACTCAGGCCCATGGGCAGTGTGGGGAGCTGGGTTCTTGTTGAGGTACACCCCTCACTTTTTGCCTGGTCTTTGATGCAACTTTGACTGAAGAGTATACTGGATTCCTGCTAACCAGGTCCCCAGTACCAGTGTTCTTTGCCAAAACCGTACAATTGTTTACCCCAATTGGGAAAACCTTTAGCACCCTCTATAAGTCCCTAGTAAATGGTACCCTTGGTACCTAGGGCCTGAGGTACAAAAAAGGGTGTCTATGGACTGCAGCACAAATTGTGCCACCCTAAGGGACCCCTCACCAAACTCATGCAGGGCTGCTATCGCAGGCTGCGCGTTTTGGTGCAGGCAAAACTGAAAACACGACTTGACACACATCACTGTGTGCCAGGCCTCCTAACACTGCATGTAATACTTGTAAGTCACCTCTACTGCAGGTCTTAAGGCAGGGTGTTGGTATTACATGTGAGGGCATACCTGCATGAGCAGTTATGCCCCTGTGCTGGTCAGTTCCATTACTGTCAGTGCAAGTAGAGGGAAGCCATTTCAGAACATGTACTGGACACTGGGGAAAACGAGTTCTCCAGCTACATGATGGCTTCACTGAGAATAGGGATGTTTGGTATCAAACATGTCATATTAATAAACCCACACTGATTCCAGTGTTGGATTTACCAACACATGCACACAGAGGACACCTTAGAGGTGCCCCCCTGAAAACCTACCAGCCTGCCATCTGAGACACTGTTCTGACCTCCTAGGGTGGGAGCCTTTTGCTCTCAGGAGACTCAGAACAAAAGCCTGTCCAGGAAGAGGGTGTCAAACACCCTCCACAGGATGACCTGGTAATTAGCCTTCCTAGGCCGGCAATCTTCAAAGAGCTGCCACCTTTGGAATGTGAATGTGGCTCCCCTCACAGGAGAGGAAGCTGACCCCCTTTGTCCAGAGCCCCTCTGGCACATGGACAGGTGGGAAAGTTAGCTAGACGTGCCACCCTCAGGCTAGTACCACCCCTAAGGTGGGCTAAACTGAGGTGGACATGACTTTTCAGAAGTAGCCATCTTTGTGATGGCATACTTAGGAATTCTTGGACAGGGTTATTCCCACTTCCCACAGGAAGTGGTCATATAGGGGGCTTAGTGACCCCAAGGGTCAGTAGCCCATTGGCTACTACCCTACACTCCCCTAACACACCTAAATTCAGTATTTAGTGGAGCCCTTGGTAACAGAAGAGGAGACACTGATCGCACAACAAGAACAGAAGACCCAGCAACTAACTTGGCGGCAACCCTGCCGGCCTGCCTGCTGACTTTTCCAATTGCACCAAAAGTTGATTTGTCCTGTAGCTGCTGAGTCCCCTAAACCCGGGAGACCTGCCAGCCTTCACTCAGGAACCAAAACATCCAGAGGGACGACGGAACTGTCCCCTGCAGACAGCAAAAGAAGGACCAAGAGGACTCCTACACCACCAAAACCCAACGCCGCCAAGCACCACTGCACCCGAGCCCCCCAGCCCGTGTCAAAGTGGGCCAATGGTATCAGCGTGGTCCCCAAGTCCTCAAAGTACCTAGTCCACTGTGGAGTGACTCCTCATGAACTCCCTGAGGTCGCCTGCAGCCTCTGTTGGCAGGCCCCCTCAAAGGCGAGTGTTGCTGGACTGAGAAACCCAACATCCCAAAGACCCTCTGCACCCAGACACTCCTTCCCAGAGAGAGAAGAGGACCAGAGGTGTCCCCACGTCCCCCAAAATCGCAAGAACTGAAGCCACTCTTTGGTTTCACTAGACTGGCCTCTCAGTCCTCTCCTGCAGCCTCTTTGTGACCAGACCAATTCCCATTGGTTTGCATTGGGCTCCCGACACTGTTAACACTACTGCACCCGGCCGCCCTAGTGCCGCTGGAGGTGACCCGTTAGTGCTGCCTTGGACCTTGCCCTGTACTCACCTTTGACCCAAGACACTGGTCCCATAAGTCACTGACAAGAACTGGTAAACCACATATGATTTTCCTTCCATAGTTTAGCATTGCAGAACTCAGAAATTACATTGTGTTGACCTTTTGAACTAAAAAGAATTCATATTTAAAAATGTACGTACCTGAACGATTTTCTTTTGATGTCTAAGCATATATAAAGATACTTGCTATTTTTATAAATTGGTATGTATTTCTTTCTTGAGTCGTGTGTCTCATTTATTGACCATTGTGTGTATTTTCAGATGTCTTGCACTTCTCTGTGAAGGGCCTAAGGCTGCTCGACCACACAACCCACTAGCAGAGCACCTTGGGATTGCCATAGCAAGCACCCTGTCCACTCATAAGGAAACCCCTGGGCTCTGTACATGATATATCTCATTTTGATATATCATATAAAGAGCCAGCTTCCTATAGACAGGATTTTCTCTGCCTGATGGCTCTGGAGTCCCAGGAATGGGGTGAGGAAGTGACCCGAGGAGTGTCATAGTCAGTCCCCAGATGCCTATTGTCTGCATATGGGAAATTACCACTGATGTTAGAAGAGCTGAGAGTAGCAGTCACCCAGGGCGTCCTGAAAGCTCATATTTCTCGGGTTACTGCTCCCAAAAGGAGGGTACGGAGGCCCAGATGGAGGGGCAGGAGGGTGAGACAGTCATCAGTGGGAGGACCAGTGGATCAGGGATTGCCAGCTCAAAAAAAAGAGCACCCCCAAGACTGATATTGGTGAGGCCACTTCTGACCTGGACGTGCTCCCTACACTGCACCAGGCATACCCCTGCATGATTCAGAGTGTGTGACCCTTGAGGGGGCTGGTGGGTACCCCCTGGAAGTCCTGGCTTGCAAGAAATCTGTTCAGCCTCAGAGCTAGTGGAAGGTGTAAACCTCTCGCCTACCCTCACCCCAGAACATAAGAGGAAATGTCACCAGTTTTGGGAGCAGATGGTCTCTTTGTTCTTCCTCACCCCTGGGCTTACACATTTGTGTACCCATGATGTTTATACTGGGTATAATGTGCCTGTAAACAACAAACTTTACAGACCACCTGAAAATGTGAGGCCTAGCATTAAGAAAGAATTATCCAAGATGCTTGAGCTGGGGCTGGTTGAACACTCCAGTGGTCCCTGGTCCAGCCCAGTGGTGCTGGCACCCAATGCCGCCCCACCGGGCGCAGCCACAGAGCTTAGGTGCTGCGTGGGTTATAGGGGGCTCAACTTAGTTACCAAAACTGCTGCTCACCCCATCCCCGAACTGATGATATCATTGATAGGTTGGAGGCTGCCAAGTTTCTCAGTGCTTTTGATCTCACTTCTGGGTACTGGCAGACTGCCCCAAAGTTAAGGAGAGGTCTGCATTCTCCACCACAGAGGGCCACTTCTTATTTAGGGTGTTGCCCTTTGGATTAAAGAATGCCCCTGCCACCTGTCAGAGGTTGTTAAAATATGATTCAGCACCCTATACCAGATGTCCAAGGGAAATCTAAATCCAAAGTCGGACAAGAGAAAAAACATTAATGAACATAGGAGTCCTTTGCATGGACAATGTAATCATATGATGACCAAATGTGGAGTATAACATTTTTTCTTTATTCCATGATGTTCTTCACACTCTTCATATCACATCAAAACATGATCCAACGTTTTATTGTAGTCAATATGTTTCATTCATAAGAACGTCTTCAGGGCTACAAAAATCATAAAAACATACATTATATGCATATATGCATATGTTTACTAATCGTTAAAATCTTCTAGCCACAAAACTGATGACTGAGCTGAACACTTAATAGAAAACAGAGTGGCAATAGTATTCAAAGAGTCTACTTTGTATTAGAAACATCCTTTTAGACATTGTCCACCTTTTTGCTCACATTGGAACAACAATTCATGTTTAACAGACTGAAGAAAGACAGTGTAAATATATATAACAGAGAAACTTTAGCTAATTGCAGTATCCATGTAAATCACTAATATCTTTCATCAACTGTGTATTTCATTTGCTTTAGCCAAGGGTGAGTATTCAAAAATGTACATTTAAATAAATAATATAATAAAAGTTAATCAGTAGGGGGAGGATCAGAATAGTATCTTATGTACACCATAAATTCTATCTCAACCAATAGCTTGTATCGTCATAATACATCCATCATTTTGTTTGCAATTATAAACATATATGTAAATAGTCATCATAAACAGAAAATGGCATCTAATGATAAAACATTAGGTAAGAAAAAAAAGCAACCCAATTGTCTGAGGATAAAGATAGTACCTTAAGTGTCCAATATATTTCTGAACCAACTGGAAAAATGTACCATCACAAGCCATCGGTTCCAGAGTTAATTATTGCTACATAATATCCTCCTACAGTAAACATTAAAGTAAAAACTCAATCAAATTTCATAAAGATAAAGGAACCAATCCATTACAAAGTACATATAGGATATACATAAGGAAATACTATGCCAATTATACAAAGATGTCATACAAAGACTTTTTGAAAAGTGGTAGCTATTTTATCTAAACATGCGTCATGTATAGTTCTCATTACATGGTTCATATGAGTCATGTCACGGTTAAAATACCCTCAACAATTACTTAAAACCTCCAATATTCACTAGTTTAAACACTTCCTCTCTGGAACTTTTAAGTTGAACATATTAATATCTTAGGGTTGCACGGTAAGGTACATAGTGCCCCACGTTGTCCCGAATTACTCATGTTATATTTTTGTAAAAATAATAAACACATATACAAAAAATAATGTTTCGTGTTCAACAAAGCTCAAAAGTGATTGAATGGACGGAGTGTGTGCTAGTGTCTGACCTAGAATACAGTTTTTTGAAAATCGACTTCCGAAGAAGTCCTTGTATGTATGTATTGCTCAAGGTACATAAGACGGAAGGGTGCTGGCCTGGGAGACCATCATCTCTGGCATTGGATCATCAAAAGAGAATATTGCACAGTATGTCAATACATTTTTTCCAATCTATGGTCCGAAACCTTCAGTCATATGTATTTGACACTAAAGACATTTTGTGTGAACTAGAGAATTTGCAATGGGATGACAGTTGTATGCTATTTGCAGCCCTTGATGTCACTAGCCTAAACACCTGCATCAAGCTTGAATGTGGAATAGGGACACTTCCTTTTTCTCTTTATAGACAGAGTGCTAGTCACTATGAACATACAGAAATGCTATTAGAAATGGCACACATTATTTTAACTAACAATGTATTTCTGCATGATGGTACTTGGTACCTGCAAAAAAAGGAGCTGCAATGCGCTCCAGGTTTGCTTCCTCATATGCAAACCTTTTTATGGGCTAGTTTCAGAGGGAACATGCCTGGGGACGGGAAGTTACTCAATGCTTACAACATATTCTATTTTGAGGCAGATATATAGATGACAATTTAGTCATATAGAATGGAACAGAAAGTGATTTAACAGCATTTCATACATATCTAAATAAGAACAAATTTAAAGTCCATCTAACCTTGAAATATGACAAGTTTAAAATTGAATTTTTGGATCTGATACTGTATGTGGATTTAGATACGATACAAAGTGACACTTTTTGTTAAAAAGTCTTGCAATAGCATTTTACATATGTCTAATGCACGCACTAAAGCCCCCATTATTGCCATTCCATATGGCGAGATGGAATTGCAGTCAGGATAATATTTTTTACAGAGAATAAATAAAATAAAGAATGACTTTAAAGACAGAGGATTCAGAATGGAGTGCAAAACCTATTTCACAAGTCAGAATGATTTTTTCAACTTTGTTGCCTCGCATGTACACTTTTTAAAAATCTTGTGGTTTTGCAAATTGCAGAGTTTACAAACACAAAAATGCTTAGTACATCTAGCCTGTGGTTTCAAAACCAGACCAATGAAAAAATATAAATGTCATTTAAAGAGTGGGTGCAATGGGGTGCTAAGGTAAATGTTTTATCCTGAAGCATGATGCAGGATGCTCAATTAAATGCAAAGCTATCAACTTGACTTGTCACTTTGGAGTTCCTTCTTCTCATATCTCCAAAAGGATTCAGAAAACCTACAACCTAAAATGATAACTCAATCAATCAATCAGAAAATTTGTAGAGCGCTTCTTGTCACCCGTGAAGGTATCCAGGCGCTGCTTTCTTGTCCTGCAGTTCCACAGGGGACAGGTTAATAGAAGACACACCGCTCCTGGCAGGGGAGCTTGCTCCTATAGGAAGATTTTCCTCCTCCTACAGTTCTGGGCCTGTTGCCATTCCATCTCCTTCCTCATCATTGTCCTCTACATACTCCTCCTCATCCTTAGGGTCATTATCCTCCCGCTCTCTTGGTGCAGCTTACATCCTGCCGACCTCCTCATAGGCTCTGGGAGCTATGTGAAAGTCCTCTTTTGTGGCCCCCTTCTCCAAGGTTAGCCCTCTCTCCCTGCAGGGCTTCCTCAACTCTACCATCTTGAAGTAATCAATGCTGCCCAGCTCAAACTCAATTTTCTCAAGCAGGTGTCACAAGTGGGCCAGATGTGACACAGGAATTGAACTTGAAAAAAAACCAATATGGCCAATCAAGGAGAATTAAAAATAAGACCTATTCTGTTGTCAGGTTAGTATTAGGGATTTTCAGTTTTGCACAAATAACCAAGTGGCACTTCACAAACACAAATACTGGATCCCACCACTGAACACCAATGTAAGAAATTGGGTTATTAGTAGAGAGGGGTGGAAGCCCCATTCAAATAATAAATGCAGTCCATGTCAGGGTGACCCACAAAAGTCAATAGGGTGGCCCCCAAAAGTCAATAAGTTAACCTATGCTTTACCCTCTGGTAGCTTAGCACAAAGCAGTCAGGTTTAACTTAGAGGCAATGTGCAAAGTAGTTATGAGGCACACAAACAGTAAATAAAGTGAAAACACAACACAAGAAGAAACCCAAACCAATTTAGTACAAAATAAAGTGTAATAAGTAAATGACACCAAAACTATCAAAATCGAATCAGAAGGACTGTGGATATGAGTTTTTAAAATTTTAGGTGAAAATAGCGTAAAAACCACAAAGCGCCGCTCGTGGTAATCTGGTAGCGCTAGACCGGGGCAAAGTCACAAGTTCAGGCTGTCCATGATGGAGCGCCGGTCGGATAGGATACAGGGGACAGGTTAGTGTCACTGAGGAGTTGCCTTCTCAAAGTCAGCGCGAAGAGTTCAGTTTGTGTTGGCGGGGGCCACGAGCAGGAGTCTGTAAGCACGAGGAGCAAGATGGGCATCACGGATAGTCATTGCTGTAGCACGAAGAGCCGGTCATTGCTGCTGCTTTGCATTGGTTCATCGTGATGGATAGTCACTGCCGGTGTGAAGTGTAGGTCTCACTGGAGCTTCCCGTTGGGGGTCAATTCTCGTTGCGAAGAGGTAATTCACGACGGTGCAGTGGTATGGTTATAGGTAAAATAGCGCTCCAAGAATGAGTAGCACTTACACTCTATTTAGATTTCTGAGAAATTTATATGGACGGTGCTGAAAGGTGAGAAGAACCACCAGTCTCCCCAAACACGTGGTCGAAACCAACATAAACATAAACACAATCCTCAGCACACGTCTTTTAAGTAATATGCAATTATCCAATTTGTTTTAGTCAAGCATAAATGATACAGAGACATTTTCGAGCTTGGTTTCTTTTCTTTATTCTCTTTGTTCTTGCATCAGCCAACACGTGTTTCGTCGCACAAAGGAATTTTGTCCCGCGACTTTCTCAAGGCTTACAAGAGTCCAAAATGTTCCTTTATCAGTGGTGATAATTCCATCCCACTGGGAAATTAAAATCTATGTTCCGATGTCCACGTCGCATTTAACCGTGGATCTTCGTCATGAGCCAAACCTAGAGCACGTAAAAGGACGTGTAGGTCCTCACATCAGCGCCGTGTTCTCGAGTGCGAGGAAGACCTCGCACTCGAGAACACGGCGCTGATGTGGGGACCTACATGTCCTTTTACGTGCTCTAGGTTTGGCTCATGACGAAGATCCACGGTTAAATGCGACGTGGACATCGGAACATAGATTTTAATTTCCCAGTGGGATGGAATTATCACCACTGATAAAGGAACATTTTGGACTCTTGTAAGCCTTGAGAAAGTCGCGGGACAAAATTCCTTTGTGCGACGAAACACGTGTTGGCTGATGCAAGAACAAAGAGAATAAAGAAAAGAAACCAAGCTCGAAAATTTCTCTGTATCATTTATGCTTGACTAAAACAAATTGGATAATTGCATATTACTTAAAAGACATGTGCTGAGGATTGTGTTTATGTTCTCGTTGCGAAGAGGTCACTTCGCTGTTGCGAGGTGGCCAAAACGTCAGTAACTTCACCTTTTCTTCAGGAAGAGTTCTCACTGACGACAGCCAAGGGTCCAGGACTTGGGGTACACCTCTTGGGAATCAGGACCAACTCCAGCAGATTCCAGCAGCAGGCTCAGACAGTTTCAGGTGGGTCAAGTTGGTGCAGGTCAGCAGGGCAGGGTGGCCTTCGGAAGCCAACTGAACCTAGGAGTCACTCTGGTTAGCCTGGATGTTCAGTCAGCAGGGCAGAACCTCTTCCTCAGAAAGCAGGGCATTCCTTCTTCTGAATCTTCCCAGATCAAGGAGTGTTCTGATGAGTGGTTCTGAAGGTTCCACTTTTATGGGAACCCAGCCTTGAGAAAAGGGGGTCTAACCCTCCGCTGGAAGAAAAAAAGAATTTTTCTTTAAAAACCCTCACCTACCAGGGTCACCCCTTGGTGGCATGCGTCATCATCGCGTCCATCCTGTTCCCCTGCGGAGCGGGGCGTGCTACGACCTACAAAATACACAGGAGCACTTTTGGTTGAATATACAATGATAAAGGGAATGGTGTTTAAAAAGGAGTGGTGAAGTCAATTATATTGTATGGTCAAACCAGGCGGGAGATGAAAAAGGTAATACTTTGGTGTGGTTCAGTGTGGAATGCCTAAAAGTGTGAAAATACATATGTGGATGGTATTCTATTAATGTAAGCCCCAACGTATTGCCAGAGACAATGATCTCCAAACAGGTGGTAACTGTATCTATGCCCTTTCGCTAGCATGCAATGATTATGTGTACATTCAAATACTATAGGAGTGGTACTAGGGAGTTTAGTTCCCTAGGTCCTGATGAAAAGCCAATAGTCGCACGGCTTGAAACATGTTGACCTTTTAGGAAACAAACTTTATTTCCTATTTCCCCCCCTTTTGAATCATACCGACTAGAGGTCAGAATAAATAGGATACACCTACTAGCCAGGTATTTTTAAGATCCACTTCAGCACAACAAAACCCCCACTCCTTTTTAAACACCATTCCCTTTATGATTGTATATTCAACCAAAAGTGCTCCAGCGTATTCCGTGGGTTTTAGCATGCCCGCTCCGCAGCAGAACGGGATGGACCCGATGATGAAGCATGCCATCAAGGGGTAACCCTGGTGGGTGAGAGTTTTCAAAGAAAGATAAATTTTTTCTTCAAGCAGAGTTTTAGTCCCCCTTTTCTCATGGCTGGGTTCACAAATTTTTTACATAAATTTGCTTTGGAGGACGAACCCAGTCTATCCTCTGATTCACTCCTTGTTTGATATATGGTCCCACTTTTGTACCTGTTGCCAGCCTTCATGTGGGGCAATTCCCTGACCTACCCCCAAAACTGGTTCTGGTGAGTTCTTAGTCTTCTCCGGGACAAAGTCACAAGTTCAGGCCGACCGCGGTAGAGCGCTGGCCGGTTACAGGGACCAGGTAAGCCCACTGAACGAAGTAACTTAAATCCAGCTTGCTGAGCATTGCAAGATGTCGCTTGGAATATGCGTCGCGCAGCAGCAGTTCCGCTGGGCTGGAGGGCTGCAATGCAATGCGAGGTCCTGTGTCAAGATGCGTCACACAATTGCTGTTCAGAGGAGCTGCAGGGCTGCGATGCGAGGTCATGCATCAAGTTGGGTTGCGCTGCATTGATTCCGAGGAGCTGAGGGTCTGTAATGCGAGGTCTTGCATCAAGATGCGTTGCGCAGCAGCAGTTCTGAAGAGATGCGATGTTGCGATGCAAGGTCCTGCGTCAGGATGTGTCATACAGCGGTGGTTCTGAGCGGCGGTGAGGCGATGCTTTGCGCTGTATCTGCTAGGACCACAGCTGGGTTGGCAGAGCACCTTTACTCCCACTTCCAAGGGTCCAGGACTGGGATGGCATCATTTGGAGAGCAAAAATTCACAGCAAGTAGAGTCCAGGTGCTTGGTTCAAGATGGTTGAACCCTTTTCTGTCTCTGAGGCTCTGATCAGGAGGCCAGCCATCTAACCCTTAGAGTCACTCTGGGGGTCCGGGGTTCAAAATGCAGGTTCATTCCTCACTCAGACAGCAGGGCAGCAGAGTAGCAGTCCTTCTTGCAGAGCAGCACAGCAGCCCTTCTGAGTCTTCCACAGGTCCAGAGGTGTAGGGATGAGTTGGGTTTGAGGGTCCACTATTTATACCTGGTTCTCATTTTGAAGTAAGAGAAGGTTCTGGAGGTTTCCACCCCCAGAGGTGTTTGGATTTTCTGCCTCCCTGCCCTGGTCCCATATTGTCTGGGGTCAGAAAAGACTAGTGTGAAACCCTTCGTGAGTGTGCTCAGGCAGAAACTTTGTGATATGAAAGTGTGGTAGATGACAGCCCTGACCCCCTATCAAATCAGAGCTGGTCCATCCTGCCAACACCTATTCCCCTGTTATCTCACTGCCTGAGAGCAATGCACAAACACCAACTGCCACCTACACCTAGTTATGTGACCGAGGATACAGGCTGCAGGTACCAAATCGTTAGTACAAGAAAATGCCAACTTTCTAAAAGTTACATTTTCTGAATTTTAACTTAAAATCTGATTTTACCATTAAAGAAGGGTTTAAATTACAATTCTTTAGACACCAGACTCAACATTCCTACTTACTCTAAATTGAAAGTTGTCACTTATTAAACATAGTAAGGTAACCCAATGTTATCCTAAGTCGAGAGGTAGGCCTTGTAATAGTGAAAACACATTTTAGAATATTTCATCACCAGGACATGTAAAAGTTAAAAGTACATGTCCAACTTTTTAAATACACTGCACCCTGCCCTATGGGCTGTTTAGAGTTATCCTAGGGGTGACTTTTATGTGTTAAAAGGAAGGTTTAGGCCTGGCAAAAGGTTTATTTGGCCAGGTCGAAATGACAGTTTAAAGCTGCACATACAGTCTGCAATTGTAGGCCTGAGACTTGTTTCAGAGGGCTACTTAAGTGGGTGGCACAATAAGTGCTGCAGACCCTAGAGTAGCATTTAATTTACAGGTCCTAGGTACACGTGGTACTACTTTACTAGGGACTTACAAGTAAATGAAATGTGCAAATTGGGTATAAGCCAATTTTACTATGTTTAAAGGAGAGAGCACAAGCACTTTAGCACTGGATAGCAATGGTAAAGTGCACAGATTCCTAAGACCAGCAAAAACTATGCCAGAAAAAATGGAGGAGGAAGGTGAAATGTTTGGGGGAAGACCACCCTAAGGCTGACATGTCTAACACGTGTCTACCTCAGCTGAAAGTGGAGAGAACTACCCAACCACTCAGGAGTTCTCATCACTAAGGTGGAAGATCCTGGATAGACCATCAGCATTGGCGTGGCCTGAGCCACCAGAGGAGCTTGTGGTCTGTCTAAACCCAAAAGGGAGTCTCAAACAGGTAGGGTCCCAGCTTCTTCAGTGCCCACACCACAGCAAAGGCCTCCTTTTCAATGGCACTCCCCCTCTGTTCCCGTGGAAGTAACCTCCCAATAATGAAGGCTACCAGTTGGTCTAGGCCCTCATTTAACTGTGATAAAATATCCCCTAATCCATCTAAACACTTAATCCACGTAGGGAATATGCGTCAGTGGTCGGGCCGTAAAGAAGTCCTCAATAAATATTGCATACCGATTGTCTTAATCGAAACTTAGGGGGAAGGTGGGTTGGGGAGGAGGGATGTTTTCTTATATGTCATATCTGAAGTTGAATTTATTTGATTTCTATGGGGTTTTACAATTGCCAGGACCTAATAGGCTGTAGTCGTAGTACTGACTGACTAAACATCCCTGCCATTCGTAAGGCTATGGTCCATCATTGTGCCGGATGTAGTCAGAATTCTCGATTTTATTGCCCGCTATGTGGTTGTGACCGTTGTCGGTCTGATGGGTCGATTATTATGCTGTGAACCATGATATACTGTCATTTGAGACCTCAATAAGGTAATATGTATAAAAAAAGAACACATCCCCTATGCCATGCTCTGAAGCATCTGTATGCAGTATAAACTCCTTAGAGAATTTAGGAGCCTTGCGTACGGGTGCGGTAGACATGGCCTCATTGAGGGTATCAAAGGCTTTCTGGCAGGCCTCTGTCCAGATCACCTGTCGGGGCTGGTTCTTTGGAGTCAGCTCTGTTGAGGGGCAAGAATGTGCCAAGTCCCTTAACAATCTCCTATAGTATCCTGTGAAGCCCAGGAAGGACCTCACCTCGGTCTGTTTTTCAGGGGGTTGCCAAGCCAGGATAGTTTCAATCTTGGCCAGGGGCTGCACCTTGCACCCTCCCACCATGTGGCCCAGATACACCATGGAACCCTGCCCTATCTGGCACTTACTGGACTTAATATTCAGGCCTGCCTGCTGAAGGGCCCGAAGCACCTCCTGAATGTGGTACATGTTTTCCTCCCAGCTGGAGCTGTATACAGCTATGTCGTCCAGGTAGGGGCACAGAATGTCCCCTTCCCAGCCAGGACCCTGATGACCAGCCTCTGAAAGGTGGCAGTGACAATCTTCAAACCAAAGGGCATCACCCTACACTGGAAGTGGCACTCTGGGGTTGAGAATGCAGACCCCTCATTTGCCCCCTCAGTCAGAGCGATCTCTGATGTGAAATCAAAAGTCCTGAGAAATTTGGCAGCGCCCAGGCTGTCCATGAGCTCATCAGCTTGGGGATGGGGTGTGCGTCAGTGTTCGTGATGGAATTGAGACCCTGGTAGTCCACAAAGAACCAAAGTTCTGGAGTGGTGCCCGGTGGAGCAGCCTTGGGTATCAGCACCTTAGGGCTGGACCAGGGACTGTTGGAGGGCTCAATCAGCCCCAGTGACAGCGTCTTAGAGACTTTCTCCTTGATACTGGCCCTCACCTTGTCTGACTGCAAATTTTATTTTTAACAGGCAGACTATCTCAAGTGTCAATGTCATGTGTGTGTGAGTCCAGGGTAGAGGGAGAACAGAGATGCAAACTGCCCCCACAGCTGTCGGCAGTCACTCTTCTGTTCTGGGGTCAGTGTCGGGGAGATGTTGACGCCTTCCACTGACACATGGTGGTCTTGGGTAGACAGGTCAGGGAGAGGCTTGCGCTCCTCTTCCACTCCCTCACCTGTCACTAGGAGCTTGCTCACTTTGGACCTCACAAAGTGTGGTTTGCGGCGGTTCACGTGGAGCACCCTTAAGGGGTTTCTCGGGGTCTTGAGATCCACCAAGTAGGTGGACTCCCCCTTCCGGTCCTCCACCTCATATGGGCCTGTCCAGTGATCCCGAAGAGCTCTGGGCTCCACAGGCTCCATAACCCACACCTTCTGGCCAGGTTGAAACTCTACCAGTGTGGCCTTCTGGTCATACCAGAGCTTCATAACTTCTTGATTGACCTCAAAATTGCTTTGCACCATCCTCCAGAAGTGATGCATCTGGTTGAGGAGGGCCAGCATGTAGCTGACCACATCCTGAGTGTGTTTACAGGGAGCTTGCGCCAACACCTCTCTCACAAGGCAAAGTGATCCTCTAACAGGGTGAACATAGAGGAGTTCAAAGGGGCTAAACTCAACCCCTTTCTGTGGCACCTCCCTGTAGGCAAAGAGAAGGCATGGCAGGAGGACGTCCCACTTACGCCTCATGGGCTCAGGGCGGCCCACTATCATGCCCTTGATGGTCTTGTGAATCTCTCCATAAGACTGTCGGTTTGGGGGTGATAGGGTGAGCAGAACTTATATGTTACTCCACACTCATCTCACATGGACTTCATGTACGCGGACGTGAAGTTAGTGCCTCGTCAGACACTACCTCTTTGGGGAGGCCCATACTGGCAAAAAAAAACATCAGGGCCCTGGCCAGCACGGGTGCAGTAACTGACCTCAGACGGATGGCCTCTGGGCAGCGAGTGGCGTGATCCACCAAGACCAGGATGAACCTCTTTCCTAAAGCTGCTTTGGGGTCCAAGGGTACAACAATGTTGGGGCCTACCCTCTCAAAGGGAGTGCCTACGACTGGCACTGGGGTCAGGGGAGCCTTGAGGTTTTTTTACCTGACTTCCCACTGGCCTGGCAGGTGGGACAGGACCTACTGAATGCATCTGAGGTCGTCTTCATATGGGGCCAACAGAAGTGGGCCACAAGCCTGGCGAAGGTCTTGTATTGCCCCAGATGTCCTCCAGGGGTACATCATGAGCCAAACCCAGTAGGAATGTCCTGTAACACTGGAGGACCACCAGCATGTGAGCTGTCCCAGGTCCAGGAACCTTAGGTTCACTGTATTGGAGGTCATTCTCCAATAGATCAGCTGATCTCCAGAGATGTCGCCTGCTGCCTGGGCCTCATCTTGGTGCTTCAAGCCCTCTAGAGTGTAGCACTCTTTCTGCGCTTGGCAGAATTCCTCCCTGGTGGGCTCACCCTCAACTTGTCAGCCAGCAAGCTCATGAATGGCACCCAGGGCAGCAGTGTCCTCCCCGTTTGGCTCAGGGGCCTCCTCAAGTGTCCATCAACTTGGACCGAGAGGACTTCAGTGACTGGTTTCCCACACCCCTTGCTCCCACGCTTCTTGGCAGCTGCCTGTGCCAATGCTCCAAGTGACAATGACTCCCTTTTTTTGGCAACCATGGACCTTGTGGTCATACAGACCCATTCAGGCAATCCCAACATCTCCAAGTGTGTCCTGAGCTCTACCTCCCTCCAGATAGTATGGTTGTTGCCTAACAGACAATCTACAAGCATAGCAGGGCTCACAGCTACTTTTAGAGAACCTGAGACCCCCTGAGCCTCCCAAGGGAACCAGAGCTACCGGTAGATGACTCTCACAATTGTCTGTGGCTATGTCTTATTGGAATGTGTTAGGGAGGACCTGCTCTGAGGACACCTGCTGAGACCTTACACTAGTCATTCTGGCTCCTTTGTCTTGCAGAGCCTCTACCCATTGCCCATTGATGGTGAGCCTCTGCCTGTTCTTTGAAGTATTGGCAGGCATATGGGCTTTCGGCACCACATTCTTATCTACCAGGAAAACTACAGTCACCTCTGTCTGCTTCCCAAAGCTAACTGCGACTACCTCCTCCCCAAGTGCTACACTCACCAACCAAGGTGTCTGCCACAGGTGGGGGGCTGTACCCTCTTGAGACATTTGGAGTCACGCTTGGAGTGCCCATACTTGTACCACTCTGTGCATTGGGGTACAAACCTCCCTGTCTCCTTATCATAGAACACATTTTGTTAGGCTCAGACAGGGACTGGTGACTGGTGTTCCAATGGGAATTGTTTTGGGGGCCTTTTGAGAGCTCCCAATTTTTAAGTCCCCCTCCTCCCCCATCTTTCTTCTGGTGGGACCCCTGACTATCCTTGTGGGAGTCTCCCCAAGATACCTTTTTGGAGACTCTGCTGCTGGCCCAGAGGTCTGCCTTCTCAGCAAGCTTCTTGTGGTCAGTTAGCTTACTATCTACTAGGTGCTGGGGCAGCTCTGGAAAACAAATACTGAGCATGTGCCCTCTCAAGATTAGATTGCACCACCCACTGTAGTCATTCATTTTGCTGCCCCACACCCAACCAATCAGTGACTTGCTAGAGTAGTCCACAAAACCCACCCAGGAATGGTTAGGGCGCTTTTTACTGTCCCTGAACCTATGGCAGAACATTTCATGGCCCAGTGCAAACTTATCGATCAAGATGGCTTTCTGTGGCTTTTGTGTTGGCCTGCAATGGTTCAGAGAAGCTGTCAGCTATGAAGTGAGGCTTTGCAAGGCTTTGCGTCATCTGCCGTCGGTTCCGAGAGGCTGTGCAGCGAGGCTTTGCAAGTCTTGGCGTCATTCAGCGTAGCTGTCAGCTGTGCGGTGAGGCTTTGCGGGGCTTCGCGCCAGTTCCATTGATGCAGGTATCTCGGTCCACTAACAGTGAACCACCAGACATAGGAGTAGGGGTAGAGACTTTGATATCCCTGGGTCTCAAGCAACAGGAAGCAGGCCAACAAGCCCTTGGAGCACACTATGAGAAAAGAAGGCAGAGTCCAGCTCTCCTTCAGCAAAGTCAGAGAGCAGCAGGCAGCAGGACAACAAACAGAAAACTGGCCTTCCAGATCAGCTGTCCAGTTGAGTCCTTTAAGCATTACAGCAGTTCTTCATGCAGAGCTTCAGTTATAAGTCCAGTGGTGTCTGATTTTAGTGGGTCAGAGCCGGAGTACTTATACCCAAAAGTGCCTTTGATGTGGGGGTGACTTCAAAGCAGCTGTCTGAAGTGCACACGTATCCCTTTCAACCCAGTCCTGTCTGCCAGGCTATCTGTGTGGGGGGTAATCAGTTCTTTGTGTGGAGAAAAGACACTTCCTATTCAAGTGAAGTGTTAGCCCCTCCCTACCATCCTGCACAGGCAAGGCCATCAGAATGGAGATGTATGTACATGGGTACTGAGAAACACCTATCCTTCCTGTGTTGTGGCAGTCTAGAGGGAATGCACAAAGTCTAGATATCACCTAGCCCAGATGTGTATTGGAGACAGGATGTCGGCAAACAGAGCAGTTAGTGCAGAGAAATGTCCACTTTCTAAAAGTGGCATTTCTAAAATAGTAATGTCAAATCCAACTTTACCACTAAGAAGGATTTGTCATTGCCATTCCAAACATAGTCCATTAGTGTCTGGTTTTAGTACTTATACCCAAAAGTGCCTCTGATGTGGGGGTGACTTCAAAGCAGCTCTCTGAAGAGCACAAGTATCCCTTTCAACCCAGTCCTGTCTGCCAGGCTATCTGTGGGGGGTAATCAGTCCTTTATGTGGGGACAGGACACTGCCTATTCAAGTGAAGTGTTAGCCCCTCCCTTCCATCCTGCCCAGGCAAGGCCATCAGAATGCAGATATGTGTAGATGGGTACTCAGACATAGCCACCCTTCCTGTCTTTGTGACTGTTTAGAGGGAATGCACAAAGTGTAGCTGTCACCCAGCCCAGACACACGGACAAGGCACACAGAGAAGTAAGAGCAGAGAATTGTCCACTTTCTAAATGTGGCATTTCTAAAATCGTAATGCTAAATCCAACTGTACCAATAAAGAGGATTTATCATTACCATCCCAAAGATATGAAACCCAATGCAGCTACTCCTTTTTATTCAGGCATTACAGCTTAAACATGTTTTAAGGCATTCCCAATGCTAGCCTAGGAGAGGAGTAGGCCTGACAGTAGTGACAAATTAGTTAGCTGTTTGTCACTACCAGCACATGTAAAACTTAAAAGTACATGTCCTACCTTTTAGGTACACAGCACCCTGCCCTTAGGGCTACTTAGGGTCTACCTTAAGGGTGACGTATGTGTAATAAAAGGAGAGTTTAAGGTTTGGCAAGTGGTTATAAATGGCAAGTCGAAGTGGCAGTAAACTGCACAGACAGGCCTCGCAATGGCAGGCTTGAGACAGGTTTGAAAGCTACTTCTGTGGGTGGCACAATCAGTGCTGAGTACTAGTAGAATTTAATTTACAGGCCCTGGGTATCTGGTATACCACTTTACAAGGAACTTACAATTAAATCAAATATGCCAAACAAATGTAAACCAATTGTGAGAAAGTGCCCTCTTTCTGCATGGTTGCCCCCACTTTTTGCTGAACTGCTGATGTACTTTGACTGAATGTGCCCTGGGCTCCTGCCAATCAGGTACCCAGGGTCTAAGTTCTTTACCTAAAACTGCATTGAAGACCAAACCCAATTGGCACTCTCTGGCCACAGGTCAGTCCCTGGTAAATGGTACAACAGGTACCCAGGGCACAGTGACCAGGGTAGGCCTCTAAGGGCTGCAGCACTTATTGTGCCACCCTTGGAGGCCCTGTACCTTTACACTCATACACTGCCTTTGCAGGCTGTGTGTTTTGGTGCAGAACAAAGTGAAGAGTCGACATGGCACACATCCCTGTGTGCCATGCCTACAACCCACTGCCCTGGCATAGATCAGCCACCCCTCTAGCTGGGTGCACTATACCATTGGTGAGGGTTCAGGTGCATGAGCCCTGTACTCCTACAGTGTCTAAGCCAATTCTTAGACATTGTAAGTGCAGTACAGCCATTAAGAGTATATGGTGCTGGGAGTTTGTCATTACGAACTCCACAATACCATAAAGGCTTTACTGAAAACTGAGAAGTTTGGTATCAAACTTCTCAGCACATTAAACCCACACTGATGCCAGTGTGGGATTTATTGAAAAATGCACACAGAGGGCATCTTAGAGATGCCCCCTGAAAAATAACCTAACGCTAGTGTCCAGGCTGAGTGGCTGCTCCCCAGCTGCCACCACCAGACATGTTTCTGGAACCCTGGGTCGAGAGCCTGCTGCTCTCGGGGGCCTGAAACAATGCACATCCTGGGACGAGGTGCCAAGCCTCCTCCCCCTGGATGGGCAGGGTGCATGAAGGGGAAGCTTCAAAGGCTTGCCGCCTTTGTGAGCTTCCCCAGGCCTTTTGCTGCTCCCAGCAACTGGTCCCCACCGGTTCTGACCCCCACTTTTGGCGGGGGAACCGGCGGGAAAACCAAGTGAGGAAGGGAGGTGTGGCCACCTCTGCCAACCCCAACTCTCAGCCCCGCCATCTTGCAGATGGGGGGACCCAGCCAGTCAGAGTGAGGCTTATGCCCCCCTCCCACTGGAGGGTGGCATAATAGGGGGTGTACCCACCCCAAGGAAGGGACCCATTGGTCCCAACCTTTACTTACCTGTAACGCCCCTAAATCTAGTATTTAGGGGCACCCCTGAACCTTGCCTCCTCAGACAAGAAACAACAAGAAGAAAAGAAGAAGAAGGACCAAACAGCCGTGCCGAAGCTAAGAAGGGGAGGACGCCCACTGACTTGGCCCCAGCCCTATGGGCCTGTCCCCACCTCGAACCTGCAGAAGCTAAACTCGGGTGTGTCCTGCAGCCAGCAACCTCCAGAACCGCGAGGACCTGCCCTGCCTTCCAAAGAAAAGACTTTGTCTCCCGTGAACACCGGATTTGTTCAACAGACTCCAGCTCCTGCGAAATCTGCGAGTCTGCATCACTCTGCACCCGTCGCCCACGGCCCGAGTGGCCCAACACCACGAGGAGGTCTCCCCGGCGATCCTGACCTGAGATCCAGTGATCCCTGACCTGCCTCAAGCCTCCAGCCGATGCCTGCAGCCTCAATCCGGAAGGTCCCCCCAACCGCGACCAGGAGCTGGTAAGAAGATCTGACCCTAAAAGTCACCCTTGCACCCGACGCCCCAAGGCCTTGGGTGGCCCAACCCACGGTGTCTAACCAACCCCCAGCATCCCAACTTACCTCTCCTAGTGGTGGTCGCTCCCAGAAGACCTTCGTCCCGAGCCTGCAGTGTGTTTGCAAAACGGAGACTCCCCATTGAAAGTAACAGGGCACCCGACGACAAACCAGCACCCTGTACCCGGCCGCCCTAGTGCCGCTGAGGGTGTACCTTTGGTGCTACCTTGAACACCCATTTGCCCTGAGCTTAAGTCCAGGAGCTTTGCTCCCACAACCTTGTGGCCTGCTCGTGAGCAGCCACCAACCGGAGGCTCCCTATCCCCCACTGGATAAGATTGGGCCTCAGCACTCTGCACCCGGCCGCCCTAGTGCCGCTGAGGGTGTACCAAGAGTGCATCCTTGACCCTGGGGGACCCCTGAGTCTAACCCCAGAAACCCAACTCCCACAACAAAGTACTTACCTGTTAACCGATAACACTATTTCCTCCCATGGGATAACATTGACTGTTTTTCTATGAAAAAGTTTCTAAGTGTGGAGTTGGAAAATCTATAAAAGTCTCTAAAACTGTGACCAAATAACCAAAACGCTTTTACTTACCTGTTTACAGGAAATGTCCTAGTGCAGTATCCAGGTATACTACACTGTGTAGGAAAATTAATCTGTAAAGTAATTTACTTGACATCCTATTAAAAAGCCAATACAAAGTATATGTACAATATTTCAAAGCATTGCATTACCAGTAATTCTACTGTAACCAAACCAAAGTATATATACAACTGCAATTCAAACTGTACTCTTACTGCAAAGTATAAATCACTTACCTGTGCCAGGCTTGCTTGGTTCTAGGAAATAAAATAACTAAAAGAATATTTTTATACAAACAAAATTGGTCTGAGTTCAGTCTTTGAGTGTGTGACAATCATTTGCTGATGGAGTGTGTACAACAAATGCTTAACACTACCCTCTGATAAAGCCTTACTGCTCGCCCACACTACCACAAATAGAGGGTTAGGTGCTAACTACTTTTACCTCTGCCTACCTTTGGGGTTACTCAGGACTCTGTGCACACTATAACTCACGTTAGTATAGTATAGACATAGCCAGCTTCCTACACCAATTATACCATGTTTACAGGAGAGAGCACATGCACTTTAGCATTGGTCAGCAGTGGTAAAGTGCCCAGAGTCCTAAAGCCAACAGAAAGAAGGTCAGAAAAAGAGAAGGAGGAAGGCAAAAAGTTTGGGGTTACCCTTCAGAGGGGGCCATTTTCCAACAGTCCTCAACCTCTAAAGTAAGAATTCTATCCCGCCCCACTGTAGGCATGTGTTTCCATAACCCCCTGTGCTCTTCTCGGATCTTGTAAGCCCTCAGGGCTACAGCATAGGCAGAAAACCATTTATCAGTGTCATCGCCCACCACATAACTGGACACCAGATCCTTGGGCATATGGACCTTAATGTCTCCTTCAGACATTGTAGGACTCAGACTGCCTGGCCTTGAGATCCAGCTCTTTCAAACTCAGTTCATGAGCCAGTAACAACTTTATCTCCTACAAGGCCCTCCCAGCATTAGCCTTCTTTTGTTCTGCCTCCATTCTTCTTTTCCTTCATTTCCTTCTTTTGCCTTCTTTTGTTTTGCCTCCATGGCTTGTTTCATTTCCTTTTTTCTTCTGTCTGCCTGGCCTTGTGATCCAACTCTTTCAAACTCAGTTCTTGAGCCAGTAACATCTGTTTCTTCCCCAAAGCCCTCTCAGCATTAGCCTTCTTTTGTTCTGCCTCCATGGCTTGTTTCTTTTCTTCCATCTAGAGTCAAGCTATCTCCAACTTGATCTCTCTCTCCTCCCTCCTTTGCACCAGTTCCTCTGGGGACAGACTGCAGGATGATACACTGCTCCCTGCACTGGCAGGGGGCTCCACTTCAGGGGCAAATTCATCCCCCTCAGTTGAAGGCTGCAACTCAGGAAAGCCCTCTCCTTGTCCTTCCTTCACACCATCCCCTTCTGTGGCTTCAACCAGTAATTGAAGGACTTCTGCCCAGGTCCTAAGCACCTTTTGCAACTCCACCTTCCTGGTGGTACTATTTGCAGGAGGTCCCCTCTCCTTGCAGAACTCCTTGAGCTGGGCCACAATGCAGACATCTATGTTGGCCAGCTCGAATTCAGACACAAAAGTCAGGAGAAAAAACTGGAAAAACAAAAAGAAGCCAATTAAGGAGAATTTAAGCTCGAATTGATCTTATATTATTTATGTGGGGTGTTAGTGTAACACAAAATTACTATAGAGCACCACACAAACACAAGTCCAAATCCTCACTATTGATCACCAGTGTAGGAAATTGGGTTACTGGATGAGAGGGTGACCCTTCTCAAGCAGCAACCATAATTCTTCTCAGGGTGAGGTCACAAACAACCCTAAATTAACCTATGCTCAACCCTGAGGTAGCTTGGCACAGAGCAGTCAGGCTTAACTCAGAGGCAATGTATAAAGTATTTGTGCAGCACTTCAAACAGTAACACAGAGCAAACACACCACAAAAGGAGCCCACAATAGAGTTAGAAACATAGAGTAAATGTTAATAAATAAAACAAGACCAAAACAACAAAAATCCAATCAGTAAAACCAGATATTTCCAAGTTGAAAGATTTTAGTGAACATAGCACCAAAAGGCATAACGTGCCAACTGTAGATATCTAATTGCATCGGACGGGGACAAATTCACAAGTTCAGGCCGACCGCGATGGAGCGCAGAACAGCTGCAGGGTCCCAGTTAGGCCAGCTGAAGAAAGTACCTTCAATCCTGGTTTGCTGAGCATTGCGAGTATCCTCATCGAGGATGCATCTCGCAGCCGGAGCGATGCATCGGTCCCGAGATGCGGTGAGGCTCGGGTGTGAGGTCCTATTGGATCAACTTTGAAGATCCTGTCGAACAGGACTTGCTATGTGAATTCCGAAGTCCGGGATGCGTTGTGCAGTCGGTAGATGCGTCGGTTCAGAGGAGTTGCGAGGCTCCAATGCCGAGTCCGGTACGTCGTCGAGGCTGCCATCGACAAGAAATGTGAGGGCCTGTGGCGAGGATGCGTCATGAAGCTGCGATTCCGATGCAGTCTCATCCAGGCAATGAAGCAGTTCTGCTCGGGTTTGCGCTAGGCAGCAGTGGTAATGCGTCAGTTCTGCAGGGTCAAATGAGACTGGCAGAGCACCTTGCGTCCACTTCCAAGGGTCCAAGACTGGGGTGGCAGCACATGGCAGGGTAGACTCACAGATGGAAGAGTCCAGGTACAGGTGCAAGGTTGTTGGATCCTTCTGTCTCTGAGGCTCAAGTCAGGAAGTCAGCCAACTAGTCCTTGAAGTCCTCACCCATACAGGAGGGCAGCAAGCAGCAGGTTAGCACAGCAAAGCAAGAGCCCAGCAGAGTGCAGTCCAGCAGAATGGCAGTCCTTCAGCAGCACAGCAGTTCTTCTTCCTGGCAGAGTATCCACAGGCCAAAAAGTGTACTGAAGGGTTGGCGTCTGAAGTCCAGTATTTATACAAAGTTGTGCCTTCGAAGTGGAGGAGAAGCTTTTAGAGGTTTCCCTTTGAAGTCCCCAGGCATCCTGCATTGCATACACTGGCTCCAGACTAACTGCATGGGATATGAGCCCTTTGTGTGTAGGAAGAACACAGCCTATTCAGGTGGAAGGTTATGTCCAGATTCTTCCTCCCATCCTGCCAGTGATGACCCATCCAGACACACTTATGCTCCCTATTGTGTGTGGCTGTCTAGGAGGAATACACAAAGCTCCACTGTCAGCAACACCCAGTCATGTGACCAGAGACAGACTACAGGCACTAAATGGCAAAAGAAATAAAATGCCAACTTCATAAAAATGGCATTTTCAGAATTGTAACTCAAAATCCGACTTTACCATAAATTGGGATTTTGAGACTACAGGCACTAAATGGCTAAAGAAATAAAATGCCAACTTCATAAAAATGGCATTTTCAGAATTGTAACTTAAAATCCGACTTTACCATAAATTGGGATTTTAAATTAGGATTCTAGAGACACGGAACATGAACAGGCTACCTATTCCTATTTGGATATTACACTTATAAAATGAAATAAGGTAACTCCAATGTGTTATGAGTATCGCATCCCAGATTGCCTGCCGTGCCACAGCACAGTTGCACACTCCTATTCTGTAAGGTATCTGCCCATGTGATTGTGCCACTTCATTGATGAATGCTACTTATATTCTGCTGGTAGTGATAGACACCATTATGTTCTTGTTGCATACTATGTTTATTACCCTGGTGGCAGTGGTAGGCACCACTTGTGTTTCTGGTTGCATATTTATTTATGTTTATTACCCTGGTGGCAGTGGTAGGCACAAGGGAACTGCTTACATGTGTTGCTCACACCAAATGCTGCTTGAGAATATGTGACAAGCAGCCAGAAAACTGGGTTTGCACATGGGCCTTCGCAAACTGAAGATTTACATAATTGCCCCAACGTGCAAACAGCCTAATTTGCAATGTGCTCACCTCCAAAGTACAACAACAGGAACCGTACCACTGACACCGCCTTTTACGGCTGCGGCTATTTAAACCACGTCATGCAAGCCCTTGCTGCTTAGCCTCGTTGGACCGGCAGCACACTCCCATCGGCCCCTGGACCCTCGTCAGCAGCATTCCTTCCTTCTTAGCAGCTTCCTTCCTGTCTCCTGCACTTTGGATCTCAGCCTTCCTGTTGCTTCCACTGCAATCAATCAATCAATCAATCACAGAATTTGTAGAGTGCACTACTTACCCGCGAGGGTCTCAAGGCGCTGGGGAAAAAAGGGGGGGGGGGGTGCCGCTACTGGTCGAAAAGCCAGGTCTTGAGTAGCCTCCTGAAGGTCAGCAGGTCTTGGGTCTGTCGAAGGCTGAGTGGAAGGGTGTTCCAGGTCTTGGCGGCGAGGTGGGAGAAGGATCTGCCGCCGGTGGTTGTTCTTCGGATGCGAGGGAAGGTGGCGAGGGAGAGGTTGGCGGAGCAGAGCTGGCGGTTAGGGACGTAGAAGAAGAGTCGTCTGTTGAGGTAGGCTGGGCCGGTCTTGTGGAGTGCCTTGTGTGCGTGGATGAGGAGTTTGAAGGAGATTCTCCTGTTGACGGGGAGCCAGTGCAGGTTTCCTAGGTGGGGGGTGATGTGGCTGTGGCGTGGTACGTCGAGGATCAGGCGTGCAGAGGCGTTTTGAATGCGTTGCAGTCGTTTGATGAGCTTGGCCGGGGCTCCCGCGTAGAGGGCGTTTCCATAGTCGAGTCTGCTGCTGACGAGGGCCTGGGTGACTGTTCTTCTTGTATCTGTCGGGATCCACCTGTAGATCTTGCGGAGCATGCGGAGGGTGTTGAAGCAGGAGGAGGAGACTGCGTTGACTTGCTTGGCCATGGAGAGCGTTGAGTCGAGGATGACTCCCAGGTTGCGTGCGTGGTCGGTGGGTGTCGGGGCTGCCCCCAGTGTCGTTGGCCACCAGGAGTCATCCCAGGCTGAAGGGTTGGAGCCGAGGATGAGGACCTCCGTCTTGTCCGTGTTCAGCTTTAGTCGACTGCTCTTCATCCAGTCGGCGACGGCCTTCATTCCTTCGTGGAGGTTGGATTTGGCGGTGAGGGGGTCCTTGGTGAGGGAGAGGATCAGTTGAGTGTTGTCGGCGTAGGAGATTATGTTAAGGTCGTGCTGTCGAGCGATGCGTGCGAGCGGGGCCATGTAGATGTTGAACAGTGTCGGGCTGAGGGATGATCCCTGGGGTACGCCGCAGATGATCTCGGAGGCTTCGGATCGGAATGGGGGGAGGCGGACTCTCTGGGTTCTGCCGGAGAGGAAGGAGGTGGTCCATTCCAGGGCCTTGTCTCGGATCCCTGCGTCATAGAGGCGTGCGCGTAGAGTGCAGTGGCAGACAGTGTCGAAGGTGGCAGAGAGGTCCAGCAGGATGAGGGCTGCGGTCTCACCATTGTCCAGCAGTGTCCTGATGTCGTCGGTGGCGGTGATGAGGGCAGTCTCGGTGCTGTGGTTGCTGCGGAACCCTGACTGGGATGGGTCCAGGATGCTGTTTTCTTCGAGGTATCAGGTTAGCTGTCTGTTGACGATCTTCTCGATGACCTTGGCTGCGAACGGAAGTAGGGAGATGGGCCGGAAGTTCTTGAGGTCTCTCGGGTCCGCCTTGGGTTTTTTGAGTAGGGCGTTGATCTCGGCGTGTTTCCAGCTCTCTGGGAAGGTCGTGGTCTCAAAGGAGAGATTGATGATGTTGCGCAGGTGGGGTGCGATGGAGCTGCTGGCTTTGTTGAAGATGTGGTGCGGGAAAGGGTCTGACGGGGAGCCGGAGTGGATTGTGCTCATGGTCTTGATGGTGTCATCGATGTTCACGTTGGCCCAGACTGGCAAGGAGTCGTGGTCGATGGTGTGCGGCGAGTCTGGTGTGTCGGTGTCTGTTGGGGCTGTCTGGGTGTTGAAGCTGTCGTGGATGTCGGCGATCTTGCGGTGGAAGAAGGTGGCGAGGGAATCGCACAGGGCTTGCGACGGCGGGATGTCGTTGGTGTTGGAGCTGGGGTTGGAGAGTTCCTTCACGATGTTGAAGAGCTCCTTGCTGTTGTGTGCGTTGTTGTCGAAGCAGTCTTTGAAGGAGATCCTCTTGGCGGACCTGATGAGGTGATGGTGGTTGCGGATGGCGTCTTTGTGGGCTGCGTGGCTGTCCGGTGTCTTTTCACTGTGCCATTTATTCTCTAGTTTCCGGCAGGTACGCTTGGATGCTAGGAGTTCCGGGGTGAACCAGCTGGCTCTCTTGCTGGTGTCTCTGTAGGTGGGTTTTTCAGCGGGGCGAGGGTGTTGGCGCAGTCGTCTATCCATCGTCTGAGGTTGCGGGCAACGTCGTCGGTGTTGGAGGGGTCGGTGGGTGGGCTGCGAGCGAGGTTTGCCTGTAGTTGGTCTTCGGTGACTTTATTCCAGCAGCGGTGTGGGATCTGTTGGGTGCGGTGGTGTGTGGTGGGTTTCTGGAAGGTGAAGTGGATGCAGCAGTGGTCGGTCCAGAGGAGTTCGGTGGTGTGGCTGAAGGAGACGTGGGAGCTTGAGGAGAAGACGGGGTCTAGCGTCTTCTGCTACCGTAGTACCTGTGAAGATCGCACAGAAGAAATTAGAGCGACCCTCAACAATCAACAATCATCCTTGCAATGCGCCCCGAGCACTGAAGCAGGCAAAAGCACCAGAATAAAGGTAAAAATTAAGCTCTCTTGAACACTCGGGATTTTCATACACACTGCGCTTCCTAATAACGTTAGTTCCTCTGGCACGATCATGGAATACGCACTTGGCCTAAGCTGGTACATCAAAGTACAGACGTATTTCCTGTAGTAGCAACTCCATTCTGACTACTGTTTGTAAGATAAATGGTTTGTGGCACTCTATGAGTAGATGTGTGAAGTGGCTATGGTATACCAATTCTGTTTGTAGTAGGGTGCGAGTGGGTACCGAACTGCCACAAGACTAGCTGCTCTATTCTTGAACACTAAATAAGAATATTAGGCACCTTGAGGCATTAAGCTGCAATAAGGTTACCTAGGCAGTTTAGTCTTGGCTCTGAGAACTGCTTATAGTTACATTGTGAACATATAACTGTTTTGTGCAAATCAAACCTGAGTTGTTCATTAAAGCTCTTCGTGAGGGTGATTTATGTGCATTATTGGTATGTTTAATTGAAAACTGGTACATGTCTTCCCAGAGCCTGTATGTTGTTTTATATTTAAGAAATGTATTTCGGTGCAGAGCATAAGCATCCTGAGCATTCTCATGAGCAGTCCCGGTATCCTGAATCCAGAATCCTGAATCCATGCCCTCCTGAATCCAGCAGTGACTGGCGGAAGGGAAATCCACAATTGCAGAAGTCCTGGTATTTTGCTCTCTCTCTTAACGCAACCCCCTTTCCCCTTGGGAACGTTCGAGGACGCTGTGTTCACTTCACTGCTATCTCATTAGTTTCAACTGGGATTTGGGGAATCTCTTCATCCCATCGGAGCCACCTGGAGGTCAGGTGAGTGGCTCGCAACACAATGTTAGTGTATAGGAGAGGTAGGCCTTGCAATAGTGAAAAATGACTGTAAGAGTTTTGTGCTTGTGCCGGAAGGTCCTAGTGGAACCCTTTCGAGTGACTGACTAGTGCCCTGAGCCCGCTTCTGCTCCACATTCTGTGGGTGAACTTCCCGAGTGGTGGCCCAACCCCCATTTGATGACTGCCTCCAAATTAGTCCTGCTACCTACCCCCACCTACTTCCCTGGGTCCCTTTTCCAAATACGCCTTCCCTTCACTCTGGCATCTTCTCCTCAATTCCTGTCCACCCACCTCCCTCCTTACATCATTGAAGCTCACCCCAATAATTTCCACTTCTGTAGGTAAGCCTTTCTTCAACGCTGATGTCATCACATGTATGCTGAGCCGCGATTTATTTTTTTCGACTTCCATAATGCTACAGGCTGCTGTCCCACACTTGGTATCTGAATGGGATAGAGCATCTGGGTCATTGGTCAAAGTGGGAGGGATCTGAGGGTGCACGTCATGTTGGAATGCTTCATCAGAAGTGTAAGGCAGGGAGTCTCCTGTGTTGTGAAAGCAAGGGAGAGGCAGACAGCTGAACAAGCCTTCTTGCAGGGTGCCTTCTTGCCTGAAAGAAATGTAAATGTGAGCAAACAGTCAGTCTGCAAATGTTAAAGGTGTCTGGAAGCCGGTATTGGCTTTAATTGATGGAATCACTTGAAACTTCCTAATGATACAGATTTATTCTTTTTTTTTTTGTGGTTTTGCAAGGGAATTACCAGCTGAGCTGAGATATATGTGCTTTTAAAAGACAATTATAAAATAATTTACACTACTAACAGTCTGAGTATTACTAAAATCTACATTTTGGAAGCACTTTTTTATCTAAAAATCTTTTAGCGCATTTTGTAGCAGCCTATCTTATACTGTGTGTAATGCAAGTTTCAAATAATGTTTTACATATTCACAGTACTTTCTGTCACAGACTGGGACCTCGTAGCACTAAAGAAACTTAAGTCGCTATTCTCCACTGCACCAACCAGGATTCATTTCCCACTGATTAGCTTAATTTGCATTTATTTTAATTTAAGCTCTGTTATTTTATATGTAGTTACCTGAAGGTGAAAGACCGGAAAAAGTAACAGAATAATCATTTGGGTTTTTTTAGCCCCGTTTTGAACCTGCCCCCAGGCTCACCCACGCTGCACCCATCGCACGCAGTATCACAATTCCCATACTTTTTTTTAATGCAATTCGACAGCTGATCTGGGCACAGGCTAGATTATCAAATACCCTGTCACAATTACCTGTATGAATTTTCACTACACTTCTTCGTTATTGCTCACTGAACGTTCACCACAACTTTTCCTGTGATGATCATCAGCTGCTCTTCTAAGTAACACATATTAATGGAGTATCCCTGTTCCCTCTGTAAACAACTAAAAATCTGACTTTCTTAAGTAGACCTTTCAGCTGACTAGTGCGTTTTTAAGAGCCCACTTGGGCGCTATACACATAATATGTAATCATATATTGTAATGTCCTATGATGCAAATGACCAGGGCTTTAAGTGGGCCGGGTCTCACCGGGTCTGAGCACCGGCAGTTTTTTTAAGGAGGCCTCGAAACGGGTCTCTATCGGGCTCTAATTCGTGCCCTGGCACAGGCAGTCCGTTTTTTTCAGGACTGCAGTGACAGGAGGCAGATCATGTGCGCGTGCTCACACTGCTCACTTCTCCCTAGTGGAGAAGTTACGGCATGATGTCATGCCAGGTGAGCGTTGTAGAGGAAGGGAAATCCTTAAAAGAGAGTCATTTTCTCTCTGGATTTCCCCTTCTCTTTTTGAAACTCAGGAGCAGCAACATTGTCGTGGTGTCACCAGGGCTTTAAGAGGAAGCTTTCTCAATATTCTATATAACAAGCCATAGTTGCTGCTTATTTATCTTATGCAACTAACAACCATTGACAAAGCCAATAGTCCTGACTTGTTGTAGGTATGATGTTACTTGTATCATATATGTGGATGCAATGACAGAAACAGCGAAATACAAGTCAGGCGGCACACTATGCTAAGCACAGATTTTTTGCTTACCTGTTTTTAAGCCACGCCCTTAATGGCATTGGCCACGCCCCTTTGAGAGACCCCCCAGTTTTTTCATCCCACTTAAAGCCCTGCAAATGACCATGTTGGAGGACATGAAAATAAATGCGGGCAAAGTGGTTAGTAAAACTCACGAGAACTCTGAGGTGGCATTACTGAACTATAAGCAATGTTAACCATTTTGTATTTGATATGCCATGTAGGCCTTCATTGGCTACAAATAATGTTTTACATCTGATGCTCTTTGCGCAGCAACAATAGGAAAACACTCAGGGGCATATTCACCAAAAAGTCACGCAGCACAGCAAGTCACCTTGATGCGCTGCGCTGGGTGACAGGAAAAGGGCAGGAATGTGCTGTATTTAAAAGAATACGATACATTCCTGTCCTTTCCCCTGCGCTGGTGCACACTGGGCAGCCTAGCACCAACGCAAGCATCCTTGCACCATGTGCAAGGGTGCCTGCATTGCATGCAGGATTGTTTTTGCCCAGGAAGGGGCACCTTCTTTCACAAAAACAATCCTGAGAGGCCGAATGCAGCACACATAGAAAGGGGAAAAAACAATGCAAAATAAATATATTTCTCCACCATCACGCCTCTCTTGGGGAGGAGTATACGATACATTCCTGTCCTTTCCCCTGCGCTGGTGCACACTGGGCTGCCTAGCACCAACGCAAGCACCCTTGCAAGTGTGCCTGCATTGCATGCAGGATTGTTTTTGCGCAGGAAGGGGCACCTTCTTTCACAAAAACAATCCTGAGAGGCCGAATGCAGCACACATAGAAAGGGGAAAAAACAATGCATAATAAATATATTTCTCCACCATCACGCCTCTCTTGGGGCGGAGTATCTGTTTGGCGCATTCCCAGGTTTACCTGTTCTTGTAAATCTGGGAATGCATCAAAATCCATGGATGTTACGTGGGAACATCCAAGCAACACCCATGGAAAGGCCTCCCTGGCGCAGAGTAGTGCAACAAAGCAATTTGCGCTGTGTTACATTCCTCGAGATTTAGGAAGCCACGCAGGGCCACTCAAAGTGCCTTGCGTGGCTTCATAAACCTCTTTCTTGAGTTGCATCGCTTTTGCACTACGTTGCGTGATGCAGGAGCGAAACACTGGGACTCGTAATTATGCCCCTCAATTTAGCGCCAACATGTCCTAGCGCGTCTACATCGCAAGACTGCAAACCAGCAAATGGCCACCAATGTATCAGCACACGTATATGCATGCTAACACACAGCGGTAATCCAGAAATGCGTTTCTTATTGCAACATGGCCATCTTAACATGCATATGGGTGTGCACTCGGGCTGGTGCACCAGCGGCCATATTGGAATAATTTAATGTTCCAAGATGGCTGACAGTTAATTTCTAACAGTAAATAAACTAAAAGAAATTCAGAAGGAAACAAGCATTACAAAGCAAATAGCTTTGTACCTCAGACTTTTCTTGTGTTTTTACAGTGCTCCTTTGCTTGGTAGTTACATTTCCGCTCGATAAATGCCATACGTGCGCACATACACAACCTGGTAACGTCTCATCATATTATTAGTGAAATCTTCACTATAAATCATGCATGTTCAAAACAAACTAAGAAAACTACATTAGTGTGCAGCGAACACTGACGCCTCCATTGATGCATACAAATTACCATCATTACATTTTCTAATTAGATCTTGCACCCTATGTAAAACACTGTTGCGAGTCATGACATAAAGCAAACAAAATATATGCAAATCTGCAAATACACTGATCGATCTTGTGCAAATGGCTCACCTTTGCCTTGCATTGCACTAGGCTCGAGGAAGGACCCAAAGACCAGGAACACACAGATACCGTCAAAGCACGGACGCCACATGCATAACGCATGAGGATGCTCAGGACTGATCAATCACTCACTATATAATTCAGACCCTTCCTTCTTCCATACAGGAATTGATAACGTTAATTATTCCATCAGCTAATGGGAGCCTGCCCCTTCTTTGGTGGTATAAACAATTGATTTCCTTCACTAAGTTTAGCAAGAGCAGTAAAAACAACATTCCGAGCTGCAGAAGGCCTGGTTTATGGTTATAGCTGTTTCATTTTACCATTACCAGTTGTCCTGAAGCGTTCATGTGGTGCAGACTGCAGTTTGTGCAGCCGACTTTCTGCAGAACGTATGTCTTGTGGCTTAATTACATCCCACAGCATCTGTATCACAGCCTCAGCGTTCAGAACATTTTAACGATCAGGTGAATAATAGTGCCTCGTACTCTTACAGGCGGCCTTCAAATGAATGCCTTAGTACCCTCCTCTGCGAGCCCAATTAGCATTTTTAGGTCTGGCTAGACGCACCTTTAGCTGTCTGCCAGGCACTGTGGCATGAGAAGCTTTGCGTCAGCCCTCTGGCCAAGAGCCTCTTTACAGCAGCGCAACGCGTCATTGGGCAGAAGTTGTTTAACTATGAACGCTGGCAGGTGGCCTCTGCCAGCCTTAGTTTTGGAAACTTTTGGATAAGCTTCCTCCAGCCAGTGCTTTGCTGGAGTGTCCTTCACATCTTGGATCAGCCTGTTGAACAGCATACCAGAGAGAGGTGGTCATGACAAAAAAAATCTAATTGGTGACATAAAGCCAGCATATCAGCATGTGAAAAACTGCGCTTTAACTGGAGCTCTGGTCATTGAAATGGCCCATCTGCTGAATCCCAATGGATGGTGAGGAGAGTCCTCCCATCCTCCACATGATGATGCTGTGGGCATCTTGGATGAGAGGATTCCCATCACAGTTCAACAGCCAGGCCACTTAATTTTTAGGTCGAGCATTTGAGACCTCTTGTATATACTTTAGTATATACTTATATTTAGGTCGAGCATTCGAGACCTCTTGTATATACTTTAGTATATACTTATATGTGTATGTACTTTGTGGGCTCTGGAGATCAGTCCTAGGACTTGTCTGCTTCCGCTTAGGGACTTTTTTCTGTTCAACTGCCTCTATTTAACTGTCTTGATAGAAAACGACCAGTAGAGGTCAGTAGAATACCAGAATTGATTTCTGCTGAGGGACTTTCTTTTTTTTATTTTTCTGGCAACTGCCTCTATTTAACTTTCTTGATAGAAAACGACCAGCAGAGGTCAGTAAAATACCAGAATCACTTTAGTATTCTCTAGATTCCAGTCCATAGAAATTGTCTTCCACGAACACCTGTAGACAATAATACTTTTTTCAAATCTTGTATTTTTTGTGATATGACCATCGAGGCCCTGATTTTATATTAAAAACAGCGCTTTGGACTATACCATTTCCCACTGAAAGGCAATATTTCTCTCCATGTGTTCCCATACGTGGCGTGTCACGCAGTTTGGTGCTTAGTTTCCCTCCATGTTAAAGAACAGTAGATGTTTCAGCACCCAGGCTAATTTGCTGCATAGCTAAATACATATAAGGTCCCAAAGGCGAGACCAATTGCATTGCAAGTGCTTGTTTATGAGGATGTTGTTTATGTATAGCAGGAAATGTGTAATAAACTTCAAAATTGTTCTGAACAAGGGGTCCAAAAATATATCTTGCTCAGGGCCCCCAAAAATTCTTAAGATAACAATGGCCGCTCTACATTGTAACTTTGCTCTCAGCTCATACTGGCTGTAACAGGCTGAGCCCTGGCCTCAGTGTATTGGTTGGTGGCAGGACAAGAATATGGTGCAGATGGTTCTCAGGTAATTTTCCTATCCTTCCCCCATATCTGTCCTGAACGAATTAAAGAAACTTAGGGCCTGATTGGTGGTACTCAAGCCGTCCCTCCGTGGCAGCGGTTTCAAGTACTCCGTCGATTTGATGGTATCCCGTCCACCGGTTTTAGATGTGTGCTGGCTGAACCGCCGCAACGGACTCCTCTGCTGGCTCATAGTACTTCTTTGCCATCAGGCCGGCGGTATTGCGCCACGCCTATTTCCCATTGTGCTGGCGTTGTCCTAGCGGCGGATTTCTGATGGAGTAAGTCCCTGGTGGAGTACACTGGTAAGTACTACCCATCAATGTGTCAATACACATATATGTTGTGTTTGCTCCAAAATGCATATGTAAGTAATTTGTAATGGCCCTTCTTAATACATGTTGCATGCCACACACACAACATACACACACTATTGAATGCACACCCACAGGCACCACAAGCACAACACCTACAACGTTCACAACATCAATATTAATTTTTCAGTGTCAATACAGGTGTGTGCATTTTACCTTATACGGTTGTAAAATGTACTCTACTGCATTACGCATGTTAAAAAATTGCATGTAAGAGTAATGATAAAATACACGAGGCTACAGGAATCATCAACACACTATTCATAGTAAGACAATTGTTAGAGTAACTTATCTTAGATCCCGGCGATAACTGAGTCAGTTGGTGTCGTGGTGCAGTCGAAGCAGCTAAGGAGGAACCTGGACGATGGGGTTAAAGATGAAAACAGAAGTGGAAATCAGTAAAAAAGGTACGTTCTTACTTCATTTCCTTCGATTCCGCAAACTCGATGTAGGGGGTATCCGCGCCACAGATGCCTCAATGGAAAGGCACATCGTGATTAGCTCGGCGGTAATCTTGGCTGGACTCCGGCCGACAGCCACTTCTGCCTATGATGCCGTTCATGCAGGTGAAGATTCCTGGCACAGTCAGTGGGACTCTGGCGATCTTTTGTCAATCGACCTACCAACATCTAAATAAGGCGGGCGGACCACTAAGTAGTCGGGCGCTGAATCCGTTGAAAAAGTGACGTGGGACCATTACCGCTAAGATCTAAATCAGCCCCCTAGTCCGAGTCAGGAACTGCTTCCGAGCGTCATGTAGAGCAACTTTAGATTGAGCATTGTGCCCAGCCTGTTGGGTACCAGAGCCCTGCACCGTCTCCAAGGCCACCAAGGTGGGTCAAACCCTGTTTGGAGACAATCAGCCCTATGCTTATCCTCATAGAATGCCCCTGTGGTCCTGGCTTATATGCATTCTCTTCCCCCTGACTTTGGTGCAGATCCCTGCGGAGCAGCAGAAGTATTTTTGGGAGATCCTGTACTATGTGCAGCTACCTAGCCATGGGCTATGAGCCAGTAGGGCCAGTGATGTGTGTTACCACGCCGCCATTTGCTCCAGATGCATCGGAGCCCTCTGTTGGTTTGGTGCAATCTGTAGCCATAGCTCCATTCTGTGCCTTTAAGACCTCAAGTGTACCAGATCCTCACTACCTTGCTGCCATTCAGAACCCCAAGTGGTCATAGGCAAACCCCGCTGGTGCTCCTGTTAACCTCTCCCCTCTGGGTGCCAAAGAGGCATAAGGCCATTGTCGCTACCGCTGGTATTTTGACATCCACACATCACTGGATCAAATCTTCCTTTTCTTTTTCCTTATGGCGAGGAAGGCCTCTGGAGTTTGGGCACTAAATTGATAACATAGCATGTGTATTAAAAAATCACTAAACTAAAACAGCACTGCGTGGATCTTGGAAAGAGAGACTGCTGTAACAAATTCCATTTCAGTACTTTTACAGGAGTTCAAGGAATAGATGTGGAAGGATATGTGAGCTGTTCTTACCTAAGCTTCTTAACTGGCCTCTAAAAACAATCTGTCGATTAAAGAGAGCTCATCATTTGCTGCCTGGCAAATCAAAAGCTTCTAACCTTGCAGGTTAGTGGCTTTGTCATGGGTTTCCCATGTTGTCAACAGAGGATATTGGTTCAGGGTGTTGCCATACAAAGGGAAAGCTCACATGGGCTCTTTATAAAATCAATGTACAAAGGGTATGCAGTTAATGAATTCATCTCATGGGGGAACACCATTAGTGACACTAGTGGTGTCCCCTTATGAGATGGATTTCGGAACTGCATACTCTTTGTACATAAATTATTCTACACAAGGGAGCATGTATGCTGGGTGCTTGATTGCTCCTAGTCCCCCCTTTTTTTGCTCGGTATACATTCTACATTTCTTTGAATGTCTCCAAAGCAAAAATAGAAAAGAAGCAGAGACGTTTTAAGGCATGAGAAAAGTGGGTAATTCCAGAGGGCCCCCCACCTAACAGCATTACCCTACCCTCCACCCCCAGGAAAGAGGCCTTTCTCACTATTAGACCTCTGTCTATCCTATCAATGTATCTAAGCCTCTCTCCTTCTCTGCGCACATCTACCTTTGACTCTGTGGGGGATATTCACAAGAACGTGTGCTAAACATCACCAAAAAATGTTAACGCAACTTTACACATCGCAGCCTATCGCGGGAAAATAACCACGTGTTAACGTGGAATTCACAACAAGGCGGTACCATGCGATAGTCTGCCGAAACCGCGGCCAATGTCCGCGATACAACCACCTCGACGGAGATAAAAACACAAACCACAACACAAAAAAACGTGCGATGAGCCCATTCGCGATGAGGAAAGCAGCGATAAGCACCGCCAGGCCCGCGACACACACACGGCAAGCGGGAATAAGCACAACAAAAGCCTGAAAAAGAAAGACAAACCAAACAGAAAACAACAGCCAAGCACATGGCAGGCCATCTTGGACAAGGTGAATGCAGCCAGAGAGCGGAGGAGGACAATGGAAGAAAACCAGAACAGCCGGAATGATGCGAAACGCACAAACAAGCAGAAACACGCCAACAACAAGAAGGCAGCAATACACACCGGAGGTGGGAGTCCAGCGCCACACCAGGAGCTGGATGACATGGAGGAAATGGTGTCCACCACATCAGTCTGGAGATGGTGGCAGGACTCGGGGACCGGAAACTGGCCAAAACAACAGACACAACAGCAACAGGGAGAGGAACGACCAGGGACTGGGGGGACGGGGGAAGATAGGCACAATGGCACATATGCACAATTAAGCACAGCACAACTGCAGACAAACCATGCCCAAGAGTAACAACACCAACCAAGAGCACAAGTCACACAACCCGGCATTATCACACCACTGAACAAGCACAGAAGTGAAAAACACACTGCCTGAAAGGGAGAAGGGTGAGCCAAATCAGAGCTGAAGGGACATCTCACACACAATGCAGCACACACACATAGGAAGCAGAGCACCCCAACATCGAACACAATGTGGTACAAACACCAACATTTGCACAACCGAACACAGGACACAAGTGCACCCGCTTGTGGCCGGTAAACGGCCATACGCATCTGGCAAAGCACGAAACAGGGACATGATAATGCACAAGTACAAACCCACAGCCCTGATGGGGTAGCAATGCACGTATGGCAGGGAGCCAGAGAGTCCGTGACACACACATTGGCATACAAATCAAGACACAACACAGTTGGAGACAAGTGAAAGTGCGGAAACTTTATCAACAAGTGAGTGTCAGTACGGCCAAGAGAAGTGCCACGATATGCAGACCAATGCAGCAGCATGTCTGAATGAGGAACGTAGGAAAGCGCCCATGTCCACCCCGGGGGAGTCCATCACCAACACAAGTCAGTGCCAACCCGCGTTGGTTGTCCGCACATGGATCAGGAGTCCAGGCCAATGCAGCCATGTCCACTGTCATCTTGGGACATGTGACCAGATTCCCAACATGCAACGGTCAGCACGGGCCAATCACTGAGGGTCGCCGGCTTAGGTTGGATGGTCCCACCGGCCTGCGTAGTTCAGGTTCAGTGGCCGCACGGGACGCGGACTTGCGGTGAACAGGGTTGATGGCACCAGGTCAGTTGTTGATAGTGTTCGATCACCTCCGTGACTCTGATCCGGCTTTCGTCTGGACTGAGCCGCATCTTCCTCTTACTCCTCTCCGTGCGTTCACTGGTGTGGACTCTGCCATTCATGATTCGCAACTAAGTGCTGGATGTGGGACCTACTGGTCCGCAGGGTAGGCCTGAGCCCTCTCCACGTGTCGCCGGCTTGCGTTGAACAGGGTTAGTGGCACCACGTGTCGCCGGCTTGCATTGAACAGGGTTTGTGGCACCACATGTCGCAGGCCTGCGATACGGAATTATGCTTCACTGATCGAAGGGAGTCTGCTGCTGTGGCCGCTGCCACGGACTTGGGGTCACTGCCATTCAAGACTCAGGACACAGTTCCACATGTGGGACCTACTGGGCCGAAGGGGACGCCGGTGGAGTATGTCAATGAGAAAGGAGTAATGTGGGCCAGCGTCGTGGGGGCCAGCGATGGTCTGCGGATGCTGCAGAGGTCACGGGACTGGGGCTTGGAGCTTGCACCGGCACGTGGTGGGCCCTCTTTGACACACGCCGGTGTAGGCAGGTGAGCGGAGCCTCGTTGGTGCGCTGGGGCAGGCATGACTGGTCTGGGGACCAGCGGCCCGGGGTGCAGCAGGCATACAGGGACGCAGGCCCCGCTGCGCTCGGCGCAGGACTCGTGGCGGGCTGAGAGGCGCCGCCCTGGCAGATGCGTTGTCCATTCCGAATGAGAACCACGCCCAGTGCGACGGGCTTTTTGTTCACACCCCTACGCAGGCCTGCCGTACGCAGGTCCAACCCACTCCGCTCGCGCATGTAGGGGGGACGTAACGTGCAACATTTCCGCGTTCTGCCCCACAGCCTGTGGGGACATGGTAGCGTCCACTGGCCACTACACTCCATGCACCAGCAGTTGATCTCCACATGGCCATTTCCGTGGTTTGCATACTGTGGTCTGTCCGGCACCTCCACGCCACACCTGGCATTGGGTAGGTTCAGATTCCTTAGTCACTTGCCGCTCTCGCACATGCCTGCTCCATGCCTCTCCTCACATCCTGCTATTGTGTGTCTGTGGTGCCATGCCATGGCTGGGTTGTGGGCATGGCAAGGCCAAGTTCCCAATGGAGTCGTGTTGTCTTGTCTGGTCGGTTGGCATGTTGCGTGGCATGTTGAATGTAGTTGTGCTGCGTGCCCATTGCCAGTGTCGTGAGTTGCATGACTGTGAGCTGGAGGTGTGTGGTGTGTTCATTTTGGACTTACCAACGAGCACTGCATTTCCATGGGTGCCATCCTGGGAGTGCTGGGTGATGATGGACTGTCGGGAGATGTGAGAATCATGCACTCTGGGAGTTGGCCATGACATTGTTGAGGAGTCCCGGGTGGTCCACTATTGCCTGCACATTCATGGGATGCGTGTGCTTTCTGTTGTGGTAGTTGTGTGCAGTGTCGGCAGGGGGCACGAGGGGTACATGTGTGCAGTTGATTGGCCCCGACACATGAGGGAATCCAGCTATGGCGTTGGGGCCTTGCTTGGTCTCCAGCTGCCCCTGCGCAGTGTGGGTGAAGTGGAGGTACTGGGGTACCAGGCTGATGTTGGCATCCAGGACAGGTGTGATGACCTTGGATGGGGCTGGCTGTGTGACTCCTCCGACTCTGGCAGTTGTGGGTTGGATGGTACCAGAGGCCGACATGTGCTGCGCAGCCAGCAGCTTTGTCTGCGGAGGGATGTTGGTTGTCCGCTGAGTTGGTACCGTCAGCAGGTGGGGGATGTGGGTCAGGATGCCGGGGATTGTTGTCCTTTTGGGCCTGTAGTGGACAAAGTCCTCCTCTGGCGTTGGGTCTGGGCGGCAGGTGCGTTTCAGGTGGGTCCGCTGTCTTTGTGTACGCTGCCTCTGTGGTGTTCCGGGGGGGGGCGGAACGGGTCCTGGGGGTGGTGGCGGGCCTGGTGTGGGTGGCGGTGGGTGTTGTGGCCCTCATGGGTCTCGGAGCTGCATGATCATTGTCTCCATGGCATCTATGGGTCTTCAGATGTGGCTCTTGGCTGTGCTCCCTTTCATGCTGCAGGTAGTCGTCCTGCTTAACACCAGCAAAAGGCAGGTGTTAAATCCCTGCTGCTACCGCGGCTTATCACGTGGTTTTGACTCTCATCGCAGATCTGGCAGTTCGTTGTGAAAGTGGTGTTGTGGTTTTTTTTGTGCGTTTTTGCACGGGAACGCCTTCTCTGCATCTCATTAGGGTTAGTTGGTGGTGTCCACCGTGGAGATAAATTTTGGGGCAGTTATCGCGGGAATACCGGCAATGTCTGCAGTTTGCACCCGCTTGTGAATGGGGTGTTAAATCTATCTCCACTTTTGATGGGTTAAGGTGGGGATAAATCGGCGGTAGGTCCTTGTGAATATGCCCCTGTATCTCTTCTCAGTGTCATGGTAAGGATTTTTAGGGCCCGGGCAAGGCATATTCCAACTGGTTTTTGTGACCCTGTTAAAGATTAACTCATAATTTAGTATTGTTTGGCAAAACACAGGCCGGAATTAACAGGCAAATGGTAATAAAATGGTAATAAAATTGGAATTTGTACTGAGACCCCAAAATATGTCATGCCTTGTAGTGTCGCTCTAGTGACGTAACTGGAGCGAGGGAAGTATTGAAAAATGAGTGTAAACAGGGGGGCTCGTGGTGACCCCCCTTTACTGTATGCTATAATGGTTAGACCCCGTAGTCACGGGGGTCTTGGTTAATAAATGTTGGGATCTGCCAGGCGCGGCCTTCAGGGATACCTTTTCTGCGCGTAATGCCAGTAACCTGCCAAACCGCCTCTGCCTATTTATTTGCAGGTCGCGCCCCACTGTCACCCTGCGTCTGCATAGATCAAATATAGGGACCCCCCCTTGCAACACCATCTCAAGGGCCCCCGACACAACAATGCCCGAAGCTCCCAACATCATTAAGATGACCCTGAGAAGAAAGCTTTCCTGTCACTCTAAGGAAGCTTAGCGGCTGCAATAGATGCGTCTGGGTTCCAAGTTGTTCCTTACTTTCTGCCACCTGTTTTTACATTTCTCTTGTTTGTGCTCTAGCCTGTTTTAGGCCACGCCCCGTTCACAGAATGGAGGTCTTTTTAATGAGCGCAGCTGCGCGTCCATCTTGGATCTGACAGTGCAGGTTCTTAGCTTTACAGGCCACCAGGAAGCACTCCAACCAGGCATGCAACGCCCATAGGGCTCAAAGGGCTTCAGCCCCCCCCCCTCCCCTGTCGTGTGTGTCAGCCCGGGCTGAGACAGCTTCCCTGGCACACACACAGACAGTTTTTGATTGAGTAGCGTGGGCTGGCTGGTCTGGCGTCCGTCTTATTGCAGCCGCACCCGAGTACTTCACAGGTCTTTAAAAGACCATTTACTTGTTAACAAGGCTTTGTTGTTGTTTTACCCCTTCTTAGAGCCCCTGCATCTCCACTCTGCCCATTGCTGGAAAAATTACCCCCCCCCCGAAATTTGTATTACCCCGCGCCCCCCGAAATGTGGCTCTAATTGGGCCTCTGACTCCTGTGGCAGGGGGTAAATTTGCTAGTGCAGCCTAGCTGTAGCGCGCAGCAGTAATAAGGACACCACACTCATGGATGGCTATGTGGGCCGGAAGTCCCAAGCGACCTCCGCCTGTTTATTTAAGCTCTCTGGCCACGCCTGGCCAGAGAGTGATACAATGTATGGATGGATTTCCGGGCCAGCGTCCAGGACCCGCCTACGCGGTGCTCCGACTACAACATCCCTCCCCAAGTTAGTGTTCAAAACCAAACAAACTTTTCACACATGAAGTCCTTGAGTCGTAGGCTGGGGTTTGGGTTGGGCCTCAGGCTGTACCTCTGCTGGCGGGACCTCAGACTCCTGTGCTGGCTCGGAGGTGATGATGTTATTACCTCCCTGTCGTTATCAGCACTCGCAGCTGGAGGTAGGAGGTGACTCACTGGACTCCGCTCTTCACATTGAGGTGATAGGGTGTCCCCAAGTGACTCTCCTGCGCCATCAGCGATTCTGGGGGCACTTGCATCCTGGTCGGGGGGTTGCACTTGCTTGAACAAGGAATCATTCCTAGTAATCACCTCCGAGCCTCGTTGTGCAGTGATGGCTGTACCATTCGTC
The DNA here is from genome assembly GCA_963921515.1 of Calotriton arnoldi. NCBI lineage: Eukaryota > Metazoa > Chordata > Amphibia > Caudata > Salamandridae > Calotriton > Calotriton arnoldi. Next base: position 552,752 of record CAWUFW010010113.1, read on the forward strand.
TTCAGGACAGTCCACAGTTCGGGCTCGTAGATGGTTCGGAACTTTCCCCCACTGCGACAGTTCCGGACGAGGACTGAGCTCCCAGGAGTAATGATGCGAGGTTTGGCTCCTCTTCTTCGACTGGCTTGCTCGTTGTTTGCTGCTCGTCGAGTCTGTGTGCCTGCTGGTTCATATGGTTCTTGGACCCAGTTCTCCGCTACGGGTATTGTGTCCCTCCGATGCCCCACGAGCATCAGGGACCATGGGGACCTCTGGGTCGTGCAGTGTGGGGTGCTGCGGTACTCGCGCAGGAACCGCGGGAGCGCGGTTTCCGGATCAGCTTGGTCTGCCACAGCAATGCGCAGGATTTTGTTTAGTGTTCTCATAAAGCGTTCGGCTTCACCATTGGCCTGTGGCCACTGCGGGGTGATTCGGCGATGGTGAATTCCCAGCCAGGCAAGCATATCGCTGAACTCTTCTCCTTGAAACGGGGGTCCGTTGTCTGTCTTGAGCTCATGGGGCAAACCGAACAGTGTAAACGTCTTCTCAAGCACGGGTTGCAGATGTGCAAATGATGTGGATGCAATTACTTCTACTACTGGATACTTTGAATATCTGTCTATCAGCACAGCGGTTGTCCTTCCATCAGGAAAACTCCCAAAGTCAAGGATCACTCGCGACCACGGGGACGTAGCAGGAGCTTCTGTTATTACTGGGGCTGGTAACTCTTGGCTGCTGGTGAGCTGGCAGGATCGACAGTTCCTTACGAGGTCTTCTACGGCCGCCTCAAGTCCAGGGAACCATACCTTTTCCCTCATGCGTGATTTCATTCTCACGGTTTCTGGTGTCCTTCGTGAGCAAGGGTAGTTGCTCTTTCCTGGAGATTCACCGGGATGACGAACCGGAAGCCTCACAGCACCACTCCATCTGCTGCCGGACTTAGTTTGTCTCGTACTCTCCAGTTTCCCCAGGCATTCTCTGTCTTGTCCATTCCACTTGTTGGCGTCCCGCAGGAAATTCTCCCACGAGCCTCTCTGCAAGGAATTCATCACTTTGGTTAGTACGGGGTCATTGCTGGTTTCGTTCCAGATCTCTTCAATAGTGAGAGCTCCGGGACATGCCCACTGGGAGACCATATCGACATACTCTTCAGTCCGTAAGTCGTGGTCGCGGTCTTCCTCTGCCAGGTTTGGTGGGTGCCGTGACAGAAAGACAGCGGGATTCTTCGCCCCTGGTCGATATATATGAGTTCCATCTGGTAGTGTTGTAACTGTATTGCCCACCGTTCTATCCTTGGTGGGGGATGTGGTGCTGTACCTTTAAATAGTAGAATTAGAGGCTGGTGGTCGGTCACAACTCGAAATGGGTGGCCGCTGACGTATAGGTGGAAGTGATCGCTAGTGCTTCCCTTTCTATTTGGGAGTAGCATGACTCTGTTGGGGTGAGGGCATTGCTCGCGAACGCGATGGGCGCCCACTTGCCTGGTTCTGTCTCTTGAGTCAGGAGCGCTCCCAGTCCTACGGGGCTGGCGTCTACGAGGAGTTTGGTCATTCGGGTGGCGTCGAAGTACGCCATGGTGATTTTTCCTAGCAGTGCCGTCTTGATTTCTTGAAACACGCTGTCTTCTTCCTTGCCCCATCTCCATGCGGCGTCTTTCTTGGTGAAGGCTCGGAGTGGTCCCGCTATTGTGGCCAGATTGGGTATGAATCAACCACAGTATGTGGCCATCCCCAGAAAGCTTCGGACTTCGGAGGCTGTGGTTGGAGGCGGGGCCTGTTGTATGGCGTGGAACTTCCGTGGATCGACTCGAATGCCATCCTGGCTGAAGACATACCCGAAGAATTCAATCGAATTCTGGAAGAATTAACATTTCTCTCTGAGGAGTGTCACGCCATGATCCGAGAGGCGCTGGAGAGTCGCTCGAAGGTGGCGGTGGTGTTCTTCAATGGTTGAGGAATGTATCAAAATGTCATCACTGATGTTCAACACTCCGTGGAGTCCTGAGAGAATTTAACTGATGGCATTTTGGAATACTTCGGCCGCTGATGAAATCCCCAAATTCATCGTTTGTAGCGGCGTAGACCTATGTGGGTTGAAAAAGTCGTAATGTAGCGGCTCTCCTCGGCTAGCCTCAACTGATGATACCCCTCATTGAGGTCCAACTTGGAGAACCACCGGTACCCATTCAGGTCTGCTATGATGTCGTCAACCGTTGGGGTTAGATGCCTCTCTTGTTTGATTGCTTGGTTTGGCAGGCGCATGTCAATGCACAATCTTATCTTCCCGGGCTGCTTTGGCTTTTCGGCTATCACCATACGTGACACCCAGGGCGCTGGTCCGTGACCTTCTCAATCACTCCTTGTTGCTCTAGAGTGTGGAGTTCTTGCTCGACCAGCGTCGTAAGTGAAACGGTAGCGTCTATGCCGCAGCGCTACTGGTTTCACGGCCTTGTCTATATGTAGCTTGACAGGAGGTCTTTTCATGCTGTCCAGTCCTTTGAACAGCTGCGGGAATAGCTCCAGGACATCATCTGTCTGCAGGGCCTTGACTGTTCGAGCGAATGTGAAAAGGCCCAGGTCTTCGGCTGTGTGGCTTCCTACAAGGATGTCGGCTTTCCGGTCCACCACGTGGAATGTTGTTGTAATTTCTCGGCCATCTGACTTCACCTGCACCGTCATTTTGCCTTTTAATGGTAGAGGTATTTGGCTTCCGTAGGTGAGGATTTTGACATGTGATGGGGTCAGTAGGGGTTTCGGTTGCAACTGTTTGTACTGTTGGCTCCCCATCACATTCACCGATGCGCCAGTGTCAATCATTGCTGTGACTTGAGACCCAGCGATGTCTATGACGCATGTGGGTTGCGGACGTCTCTTGCGCTTTAAGTCACTGGCGAATGAGATGAGGTAACATTCGCCTTCATCCTCCGTGGACGAGTCCTCTAGGCGATGCAGTTGACGTGACAATGTTCTGCTTGCTTTTGGGTTTTCGGTTTCTTCGAGGGACAGTTGCCTCACTGTCTTCGATGGCTGTCTCCTTCCACGTGCTCCTCTGCTTTGTGGACCCCCTCTGCACGCGACGGCAAAGTGGTTCGGAGTGCCACACTTCTAACATGTTCGTCCTTGGCAAGGCATTTTTCTTGGGGATGTTCCTTGCGCCCACAGTACCCACAGCGCAACCCTGGTGTGCTTTTTGTCGGCCATCGTCCTCGGTTTGTTTGGCGTGTGGATTGCATCAGCCCGTTCCGTCTTGATTGTTATAGGTTTGTCGGCTTGCTGAGTGATAGCTATGTCCATTTCTGCCGCCCTTGCGTCTGACAAATCGTGTGATCTTGCCATGATCAGAATCTCTTCTAGCAAAATCCCGGGTTGTCGGAGGATGAGGGTGCGAAGGTGTTTGTTGCGGCACCCTTGAATGACTTGCGCCCTCACCTCTTTGTTTTGGTCGTCGGCTGTGCACGTGCTAGCCAGTTCTCTGCGCCGTGCATGGAACGTGTTCATCAACTCCCCTTCTCTTTGGCGCGCTTGACGGAGTTTGAACCTCTCGTAGTCGGGGTTCAGTTGAGGATTTCAGTGCGCATTCAGGGCCCTAACTGCTGCATTGTAATCATTAGCTTCTCCAGTGTTTGGGAGATGGGCGAATAGTTTATATATTTCCTCTCCTGCGAAGTGTAGCAGTAGGGACCTTTTGACTGTGCCGTCCGTCTCGCGTGTGGCGGTGAAGTAATTGTCTAGCCGACTAATCCAGGTCGTCCATCTGGGGGACATAGTGGCTGGGTCTATTAGTTTGCTGAATGGCGGCAGTGCATTAATTTGGGTGTGTTGCGTGGCAGGTTGGATATGCTGGTGCCCTGCTGGTTGTGCTAGTGGTGGTTGCTGCAGTGGGGCTGCTTGTGCCGCGGCGTCCGTCATGGTGTTCAGTGAGCTCGTGTCCTCTTGATTTATTTGGGTCAATAGCCTGGGGAGCGTCCCTTCTCAGCTGTTTATCCTTTCTTTTGCGTGTTGCCCTGTGTGTCTTTACCTCTCCACACTTTTGTACCAGTCAACTCTTTGTGTGACCTTGTGGGCTGTTTGTTTGTTTTTTCTCTTCTTTGGGAGGTGCTGTGGCAGTGGGAGGACCAGTCTGTGTCAGCAGGCCAACATCGTGCAGCCACGCGGTACAGAAGATATCCCGCCGGGCCAGCAATTCTCTCTCTGCTCACGTGCTCGAGGCAGGGGGCTACAACGCTGGGCTGGCATTCCCTGGTGGTGTGCGCCTGCACACGTGGTAATGCAGCACACCTGGTGGGGCCGCTGTAAAGTCTTGGCTGGGTCCGGCTTTGGACTGTCGGGTGGGAGGCGCGTGAGCGCTTTGCTGCAGGAGGGAGTAGGTGGGGCCGGTGTACCTGTGATGCGGCCGGCCACAGCGGTGACGGCGCTCCCACCGATACCAGACGTCTCGTAAGCAGCTCCGGGTGGCAGCGGCGGATGATGGGCAATTTCTGGCTCCCGCGGTAACGGGTGAGTCGAGCGCCTCGCCTGAGACACATGCGCCGGCCTGTGCAGTGGTCGTCTTTTCCCTCAGTTCTTCACCTAAGGCTCCAAAGCTTCTGGGGACTCTTAGGACTTCAGGGCTTGGTTCAGTGAAAGCTTTGTGCAGAGTCCAGTGCAGGTCCAATTTTGACTGAGCAGTTGGTCATCTAAGAAAAATGTGTTTTTGAGTTTGTTGTGTACCTATAGTCACACAGGAGGCTAGCCCACTGACCCTTGAAGTTCCACTCTGTCCTGGGCGCAAAAGGGATTTGTTTGAGTCCTTCAGGGCTCCTCTCAGGGTACAGCAAGCAGGGTCCAATCATCTTCTGATCTTCTACTGGTTCTAAAAGTGTTCTCAGTAGGGTGTCACATTTATGGATGGCACTAACTAGCTCCGGTCACCTCCTTTTTGCCCTAAATGATGTTTCTGCAAGGGGAAGACAACAGCTCCTCACACGCAGGCTACTGTTTCTGCTCTGGGAGCAGTTTTCACTCCTCATTATGACCAAGCACTGGCAGACCGGCTTCGAGCAGGATAATCCTAATTACCCTACTGGAGGTGCGGGCAGGTAAAAGGCAACTCTAAAAGTAAACTTTTCTTAAATGTTTATTACATTTACAAATCTGAACTTACTATCACATTGGATTTTAAATAAATACTAAAAGTAGTCTTTGAATGACTCTGTAGCCGTTTCCTCTCAAAAGTTACAGATTAAATTTATAATCTGTACTTTGACATTTTCTAGGATTGAGCTACAGCCCGAATAGTAAAAGTACCTTTTGGTGGCTAGTAACTGAAACAAAATGGCAACTTTAATTTTGCACAGGTTTCACTTTGAATATCAAGCACCCTACCTTATGGGCAAGAAGGTGTACTTAGGGGCAACATTAATATTTAAGAGGAGGGTTTCATGTCTGTCAAAAAGGTTATTTTGACAGGTATGGCAGCACATTCTTAGGCTGCTGCAGTCATATTACACACGGCAAGCTTGAAGGCATGTTTTACAAGCCCACTCTTTGCATAAAACAGTAGGTGCTGCAGACCACAGGTTGCATTTAACTTCCAGGCCACAGATACATTTTCCACATCACATACTAGGGACTTGTAGGCAAGTTAAATATGTCAGTCAGGAATAAGCCAATTTAACCATGTTTAAAGGAAGAGCACAGGCACTTTACTCCTTTAGCAGAGGTAAATGTGTACATAATTCTAAATACAGCAAAAATAGGTCCAGAAAAAGCTGAAAACTCTGGGGTGACCATGCAAAAAAGGCAGAATTGCTACAGATAGCTTTGATTTTATATCTACCAAATAACCTGATGTATTTTTCCCAACAGAAATCTGGATATGCAACTCCTCTGCCCCATAAATCTCAGCAGCCACCACCCTGGGTATTCTATTCTTCAACGGGATCATCAAGGGAATCATGGTGGTTGATTTTCTATATTTTCCCCTCACATATTACATCAGCCACGTTTGACAGTCGAGAGATCTCTTTAGGTAAATTCAAACTTTTTACCTAAAAATTCAGCACCACTATCCCCTTCTCGGGGCCTGAATCCCTCACCGTCCAGACCCCAAAACCTGTTTTACCACGACCCTGCTGGATCTCCTACCCCTCGTATTCTCAAATTTGATAATTTTACTATTTTGAGAGATTTAAATGATCACTTTGATGATTCTTCCACAACTGAGGCTACTGCATTTGTAGACTCTATAGGGGCACTAAGATTATCCTCAATTACTTAAAACACCTACTCACAAAGCAGATCACCTTCTAGACCCTATTTTTTCAAATCTCGCTACACTCACTACTTCCATCCCTCTTCCCCTTACATGGTCTGACCACTTTGCTGTACCCCAATAATAAATTAGACAATCACCGCAGACCCTGCAGAATCCCATTCACGCCACCTCAGTCTAAAGTGAATTCTACCACTGTCTTTAGCACCCTTCAATCTGCCCTTTGAAGGCCTCCACATATTACCTCAGCAGGTGGTGCTTTTAGCAACTCACGTTGAGCTGTACTGGGTACAATTGTCCCATTAAAATAGCACACCTCTCGTTGGAGCTTCCCTGCTGCACCCTACTGCAAAAAGCTTGAACACTGCTGGATGATTGCTTACAATACCTCTGCCAAAGCCACTTATAAGCTGGGAGTCAAAAAGTACCAACTCCTGATTCACAACACTTGTGCCAATTTTAATGTCAATACAATTTGATCTTCCAATTCTTCTCAGGAAGCCTTCTATATTGTAAAATATCTACTCCATCCTCAGGTTTGTGGCAAGTCTATCTCACTCTCTCAGGAGCATTATTCTAATGTGGCCTCATTTCTTATAAATAAAATTGTCACTATATATTCGGGTCCCCCACCAACCTTTGGAGTTCACTCTTTCGACCTATCAACTCACAAATTGACAATTTTCTTTCCATCTTGAACTGCTTCTCCTAAGAGGAAGTTCCCAATGTGATGTCTTACATCAAATTTGGGACCCCATCTGACTCTTGCTTTCAGTAATTACCAGCCTTATTTCCCTCCTACCGTTTCTGTCTAAAGTGCTTGAGAAAGCAATCAATTGCCAACTTTCAAAGTACCTAGAAACAACATATTAGACTCATATCAATCAGGTTTTGTCTACTCCACTGCACAGAAACCGTGATGGTATCCATTACCAGCGATCTCAGAAGACTGTTCAACTGAGGCAGCTTGGCTTCCCTCATTTTGCTTGACCTGTCAGCAGCCTTCAAAATGGTTTGTCATTCTACTCTTATACATCGCCTCCTCAGTCTGGATGTGTAAGCCTGCCCGTAAATGGATTAGATCATTAGTTTCTTTCAGATTTCAAATAGTACTCCTTCCATTCTAATGCCATTCCTGTAAACTGTGGTGTCCCTCAGAACTTGTGTTGAACTCCATTTTTATTCAATATAAGTATGTCACCCAAAGCCTTCCTGGTATTTTCCTCTGGGCTTAATATTATTCCATCTGCTGATGACACACAGATCATCTTCTCCATTTCTAATAACCAGCTACAAACACAGTTTAATTTTTGCATTTGCATGAGCACAGTAGCAACATTAATGTAGGCAAACTGCCTTGCGTTGAATGGTAATAAGACTGGGGTACTGCAGGTGGTCTCCAGCCTTGTGGCCTAAGTGATTGGGACCAATCTCCACTCAGGTCAGCTCAGCACAAAACATAAACTTCATGTTTGACATTAAACTCTCCTTTTCTAAACAGATCAATTATGTTTCTGGAACCTGTTTTTCCCATCTATGTATGATGAGGAAAATGACTCTTGACGGTTTCTGTCAGGAACACAATAAGGTACTCCTTCATCGCTTCATGATTGAACTAGGGAAACTCAATTTATCTGGGACTTCCAGATTATCTCACTAATTGTCTTCAGATAATTCAAAACTCTGCAATCCATTTGATCCTAAATATGCCAGCTACTTCTTTTGTCTCAGCCCATGTTATGATCACCCAGAGCCCTCTAATGTGCCCTGCCCTGAGTCACCGCTATCCCCGCTTGATCACCTGGGACCCCAGGAAACCTTGGAGTCATGCACAACACAAGGGGGAAGGGTCACAGGCAGTAGGATCATTCAGGAATACATTAGTCACACATGCAAGTTTGAGGTACACATAGTGGTTGGACCTAACATCATAGCATTTAAGTTAGCAAGTGCTTAAAGGGCCATCTGTCCACAGAATTCACCAACAATCCGATTTGGCCCGCTTGCACTAGGTTACCTACCTTACTTTCTGGGTGGCTATTTTGATTCCAAAACCTTCTAGAATCTCGGGGGCCAGTTTGAATCCAGACCCTATAAAAGACATGCCTTTCGGCCACACCTTGCTCAGCAATTGGGGACCCAGCACCAACAGAAACAAGCTCCAGTTCTGTTGTCAGATTTACCTGTGCAATCCTGTCCACCATCCTGGAACAACTTCAGTCTTGATTGTCCAGTCATCCTAGCAGACATCATCCCAGCATCCCCAGTCTTCACTGATTCCAGCACTACGAAACCTGCAAAGACTCAGATAAGTACAGTTCACCCTAAGCTACAATATGGGAGCTTAACATCTTGCTTATTTAGAAATATGAGAGGCTAATCTTCAATTGAAGAGAACATTTATGAGACATTGTATAAGGCTAAGCATGATTATTTGAGGTGGGCGGTGTGACAGGAACAGTACCTAACAACCTGATAAAGCTGACATCTTTTTAGCGCAATTGACAGTTCAAGATTCTAGCCGCTCAAAGGCTAAGGCGCATTTGGGCAAACTCTCAAGCACCAAGTCCAGAGTTCAGATCTACAGGCAAAAAACCTTCAAGGTTGGACATTCATACTTACCCACAAGCTAAGAGAGTCTAAAAAAAAACAAGGATTGAGCATTCAGAGGGTCGAGAGGTATAGTAAACATTGTCTTTCATCCTTGCAGTGATACACCCGGAGAATTTAATCGAAAGGCAGAGAGGCAGCGTGGGACATCACCAAGCAGAGCTGTGTGAAAGAACACCGCAGAACAGCCACTTGCAGATGCAGTTGTTATATCTTGTCTTTCATCCCGTTTCCCCATCCTCTCAGCATTGTCTCAGATTAAGCGCATCCAACGCTTGATCTGGAGAGTGCAGATGAGCATTGAAGATCAGGTATCATTCATCACTTCTGCTGGACCCAGGATCTCAGGTTAGTCAATCTGGTGAGTTTACTAGCTAACTAGCCTCAGACAGTCCACCTAACAGAGTTACACTGGATTCATATCTAGAAGCGCATGGTATTCAAGACACCTTGCCTAGTTCACCAACCTGTGCACAACTCAGGTCCCACCTATCTCAGTTTTAAATTCAGACCTTATCTTACTCAGGCCCTACGTTCTTCTGGTTCAAAACTTTTAATGGTCCCACCTTCAGGAAATCCCAGATAAGAGGCAGTTCCTTTTCTCATCTGGCTCCTAAGCTTTGGAACATTCTACCGGCTATCCCCTTCAATTTCAGAAAAAGTTTAAAATGTGGGCTTTCTAAGGCTTCTCCAGTCTCCTTTAGATCTGCTATTTCACCCCTATCCTAGCGCCAGGAACCCTACTGGGTATTTGCTGTATAAACCAAAACATAAATATGACCTTGTTATTTAAAGTCCTTGTTAGAAATGGGGGTCTCTAGTTGGCAGAGGTAGGTACCTTTGTCCAAGTAGGGGCCCTTATTCCTTGTCAGGGTAAGGGGGGATACACTTCTAAAATAACCCCTGCTCACCCCTTTGGTAGCTTGGCACGAGCAGACAGGCTTATCTCAGAGGCAGTGTGTAAAGCTTTTGTGAACACATACAGTAACACAGTGAAAACACTACAAATGGACACCACACCAGTCTAGAAAACAAAAGTGATCTTTATCTAAACCAAACAAGACCAAAACGACAAAAATCCACAATACAGTTATCAAGATATACTTAAATATAGGTTATTCACTCAAATAAAGTTTGTAACAACAAATAACTCCACCTGGAGTTATTACGACATCGTGACAGATGAAAATCCCAAAGTACGGCATCGACCGCGAAGTGCGCGGCGTCAGGCAAGGGGTCAAGCAGACCCCCAAAGAACAGTACCTCGGAAACAATGAAAGCAAAGACGGTGCATGGCGTTGGGGAGGTGATACTTCGTTGGCACTGGGCGGCGTCGGTTCCTTACGACCCCAGGGGAGGTGACGCCTCGGTTTCTTACTGCGATGCAGGGGAGGTGAGACTTCGGTTGCTTACTGTGTCAGGGAGGTGACGTCACGGTGACAGCGGGGCATCGGTTCCTTATGAAGGTGCAGTGCGAGTCGGGACTGTGCGTCCTGGACATCATGAGCGGTGTCCTCGGCTCTGGTGCAGGCAGCAGCCTCGGTGACGGCTACGGAGTCGGTGTGGCACGGCGTCAGCAGGCATCGGGCCTACGGTGCAAGTAGGGGCAGTGCGTCGTGCTCTTCACGAGCGGTGTCCACGGCTTTGGTGCAGGTTACGGTGTCTCTCGCCGGCGTCGGTGTTGCAATTTCCTTCTGTGGCAGCTGAAACGGCAGTTCCAGATGCAGAAAGACAGAAGAAATGAAGTCTTTGTGTCCCTGAGACTTCAGAACAGGAGGCAAGCTCTATTTCAAGCCCTTGGAGCTCTTCCTCAAGCAGGGGACACAGCAAAGTCCTTCTCCTTTCCTTAGCAGCAATATCCACTGCAGGCCAACCCCAGACAGCAAAACAGCACAGGGGCAGTGTTCCTCCTCAGCTTCTCTGGGTCTTCTCCTTGGCAAAGATTCCTCTGGATTACCAGAAGTGATCTAAAGTTCTGGGCCCCAATATTTATACTACAAAATACTTGGTTCTCTGGTGGCAGAGAAGCCCTGTGCTCAGTCAAAACCAGTTCTGTCCTCTCTGTTGCAGGAGGTGGATACAGCATTGTGGAAGGCAGACCAGGCCCATTCAGGTGAAAGGAAATCTCCTCCCCCTACTCTAAATACGGCCCAGGTCTATCCAGCCCAGCCCTGACTCATCAGACTCTCTGGAGCCACTGCACCTCCCCAGCCCCTGACACTCCAAACCCAGACAGCAGAGGCACACTGGATGGCTAAGCAAGAAAATACCTACTTTCTATAAGTGGTATTTTCAAACACAGAATGTAAAAATTCCCCTCACTAAAAGATGCATTTTAACATTCTGAGTTCAGGCATACTAAACTTTATTTTCCTACCTTGTTCCCAGGGGTAGTTAGGCTTATAAGATGTTATAAGCAACCTCCCCATTCAAATTCCTTAGGGAACAGGTAGCCTTGCAATAGTGAAAAACGGAATTGGCAGTATTTCACTATCAGGACAGGCCACACACACTAGGGCATGTCCTACCTTTCACATACACTGCATCCTGCCCACAGGGGTACCTTAGGCGTACCTTAGAGGTGACTAACATGTAAGAAAAGGGAAGGTTAGAGCCTGGCAAGTGGATGCTCTTGCCAAGTTGACATGGCAGTACTAGACTGCCCACAGATACTGCAGTGGCAGATCTGAGTCACATTTACAGGCTGCTTATGTGGGCGGCACAATCAGTGCTGCAGGCCCACTAGCAGCATTTGATTTACAGGCCCTGGGCACACACAGTGCACTGTACTAGGGACTGACTAGTAAATCAAATATGCCAATCATGGAAACACCAATCCATAACAATAATTTACAAAGGGAGCACTTGCACTTTGGCACTGAACAGCAGTGGCAAGGTGCCCAAAGCATCTAGACCAGCAAAACGGAGTACAACACACAGCAAAAACACAGGCGGTCAAGGCACAAAATACAGGGGAAACCCACGCCAATGATGCCAGGTCAAACAGTCCTCAATTGGCTTAGTGATGGAAAAAAAGAATATAAATTTAAACTGCCTGCCTTACAAACTTGAACAAACTTGAATCATTATATTAATCATTACAAGATCTGAATGTAACAAACGTTCAAGATGTCTAGAAAATGACACTCCTGAGGGTAACAAATTCAACAACTTTCCAGTTTGACTAACATCTTAACTTGCTCTGATTCATTCTCATACTTTGATCCTTCCATTATGCCTCCGAAAAAGGTGCAAGGCAACAGTCATGAGCTATTTTGTGCCAGTAGATAACAGGCACATAAGAAAAGTCTATCCTTAGCTTTGCAATGGAAAGTTAGTGCGTTGAGGGGTAAACTCAATGCAAACTTTACCAACAGAGCGGAATTCACTCACCTAATTCTCAAAAAATGACAAATGACTAGGAGAATAAGGTGGGATCTCATCTAGCACGACAACTCACAGCCAAACATGAGAAAGAATATATTGGCAGTATCATCGGGGAGTCAGGGCCGCCGGCTGTATCGGATACCGATAAGGCCCAGGTATTCCGGGAATTCTACGAATGTCTTTACACCTCCGGGCTGGTGGATGGCCCAGTGCAGGTGGATTATTTGATGGGAGTGGAGTTTCCTCAGGTAACGGCAGACCACAATGAAGTCTTGGGGGATACTAAACAGGATGAAAAGGTTCAGTCTGCTATTGACGCCCTTAAGCTCCATAAATTGCCCAGCCCGGATGGGCTCACAGCCCAATTTTATAAAACCTTCAGCTCAGATTTAGTGCCCCATCTAACAGCTCTGTTTAATCACATAGCAGAGGTCCGTGTTTTAACCCCTACAATAAGTGAAGCCTTAATCTCAGTCATTTTGAAACCGGGGAAAGACCCCCACTCCTGTGGCTCATTCAGGCCTATTGCGTTGCTCAATCTAGATGCCAAACTATACTGTAAGATACTAAGAACTAGACTGGATGACATTATGCCCGACTTGATCCACCCAGATCAGTCTGGTTTTACAAAGGCAGGCAAACACATGATAACTTGCGGAGGGTGGTCCATCTGGTCAGAAAGGCTATAAAACAAATATTCCAGCAGTCCTATTGGTGCTAAACGCCGGAAAAGCTTTCAACCGGTTGGATTGGTCATTCCTTTTCCACACCCTACTGCGGTTTGGCTTTTGTGAACGCTTTATTGACATGGTGCAGGCGAACTAGGCTAATCCACAATTGCATGTCTTGATCAACAGGGTGGGATCGTGCCTCTTCAATTTGGAGATGGGGACAAGACAGGCATGCCCTTAGCACGGAGCCTCTAGCGGCCAAAGTGCGCATAACTCCCTCCATTCAAGGCCTCCCATTCTGTTCAACAGAACACAAAATTTCACTATTTACGGATGATGTGCTATTGTCCCTGACCTCACCGCAGACGTCTCTGGGGACCGTAAAGTCCAAACTAACTCTTTACGAGAATGTAGCTGGTTTTCGCATCAATCTGCATAAATCCTTTTTGCTTAATCTAACCCTGCCTGGTGGTCTCCACTCCTTTCCAATGGGCCAAAAAAGATATCACTTACTTGGGTATCAAAATCACCCCGAGAATCGAGGACCTGTATCAGGCAAACTACCCCCTGCTCCTACAACAACTAAAAGTTGACATTAGAAGGTGGGCTCCCATGTACATCTCATGGCTTGGTCAGATTCACGTGATAGAAATGACTGTCTTACCAAAGCTGTTGTATCTCTTTCAGAGGCATCCCTTTGAATTAGCTCATGATTTTCTGCCCCTGCTGCGCTCATTGTTGACTTGCATTATATGGCAGGACCTTAGGGCCCGCCTGCCATACAGATTATTATGGCTGCCAAGAGGGTCCGGAGGCCTGGGCCTCCCAGATTTTGATGTTTACTACAAAGCAGCATAATGGAGAGTGATCTCCGAATCGTCACTGCGAGAATCTGACAAACACTGGCCCCACATGGATAGAGCAGTGGTCTACATATATATTTGGGATGTACTCCGGAAGCCGAAGATGAACCGACCCCCTACCGCATACCTTAGCATCACCACTAAAATGAAGGTCAAGGTATGGGATGGCGTAATCCGAGCCTCGGAGTGGAACACGTTCCCCTCCCAGTTTTCCCCTATCCACTATAAAACGGCTTTTCTGCCTGCCCTGCAACTAGGGATCTGTGGAAGGAGGGAGGCTGTATCACCATCTTTGATTTGTTTCATGGTTGGAAAATCCGCATGTTTGAGAATTTGCTCTTCCAAACTAGGAGTGCTAGCATTACACACAGTTAAAACACTGGGTTCTTCATTTAAACACCGAATTGGCGGCCACCAGGGAGCTCAGCCCCATTGAGAAATTTGCTAACCAGGGGGGTGGCCCAAGGGATGCATTTCCTTCCTCTACTCTCTACTGGTCACTACAACCATCACACCGCAGCCTTGCCAAGTTGCCTTTTGGGAACGCACACTTGAGGAAGAAATCCCAGAAGGGAGGTGGTGTCAGTTATGGAGAGACATTCACAGATTTAAAAACTCTATTGGCACGCGAGAAGCACACTACAAAGTACTCTTTGTTTGGTATCTATATCCCCCTAAACTGAAAAAGATTTTCCAGGACATGTCTGATCTCTGCTGGAGGGGAAGTGGATTTTTGGGAGACTTCTGTCATATTTGGTAGGACTGTCCGATTTTCTGCCCATTCTGGACTGAGATCCAAGTGCCAAACTTCCGGTGATAGAGCGATTCTATGGCTATGCCTAGGGGCAGCAAAGATAACGCTGGCCGCCTCATGGAAGAAGAAAGAGGAGCCCTCATTGTCACAATGGCATGCTAGACTCTGGCAAGCCGTCACTATGGAGAGAATGGCGGACATCCTCTTAGACAATTAAAAAAACTTTGAATATACCTGAGGCCCCCAGTACAATTTTTCTCCAAGGGGCATACCGCTCTGTGCATGTCCCACACGCATGAGGGCACTCCACCTCTTCCAGATTAAAAAAAGGCGACCATCACCACTTCTAACCGGGGCACTGGCTGTGGACTCGTACCTTTGTTCTGGGTTTCGGGGGCGGGGTTTTATGGGGGGTGTTTAGAGGGCAAGAGGATATTAAATCTGAGTATGTAAACGACAGCAATACTTTTTGTACCTGCCCTTCTCATTTGGGAATGCCATCTTCAGGAGGAAACTGTATCTAACACTAGCAATCTTGTTGTATGTATATGATATCCATTGGCGATTTCACTTTCATTATTTTGCTGTATGCCCCGAAACTCAATAAAGAAAGCTTTGACAAAAAAAATGTTCTGGTTATATGTAATTTGTAGTGCGGTGCACCGTTTTATGTACTGCGCACTGATACCCTCAGGTTGTGTTTATTATAAGAATGCATAAATAAGTCAAAGTTTGTGTAATGATAAAATAAATAATGTTACGTTTGTGGGCTCAGCTTGTAAGTAATATTAGACCTCACTGATGAGCTGCAGCCAGTCCTAGTAAAAGAAACAAGCGCAGTCAGCCCCAACAAACCTCGAGGCCCTGTTTGTACTACACCTGTTTGCCTGTGGGAGCAATCCTCCCACTCTTCCTGTGTCGGAAGAGTGTGTTATGAAGATCCTGAACCTGCAGCAAGTCCCTAGAATCAATCATAGCAAGCTTCAAAGCACACGTGACCTTCCCAGGCACATCAGGAGAACCACAGGACACAAAGGTGAACTTTTATGGGCTTGAACGTTTGCCAAATGTCATAGGATTGGATGAGACCCGCATGGTTATATATCCTCCGCTACCAATTAAGTATTTTTAAGAACAAGAACGTCCATCACTTTCTCAACATCAAATTATAAATGAAATCGTGACAGCTTCGTAATGATTGTATGAGGTATGTGCGTTTTCACAGGAAAACAGAAGCCACAAAAAATGCAAACTCACAGATAACAGTCAATGAAAACAATATATACTAAAACGGATACATCGGTTTATTATAAGTTATATCCAGGATTTACTAATATCAAGCAGCGCAACACTGCATGAAAATCTTGCATTAAAGTTACATGAAGTTCAACTTTTTGCACATTTGTGCAGTGCAGTGATGTTTCCATTTCTTGAAAAGAAACTAAAAATAGCGTGGTGTACTATTAGCTTCATGCTAACAATAAATTGTATTGCACAACAATGCTATATGTTATGACTTGATTGTTGCCTCTCCTTTCTTTCACTTACATCTTCCCTGCTGCTCAACCAGGATGAGTGTTGGAATGTGTTGTGATGTCACGGAATGCTTGTGTGCCTGCTGATGCGTGGACTGTCAGTTGATGAATGCAGGCTGAGCAGCAGGGAGGCTGCTCCTGGTGTGGCTACTATTTACCATCTTACTTACCTTCTACCTTCCTTCTACTTACTTGGAACTGGATTTAATAAACTACATTCTTGGAACCTACTACTTGGCTACATTTGGACTTCATTTACCTAGGACATTTCGGCGACGAGGATGGGATTACGAACCTGCGTGTGTTGGAATACAATCTACATTTGAAACTACTGAGGAAACCTGGACCTCTATACAAAGAAAACTGTTAATGGACTCTACTACTTGAAACTACTAAAGAGTTATGTGTTAAGAACTTTATGCCCAACGGAATTGCTGGGGCGCGCACACCTTACCGTTCTCCCTGGTGACGTGTGTAGCCTCCGTGATGCTTTCGAGCTCTCCGATGACGTCGCATCTCTCCGTGGTGTTATGGAAGCACGCACCCGCCGTGAGCCATCTCTTCATCCTTGCGTGCCGCCATTTTGGATGTCTAACTTCACGCTTCACGGTGCAAGTAAGAGCGTCAACCTTCTTCGGTTTTCTACAGAAGAAACATTTTTGGTCACGTCATTTACACGCGACGGACCTGTTACCATATCCTCGATGGCTCATTGGAACGTTGCATTTGTGGAAGGGGCTGAGGCACGCATGTGTCAGTTGCTGCATTATTTTTTTTGGGGGGGACGCGCTGAAGAGCTATTCCGGCGCCTTTTATCAGCTGTTCTAGCTGTTGAATGCGTCATTTGGGACGTGTAACTAAGCTCAGGACTGAGTCAATGGATCTTTCTGCATCTAAGATGACTACGGTGACTACATTAATTATTTAAAAAAAAAATTTAATGACTTGGTGGCTTGCAGTCTATTGTGCATTGTTTTTGTGCTTATGATATATTCATGATCATTTCATCAGGTCACACCTTGTACTTTCCATCCCATTCAAAGTTGGGGTTATTGCTTTGTGAGGGTGCATTTATTTTTTGCTATGGGAGTTAGTGAAGTTAGTTTATACTATGAAAGTTTTGTGAGGTATTGATTCCTAGCCTCATTGCATTGTATTGCGTTAGGATGCTGAATTTTGTTGAGTTTTTGCTCTTTCTCCCTGTTACTGCATGGTAATGTGTGCCTTATACTGAGTTTTAGAGTTATTTACTCTTTTTGCTGCGCTAAGGGTTGTGTGCTCCAAGTTTAGTTTTGCCTAGACATTTTGCTTTGTCAGGTGTACTGCGCAGTTTTTGCGTTGTAGGGTTATTTGCTCTTTAGTTTTCTTAATGTGTGTTTTGCCTGAGACTTTCTTCGTCTTATCAGGTGTACAGCGCATTTTACGCGCTATAGGGTTATTTTCCCTAGAATTGCATTATGGTTTGCCTGAGACACTACTGTCCTATCAGGTGCACAGCGGCGTTTTGTTGTGCTTTGGTATAGTTTCCATGAGTGCCTGAAACGTCAGGTGTACAAGAGTGTTACGTATGTTGCTTTGCTGGTGACTTTTAGTCATGTCTGTTGCATAGTTTGCATGAGTTCCTGAGACGTCAGGTGTACAAGAGTGTTACGTATTTTGCATTGCTGGTGACATTTACTCATGCCTGTTGCATAATTTGCATGAGTGCCTGAGACGTCAGATGTACAAGATTGTTACGTATGTTGCCTTTATACGTTACTTCATGTCACGCTTACTATTTTGTGTGTGGCGTACTTCTTTCTCTTCTCTTTTGAGGAAAGGGGATGAGTGTGTGTTCAAGGTCATTCTTTTCATGACTCAGTGATGCTTCAGAATTCATTGTTTTATCATCTCTTTTAATGTTTTATTGCATTTTAGGACATTTTAAAGTGATGTCTATTATGTGATGATTCTAATATATTAGTAACTGTTGCTTTCTTTTATCTTTCTGTATTTCCAATTTGTTGAACTTACATTTTGCATTTTTACATGTATTGTTCTGTGCTTTTATTGTTTATCTTGGATAAGTTTAACTTTGTTCATGCTATTGTCTTTTGTTGGTGTAAGGAAAGGGGATATGTTATGACTTGATTGTCGCCTCTCCTTTCTTTCACTTAAATCTTCCCTGCTGCTCAACCAGGATGAGTGTTGGAATGTGTTGTGATGTCACGGAATGCTTGTGCACCTGCTGATGCGTGGAGTGTCAGTTGATGAATGCAGGCTGAGCAGCAGGGAGGCTGCTCCTGGTGGGGCTACCATCTTACTTACCTTCTACCTTCCTTCTACTTACTTGGAACTGGATTTAATAAACTATATTCTTGGAACCTACTACTTGGCTACATTTGGACTTCATTTACCTAGGACACTATGCACCACGAATGAAGCACAATCACAGGATAGAAGCAGGGGAGATGTTGGTGTGTGAGGACAACATCTTAACAACCAAAAATGACAGAATCTCAGAGGCAAAAGCAGGAGGGGATTCCACGGAGTAGGACACCTAGATCACTGAAGGGAGGAAGAGAAAGATGACATCCATCAATGAAGGGACTACTAAAATAAACTTTTTTATCCTCCAAATTACATCCAGACAAGAAAGCAGATCTTTGTAATGATTTCCTGGGCAACATGATTATGGTTACCCCCACAAGGAGACTGTAGAGGAATTATAAAAACATTAGCATGGTATGAAGAGGTGCACTAAGAAAACTCTGGAGCAAAACTGCAGAGCAACACTGCCTACAGATTAGCGGTGGGTAACCGAAGAAACTAACAGGGAGAAAAGAGCCTATCCAATGGGCTTTCTTGGCTCTTAGAGACCATGCACGAGCGGAGCCCTAAATTATAATTCATGTAAATCGTACAACAAACATCAAGTTTAATGTAATAAAGTCCCTCTAAAATTAAAAAGGTGTATTTCTCTAACATGTGGAAACTTTGACATTGACACACTATAGCATTGTCCAGTTCAGTTTGTGGTGGAGGAGACCATGAAGAGCAGGGAGAGCGTTGAACATGGTCGGCTCTCTGCGACTGCAAATGGGCCAGTTTGCGCCGGGATTCTGTTGTCTGTGATGACTGCCAAACGTGTAGCTCTGGTGAATCCGACTTTTCGTGCTACAGCGAGCGCCAGCAATGTGAGATCTGCACTTCGCGATACAGCAACGACACACCGCAGTGACTGCCAATGCGAAGCTCCAGCCATGATCATCTGCGACACATCGATCTTTGTACTACAGCCACAACTGTCCACGATGCCCGACGTGCTTTTTGCACCACAGTGATGACCAAAAACTGGAGGATTCCTCCTTTCTTTAAGAGGAGTGCACTCTGATGCCTGCCAAGGGTCTAGGTCCTGGGTAGGCACCTCTTGGGGATCAGGGACTCACTCTAGCAGAGGCCAGGAGGGCTCAGGCAGGTACAGCTGCAGGTCCAGTTGCAGCAGGTCAGCTGGGCTATTGCAGGGAAGCCTCTGGAGCTTGTGTCCATGTAGATCAGGAGGCCAGCCAACTGACTCTTGGAGTCACTTGGGTCTTCCTGGGAATAAGGAGATGGTTCTCTCTCCTTCAGCAGCAAGGCAGGCCTCAAGCAGCAAGACAGTCATCTGGAGAACAAGGCAGGCCCCAAGCAGCAGGGCAGACCTCTGATAGCAGCAGGGCAGTCCTTTGAGAAACAAGGCAGGCCTCAAGCAGCAGGGCAGTCCTCTGAGTACAAGGCAGGCCTTCTGAATCCTTCCACAGGTTCAGAAGTGACTGATGAGTTGGTTGAAGGGTGCAATATATTCATAACTGGTGCCAGCCTTTGAAGTGGGAGAAGCTTCTAGGCTCCCCTCCCCCCCCCCATCTGGCTCTGGACATTTCCTTTCTTCACCTGCCTGGCATCCAATTGGTCTATAGTGGCAATGACTGGTGTCAAGTTCCTTTCTGAAGGTGCTGAAGGTAGCTCTCTGAAATGTAAGCGGGGCAGGGAACAGCTCTCCCCACCCTCCTGGCAAGATGTCCCATCCTGCCAAAACGAATCCCAATTTGTCTCACTGTCTGGGAGGATAATACAAATGCCAACTGACACTCTAATCACAGTCATGAGACCCATGACACAAGCTACAGGCACCAAATGATTAGGACAAGAAAATGCCAACTTTCTAAAAGTACAAATAACAAATGATCTAGCTGACAGTTTTGAATGCCGCTATTCACTTCAGCAAATTTAGACCAAACTGCAAGACGCAACTGTTCACGGAGACAAGATTTCAAAATTAATGATGGGGTATTAAAAATAAATAAATAAATCCGTATTTGTAAAGCGCGAACTACTCACCATTATGGGTCTCAAGGCGCTGGGGGCCGTCGTGGAAATTAAGTGAACTATTGCCCAGAGTCACATGGTGCTGAGCTGAGCTGCCGCCGGAGCCGGGGCTCGAACCGTGAGCCCTGTGCTCCGAAATCAGCTGCCCTGGCCGCTGCACCACACCTCTCCATAATTGTGTGATCAACTGAGAGACAGAGGATATACCAGAAAGTTGCTCAAGCAAGCGATGAAAAGAGCATGGTTCACACCAACAGAATGCCTTTTGTTGAAAAAGATTAAACAACCGATGGTTAAATTGGTTTGTGTATCCACCTATGGGCCACATACGAATAGATTTCGTCAAACAATACTATATAATTGGCACCTTCTACAAAATTTGGAAACATGGAACACCAATGTTTGCCATGAAAAAGGACACCAGTATAGGCCAGCAGCTGGTAAGGGCAGACATCACACCATCATTAAAAAGAAAGACCTATTTTCTCAATGGAATTGGAAGGTCATCATAAATGTGGTAATTGTGTTTCCTGTGAATCTACCTTGGAAGGATTGGAATTTGAGCACAACAACATCAAAACTTTTTCGAACTGTAAGACGAAAAATGTTGTCTACACAATTATCTGCCCTTGCCGCAAAATCTATATTGGTAAAACGAACCTAGAAGTGAGGTTGCGAATTGCGCAACATCGTTCACGAATCAGAACAAAGGTCTTAAAGGCCCCGATGGTCAGCCTCTTCATAAAAGCCAATCATAGTGAGAGAGACTTTAAATGGACTATATTGTGCGTAATAAAACAAACCCCCCAGAGGAGGAGATGTTGAAGCACTGCTGCTGCAAAAGGAGGCATACTTGATTTTGAAATACAACAGTGCAATTACAGGTCTAAATGAAATGTCGGAAATCTCCAGAATGTAACTCTGTGTGCTCCACTATAAAGTATAAGAGGAGGCTGTGGAACCCAGCTCACATTTCTTTAAAATACACAACATTTTGTCCTAATTAACAAGCTTGTTCTACGTATGGGCAATGCATGAACTACAAGACCCATGATACATCAGGACGATCCGCTAGGTTCGCGGGCTCGTCACTGGAAAACCGGAAGTCTTGAACATGTGATTAGGCAGAGTTTCATGCTGCACCGAACACCTGATTAGTTGGAGCCATACGCCGGTGCTGCACACCACATACGGATACACGAACTGAGATCAAAGTAAGCTAGCGCAACCGCCGAGCTCACCAATTTGAAGTACCAGCTTTGGTGCTGATACAATTGTAACTCACGCTTTCTGTTACAGATAACAGATAACGCGTCCTCGTTTGAAATTTGAAAGTAAGTCCTTTGAATGCGACCACGTTAATTATGAAAAGGAAATGGACACAAACACTGATACGCATTTGCCTTTAATATTCACAGAATATTTCTCCAAAAGACTGCATCGTAAATCAGAGGCTGTCGTTAAAGATTCCCCCCAGTCCTTGCAGAAAGTAAGTCGATCGGCTGTGGCATTTCATTAAATAAACACAGGACCCAATTCTAATAATGTTAGTGGTTCCCTGAATGTTTATCGTTTGTGTTACAGACCGGATGGTCGGCAACACGAGCGGTACGGCATTTCTATTAATGAGAAGACGCTTACAGCAGGTACTGCGCTTTTTTGAAACATGATTATTCACGATGCATACAAATAAGGAAGGTGTAATTAAGAAAAATTCCTTTTTTTCGTTCTTTTTTCATAGATTCTATCCAGTCCTAGCCCTCAAGAAAATCCTAAAAAGCATATTGGGATTTGAAACGCGTCGGCACGCTTTACCAGTGGGCAAACAAGTGCTTGAAATAGGAATAGCTTCAAAGGGGATTACTCTCAAATATGTAAACCCTTAGGCTTGAATACTCGTTCCCTTTGGTCAGCAACCCCAGAATGTTTTGTTAACATGATTATGAACTCTGTGGAGGGTTGCTTTGTGAATTCTTGACTGGTTGAACATTCACATTTATTTTTGTTAGAAAATTATTTTTGACTATTGTGTCAGTTTGTTTTTATGTCAATGTAAACAAGGAGTGTTATCTTGATCTGTGCTTGAAAAATTTGCCTAAGGGGCCGATTCCGATTCGGGCCGGAAATCTCTCTGACCGAGCCGGACCCGGAGAGATTTCCGACCGAATCGGACCCGTGCAGCCCGACCGAATGAGTACGATGCGTCCGTATGCTATCGAACTCGAGTCGGTCGGATTCCCATTGAAGTCAATGGGAGCCGGTCGTACAACGCGTACGCGGGCTCCCATTGCCTCAATGGGTGCGAGGTGAACAAGGGCGCCCCTACAGTGGGTACACGGCGAGCGACTCAGCGCCGTACACGCACAGGTAGGGGGGACCCATGGGTCCCCCCTGTGTGCGACTCGCACGGCTACGTGTACAGGGGGGTCCGACACGGACCCCCGAAGTACGGCTCCGACTGCTCTTTCGAGCCGGACGGCGCGTGTCGGTCGGACTGCTCGCAGCGCGCATCGTACTTACCCGGCCGGGGAACGTCTCCATTGCGCGGTGCGAGTCGTGTCTGAGTGAGTCGCTCGGTGCGGTTAGACCCGGGAACGAGTCGGTCAGAGCGGTTGGGACGCCCGAACGAGTCGGTCGGCGATTTCGCATCGTACTCGCTCGTCCGGACGCGCGTACGAATCGGTCGGGAAATAGGGCTCCGAATCGGATCCGGTTATGCCGAATCCGATTCGGAGCCCTACCGGCCGAGATCGGAATCGGCCCCCAAGTGTTTTCTTCTTGAAAATGTTTGAAGAATCAACATAATAAATTATATAGACCAAGACATCTTGCAGTTTGGTCTAAATGTGCTGAAGTGAATAACGGCATTCAAAACTGTCAGCTAGATCATTTGTTATTTGTATTTACTGGCCCATTCTAGCTGGGTGTATCAGGGCCAACCCCTCTTTGTAGCTAAACGTTCTAAAAGTGGCATTTTCAGAATTGTTACTTAAAATCCAACTTTACCATTAAAGAGAATTTTAAATTGCAATTCATTTGAGACCAAATATGACTTTTCTCTGTTCTCCATCAAAGTTAGCACTCATTAAATGTAATAAGGTAACCCAATGTTATCGTATAGAACAGGTGGGCCTTGCAGTAGAGAAAGACAAATTTGAGTTTTTCATTATCAGGACATGTAAAATTTAAACACACATTTCCTACTTTTTAAATACACTGTACCCTGCCCTATGAGCTGTTAGGGCCTACCTTAGGGGTGACTTATATGTATTAAAAAGGTAGGTTTCATCTTGGCAAAAGGTTTATTTTGCCAAGTCAAATTGGCAGTTTATAACTGCACATAGGCTCCAATGGCAGACCTGAGACATGTTTAAAGGGCTACTTACGTTGGTGGCACAATAAGTGCTGCAGGCCCACTAGTAGCAGTTAAGTTACAGGCCCTGGGCACATGTAGTGCCACTTTACTAGCGACTTACAAGTATATTAAATATGCCAATTGGGTGTAAGCCAATTTTACCATGTTTGAAGGCGTGAGCACAAGCACTTTAGCACTGGTTAGCAATGGTAAAGTGCTCAGAGTCCCAAGACCAACAAAAACAAATTTCAGTAAACAGAAGGGGAGAAGGCACAGTATTTGTCGGTTGTTTGTTTGCTTCTGCTATTAGATCTTGCTCTCCCTTAACACATACTGTTCTTTTGCCCTCTTACAGTTATCCACCCTCATTGCCTAACGAATTTCTTTGTTTGTTTTTTGTGTGTACTAGAATCTAATGAGTCTCGCATCACATGGTAAGCGTCTTGATTTACTATGTTCTTCACGATCATGTAAAGCGCTCTGATAACTTCGGGTCTAGCTAGCGCTATATAAAACCTATAAAATAAAATGAAAACATAAATAAAAACATTTGGGGGAAGGCCACATGAAAAGCTATCAGGTCTAACACTCTCCTTTTATTTGAATGCTTTATTTACAGCTCTATGTACATTTTTCTTCAGTTTTCATATAGAGCGAGTTTGATCCGAAGGTATTAGAGCACTTCACATGCACACCAGTTATATATACACAAGGTCACATCCATTTTTTTAAAACAGAGGAGATTAAGTGATTTGCCTAGAATCACAGGATGTTGAGCTGAGACTCAAACTTGGTTATTCAGTTCCAAAGTCGGCACCTCTGGATGTAACGCCACATCCTGTGTAGAACGAGGGTGGCAGGCAGAAGCCACATGAAAGGTCGGCTCGCTATGGGCTCGAGGTACCAACAGATTCTTGAGCTGAGCCAGAGCCAAGCTTCAGGCTTGATCCTGGCTTGAGCTTTCAGTAGCTCACCCACCTCTACTACACGTGTGGCACTGAAGAGCCTGGAGCAACTGGCGGCTAGTGCAGAGTAGGTGGCAGTTTTATTGCACCGAGTTGATGTGCAGAATCCAAGGATGGGACAATGCAGGCCTGGTGGATAGCATGTTTTATAAGTTTCACAAAGAATCAGACAAACATAAATGCAAGTCTGCATGGAAAGGAAGAGATCCTCAAGAATAAAGATGTAAGATTTAACGTTTTAACATTTTTAAATCACTTAAGCATCTTGGAGGGGGGTCAAGCTCTGGGGTGTCTCTGGGAAGCTGGTGCCACTGTATTTGTTTCTGTGAGTTCTTACTTATGTGTTTGCATGTTAGCTCTGGTAAGTGCTTTGGCCCCTCAATCTTGTTCTTGCATTGGACATGTTGCAGAGCAGGTAAAAACCATTTGTCTCAAGTTTTTCTTCAGTTAGTGCCTGCATGATCAGCTTGCTTCTAGTGTAGCCTTACAGTGGGACTTTCAAGGTGAATTGTCAAAGGTCTTCTCTTTGGTCAGTGGGAGCCAGATTTCTTTAGACTAGTAGTGTACCTAGCAGGAGGCACCACTTCTAGAAAGGATGAACAGCTTCCTTTCTCTAGAGTAGGTCATGCTCAACAGGTAAGGATGTGTGAATTGTGAGACATCGAATTTCTCTGTTTGGCCTACCAAGTGGAAGTTGTCTAGGGCATCCAGATTTCTTTTTTGTTGGAGTTGTTCAAATTGCTTTCTCACCAACATGATAATAGCTCTTTTAATGGTATGAATTTCAGATTTAACTCTGCATTTTTGTTGCCAGTCCTAGCCCACATCGTTTCCAGAGCAATAGTGGGAAAACTTGGTTGAAGCTTAAGTAGTGTCTTACAGAACTGCCTTTCATGGGGGACAATTTTGGTAGCACAGTTGTCCAGACCCCACAGTTCCACCCATAGGAAAATTGACTTTTCACTTTTGCCTCAACAACTTTATTGATGAAATGAAAAAAAATCTATTTCACTGAAGGTGGGTGTAAGAAGTTGGGGGTATTCTGAAGGGGGTCGATTTCCCATCTCAAGCTATAACCACTAAATTCATGTGAGCTCATCCCCTTGGTCACAATAGCAGTAGGCTTAACTTAGAGCCAATGTGTAAAGTATTTATCATCAATCAGGATTTATAAACCACGGCTAATAACCCGATAGGGTATCCAGGCGCTTGCAGGTCCAGGAGACTTATTCAAAAGGCCAAGTGTTGAGGGTCATATGGAATTCAGGAAGTGAGGTGATGGTCTGGAGTTCGTAATTTTTTGCAGCACTAAAACAGTAATAATAAAGTCAAAACACAACAAAAAAATCCCAGACCACTATAGAGAAACAGAGCAAATGTTAATAAATAAAATGACACTAAAACAACACAATTCCAATAAGTGGAACCGCCGATATGAATTTTTAAAGTTTTAAATAAAAATAGCACCAAAAACTATTAAGCGCCAACCGCGCTCAGCTGGTCACGTTAGATCGAGACCTAGGCGTGATTTAAGGCTGATCACAATGTAGTGCGGTCGGCTATAGAAACCACATTTGACCTGGTTGGAAGTTTTTCCTTCACACTTTGTCTTTGAAACGTAACTCCAAAATCTTCAGTTGAGCAGGGCAGCAGTCTGTGGCCAGGAAGGGCTTCATGAGGTCAGGTAACCATCCGTTGAGGTCCTGGTGAAGCTGTTGATTTATGGCAGGCAAGCTCGGAGCAGAAGAAATTCGAATTTCATGCCCCTAGAAGGTCCCTCACTGGCGGATAATTTTTGGCACCATCGCCTGCTGAAGATTTCTACATTAGCACTTACTATGGAGCTAAGATTCCTTCTGTAGAAAAACTCTGAGAGGGTGAAACCTTAATCTTCAGCCCTGCTGCAACGTGCCTTTGTCAGATCACCTTGGTAGGTTTAACCAGGTTTGACCAGGTCGTCCGGAGGTCTTCAAAGGAAAAAAGGTTCTAAGTCCCATGTTGTTTCGGATGTTAGGAGGACTGCACTTTGACCCAGCCCAGGGTTCCTGGACCTCAAGAAGAGCACTTGGGGGTCAAGACTCACTCCATCAGTAGCCGCCAACAGGGTTTAGTCCAGGTCCAGGTGCCACTGGTCAGCTGGGTAATTGCAGGAAAAGGCCTTTTGCAGCTTCTTGTGTCCCTGCTGCTTTAAGAGGAGGCTAGCCTTATGACCCTTGGAGTCCACTTCTTTGTCTTGAGTAGAAGAGCGAGAGCAGGTCCATTCCTTTCAGGTCTCTTTTCAGGTCGCACATCTCCCCCAGGACCGGCCCTTTGCTCAGAGGTGGGTGGTGCTCGAGCTACGCACCCACATGGGCTCGCTGCCCGACAATTGTGTTGCCCAACGGTGAGAACAGACTGTGTGAGCTGGGTGCAGACCACCCAAGCAAAGTTAAGTGAAGTGGAGGTGCAAGTGAGGGGGAGCCCCCTTTGAGACGGCTGCAGGTGTACGGGGGCCCACCCTTCATACCTGCAGAAGGGACTGGGGCCTGGTGAGACCATAGGGGGCTGGAGATCTCCGCCCACCTTTTCTCCGTGTGGCCAGTGGTGCAGAGTTGCGCTGTGGCATACCCCTGTGCTTGGGAGTGCTGGCACAGAACATTTGGTGCAAGAGGGGCCCCAAAGCTTCTGTGCATGCATGGAGAGGCATGTGACAGTGGAGGCCCCGGAGCATACCCAGACTGTGCCATTGAGGTGTGGTGGTGCATCAGTGGCGCCTGGCCCTTGTAGCCCCAGCGAGACATGCTGCTGGCCAATGTGCAGTTGGCGATGGACTGGAAACAAGATGCAGGTCCACAGGGCAGTTTGTATTGGGTGAGACACATAGGATTGTAAAGACTGTGTGTGGGCCCAGAGGTGCTGCACAGCTCAGGAGAGCCCCCCCTCTGGGTGGACTTCCTTCCCCCCCTTACTGGAAATGAGTCTGTACTGCCAGGTGCCTGGATTGTCTGCCGTACACATTATACTCTGCCAAGTATGCTTCGTTTTGCTGCATGTAATGGATTGTCTTGGAATGATGGCAGCTTAGGGGTGCATGAACCTTCTGATCTTGTAGCAGACTGTGGGCTGGGGTTGCTGGTCTACCCCTGCCCCATTTAGAGTACTGTTGGTCTGAACTGAGATCCTGAAGCTGCATACTTGCCTGCTGCTGACAATCGGCGCTCATTCTACATGCGCTGTACAGTTCAAGTGCTACCTTGAGACCCTGGACGGCGGAGCCCGGTCGGAGGAGGTTCGTCACTCTTGCAGCATATACGATGGGCCTACTCCTCAACGCAGGATGGGCAAGGACAGACAGACGAGCGGCACCCAACAAATGAAAATTGATCAATTTACAGCACCGGGTACAAGCAGAGAAACGCCTACCATGGAGGGTGAGGCCCCTGGGGTGCTACTGAGCCATCGGGGCTCAGATCCTGGTGGTCATTGAAGCTTAGGGCCTAGCAGTGCAGGCAAAAATTGAGGCCAATGCGCTTGACATGAATCTGCTCCGAACTGACCTACACAAAGTGGCTGAAAGATCCTAGGAAAGAGAGAACCAGGTCCCAGAAATGCGAAGGAGCTCTCCCAGCTGAAGGCATTGCTTTCTGCGCTTGAAGCTCGCTCAAGTAAATTGGAGGTATGGCTGGAAGATGTGGAGGGATGCTGCCGTAGGTGTGGGAGGTAAACTGGAGGTCTTCCTGGAGGAGTGGATTGTGGCGGCGCTCCCAGACGCAAACTTGTGGAAATCCTTTGCGGTAGAGCGGGCACACAGATCCTTGGCCCCACCGCTGCAGCAGGTTGTAATTGCTAAATTCCTCAACTACAGAGACCGTGACGAAGACCTACAGACTGTCCGAAAGAAGGGGGACCCAAAGTTTGAAAATCACGTCATCCGCATCTTCCTGGATTACACCAAGGCTGTCAACTGCAGCGACAATCCTTTACTGTGTCAAGCAAAAGCTAAGAGCAATGGGTTAAAGTACATGCTGCTGTATCGCGCCAAGTTGAAAGTGATCCTCGACGGCCACTTTCACTTCTTCGTAACACCTGAAGAGACATGGGATTGGTTGGAAATCCGGGGCAGCGATCACATTCTTGTGATACCATCAAGATATGACTGGGATGTCCCCCAACGGAAGGGGGGTGGGGGGCTCACCTCTCCCCCCCAAAGGTGAAGCAGACGCACGCAACATTTGCGATCTGGTGAGAGGATGGTGGTGTGACCGGATCGCACAATGGACCTGGAGATGCAGCACCAGGAAAGGGAAGAGGCCAGAGCGCTGGTCAAGACTGTCACCTTGGCTGCATCCTCCAGTACAAACTCAGATCTGTTGGCCAACACTGGCTGAACAGTGAGGGATACTGCCACGGCCTGACAGACACAGTGGGGCAGTTCCTGAGACTTGATGGGTGTACCCCAACTGTAGTCTTCTGAAAGAGAGGCTGTGTCATAATGTATGGGAGTGGGTGCCGGACAAGGTACTGTGTAATGGGTAGAACACTTGCGGCCCTGCTACGTAACTGAGTGTTAGACTGGGATTGTTGGGGTTCCAGGGGTCACTTGACCTCCTTTGGGGCTGGCATACAGAGGCTGAACAGGACTTGCGGGTGACATTATTCATGGGGCCTGGAGAAACACACTGCTTGGCCCGACCTCTCCTCCCCCCCTTTCTGTTGTTCTGTCGTTTGTTTTTACAGTTTTTCTTGTCCTTTGTTGTGTAGAGTATGAGTGACTGTGAGACGAGCAGTGGTGATCATAGGGCATACAAGAGCGGAACGGCAGACATGACACTCTTGCAGTGGTCAGTTGCTTGACCAATTTTTACTCCTTATCGATAGTTCAAGTTCAATGCCCTACACTATCTCCCACACACACTGAAGTTCCACAGAAGTTGCTAGATTGGGAGGGCGGGTTAGTTCAAATGACTGGTAAGACACTAGGGGGCACATGCATCAAGCTAATTACCGGTCGCAAACGGGCCGATTCGCAGAATCTGCCTCTTTGCGACCCGTAATTAGCCTTTTGGGATGCATCAAGCCCAAAGCCATTCGCAGAATAGGTAATCGCAAAATTTGCGATTACCTATTTTATGAATGCGAGTTAGGAATCGCAATTTGCGATTCCCTAAATGCAATGCAAGAAGCATTCTCAGAATGCGACTTTGCATTAAGGAATCGCAAATTACCATAAACTTCAAGTTGATGGTAATTTGCAGTTCCTTAGAAAAATGCACAAAATGGCATTTTTCTAATTTCCATGTGGCGCACACACATGCCCTTAGGGCATGTCGGTGCGCAACATGTGCGCACATGCCAATTTTGGGGGTGCTTCAGGGTGGCCTTTTGGCCCCCTGACACCCTTGAAATTGCAATTTGTGATTACCTATTTGGTAATTGCAAATTGTGAATGGTTTTCCATTCATTCCTATGGGCCTCTAGGCCCATAGGAATAAATGAATGGGAAAGCATTCCCTAATAGCAAATCGCAATTTGCGATTCGCTATTAGGAAATGTGTAGGAATCGCTATTTTTTTAGCGAAACCTACATGCATAGGCAATTGTGATTCCTTAATAGCGATTCCTTAATAATCGCTATTATGGAATCGCAATTGCTTAGCTTGATGCATGTGCCCCTAGTTGTGTTATCGGGTGTTTACCAGGGTGGGTGATGGGAAGCTGTTTAGAGGTTACAGTTAAAGTTTGTGGGGGCTGAGAGGGGATGAGTGGGAATTGGGGGGCAGAGGGGGATAGCCACGGCTGGAGTCATTCTTGGGATGACTGATTTAGTGCACATGTTCACATGGAATGTGAGGGAATTGAATTGCTTTGTCAAACAATATAGGACCCACACATACCTAAGAAGGATGGGGGTATGCATTGCATTCCTCCAGAAAACAACCTTTTGGAGGTATAAGCCCAGAAACTCCATAACAAATGGCAGGGGCATTTGTATTCCTCCACCTATTCCTCCTATGCCTAAAGGGTATCCACATGGGTGGGCCCGGGTGGCCCATTCCAGATGAGGGGGCAGGTGGCTGACGTGGCTGTGCCGTATGTGCTGCTGCAAGGTTTACTAGATGGACAGGAGCTTAGCATGCTTTATGTAGATGCCCCCAATACGAATGATGATGAGTTCTTCGGGGAGCTAGAAACTGAGTTACTACCCTACGTTGTTCTGTATATTATTTGGGCGGGGGATTTTAATTGTGTGTTAGACGGTCAGTTGGACCGCCACCCGCCTCAGTGAGCACGAAGCCTCATATGGGGGCGGGGTTGCGTGAAACCATGACTAGACTTCCATTTGGCGACATGGGGTAGGGAATTCCACCCTGCGGTAAAGGAATATTCTTGTTATTCACCCACTCACTGGGCACATTGCAGGCTGGATCGGTTCCTCCTTACAAATGAGGGTGGTCTTAACATTGTGAAGGTCATTTATCAGGTGAGGTTCCCATCTGACCACGCCCCCTTGCTATTGGAGTGTGGCGTGAGGGGTCACAAGCCCAAAATCACTTTGTGGAGGTTTAGACTCGAGGTGCTGGTAGACCCGGAATATACTATTGATATGGCGGATTTCCTCCCAGGCTTCTTTGGTACAAATTGGAACACCACCCACACGCGCAGAGTGGGGCGCTTTAAAGGTGTTCGTCTGAGGTGTAAGCCTTGGCAAGACCTACGGCATCAGAAGAAAGTTGGAGCGGAGTTGGGAGAAGGGGAGGAGTGTCTCGCGAGACTGCAGTGGCAGACCCTGGGAAGGGAGGTGGTAGATGGGTCACTAGCAGAGGTGCACAGGAAGGTGGCGGCCATCTGGGACAGGCTGGACTGCCATGTCCGGTAGGACTATAAGCAGCGCCTTCATAGAAAAGGTGATAGATCGGGCCGTATATTGGCATGGCTGCTCAAAAGAGAACATCCCCCATCACTCATTTTTGCCCTTCATAAGCCTCATGGCTCAGTAGTTATGGGTCAGGCGGGGATCACCCAATTATTGCCGGACCATCTCTCTTGAGTGTATATGGCTCGAGCGTTCGAGGTGGCCCCCAGAGTCGAGGGGCTCTTGGCACAGTTGGTCGTGCCCCGGTTGATGGAAGCTCAGGTGGAGGGGCTCAGAGAAATCATAACGCTGAAGGAACTGGGAGAGGCCCTCAGGGATATGGCCAAAGGGAAATCTCTGGGACCGTGAATATTATCATGCAAACTATGCGACCTTGCTCCTGGCACTGCTCGAACTCCCACCGCATATGCGGAAAGCCATTATAATTATGCTTCCCGAAACAAGGCAGGTATCCTACTGATTCAGGAGTATACAGACCCCTCTCAATGTCGATGTTAAACTGTTTGCCAAGGTCCGGGCACTACGGTTGAGTCGGGTTGTTAGGCACTTAGTTTGTGATGATCAATTTGGCTTTATGCTGGGAAGGGAAACCAGATAAATTCAAGATGACTGTCACGTGTGATGCATGAAACCGGGCCATGGACATTCTCGCAGCCTTGATAGCCTTGAACATAGAGAAGGCGTTCAATAAATTGTCCTGGACGTACCTCTGAGAGGTTCTCTGATGAATGGGACTTAGCGATGGGTTCCTGGTGTGGGTGCAATTATTGTACAAGGCGCCTATGGCAAGGGTGCGGATGGGTACCAAAGTGTCTGACACCTTTTGTATTGATTGAAGTACGCTACATGGTTGCCCCTTGTCGCCACTTCTGTTTTTCCTAGCTATGGAGCCACTGGTGACGTACTACAGATATAGGATGCAGGCTTGGGGCATACAAGTGGGGGACAAGACCTATGTTGTGTCCCTGTATGCTGATGATACATTGATTTATTTGAGAGACCCAGAGTGCTCTGTGCCCCTCTTCCTGCAGCTGATGACCCATTTCAGCAAAGTTTTAGGGCTCTGTTTTAACAGCCACAAGACAGTACTGTAGCCCCTGGCAGCACTGGCAGACCGGGATGAATCGTATCTCCCAGCGGTGGACCTCCCATGGGAGTCCCGGAGTTTTCGGTATCTGGGCGTGCAGACAACCCATGACCGCCACCTCCAGAATGAGCTGAACATGGGAAGAGTAATGGACGGCCTAATGGCCTCAGTGCATTTCTGGACCACACTGCCGCCCCTGTCGTCAATGGGTAGGGTGGCGTTAAGTGAAATGGTCCCATTGCCTCGCTGTCTTTACGTGATACAGAACTTGTTCTGTGTGCCGCCACCCAAGTTGTTCCAACAAATCGATACGTTGTTGGTAAACCTGGTCTGGGCGGGTAAGAGGAGTAGAGTATGACTGGAGATCCTGAAATTGGACCTCAGCTGCGGTGGCCTTGGGCTTATGGATCTCCAGCTGCATTATTTAGCTGCTCTGTTGCAATATGCGGCAATGTGGTGCGATGACGGGCCCAACTGGGAGAAGGAATTACTTGCTGCTTCCACTGAGGTGTCCGACCTTCCCAAGTTGCTGATGAGCGGTAGTAGACTACAGAGGAGACTCCGTTTATTATTCGTCAGGTGGCCCAGGCACAGGAAAAGGCAGTCACAAAGGTCTGAAAGCGGGCCCCCAATGCTAGGCTCCTCCCAATCTGGTGGCTGCGACCCTTCATACATATCTGTGACTTTATAGATGTCGCTAGATGGCTGGAGGGGGGCTGCCAGAATGTGGGAGATCTAGTTCTAAATGGTACCTTTATGTCCATGGAGGAGGTTGAAACACACTACGGCATCGATCAGAGAAACCTTTTCCAATATGCAAGCATATCCAGCTCAGCCCACGAAATCTGGACTTCCTTCCCTGAGGACCCAGAGCAGCCCTGTGTCCTGCAGGTTATACTAGATCCTGGCTCCTTTAAGGGCATCATTTCATGGCTGAATACAGCCTTAAAAAATGATAGGCAGACGAATATAGCACTAAAACGTGCCACTTGGGATAGAGAGCTGGCGGCCCCGCTTACTGATGAGGAGTGGAACAGAGCTCTTGCGCAGGTGCAGGAAGTAGATACCAACGCCCGATTTAAGTTGGTGCAATTTTACTTTCTCTATAGGGCATGTTTGAGTCCAAAGTGCTTGCACAGGGCTTATCCGACATGCCCGGCAAGTTGTGCCAGGTGTGGTGTGACTCCAGCAGATTTGGGATACATTGCATGGTACTGTGCGCAGTTGCAGACATTTTGGAGTAGGATACAACAGGCAGTGAGCAGAGTGACGAAAGTAACAGTGGAACTTACCACCCAACATTGTCTACTGGCGCTGCTGCCTCATCCCAAAAAGGGGAGAAAAATGAGGTACAGGTTCGTCCAACTGGGCCTGGTGCTCCCGCCAAGCCATAGCAAACTGCAATGTCCTGGGGTGGGCACCCTAGGACATCGCTGGAGCCAGCCCTGGGGGGTAGTCCCCAAGGCCATCTATGGCTTCAGGAGGGAGGGATGTGTGGCCCCCTCCTTCTTCGACTAGGGGCCTGCCCCCCTCCCATTTCTTTACAAAAGACTTTGGCCTATGCAGGTGTTGGTCCCCGGGGCCTGGGGGTCTGCGGGGCCCCCCCCACATGAAAAATAAAAAGCCTCGGGGAGGCGGTGGTCCCTGGTGCTAGGGGGGCCACGAGGCCCCCCATATTATTGTAATTAGCCCTGGGGAGGTGGCGGTCCCCAGGGTAGAGGGGGTCCGCGAGGCCCCCCCATATTATGGGAATTAGCCCCTGGGAGGTGGCAGTCCCCGGGGCTTTGATAAGCCCTAGGAGGAGGGCTCTGTGTGCCCCCTCCTATATTTATTATATGCCCCTGGGAACTGGCCCTGCCGGGGGCTATTTAAAAGCAAGTGCGGGAGCCTGCACTTGCTTTTTCTTTTGTTGCTGCGAAATCGCGAATATCGGATTTTGCAGCAAAATGGTTTTTTTTAAATGTTTTAATGCCTTGCCAGGGTCTTAGGGGGACCCCAAGACCATGGCTTGGGGGGTCAGGGTATTCCTACCCTGTCCCCTTTTCGTTATTTTCACTTTTTTGGGGGGGCAGCCAACCAGAGCTGTGCATCTCCCTGCACTAGCTCGCTTTTTTTCGCGAAGGCTTCGCGACCAGAGGTGATAGTATAATTTTCAACTTACATTTCTGAAAAACTACTGAACAGATTCGCACCAAATAACAAAAAGCACAATCTGCATAACATCTACCATTCTGCCAAATTTGGTGTAATTCTGTCGAGTGGTTCGGGCAGTAGGTTTGAGAACGCTTTCCTATGGGAATTAACATTACAAATGCACCTTTATTTTACGCCCCTAATTCTCGGTCCCCACTGCACAGATCACCCCCAAAATTTCCACACAGAACCTACATTGACACTTTTCTTGGGAAATTTCATGAAGATTGGTCGAACAACGCCAAAGTTATAGGAAAGTCAAAAAAAAATGTTCCTATGGAAACTAGGTCCTAACTATAACTACCTACTGGCGACCGCCAGTAGGATATATATATATATATTCACTGAAAAAACCATAGGTTTCAGGCACGTTATAGATAGAAATTAGCATTTAAAAAACCTTACAAATTCACTGAAAAAACCATAGGTTTTAGGGACAGTTATAGATAGTTGGACATTGCACTCGTACAAAACCCGTGAAATTCCCCCGTTATAGTTAGTTCAGGTAACTATAACTCACGCCCCCGCAATGCACTGCTGATGACGTCACATATTACATCACTCATGACATGGTCAGTGACATCACTGATGACATCACTGATGACATCTCAGATGACATCACTGATGACATCATCCAGTGACTGTGCATTTCTGTAAAGTTTAAATATGTTTAATATATATAGGGAAAGGCGTATTGAAGAATGAGTGGGTGTATAAGTGTCTGAATGGATGATTTAGTACGTGCGTGACTGACTCTACAAGTGAGTGATTAAACGTATCTTACTGAATGCATGGGTTAGTGACTAAACTGTGTGAATGTCTGTATCCGTCTGTTTGTTGGTGTGTAAGTGGATGCATGGATTTGCGAATAGCTACATGAGTGTCTATATGGGTTATTGATTGGTTCTCTGAGTATCTGTATGGCTGCCTGAGTGTTTGTGTGGGTGGGGTGTGTGTGACTCTGTACATAGATGTGTGAGTGGGTGATTCACTGGGTGCATGATTTCAAGAGTGCATCTGTGATGGACTGCTTGGGTGGGTGAGTGTGTGTATGGGTGTGTTGGTGAGTGAATGTATATCTCAGTGGTACATGTGCGAGTAACTACATATGTAAAAGGCAGTATATATGTGTGTTAGAGTATTTAAATGGCTATAAGTGAGAGTGTGTGATTGTGAGAGTGGCTGTATGGATGCGTGTGTGCTTGTATCAGTTATTGTATAAGAGCGTAAGAATGTGCTAGTATTTGTATGAGTAAGTGAGCTGGTGTGTGTATAACTGTATAGGTGAGTAAATGGGTGTGTGATTAATTTTTTGCATGACTGACTACGTGTGTGAGTACCTCTATGGATGAGTGGCGGTGTGTGAGTGTTTATATAGGCGTATGAGTGCATATGATAGTCCTGTACTGAGTGACTGTAAGTACGAGTGACTGTACGGGTGAGTGAGTAGATGTGTGTGTGTGTAGACCTAAGAATCAGTGAGTGGGTATGTAGTTATTGGTATTGGAGTGTGTATGGTTTTGAGAATGGCAGTCTGTAATTTAGAGTGGATGTATCAAAAGTTATATTAGGGTGTGAGAAGATGCATGAAATTATCACATGGATGATGTCATCAGTGATGTCATCAGTGATGTCATTTGAGATGTCATCAGTGATGTCATCAGTGATGTCACTGACCATGTCATGAGTGATGTAATATGTGATGTCATCAGCAGTGCATTGCGGGGCGCGAGTTATAGTTACCTGAACTAACTATAACGGGGGAATTTCACGGGTTTTGTACGAGTGCAATGTCCAACTATCTATAACTGTCCCTAAAACCTATGGTTTTTTCAGTGAATTTGTAAGGTTTTTAAATGCTAATTTCTAACTATAACGTGCCTGAAACCTATGGTTTTTCAGTGAATTTCAAAGGTTTTTTAAATGCTAATTCCTAACTATAACATGTCTGAAACCTATGGTTTTTTCAGTGAATTTCAAAGGTTTTGTAAATGACAATTTTTAAATGTATTAATTGTTATATTTATTTTTTGATACTGATTTACTACATTTTTTAAACTATTTATTTTTACATATTTTATTTTTTAAATTACATTGTAATTACATTATACATTACATTACAAAATATACTTTCTCAGAATGAATTACTTTAGTTTAAATACTTTGCAAATAGGCAATAGACTTTTAAGTACAGTAGTTACAGTTGTTGCAATGGGCAACACAATTTCAAACACAATGCAACATTGAGCTCAATGTGAATTTCTAGTTAAATGCAATTAGTTACTTTATGGATTACTTTTCTAACCACAGGACTGGATCCTAGATTCAGTCCTGGGACATCTCCTGTAAACAGTTGAGTAAAAGCGTTTTGGTTACAGTAGTGATTTTTAAGGAATATTATTGTATTTTAAAAGTTGACACAAACTTTTTCACATAGAATCACCAATGTTATCCTATGGGAGGAAATTCACTTAGCAGGTAAGTAGTGTTATCGTTACTTTTTCTTACTCAGTGGTGGATCCTGGATCCAGCACTGGTGCATCTCCTGTAAACAGTTGAAAGAATGCGTTTAAGTCATACATGCGATTTTTAAGGAATATTTGTAGTTTGTGGAAATCGACACTTTGAAACTTTTCTGCTGAAAACCAGACAATGGATTCCTATGGAAGGAAATACAAGTTACTGGTAAATACGGTTAGAATTACTTTTCAGGGTCAGTGCTGGGCTAAAAGATGCAGCACTGGGTTCTCTCCTGATAACAGTTGAGTAAATCGGAATTCGTAGTTCGGCTGATTTTAGAGGAATATTATAAAGTTCCAAAACTCCACACTTAGAAGAATTTCCAAGTGAAACCAGTCAATGTTAGCCTATGGAAGGAAATTCAAGTTACTGGTAAGTTCGGTTAGAATTACTTTTCAAGGTCAGTGCTGGGATAAAAGATGCAGCACTGGGTTCTCTCCTGATAACAGGTGAGTAAATCGGAATTCGTAGTTCGGCTGATTTTAGAGGAATATTATAAAGTTCCAAAACTCCACACTTAGAAGAATTTCCAAGTGAAACCAGTCAATGTTAGCCTATGGAAGGAAATTCAAGTTACTGGTAAGTACGGTTAAAATTACTTTTGAGGATCAGTACTGGGCTCAAAGATGCAGCACTGAGGTCTCTCCTGATAACAGGTGAGTAAATCGGAATTCGTAGTTCTGCTGATTTTAGAGGAATATTTGTATGTTTCAAAAATCGACACTTAGAAACTTTTTCAGCAAAAAGCAGGCAATGATATCCTATGGAAGGAAATTCAAGTTACTGTTAAGTACGGTTAAAATTACTTTTCAGGATCAGTACTGGGCTCAAAGATGCAGCACTGTGGTCTCTCCTGATAACAGGTGAGTAAGGAAGGGGGTGGGGCCTGAGGTGACATGTCTGCAAACACGCCCTGTGGCGCGTTTTAAGTTGGAGAATTAATTCCTCCTCAATCCCGAGGGTCCCTAGGGGCCAACTAGCCCACCAGATAACTCCAGTATGCGCCAGAGAGCTGCGTTGCAGAGAGGTGTTCAGAGGCCACGCCCCTTTTTACAACACTCTGCAACGCAGCTCCGTGGCGCTTACTGGAGGTACCTGGTGGGCTAGTTGGCCCCCAGGGACCCTCAGGATTGAAGGGGATTTAATTCCCTATTTTAAAACGCGCCACGTGGCCTGTTTGCACACATGTCACCTCATGCCCCACCCCCTTCCTTCACCACTGTGCAAACGCGCCCCGTGGCGCGTTTTAAGTTGGGGGATTAACTCCCGTTGAATCCTGAGGGTCCCTGGGGTGCAACTAGCCCACCAGCTACCTCCATTAAGCGCCACAGAGCTGCGTTGCAGAGAGGTGTAAAAGGGGCGTGGCCTCAGAACACCTCTCTGCAACGCAGCCCCTGGCGCATACTGGAGGTTCCTAGTGGGCTAGTTGGCCTCCAGGGACCCCCAGTATTCAAGGGAATTTGTTCCCCTCTGCAAACGCGCCAGGGCGCGTTTGCAGAGTGCTGACAAGGAGGGGCGTGGCCTCCGGCGCGATGCCGGATTTAAAATATATATATATTTTAAAGGGGGCTGTGTGGCCCCCTTCTTTTTATTTATTTTGGGCCCTGGGGACCCCATCCCCCAGGGCCTGACCCCCTTTTTTTTTTTTTTTTTAAATGTGAAAGGGAAGGGGACCGCGTGGGCCCCCCTCCCGTGGCATATTTCGGCCCGGGGACCCCATCCCCCGGGTCATTGCCACCTTTTTTTTTATTTTTATTTTCATGGAGGGGGGCTGCGTTGCCCCCCTTCTCAGTCCTCCTTAGGCCCCGGGGACCCCGTCCCCCGGGGCCGGCCTTTTTTAATTTTTAAATTTTGTTTTTCCTAATTTGGGGAGGGGTGCCGCGTGGCCCCCCTCCCGGGCCACTACTTGCCCCGGGGACCCCATCCCCCGAGGCTGGCCCTATCCTTTGGGGTCCGTGGAGGGACCCCAACTCCCCCACGGACCATGCCGGCTCCCAGCGTCCTGCAGGAGCCGGCATTGCTTTTCCACATGGGGAGCTGCTAACATGCAGCTCCCCATGTGGAAAAGCAATGTGCTTTGGATATTGGAGCGAGAGCAGGTTTCCTGCTCGCTCTAATATCCAAGCAGTTTGCTATGACAGGACGGGAGCCGCGAGGCTCCGTCTTGTCATAGCAAGCTACAGTGTCCCGGGGGTAGGCACCCGGGACACTGCAGGAGCCGGCCCTGGGGGGTGGCGGTCTCCAGGGCCACTACAGGCTCCAGGAGGGGGGCCGTGCGGCCTCCCTCCCTTCAATTGCACAGCCCCGGGGAGGTGGTGGTCCCCGGGGCTTCGGGGGTCCGAAACGGACCGCCACATTTGTTTTCTAAGTGCCCCGGGGAGGTGTTGGTCCCCGGGGCGTGTGGGGGCTGGAGCCCCACACAGGTGATTAATTTAAAAAAGAAGCCCCGGGGTGGCGGTCCCGGGGCTGCGGGAGGGCGGAGAGCCCTCCCGCACCATGTTTTATTTAAAGCCCCGGGGGTGGCGGTCCTCGGAGCTTGGGGGCCTTAGAGGCCCCCACATAAAACATAAACCTTCCCCTGCATGCCCCGGGACTTGGGCCACCCGGGGGCAAAATTGCATCGAAGCGCGGGAGACCGCGCTTTGATTTTTTTTTTTTCTGGAGGGATCCGCGCACCCTAAGCGCATCCCGCCGATTTTAAAAAAAAATAAAAATGCTTTTTTCTGCCCAGGGGGTCCTTGTGGGACCCCCTGAGCAGACCTAGGGGGTCAGGGTGTTTCTACCCTGCCTCCTTTGTGCGTTTTGCGCACTTGTTTCTTGTGTTTTTTCTCGGCGGGATCCGCGCATCCCGCCGATTTAAAAAAAAAACAAATCTTTTTTTCTGCCCAGGGGGTCCTTGTGGGACCCCCTGAGCAGACCTAGGGGGTCAGGGTGTTTCTACCCTGCCCCCTTTTTGCACTTTGCGCACTTGTTTCTGTCCCTCGGTTCTACCGAGGACAAAATGGCTGCCAACACTTCCTGATTTGGAGTGTTGACAGCCACTTGACAGCCAATTAGCATGCAGCTCGTGATCGGGAGGGTACGCGGACCCTACTCGGCCATAGATATATATGTGACTTTACTTTTGATTTTCTCAGGAACTACTGAACGGATTTACACCATTTAAGCAAAAGGCACGACACTGAACCAAGGGCTACCTCTTTGCCAACTTTGGTGTAATTCCGTTCAGCAGTTCGGGCTGTAGCCGCGATGAAAGGTCCCTATGGAAAAATGAATGGGGAAAACGCGTTTTGGGACCCCCCTTTTTTCTCGGCCCCCGCTTGATGAATCACCCCGAGACTTTCAGGATAGGAGCGGACCAGAGCGCCCCAACAAGTTGAAAACTTTCGCGAAGATTCGTCAACCGGCGCCAAAGTTATTTCAAATAGAATGTTGCGGATTTCCTATGGAAAATAGGTCCTAACTATCCCGCGCTTCGATTTTTTTTTTTTTTGGCGGGATCCGCGCACCCTAAGCGCATCCCGCCAATTTTTTTTTTTTTTAAATGCTTTTTTCTGCACAGGGGGTCCTTGTGGGACCCCCTGAGCAGACCTAGGGGGTCAGGGTGTTTCTACCCTGCCTCCTTTGTGCGTTTTGCGCACTTGTTTCTTGTGTTTTTCTCAGCGGGATCCGCGCACCCTAAGCGCGTCCCGCCGATTTTAAAAAAAATGCTTTTTCTGCCCAGGGGTCCTTGTGGGACCCCCTGAGCAGACCTAGGGGTCAGGGGTGTTTCTACCCTGCCCCCTTTTGCGCTTTGCGCACTTGTTTCTGTCCCTCGGTTCTACCGAGGGACAAAATGGCTGCCAACACTTCCTGATTTGGAGTGTTGACAGCCACTTGACAGCCAATTAGCATGCAGCTCGTGATCGGGAGGGTACGCGGACCCTACTCGGCCATAGATATATATGTGAATTTACTTTTGATTTTCTCAGGCACTACTGAACGGATTTACACCATTTAAGCAAAAGGCACGACACTGAACCAAGGGCTACCTCTTTGCCAAATTTGGTGTAATTCCGTTCAGCAGTTCGGGCTGTAGCCGCGATGAAAGGTCCCTATGGAAAAATAAATGGGGAAAACGTGTTATGGGACCCCCCTTTTTTCTCGGCCCCCGCTTGTCGGATCACCCCGAGACTTTCAGGATAGGAGCGGACCGGAGCGCCCCAACAAGTTGGAAACGTTCGCAAAGATTCGTCAACCGGCGCCGAAGTTATTTCAAATAGAATGTTGCGGATTTCCTATGGAAAATAGGTCCTAACTATCCCGCGCTTCGATTTTTTTTTTTTCCGGCGGGATCCGCGCACCCTAAGCGCATTTCGCCAATTTTTTTTTTTTTTTAAATGCTTTTTTCTGCCCAGGGGGCCTTGTGGGACCCCCTGAGCAGACGTAGGGGGTCAGGGTGTTTCTACCCTGCCTCCTTTGTGCGTTTTGCGCACTTGTTTCTTGTGTTTTTTCTCTGCGGGATCCGCGCACCCTAAGCGCATCCCACCGATTTAAAAAAAACAAATTCTTTTTTCTGGCCAGGGGATCCTTGTGGGACCCCCTGAGCAGACCTAGGGGGTCAGGGTGTTTCTACCCTGCCCCCTTTTTGCGCTTTGCGCACTTGTTTCTGTCCCTCGGTTCTACCCAGGGACAAAATGGCTGCCAACACTTCCTGATTTGGAGTGTTGACAGCCACTTGACAGCCAATTAGCATGCAGCTCGTGATCGGGAGGGTACGCGGACCCTACTCGGCCATAGATATATATGTGACTTTACTTTTGATTTTCTCAGGAACTACTGAACGGATTTACACCATTTAAGCAAAAGGCATGACACTGAACCAAGGGCTGCCTCTTTTCCAAATTTGGTGTAATTCCGTTCAGCAGTTCGGGCTGTAGCCGCGATGAAATGTCCCTATGGAAAAATGAATGGGGAAAACGCGTTTTGGGACCCCCCTTTTTTCTCGGCCCCCGCTTGACGAATCACCCCGAGACTTTGAGGATAGGAGCGGACCGGAGCGCCCCAACAAGTTGGAAACTTTCGCGAAGATTCGTGTACCGGCGCCGAAGTTATTTCAAATAGAATGTTGCGGATTTCCTATGGAAAATAGGTCCTAACTATCCTGCACTTCGATTTTTTTTTTTTCCGGCGGGATCCGCGCACCTTAAGCGCATCCCGCCAATTTTTTTTTTTTTTTTTAAATGCTTTTTTCTGCCCAGGGGGTCCTTGTGGGACCCCCTGAGCAGACCTAGGGGGTCAGGGTGTTTCTACCCTGCCTCCTTTGTGCGTTTTGCACACTTGTTTCTTGTGTTTTTTCTCGGCGGGATCCGCGCACCCTAAGCGCATCCCGCCAATTTTTAAAAAAAAAAATGCTTTTTTCTGCCCAGGGGGTCCTTGTGGGACCCCCTGAGCAGACCTAGGGGGTCAGGGTGTTTCTACCCTGCCCCCTTTTTGCGCTTTGAGCACTTGTTTCTGTCCCTCGGTTCTACTGAGGGACAAAATGGCTGCCAACACTTCCTGATTTGGAGTGTTGACAGCCACTTGACAGCCAATTAGCATGCAGCTCATGATCGGGAGGGTACGCGGACCCTACTCGGCCATAGATATATATGTGACTTTACTTTTGATTTTCTCAGGAACTACTGAACGGATTTACACCATTTAAGCAAAAGGCACGACACTGAACCAAGGGCTACCTCTTTGCCAAATTTGGTGTAATTCCGTTCAGCAGTTCGGGCTGTAGCCGCGATGAAAGGTCCCTATGGAAAAATGAATGGGGAAAATGCGTTTTGGGACCCCCCTTTTTTCTCGGCCCCCGCTTGACGAATCACCCCGAGACTTTCAGGATAGGAGCGGACCGGAGCGCCCCAACAAGTTGGAAACTTTCGCGAAGATTCGTCAACCGGCGCCAAAGTTATTTCAAATAGAATGTTGCGGATTTCCTATGGAAAATAGGTCCTAACTATAACTATCTACTGGCACCCGCACCCAGGAACAGTGGATTTTTCGCTGTGTTTGCAGTCCGTGATTGCA
This sequence comes from Calotriton arnoldi, assembly GCA_963921515.1. NCBI lineage: Eukaryota > Metazoa > Chordata > Amphibia > Caudata > Salamandridae > Calotriton > Calotriton arnoldi. The sequence continues at coordinate 596,174 of CAWUFW010010113.1, forward strand.
CGGAGAGACTTTCTCATTGTAGCAGAGTCTCCGATGACATTAGAGCCTGGATCATGCGGTGAGACGTTTGGGGGGCCAAGGAGAGATGCTTAAAGCCGCAAGGACACCAAAAGATCATTTTAAACTGCACCTATTAACACTTTACTCGGATCGCCAGCACTCACTAAGGGTTACAAAGGGGTGACAATGCAGCGCTTACCTGATGGCCGGGATGGTGCCTTCTGGGAGTCATGGTCTGCTGAAGGAGGCCACGTCACAGCGCGCGAGAAAATTCACCTCAGCTGGGCTTCCACCAATGGGAGCAAGATGGAACATTTGGAAAGTGGCTGGTGCCAGTGTTTGGTTATTGGCATATGATTAAGGCACACATGCCGAAACGCGTCATGCCTCTTGTTGCTGCATTAAAGCTGGTCTGTTTGGTCCCCCGCTGTGTCCCTCCGGTTCTTTCCTTGGTGGGGAGGAATCTCTTTTGGATTTTTCCGCGCAGGCTCCAGGCGTGGTTGGGGGACCCGTCTCGTTTGTGGCCAGAGCTTCAGGGGCGTTGCTGTTCTCCTGTTCAGCTGTTTTTCTCTTCCAAGGGATTGGATTGCTCCGGCACCCGCACCCAGGAACAGTGGATTTTTCGCTGTGTTTGCAGTCCGTGATTGCACGGAGAGACTTTCTCATTGTAGCAGAGTCTCCGATGACATTAGAGCCTGGATCATGCGGTGAGACGTTTGGGGGGCCAAGGAGAGATGCTTAAAGCCGCAAGGACACCAAAAGATCATTTTAAACTGCACCTATTAACACTTTACTCGGATCGCCAGCACTCACTAAGGGTTACAAAGGGGTGACAATGCAGCGCTTACCTGATGGCCGGGATGGTGCCTTCTGGGAGTCGTGGTCTGCTGAAGGAGGCCACGTCACAGCGCGCGAGAAAATTCACCTCAGCTGGGCTTCCACCAATGGGAGCAAGATGGAACATTTGGAAAGTGGCTGGTGTCAGTGTTTGGTTATTGGCATATGATTAAGGCACACATGCCGAAACGCGTCATGCCTCTTGTTGCTGCATTAAAGCTGGTCTGTTTGGTCCCCCGCTGTGTCCCTCCGGTTCTTTCCTTGGTGGGGAGGAATCTCTTTTGGATTTTTCCGCGCAGGCTCCAGGCGTGGTTGGGGGACCCGTCTCGTTTGTGGCCGGAGCTTCAGGGGCGTTGCTGTTCTCCTGTTCAGCTGTTTTTCTCTTCCAAGGGATTGGATTGCTCCGGCACCCGCACCCAGGAACAGTGGATTTTTCGCTGTGTTTGCAGTCCGTGATTGCACGGAGAGACTTTCTCATTGTAGCAGAGTCTCCGATGACATTAGAGCCTGGATCATGCGGTGAGACGTTTGGGGGGCCAAGGAGAGATGCTTAAAGCCGCAAGGACACCAAAAGATCATTTTAAACTGCACCTATTAACACTTTACTCAGATCGCCAGCACTAACTAAGGGTTACAAAGGGGTGACAATGCAGCGCTTACCTGATGGCCGGGATGGTGCCTTCTGGGAGTCGTGGTCTGCTGAAGGAGGCCACGTCACAGCGCGCGAGAAAATTCACCTCAGCTGGGCTTCCACCAATGGGAGCAAGATGGAACATTTGGAAAGTGGCTGGTGTCAGTGTTTGGTTATTGGCATATGATTAAGGCACACATGCCGAAACGCGTCATGCCTCTTGTTGCTGCATTAAAGCTGGTCTGTTTGGTCCCCCGCTGTGTCCCTCCGGTTCTTTCCTTGGTGGGGAGGAATCTCGAGGTTGTGCCATATTGTGACTAATTGTATGCCAACTGTCAGCGTCCCTCTTTTTTACTAATCAATGCCTTTGCCCCGGTGTGAGACACTTTTGACACTGACCCCGCAACAATAATATCTAATTTTCATCATCCACCTAACAGTTCACCATTCTGTGACATTATGGGGTTTGGAGTCCTAAGGGTTTGGGAGCACGTGCTCGGCAGATTTTGAGTTGCAAGTATACTCATTGTCTGAACATGCAACCCCGAAATGAGACTTTAATTATCCAGTCCCGGTGCTCGGTTCTCATTAGGATTGTGACATTGATATTATGGCAGGAAAACACTTCGATTTTCAAAGTTGAGGTCAGATGTCATGCTGCCGCGGACTTGTTATCAGCTCGGGTGAGCTTTTGTGATATTGGCTAACAAAAGCGGACATGAACAATAACGTTTGACAGCAGTGGCATTTTTAAATTATGAGTTATATATTTTTATTAAGGCAACAGATTACGAGTTTGGCTGCATTTTTTTAAATACCCACATTAATCCCACTGTGATTAAACGATTTTGGTGATTCACATGTATAATTATCCATGCAGACAACATTTTCGGTATTTTAGCAAACAAAATACATGCATTGTGCGTAATATTTATGAAGTTATGCCTCACCTGTATTTATGCTGATTTTTTTAGCTGTGGACAGTATATACATGTTGTATTTCATCTGTGAGTTGATCACATACTTTATAGTATGTTGTTTGTGTTTATTCATCAGTCCGGTGGGAAGGGCTACTTAATACAGGTGCAATTCAGCGCCAAACTAGATTGACAAAGGCCTCTTGAAGGCTGAAACGCGTCTTTCTTTGCGCTTGGGATTGAGGGCGACCTGAATAAATAAAAAGATGCCGAATCCGGAACCACCTCGAGTCCGTGCCTTCTTGCATAGAGCTTCTGTGGGAGGTGGTTGTTTATTTCATATATATATATATATATATATATATATATATATATATATATTACCTACTGGCAGTCGCCAGTAGGTAGTTATAGTTAGGACCTCGTTTCTATTCAAAAAGCGTTTTTTCTTTTGCCAATATCTTTGCCGCCTTTTGATGAATCTTCGTGAAATTTTCAAAACTGGTGGGGCGCTCCGGTCAGCTCCTGTCTTGAAAGTTTCGGGGTGATTCGTCAAGCGGGGCCCGAGAAAAAAGGGGGGTCCCAAAACGCATTTTCTCCATGTTAATTTCCATAGGAAACTTTAGACAAAGCTACAGCCCGAACTGCTGTACGGAATTACACCAAATTTGGCAAAAAGGTAGCGCTTGGTTCAGAAAGCGACCTTTTTTTTAAATGGTGTAAATCCGTTCAGTAGTTCCTGAGAAATTAAAAAAAAGAAAACTTTCGATATCTGGGCGGAGCCTAACCACACATCTCCTCCCGAGCACGAGCTTGCCTCTGATTGGCTGCCAACACTTCAAACCAGGAAGTGTTGGCAGCCATCTTGTGCCTCGGACGGAGGGAGAAATTAAAAGGTAAAAAAAGATAAAAAAACAAAAAAAGGGGGCAGGGTAAAAACACCCTGACCCCCCAGGCCTGCTCAGGGACCCCCAGGCCCAAAAAAAGCATTTTTTTTTTTAATTTTCAGGCGGGGTCGCAACGGGTGCGCGAATCCGTCCGAAAATTTAAAAAAACGAAGCGCGATCTCCCGCACTTCGTTTTCAAAGCCCCCGGGTGGGCCAGGTCCCGGGGGCAATTTATTTATGTAGCGGGGGCCCGCGGGGGCCCCCGCAGCACCGGGGACCACCACCTCCCCGGGGCTTGTTTTTTTTATCTGTGGGGGCCTCCAAGGCCCCCCCAAGCCCCGGGGACCGCCACCCCCAGGGCTTTTCTTAAATATGCGTGGGGGCACACGGCCCCCCCGCTGCCCCGGGGACCGCCACCTCCCCGGGGTTTGTATTTAAAAAAAAAAATTAGAGTTGGGGGGCCTCACAAACCCCCCCCCCCCAAGTCCCAGGGACCACCACTTCCCCGGGGCTTTCTTGAAATATTTGCGGGGGCACCGCGGGCCCCCCCAAGCCACAGGGACCACCACCTCCCCGGGGCTTTAAATAGTTGGGAGGGGGGCCGTGCGGCCCCCCTCCTGGAGCCCTCGATGGCCCTGGGGACCGCCACCCCCCAGGGCCGGCTCCTGCAGTGTCCCGGGGTGCCCACCCCAGGCGGGGCCTGATATAACAAGTGTGCAAATCGCCCTCTGGCGCATTGTAAATTGGGGGATTAAGTCCCCTTCAATCCTGAGGGTCCCTGGGGGCCAACTAGCCCACAAGGTAACTCCAGTAAGCGCCACAGAGCTGCGTTGCAGAGAGTTGGTCCGAGGCCACACCCCTTTTTACACCACTCTGCAAATGCGGCTTCTGGTGCACTGCTGGTGGGGGGATGAGGTCCTCTTGTGTCCTGAGGACGTCAGGACACAAGTGGACTTCATCCTCCGAGCAGCAGTGCGCCAGAAGCCGCGTTTGCAGCGTGGTATAAAAAGGGAGCGTGGCTTCGGACCACCTCTCTGCAATCCAGCTGTGTGGTGCTTACTGGAGGTACCTGGTGGGCTAGTTGGCCCCCAGGGACCCTCAGTATTCAAGGGGACTTAATCCCCCAGATTAGAACGCGCCAGGGGGCGCATTTGCAGAGTGGTGAGAAAGGGGGCGTGGCCTTTGTCCACCTCTCAGCAATCCCACTGTGTGGGGCTTACAGGAGGTAAGAGGTAGGCTAGTTGGCCCCTAAAGGACCCCCAGCAGCGAAGGGGACTTCAATCCCCATCCAAGAGAGCGCCAGGGAGCGCGTTTGTAGAGTGGTGGGATTGGGGGCGTGGCCTGCTCTTCGCACTTAGCAAAGCTGCTGTGTGGGACTTACTGGAGGTAATAGGAGGGTAGTTGGCCCCCAAGGATGTCCTTGAGGGCCAACTACCCTCTTGTTACCTCCAGTAAGTCCCGCACAGTGGGATTGCTAAGACGTCTTCGGAGGCCATGCCCCCTTTCTCCACCATTCTGCAAACACACCTCCTGGCAGACTACGGGATGGGGGATGAAGTCCAATTTACTCCTGAGGGACTTTGGGGGCCAAGAAGCCCTACTGGTACGCACCGGAATTCCTGAGCGCTGGTCTGAGGCGCAGCACCCTTTCTCCACCACTCTGCAAACGCGACTACTAGTTAAAAAGTGTTTGCAATGTAATAGGTTTCGCATTTGTGAGAATTAGAGCTATTGGCGTTGTAAATGCAAAAGATTTTTACTAATGTTTTTGGAGTGGAGTGGATGTACGTTGTGTGTAGTGGAATTATGTGATATGTTGTGCAGTGAAATTATGTGGATAGAAAGTATGTGGTATTTAATGTATAGGAATTATGTAGAGTGGGATTATGTGTTATGGAGAGTAATTATGTGGTATGGTAGTCTGTGTTGTGGAGTGGTAACCTCAGGTTTAGTCTTCCTCGTTTCCATAGAAGCTCAACTATGAACTCAGTGAGACTAAAAAAGATGGAATCACTGAGGAGCACTTGTGGACCTAGTCAGAAGTATGAGCAGGGCCACTGGAATTATGTGACTGTTTGGCTGCACCGACTTTCGCACATTTATACATTTTCTGCATTAGCCACATAATTCATCATCTGCACCCTAATCTGCAGATTTGAACAAAAAAAGCCTTTTTTCTAGCTGAAACGGGTCAAACGTTACCAAAAATGCAGCGACAAGTGTTACAGCGTGGTGGAAGGCCCTTTGCAAACCTAGAATGGTCACCTGTTACTTATTGCTAAATGTGGGTGTTAAATTGGTACTAATGGTGTGGAAGCCACTCTTGCTTCCCTCTGCGCCTCTCTTGCCTCTTTCTGCATTTCTATTGCTTCTTTCTGCACGTTTCTTTCTTTTTCTGCACTTCTCTTGACCTCATTCTGCAAATTTCTTGTACTTTCTGCACCTCTCTTCCCTCTTTCTGCACGTCTGTTGCCTCTTTCTGCACCTCATTTGCTTCTTTCTGCACCTCTGTTGTCTCTTTCTGCACTCGTCTTCCCTCTTTCTGTACCTTTCCTGTCTGTTTTTGCATCTCACTTGCCTCTTTCTGCACTTTTCTTGCTTCTTTCTACACCTCTGTTGCTTCTTTCAGCAATTCTCTTGCCTCTTTGTGCACTTCTCTTGCCTGTTTCTGCACCTCTCTTGCCTCTTATTGCACCTCTGTTACTTCTTTCTGCACTTCTTTTGCCTCTTTCTGCACCCGTTGCTTCATTCTGCACTTTCCATGCTTCTTTCTGCACCTGTCTTGCTTCTTTCTGCACCCCTGTTGTCTCTTTATGTACCTCTTTTGCCTCTTTCTGCACTTTTCTTGCCTTTTTCTGCACCTCTTCCCTCTTTCTGCACTTCAGTTGCCTATTTCTGCAACTCATGTGCTTCTTTCTGCACCCGTTGTCTCTTTCTGCACTCGTCTTCCCTCTTTTTGTACCTTTCCTGCCTTTTTTTGCATCTCACTTGCCTCTTTCTTCACTTTTCTTGCTTCTTTCTACACATCTGTTGCTTCTTTCAGCAATTCTCTTGCCTCTTTGTGCACTTCTCTTACCTGTTTCTGCACTTCTCTTGCCTCTTTTTGCACCTCTGTTCGCTCTTTCTGCACCTCACTTGCTCCTTTCTACATTTCTCTTGCCTTTTCTGCACCCTGTTGCTTCATTCTGCACTTCCCATGCTTGTTTCTGCACCTGTCTTGCTTCTTTCTGCACCCCTGTTGTCTCTTTATGTACCTCCTTTGCCTCTTTCTGCACTTTTCTTGCCTTTTTTGCACCTCTCTTCCCTCTTTCTGCACGTCTGTTGCCTCTTTCTGCACCTCATTTGCTTCTTTCTGCACCCCTGTTGTCTCTTTCTGCACTCGTCTTCCCTCTTTCTGTACCTTTCCTGCCTGTCTTTGCATCTCACTTGCTTCTTTCTGCACTTTTCATGCTTCTTTCTACTCCTCTGTTGCTTCTTTCAGCAACTCTCGTGCCTCTTTCTACACTTCTCTTGCCTGTTTCTGCACTTCTCTTGCCTCTTTCTGCACCCCTGTTGTCTCTTTATGACCTCTTTTGCCTCTTTCTGCACTTTTCTTGCATTTTTCTGCACCTCTCTTCCCTCTTTCTGCACTTCTGTTGCCTATTTCTGCAACTCATGTGCTTCTTTCTGCACCCCTGTTGTCTTTTTCTGCACTTGTCTTCCCTCTTTCTGTACCTTTCCTGCCTGTTTTTGCATCTCACTTGCCTCTTTCTGCACATTTCTTGCTTCATTCTACACCCCTGTTGCTTCTTTCAGCAATTCTCTTGCCTCTTTGTGCACTTCTCTTGCCTGTTTCTGTACCTCTCTTGCCTCTTTTTGCACCTCTGTTCGCTCTTTCTGCACCTCACTTGCTCCTTTCTACATTTCTCTTGCCTTTTCTGCACCCCTGTTGCTTCATTCTGCACTTCCCATGCTTGTTTCTGCACCTGTCTTGCTTCTTTCTGCACCCCTGTTGTCTCTTTATGTACCTCCTTTGCCTCTTTCTGCACTTTTCTTGCCTTTTTTTGCACCTCTCTTCCCTCTTTCTGCACGTCTGTTGCCTCTTTCTGCACCTCATTTGCTTCTTTCTGCACCCGTTGTCTCTTTCTGCACTCGTCTTCCCTCTTTCTGTACCTTTCCTGCCTGTCTTTGCATCTCACTTGCTTCTTTCTGCACTTTTCATGCTTCTTTCTACACCTCTGTTGCTTCTTTCAGCAACTCTCGTGCCTCTTTCTACACTTCTCTTGCCTGTTTCTGCACTTCTCTTGCCTCTTTCTGCACCCCTGTTGCTTCATTCTGCACTTTCCATGCTTCTTTCTGTACCTGTCTTGCCTCTTTCTGCACCCCTGTTGCTTCATTCTGCACTTTCCATTCTTCTTTCTGCACCTGTCTTGCTTCTTTCTGCACCCCTGTTGTCTCTTTCTGCACTCGTCTTCCCTCTTTCTGTACCTTTCCTGCCTGCTTTTGCATCTCACTTGCCTCTTTCTGCACTTTTTTTGCTTCTTTCTACACCTCTGTTGCTTCTTTCATCAATTCTCTTGCCTCTTTGTGCACTTCTCTTGCCTGTTTCTGCACCTCTCTTGCCTCTTTTTGCCCCTCTGTTGGCTCTTTCTTCACCCCACTTGCTCCTTTCTACACTTCTCTTGCCTCTTTCTGCACCCCTGTTGCTTCATTCTGCACTTTCCATTCTTCTTTCTGCACCTGTCTTGCTTCTTTCTGGACCCCTGTTGTCTCTTTATGTACCTCATTTGCCTCTTTCTGCACTTTTCTTGCGTTTTTCTGCACCTCTCTTCCCTCTTTCTGCACGTCTGTTGCCTCTTTCTGCACCTCATTTGCTTCTTTCTGCACCCCTGTTGTCTCTTTCTGCACTCGTTTTCCCTCTTTCTGTACCTTTCCTGCCTGTTTTTGCATCTCACTTGCCTCTTTCTACACTTTTCTTCCTTCTTTCTACACCTCTGTTGCTTCTTTCAGCAATTCTCTTGCCTCTTTGTGCACTTCTCTTGCCTGTTTCTGCACTTGTCTTGCCTCTTTCTGCACCCCTGTTGCTTCATTCTGCACTTTCCATGCTTCTTTCTGCACCTGTCTTGCTTCTTTCTGCACCCCTGTTGTCTCTTTATGTACCACTTTTGCCTCTTTCTGCACTTTTCTTGCCTTTTTCTGCACCTCTCTTCCCTCTTTATGCACTTCTGTTGCCTCTTTCTGCACCTCATGTGCTTCTTTCTGCACCCCTGTTGTCTCTTTCTGCACTCGTCTTCCCTCTTTCTGTACCTTTCCTGCCTGTTTTTGCATCTCACTTGCCTCTTTCTGCACTTTTCTTGCTTCTTTCTACACCTCTGTTGCTTCTTTCAGCAATTCTCTTGCCTGTTTCTGCACCTCTCTTGCCTCTTTTGCACCTCTGTTGGCTCTTTCTGCACCTCACTTGCTCCTTTCTACACTTCTCTTGCCTCTTTCTGCACCCTGTTGCTTCATTCTGCACTTTCCATGCTTCTTTCTGCACCTGTCTTGCTTCTTTCTGCACCCCTGTTGTCTCTTTATGTACCTCTTTTGCCTCTTTCTGCACTTTTCTTGCCTTTCTCTGCAGTTCGCGTCCCTCTTTCTGCACGTCTGTTGCCTCTTTCTGCAGCTCATTTGCTTCTTTCTGTACCCCTGTTGTCTCTTTCTGCACTCGTCTTCCCTCTTTCTGTACCTTTCCTGCCTATTTTTGCATCTCACGTGCCTCTTTCTGCACTTTTCTTGCTTCTTTCTACACCTCTGTTGCTTCTTTCAGCAATTCTCTTGCCTCTTTGTGCACATCTCTTGCCTGTTTCTGCACTTCTCTTGCCTCTTTCTGCACCCCTGTTGCTTCATTCTGCACTTTCCATGCTTCTTTCTGCACCTGTCTTGCTTCTTTCTGCACCCCTGTTGTCTCTTTATGTACCTCTTTTGCCTCTTTCTGCACTTTACTTGGCTTTTTCTGCACCTCTCTTCCCTCTTTCTGCACGTCTGTTGCCTCTTTCTGCACCTCATTAGCTTCTTTCTGCACCCCTGTTGTCTCTTTCTGCACTGGTCTTCCCTCTTTCTGTACCTTTCCTGCCTGTTTTTGCACCTCACTTCCCTCTTTCTGCACTTTTCTTGCTTCTTTCTACACCTCTATTGCTTCTTTCAGCAATTCTCTTGCCTCTTTGTGCACTTCTCTTGCCTGTTTCTGCACCTCTCTTGCCTCTTTTTGCACCTCTGTTGGCTCTTTCTGCACCTTACTTGCTCCTTTCTACACTTCTCTTGCCTCTTTCTGCACCCCTGTTGCTTCATTCTGCACTTTCCATGCTTCTTTCTGCACCTGTATTGCTTCTTTCTGCACCCCTGTTGTCTCTTTATGTACCTCTTTTGCCTCTTTCTGCACTTTTCTTGCCTGTTTCTGCGGCTCTCTTGCCTCTTTCTGCACGTCTGTTGCCTCTTTCTGCACCTCATTTGCTTCTTTCTGTACCCTTGTTGTCTCTTTCTGCACTTGTCTTCCCTCTTTCTGTACCTTTCCTGCCTGTTTTTGCATCTCACTTGCCTCTTTCTGCACTCTTCTTGGTTCTTTCTACACCTCTGTTGCTTCTTTCAGCAATTCTCTTGCCTCTTTGTGCACTTCTCTTGCCTGTTTCTGCACTTCTCTTGCCTCTTTCTGCACCCCTGTTGCTTCATTCTGCACTTTCCATGCTTCTTTCTGCACCTGTCTTGCTTCTTTCTGCACCCCTGTTGTCTCTGTATGTCCCTCTTTTGCCTCTTTCTGCACTTTTCTTGGCTATTTCTGCACCTCTCTTCCCTCTTTCTGCACATCTGTTGCCTCTTTCTGCACCTCATTTGCTTCTTTCTGCACCCCTGTTGTCTCTTTCTGCACTCGTCTTCCCTCTTTCTGTACCTTTCCTGCCTGTTTTTGCATCTCACTTGCCTCTTTCTGCACTTTTTTTGCTTCTTTCTACAGCTCTGTTGCTTCTTTCAGCAATTCTCTTGGCTCTTTCTGCACCTCACTTGCTCCTTTCTACACTTCTCTTGCCTCTTTCTGCACCCCTGTTGCTTCATTCTGCACTTTCCATGCTTCTTTCTGCACCTGTCTTGCTTCTTTCTGCACCCCTGTTGTCTCTTTATGTACCTCTTTTGCCTCTTTCTGCACTTTTCTTGCCTTTTTCTGCACCTCTCTTCCCTCTTTCTGCACCTCATTTGCTTCTTTCTGCACCCGTTGTCTCTTTATGCACTCGTCTTCCCTCTTTCTGTACCTTTCCTGCCTGTTTTTGCATCTCACTTGCATCTTTCTGCACTTTTCTTGCTTCTTTCTACACCTCTGTTGCTTTTTTCAGCAATTCTCTTGCCTCTTTGTGCACTTCTCTTGCCTGTTTCTGCACTTCTCTTGCCTCTTTCTGCACCCCTGTTGCTTCATTCTGCACTTTCCATGCTTCTTTCTGCACCTGTCTTGCTTCTTTCTGCACCCCTGTTGTCTCTTTATGTACCTCTTTTGCCTCTTTCTGCACTTTTCTTGGCTATTTCTTCACCTCTCTTCCCTCTTTCTGCACATCTGTTGCCTTTTTGTGCACCCCATTTGCTTCTTTCTGCACCCCTGTTGTCTCTTCCTGCACTCGTCTTCCCTCTTTCTGTACCTTTCCTGCCTGTTTTTGCATCTCACTTGCGTCTTTCTGCACTTTTCTTGCTTCTTTCTACACCCCTGTTGCTTCTTTCAGCAATTCTCTTGCCTCTTTATGCACTTCTCTTGCCTGTTTCTGCACCTCTCTTGCCTCTTTTTGCACCTCTGTTGGCTCTTTCTGCAACTCACTTGCTCCTTTCTACACTTCTCTTGCCTCTTTCTGCACCCCTGTTGCTTCATTCTGCATTTTCCATGCTTCTTTCTGCACCTGTCTTGCTTCTTTCTGCACCCCTGTTGTCTCTTTATGTACCTCTTCTGCCTCTTTCTGCACTTTTCTTGCCTTTTTCTGCACCTCTCTTCCCTCTTTCTGGATGTCTTTTGCCTCTTTCTGCACCTCACTTGCTTCTTTCTGCACCCCTGTTGTCTCTTTCTGCACTCGTCTTCCCTCTTTCTGTACCTTTCCTGCCTGTTTTTGCTCCTCACTTGCCTTTTTCTGCACTTTTCTTGCTTCTTTCTACACCTCTATTGCTTCTTTCAGCAATTCTCTTGCCTCTTTGTGCACTTCCCTTGCCTGTTTCTGCACTTCTCTTGCCTCTTTCTGCACCCCTGTTGCTTCATTCTGCACTTTCCATGCTTCTTTATGCACCTGTCTTGCTTCTTTCTGTACCCCTTTTGTCTCTTTATCTACCTCTTTTTCCTCTTTCTGCACTTTTCTTGGCTTTTTCTGCACTTCTCCTCCTTCTTTCTGCACCCCTCCTGCCTTTTTCTGTACCTCTCTTGCCTCTTTGTGCACCCATCCTTCCTTTTTCTGCACCCCTCTTGCCTCTCTCTCCACCCCTCTTCCCTCTTTCTGCACCTCTGTTGGTTCTTTCTGCACTGCTCTTGCTTCTACCCGCACCTTACTTGCCTCTTTCTGCACTTCTCTTGCTTCTTTCTACACCTCTGTTGCTTCTTTCAGCAATTCTCTTGCCTCTTTCTGCACTTCTCTTCCTTCTTTCTGCACCTCTCCTGGCTCTTTCTGTACCTCTCTTGCCTCTTTGTGCACCTCTCCTACCCCTTTCTGCACCCCTTTTGCCTCTCTTTATACCTCTGTTGGTTTTTTCTGCACTGCTCTTGCTTCTTTCTGCACCTCACTTGCCTCTTTCTGCACTTCACTTGCTTTTTTCTGCACCTCCCTTGCCTCTTTCGGCACCTGTGTTGCTTCTTTCTGCACTTCTCTTGCCTCCTTCTGCACCTCTTAGTTAGAGGTAGTTTTAATCCCCCTGCCCTATTATGTACTAGGGCCATACAGGGAGGCCATGTCAATCACAGGGGCACCCCAACCCATAGTGTACCCTTTTGTATGTAGGTGTTTTCACTGTATTCTAAGTGTCTTTCAGCATAGCACTGCCTCCAGGCCTGGTTAGTCAGAGTCAGTTACCACCAGTACCCGTCAGCAAAAAGTTGGGGGCACAGGATGACTTTGCAACAAGGCCTCTTTCTGCTCCTCTGTTGGTTCTTTGTGCACATCTCTTGCTTCTTTCTGCACCTTTCTTCGTCTTTCTGGACTTCTGTTGCCTCTTTCTGCATTTCTCTTGCTTCTTTCTGCGCCTTTCTTCCTCTTTCTGCACATGTTCTACCTTTGTAGGCATAGTTAGAAATTAGCATTTAAAAAACCTTTGAAATTCACTGAAAAAACCACAGGTTTCAGGGATGTTATAGTTAGAAATTAAGATTTAAAAAACCTTTGAAATTCACTGAAAAAAACCATAGGTTTCAGGGACGTTATAGTTAGAAATTAGCATTTAAAAAACCTTAGGAATTCACTGAAAAAAACACAGGTTTCAGGGACGTTATAGTTAGTTGGACAGCTTCAACACCACGACCGCCCCGGCAACCACCGAAACCACTGCCCCCACAACCACCAACCGCCTGCTCTCCTGGACCAACATCAACGACGAGGACACCAGCGAGATCATGAACACCATCCACTCCGGTTCACCGCTAGACCCGTGCCCTCACCACATCTTCAACAAAGCCAGTACAGCCATCGCGCCCCATCTCCGGAAAATAATCAACATCTCCTTCGAGACAGCAACCTTCCCGGAAAGCTGGAAGCATGCCGAGATCACCGCCTTACTCAAGAAACCCAATGCAGACCCCAAGGACCTCAAGAACTTCCGACCCATCTCTCTGCTCCCGTTCCCCGCGAAGGTCACCGAGAAAATCGTCAACAAACAACTGACCCGCTACCTCGAGGAGAACAACATCCTGGACCCTTCCCAGTCCGGCTTCCGCAGCAACCACAGCACCGAAACCGCCCTCATCGCCTCCACCGATGACATCAGGACCCTGCTAGACAACGGAGAAACAGCAGCCCTCATCCTCCTGGACCTATCAGCCGCCTTCGACACGGTCTGCCACCACACACTACGAACACGCCTTCACGACGCCGGGATCCAAGAGAAGGCCCTGGACTGGACCACATCCTTCCTTTCCGGCAGAACACAAAGCGTCCGCCTCGCCCCTTCCGATCCAAGGCCACCAAGATCATCTGCGGCGTACCCCAAGGCTCCTCCCTCAGCCCAACGCTGTTCAACATCTACATGGCACCCTCGCCCACGTCGCCCGACAGCACAACCTCAACATCATCTCCTACGCCGACGACACCCAGCTGATCCTCTCCCTCACCAAAGACCCTCACACCGCCAAAGCCCACCTCCACGAAGGAATGAAGGCCGTCGCCGAATGGATGAGGACCAGCCGCCTGAAGCTGAACTCGGACAAGATGGAGGTCCTCATCCTTGGTTCCAACCCTTCAGCCTGGGACGACTCCTGGTGGCCAACATCACTGGGAACAGCCCCGCCACCCACCGACCACGTACGCAACCTAGGGGTCATCCTCGACCCCACCCTCTCCATGACTAAGCAGGTCAACGCCGTTTCCTCATCCTGCTTCAACATCCTCCGAATGCTCTGCAGGATCTTCAAGTGGATCCCCACCGAAACAAGAAAAACAGTCATCCAGGCCCTCGTCACCAGCAGGCTGGACTACGGAAACGCCTCTACGCAGGAACGACGGCTAAGCTCCTGAGACGGCTGCAACGCATCCAGAACGCCTCTGCACGTCTTATCCTCGACATCCCCCGACGCAGCCACATCACACCCCACCTGAGAGACCTGCACTGGCTCCCTGTCAGCAAGAGGATAACCTTCAAGCTCCTCACCCACGCACACAAAGCACTCCACAACTCCGGACCAGCCTACCTCAACAGACGACTCAGCTTCTACACCCCCACCCGCCAGCTCCGCTCGACCAGCCTCGCCCTCGCCACAGTCCCCCGCATCCGGAAAACGACCGCCGGCGGCAGATCCTTCTCCCACCTCTCCGCCAAGACCTGGAACACCCTCCCCACCAACCTCCAACAGACCCAAGACCTGCTGGCCTTCAGAAGACTCCTCAAGACCTGGCTCTTCGATCAGTAGCAGCACCACCCCCCTCTTCCCCCAGCGCCTTGAGACCCTCGCGGGTATGTAGTGCGCTTTATAAGTGACATGATTGATTGATTGATTGATTGATTGGACATTTCACTCGTACAAAACCAGAGAAATTCGGCCGTTATAGTTAGTTCAGCTAACTATAACTCGCGCCCCCGCAATGCACTGCTGATGACGTCACATATTACATCATTCATGACATGGTCAGTGACATCACTGATGACATCACTGATGACATCTCAAACGACATCACTGATGACATCACTGATGACATCATCCACGTGATAATCTGTTGCACCTCCTCATACCCTAATATTTTTTTTTTATAATTTCAGCAGAATGCGCGATGGGGTCGCGAATCCCGCCGAATTTTTTTTTTTAAATGAAGCCCGCGCTTGATTTAAATGAGGCCCCCGGGTGGGCCAGGTCCTGGGGCATTGTCCTATTCATAATTGCCGGGGACCACTGGGCCCCCGCAGCCCCGGGGACCACCACATCCCCGGGGCTTTTTAAAAAAAAATAATTATACCTGTGGGGGGGCTCGAGCCCACCCCACACGCCCCGGGGACCACCACCTCCCCGGGGCATTAATAATGTGAATTAGAGGGTCCGTTACAGACCCCCGAGCCCCGGGGACCACCACCTCCCCGGGGCTATGTAAATAAAGGGAGGGGGGCCACTTGGTCCCCGTCCTGGAGCCCATGATGGCCCTGGGGACCGCCACCCCCCAGGGCCAGCTCCTGCAGTGTCCTGGGGTGCCTACCCCAGGGATACTGCTGTTTGCTATGACAGGGCGGGAGCATGGCTCCCGCCCTGTCATAGCAAACTTGCTTTGGATTTTGGAAGCGAGAGCAGGGAAACCTGCTCTCTCTTTCAAAATCCAAAGCAGGTTGCTTTTCCACACGGGGAGCTGCATGTGAGCAGCTGCCAGTGTGGAAAAGCAATGTCGGCTCCCGCAGGAGGCGGGGAGCCGGCGGGAGCGTGGGGGCATTGGGGCTCCCCCCACGGTCCCTAACCATGAGGCCAGGTCCCGGGGATGGGGTCCCCGGGGCTCAAAATGGCCGGGGAGGGGGGTGGCAGTCCCCCCTTCTCCGTTTTTTTTAAAAAAAACTGAAAAAATGTATATTTGAGCATGACCCGGGGGATGGGGTCTCCGGGGCGAATGTAAATTAATGAAAGTGGACGGTTTAAAAAAAATAATAATAATTGAAGTCGCGACCCTAGCGCGGCGCTCAGTGCGGCCCCCTGGTGTAAACGCGGGGGTGCATGGCTCCCAGCGCAGCCCCCTGGTGTGAACGCGAGGGGTGCGTGGCTCCCAGCGTGGACTCTGGTGTGAACGTGAGGGGTGCGGGGCGCTCAGCGCGGCCCCTAGTGTGAACGCGATGGGTGCGCGGATCCCAGCGCGACCTCTGGTGTGAACGCGAGGGGTGCACGGCGCACAGCACGGCCCCCTAGTGTGAAGGGTGCGCGACTTCTGTATAATATTAAAAAAAGAATGAATATAGTTTTCCTAACTAAAAATGATTCACAATTTTTTAAAAATATATATATATATAGAAAATAAAAAAAACATAGCATTGAGGTACATTAGACTTACAAATTTTCATTTAAAAAACCTTTGAAATTCACTGAAAAAACCATAGGTTTCAGTCACATTATAGTTAGAAATTAGCATTTAAAAAACCATAGAAATTCACTGAAAAAACCATAGGTTTCAGGCATGTTATAGTTAGAAATTAGCATTTAAAAAACCATAGAAATACACTGAAAAAACCATAGGTTTCAGGAATGTTATAGTTAGTTGGACATTTCACTCGTACAAAACCATAGAAATTCCGGCGTTATAGTTAGTTCAGCTAACTATAACTCGCGCCCCCGCAATGCACTGCTGATGACGTCACATATTACATCATTCATGACATGGTCAGTGACATCACTGATGACATCTCAAATGACATCACGGATGACATCATCCACGTGAAAATCTGATGCACCTCCTCACACCTGAATAGAACCTTTGATGCACCCACTCTAAAATACAGACTACCATTTTCGAAACAATAGACACATGAATACCAGTTACTAAAAATGCACTGACTGATTCCTAGGTCTACACACACATCCACTCATTCACCCATACAGTCCCTCATACATGCAGTCACTCATCAATACAACACTATCATATGCACTCATACACCTATACAAACACTCACACACTGCCACATATCCAGAGTTACTCACACACCTAGTCAGTCATGCGAAGAATCAATCATACTTCCATTTACTCACCTATACAGTTATACAGACACCACCTCACTTATTCATACAGATACTAACACATAATTACTCTCTTATAGAATCACTGATACAAATACACACTCATCCATGCAGCCACTCTCACAATTACTGACTCTCACATATAGTTATTTATATATACCATCACTCACATATACTGCCTTTTACATATGTAGTTACTTGCACATGTACCACTGAGACATCCATTCACTCACCAACACACCCATACACACACTCACCCACCCATACAGCTGTTTCCACATGCACTCTGAACCCATACACCCAGTGAATCAACCACTCACACATCTATGCACAGAGTCACTCACCTCCCACCCACCCACACACACACTCAGGCAGCCATACAAATACTCAGGCAAGCAATCAATAACCCATATAGACACTCATGCAGCTACTCACCAACCCATGCAGCAGCTTACACAACAACAGACAGACTGATACAGACTTTCACACAGTTTAGTCACTAACCCATGCATTCAGTAAGACACATTTAATCACTCACTTATACAGTCAGTCACGTACCTACTAAATCCTCCATACAGACACTTATACACCCACTCATTCTTCAATACAGCTTGGCATATATATAAAACAAATTTAAACTTTACAGAAACACACAGTCACTGGATGATGTCATCAGTGATGTCATTTGAGATGTCATCAGTGATGTCATCAGTGATGTCACTGACCATGTCATGAATGATGTAATATGTGACGTCATCAGCAGTGCATTACGAGGCGCGAGTTATAGTTAGCTGAACTAACTATAACGCCGGAATTTCTATGGTTTTGTACGAGTGAAATGTCCAACTAACTATAACGTTCCTGAAACCTATGGTTTTTTCAGTGTATATATATATATAGATAGATATATAGATATCTATCTATCTATCTATCTATATATATATTTATATATATATATATATATAGATAGATAGATAGATAGATAGATAGATAGATAGATAGATATGGGAAACTGGTATCCCCTGTTACCCTTGCATTTGTTTCACCGCCATCACCAAGGGGCACAGAGAGGCAGTACTCCACAAAACAAGACCACACCAGGTTGTAGCGCCTTTGGAAATCTTTTTTTATTTTCGTATTTTTCGCATTGTTTTCTTTCCATATAAAGTGCAAAGTGCAGTCAGTGCATCAAGAGAAAAACGACTCTACGTTGCTTTCGGCCAAAGGCCTTCGTCCGGGTCATAGAGTGTTGAGTGCAAAGTGTATTTAAAGAGGTAGGCTAACCCCTCCCTCCACCATAGAAAAAAACTTTGTTGGTTGTTGAAGGAACAGTGCCTATTATCTTATGACATCTTTATGCACACAACAGATATACTATTTTAAATGAAGTCCCCAATACCAAGGAGGGGGTGAGGAGAGGGTGGGGGGTGGGCGGGAAAAGGAATCCCTTTGGTTAAAAACATTGTCAAACTGTCATGAAGACAAAAAATGTCTAAGTGCTGACTTATCAGTTCTATAGAAGGTGAAGTACCCATTATGAATTCATATTGAATGATTGCCTATGTACATGGATCACGTTCTATATATAAAGTGCATGTGCTTGCTGTCTCTAAGATTCCATAATTTTGTTGATAATCTCCATAGAGATTTCCAAGATGCAAATGATATCACTCTTTGAAGTTTCACCCTGTACTGCACATAATTAACACAATACGTTGCATGCAACACATATATATACATATATATATAGATATATATAAATATATATAGATATCTATATATATCTATCTATGTATAGATAGATGTATAGATAGATAGATAGATAGATAGATAGATAGATAGATAGATAGATAGATAGATAGATAGATAGATAGATAGATAGATAGATAGATAGATAGATAGATAGATAGATAGATAGATAGATAGATAGATAGATATGGGAAACTGGTATCCCGTGTTACCCTTGCGTTTGTTTCACCGCCATCACCAAGGGGCACAGAGAGGCAGCAGTCCACAAAACAAGACCACACCAGGTTGTAGCTCCTTTGGAAATCTTTTTTCTTTTCTTATTTTTCGCATTGTTTCTTTCCATATAAAGTGCAAAGTGCAGTCAGTGCATCAAGAGAAAAAACGACCTACGCGTTTCGGCCAAAGGCCTTCGTCTGGGTCATAGAGTGTTGAGTGCAAAGTGTATTTAAAGAGGTAGGCTAACCCCTCCCTCCACCATAGAAAAAAACTTTGTTGGTTGTTGAAGGAACAGTGCCTATTATCTTATGACATCTTTATGCACACAACAGATATACTACTTTAAGTGAAGTCCCCAATACCAAGGAAGGAGTGAGGAGAGGGGGGGCGGGAAAAGGAATCCCTTTGGTTAAAAACATTGTCAAATTGTCATGAAGACAAGAAATTTCTAAGTGCTGACTTATCAGTTCTATATATATATATGTATTTTCCTGAGAACTTCACTCAAACTGGTGCAACTGAAAACATATTCTCTGGCAGCAAATTAAGCATGGCATTCAAAATAACCTCTAGTAGTAAATACAAAGTCCTCCATCCTGCTGAGCGACATCCCAACCGAACATACCACCTAGAAGACTTACTGTAGGTCTAATTGAAACAGTCCATTACCCTCAAATAGCATGTGAGAATCAGCTGTTACGCAAAATAAGAAACATAAAATTTCAAAACACTAACAATGCCCAAAACACTGGATGTACCTCTCAAATGCAGTTTGTTTTGTTAAGGGACCGCATGTTACCCTACCGCTGCTTTTGCATTTGAAAATATCCATTGGAAATTGCCCTTATGCAGTCAAAGGTCTAGACCTGGTTGAAAACAACTCCCAGAATAGCACAGGTCAATAGCTTTTGACCAATGAAAATGCTGCTTGAAGGTTCACTTCCTGTTCATACCGATGCGGCTATCACGGACAAGTTCTACTCTTCCGGTCACAACAGATGACGGAACGTGCCAAGGTATTAACGTTTCTATACGATTCACACCACTTTTAAATTACCACCCACAATTTTCAAGTGCTTGGGTCTCCACTGTCTCATTATGGGGTAAAGTTAAATTCAGCGCTCTCTGTGCTAATTGCGGTGGGATATTAATTGTCAATTAATCCATCGAATTCCCTCACCGCCCACCGCTTACCTCTCAGCTGAGCGTACGCTTGTGACACGGGCCTCTGATGACACACGGAACTGCACGTTACTCTGCAGCTGACTCTAATGCCCTCTAGCGACCACGCAAAATAACGAAACTCGCATTCCCGTCTTTTTTGTCCCATACGGCGTAAGCGCTTCCAGCAGTGGCGGTGCGTCCATTGGGGGCGCTGGGGCGTTGCCCCACTAGCCACATGGCCCCATTGACGCAAGGAACTAGTTCCATTCATGATAATTAATATCCTCGCAGTCGGACCGTCGGCACTGACTGGCAGTCTCCCTCTCGCGCATCGCACTGATGTACAGCAATCGGCCGCTGAAGGGGGTGGGGGCGGGGCTGCAGCAGCATTGCAAGGGTTGAGTGACAGGCAGTGCGCACAAAGCGCAGCTGCAATAGTGCGCATGCTCGATTTTGGGCTGGTCATTTTTATGACCAGCCCGAATATGCGCACTACAGCCACCTACTACCATCCTATAGGTCGAGCGTGGGGGGGGACCTGAGAGAGGCCAAGGGTTGCTTCATGCAGCAACCCCCGGTCTCCTAATGGGCGGGCCGTCTCCCTGCTCTAGCCAATCCTGGCGCTGCTAATGCAGCGTCTGGATTGGCTGAGACACCGCGCAGCCTGAGCCTGAGGGCAGGCATTAAAGGCATTGGGTGCCCCGCGTGGGTGGTGGCACTGCCGCACTGTGATTGGCATTTTGTTACTAACATTAGTGACGTGACCTCGCAGCGCACTGCTGCAGTCAGTCCGTCCGTCACGCGTCAGTGCCACACCACGACACCACAGACCTCGTCGTGCCGGTGTCCTCATAGTGCGTAGTGAGTGACGATCATTTGATTTCATTTGATTCCTCCTCGGTGGCTAAGGGGGAGGGAAAGTGCGTGCAGGTGGGGCACACAGGAGGGGGTTGGGTGCCTGGCACAAATGGGTGCGCTATCCATAATGCATGGGTTCGCTAGTGGAGTCCTGGGTCTATGGTCATAGATGGGGGGGGGTCGTTAGGGGTGGGGTAAGATCGGGCCAACACTGGAAACGAAATTTGGCATAAGAGGAGCGCCCAGATTGCAACAGGCAGCGCTGACATGGGGAAAACATGGACCCAGGGATGGCACATTTTGGGCCGCTTTGCAGCAGCATCTCGGAGGTTTACCTCCCAGTAAAATAAACTGCAGTGTACTGGGGCGAACCTCATTATTTGCGCAAGTAATAAACACCTTGTGGCGATCCCAGGAGATGATTGTGAGGCGTTGGTTTCACTCTTCTAGAAAGCCGTTATTCCTCTCCTATAAGGCCTTGGTTTCACCTCCATAGGCTTTGTTTTCACTGTCCTAGAAAGCCGTTATTCGGGATAGTACGTGCTTGTTCTATTTTTTACTGTTAGGGTAGAGAGAAAGGGTTGTTTGTTGCTCTGGGGAGGTGGTGGGAGAGAATCGACGTTAAATTCCCATGTGTTGGTTGATAATGTCTGGATGTGTGGAACGGGAGGGGCACGGAGGGCGGGTGAGTGGTAGAACTGTCATGGTTGATGCTTGTGAGGGTTACAATGAGCAGAGCGCTGATGTTGGAGAGGCAGGTGACAGTGGGTTTATGTTTTTTATCTATCACTAGCAGCGGGCAATGAGCTATGAGAGTGGTTACGACCAATATGCTGACTTAAATGGTTAAGTATGGAAATAATGTGGTTAGTTTCCTCCATTAGTTGACTGGTGTTATGTGGACAGATATAAAATGGCCTGTGTCTAATCGGACCCGTTTAATTTCTCTCTGTCGGGACTGAGTGGGCTAATAGCTGGATAAATCCCGTGCACAAAGGGCTGTCACACCGGCCGACCTTGAAGCTGGCTGGGGTTCAAGGGTTCAAGTCTCGGCGGGAGGCTCAACATCCTGTGATTCCGGGCAAATCAGCAAGGTGAGATTTAAGTGATTTGAAATCACTTAAATCTCTCCGTGCCTAACAATGAATGTGCCCGCCGTCTGTAATAATGCAGTGCAGCTGGGGCTCATGTAAAGCGCGTTAATACCTTCGGGTCGAGTTTGTGCTATACAAACTTACAGCATGATTGCCCCCCTGGTTTGTTTCTGCTGATGGTATGCTGCTCTCTTTGTCGAAGAGACTCTTCCTGCACATTATGCCGTTTGCCACCACCACGGCATTCCACTGATTGCAGAGTCCTGGAGAGAAATGCACAGGGTGATCGAGGCAGCAAGGTGTGTAGGAATAGCTCGATGGCAGTGCCCACGCTAAATGACATTGCAACGTTAACTTAGCCTGCCTGTTTGTATTATATCTGTGCAGGTGAGAGGTGTTGGTACGTGTTTATGCTGCTGAGAGCATGTGTGACTGGATTGGAATACATTAATTTATGGATTGTGCAAAATGTTTCATTGACTAGCGTGTGTGAGTTACACTGTGCTGTCAGGATTGCAGGATAATACCTGAATACCAAGGGAGCTTTATCAGCCTGGCTGCTACTTTTTAAAGCAGCTGAAAAAAAAGTATCTTTACCGGGTGAGGTAGAGCCTGTTGTAGTGGAGTTGTGCTACTCACACGGTACTCTGGTGCTGAGATGAGGAACTTGTAGATAAGCCTGTGAGGGCAGTTTAGGCCCAGCACTAATTGCTTTATTAACCTTCCTGCTTCCTCAAATTTGCTTAAAAATGCACCGTTTGTCCACTCTTTTTTCAAAATGTTCTTGGGGGGTCAACCCCCCCAAACCCCTCCCGTAGGTTGTTCGAGCTCGCTCGCTACGCTCGCCGCAGTGCAGTACGACAATAATGTTACGCCCACCACTTTCAAATGTCACCAGCCGCCACTGGCTTCCAGGTGTTTCAAACAATGCTGTCCTCACGCTATATTCCAAACAATGCCGCTGACGTGCTGTGTGAGCATTCCCAAAGTATAAAGCATTCCCCTCTAATAAAGCTGCTGATCGCATTCTAGTCTTTATGTGACATAGTTTGTCACTTCTGGTTACCTTGAAACCCAACACACGGCTTCCAAAGTGTGTAAGCACTTAGCTTCCCTTGGCAATGGCCTTGATGCATTCACGCGGTAATGTTCACTCGATGCGTTCCCTTGGCAACACTTTGCTTCTCCTGATAGCGGCACCTCTAGTCTCGTGGGCCAGAGCCAATAAATCAAATGCAAAAATGAATCAACTCTGCTTTAACCTTCGAGGCTCAATTTGTGCCCCTGAGCTGCTCGGAGCGCAGCGCTTTAATGCTGTCCACAACGCCACAGGCTTTTCTCAAGGCTCCATTCCTGCCCCCAAGCCGACACGCTGCATTCAAATGTAAACACTCAGTCCATAGTGCTAACAACAACACCCTGCACGAGCCGGACTCGCAAATTAGGTAAAACTCACCAGTTTCACCAAATTGTCAATATTCACTGCACTCCTCCTGTAGATAGTGATGGAGCAGGGTTTTCGTAAATAAACCTGCTCGGATTAAATCTCATACTGTGTGAAAATTATTAACAAAAGTTGTGAAATTAACATAGAAAATATTAACACGGGGTGTTTGGGAAGAGAATCGAGAAATGTGGAGGAAAATGACAAATGGTTCCTGTAGGCCACAAATGATTTCTGCACGAAAGACAGCAGAGAAATAATGTTAAGGGGTTTGAGGGTTCATGAGCAACGTGAATGAAAAGGCGTTAACAAAAGAGTTTTACATGAGCAATATTAATTACATAGAATAATTGTTGGAAATGTTTGTGTTTATAATAGAAAATTGAAATGGATTATGAAATGGAACTTTTATTGTGAACAAATAACTGAGTCTGTTTATTTCTCCTAGAGAAAACTGCAAAAATTAGGGATGGACTTTAACATTTAGGGTATAACTATTAGTGTTAGAATCTATGCAAGGGGGAGATTATGCAAGACAGGCGTGGTGAGGGAGAGCATCTTCGTGTGAGCTGTTTCCCTTGAGCTACTTTTTGGCTGCTGCTGTCTGATCCTGACTCTTTACCTTTGCTCCTCATACCTTTGTGAGGTTTCCCCCAGCTTTCCCTTCCGGCCGGAGGATTAGCTCGTCAGACTATTAGCACGCTGTACTATAGATTCCTTAAGTTCGTATGATACTCTGCAATTGCATTGATCTTGTTACAATGCTCTTTTGTCTCTCTTCCTATCCACTCACTCATGCTCCTTAAATGAGGTGTTATCGTGTATTACCTTATTTTGTCTCTCTTGTGTGATGAACTGAGATTCGATGCTGTACCATTGTTTGACCATTTCATATACTTTCAAAAAAATAGATAAAAGCTAAGTGAATAGTTACACTGAGGGGCCGATTCCGATCTCGGCCGGTAGGGCTCCGAATCGGATTCGGCTTAACCGGATCCGATTCGGAGCACTATTTCCCGACCGATCCGTACGCGCGTCCGGACGAGCGAGTACGATGCGAAATCGCCGACTGACTCGTCCGGGCGTCCCGACCGCTCCGACCGACTCGATCCCGGCTCTAACCGCACCGACCGACTCGCACGGACTCGACGCGCACCGCGCAATGGAGACGTTTCCCGGCCGGGTGAGTACGATGCGCGCCGCGAGCAGTCCGACCGAGCCGCACACTCCGGCTCAAAAGAGCTGTCGGAGCCGCACTTTGGGGTCCGTGTCGGACCCCTCAAACACGTAGCCGCGCGAGTCGCACACAGGGGGGACCCATGGGTCCCCTCACCTGTGCGTGTACGGGCGACCGCTCGCCGCGTACACGCTGTAGGGGAGCCCTTGTCCGCATCGCACCCATTGAGTCAATGGGAGCCCGCGTACGCGTTGTACGACAGGCTCCCATTGACTTCACTGGGAGTCCGACCGACTCGAGTCCGATGGCATACGTGCGCATCGTACTCGTTCGGTCGGGCTGCACGGGTCCGATTCGGTCGGATATCTCTCCGGGTCCGGCTCGGTCGGAGAGATTTCCGGCCCGAATCGGAATCGGCCCCTGAGTCTATCATTATTGATAATTGTGATTAATGAGGTTTATACATTGTGATGTATTGTTTAGTTTCTAGAATATTCCCTTTGTTGTAGGTCCTCATAAGGGGGGTAATATCCGTCTTAACTTTTGCCAATCCCTGTCAACTCTCAAAAGGTTCATCGGAGGACCAGTTATAGGTATGGGCCAAATTTAGTTTCATAAAGAGAAGTTATTAAATTGGTTACGTGTGGTGAATATGTTTACCCCGCGTTTTCCGCTGCATCAATAGCAATCCCTCTCTTGTGATCACCAAACTCCAGGACCTTTGAGACCAGTGGTCATGCAGTTTAAACTCGTTAAACTCTGATCATGTCACTAGTTAGACGATCATCTTTGTCACAGTTCAGCAGTCCACATACAAGCTTTTAGTTTATGGGCTTGTTATCCGCAGGCTGTCTGTTGGAAAACACACTGATGGGGTACAGGATGTTTCTTTTCTTTTCCTATGTCTTCCATCTACCTTTTTTTCTTTGTTCATCTGTTTCTCTCTCAAACGTAGGTTCGCTTTCCAGTCATCGCCAGTGTTGTAATTAAAGGATTCCCTCTTGGGAAGCAGGAGTCAGGTAGCCAGTTCATGTATAATAACAGGTTGTAGGTTTATTGAAGAGGTTACATAGTAAAGTACCCCACAAGGAGCAGCATCCTCTCTGACCAGCCCACTCTCTCTAACTGTCCACTCCTCCAGTCACTCACCAACAATCCATGACATCACACAATGACTGTGCAGCAGGGAACAGAGAATCTATGGAGAGAATGCATTACAACCAACAACAAATTAACACTTGAGTTTTCCCTTTGCTGCTTTTGGAGCTCGGGCGTGCCAGTGCCTAGTGATAGTGCAGTGCCAGCTGATCGGTGGGCAAGGGCGGCAAAGGAGGGGTGACACAGCTAGCAAGGTCACAAGCAAACACATAGCGAGTGGCTGAGTTGCAGAGTGGAAGACGGTAGCATAAGGATTATATGACAGGCTGACAAAATGACTGTCCAACTACCACGTTTAAAACAGTCCGGATCGTGCCCCATTCTGCAGGAAAGCATGTTAAGAGCAGACAGGTGCACAGTCAGACTATAACCTGGGTTAGTCTCTGACCAACTGCTGATCATAGGGCCAGAGACCCTAAAGGTGTTACCTGATCTAATATAAGAACCACACATGTGATGATTTCAGTGATCTCTCTCATATTTACCCAGATGCACTCTTATCCTTGAGACAATGTCTAGGTCCTGGTGAATGGGGCAGAGTCAACATGCACATCCACAGGTCGTTTTCTGACCTCTTGAACATTACTAGAACATGTGATAATCTGAGAAAACCCCCAAAAGTTTAGGAAAGAACTGCAAACTGTTCTTGAGTGTTATTACCTAATTGGGCAAATGTGAAGGAATTGTTCCCTGTTATTTTAATTGGTGAAGTCAGAGACTGGTTGGTTACAGACCAACACACCTTTCTTCGGAGTCTCACCTCTCCACGGCCATTGCTCGGAGAGACCACTTTTGCAAACTGAACTGTGCTAGCCATGGTGACATTTTATATATTACAACTACAAATGAAAATGTGTTAGCTGTACTATATGAGAATTGCAGTTCTTTCGATGGTCAATGTAAATGTGATGGCTAAGGTGCTTGCATATGTTCCTTCCATGTTATGGTTGCAGCATGACTGTGATGTAGGCTATATTTTAATTCAATAATAACCCTTTGAGTCCAATGAAAAAGCTCTCACATACACCTCAATATCCCCTTCGTCCTGAGGCAGAAGCAAGAATTTGTCCAGTTATTGCTGCTCTGTAAAAGCCATGGGGTTTGAGCCTCACTGTTAGCATCTGTAATATACTCATTTTACCCATCAATAACCTGTTAAAGAAAATGATTATTTTGTACAAGATTTGTGAGTTAATAAAGCTGTTGTGTTATACTGTTTTCCTGTTGTACAAAACCCTGCTACCATCCTTTCATCTATTCCGACGACCACCACGTTTTACTGTTGTTGATTTCTGCTGTGCTTTCGTCTCTATTTCTATAAACCTTTAAATTCCTTTTCTTTTTGCATTCATTCACTCTCAAATTACGTGGATTTAGCTTCCACGGAATATACAGTCAGGTTTTATATGTTTACAAAGACTTATAAAAGATCTAGACACTTTGGTTTTCCAATATTATTCTACCATGATTCAAAAAGTTGATGATCTTTGTTAGTGGCATCTGATTCTGTGGACCAATGGAAACAAGATTCCTCTACCTGCTCATTTAACTAGCTAAATGACAACATAACACCTGTATGGAAAGGTTGCAATTTTGTTTAGCACATGTTCAATTTCTAGGTCACAATCTTTGCATATATTTTACAGTCAAGATTGATGAGCAACACTGGTCTAAAGTTTTTAACATCTAAGTGGTCCTTTCCTTCCTTTGGGATGACCACGATTGTAGCTTCACTAACAGAGCGTGTGATAGAGCCTGATGGTGCAGAATGTTGAAAAACAGCATTTAAAGGTTTCACCACTCTTTCTGCAAAAAATGTGTAAAGGTTTTACCAAATCACTATCTGGACTGTGAACTTTTCAAGATCTGAGAATGTGTTTACCGGATATAATTTCTTCCTCCACAATAGGCACAGTAAGATTAAGTGCATCAACCTGCAAGATCAGAGGGAGGTTACATGAGTCAAGATAATCAGGGAACACTGACAGACTGGTATGCATGTCTAAGGGCCATAGAAGGGTGATCCTGTGATCCAGTCACAGAACGTGGAGGATGGGGGGGGGTTGGTAAGGAATCTACGACTACATAGAGTCTCTACCAGATACGGCATTACGAAGGTAAGTAACTAGTTCATCTGATAGAGACTTCTAGCCGCAGATTCCTTACCTTAAAATAGATACCCAAGCAATACCTCCCATGAGGTGAGTCTACAAAACGGATTTCAGACCAAAAAGTCCTGCAGGACCGAATGGGATAAAATACCCGTCACAACAGACCTGACAGTCCAAGTCAGTATCTAAATCAATCAAAGGAGGGACTGGGGGGCAAGTTTACCGAGGTCCAACGTACATACCCCAACAAGGCTGTGTACAAGACGAGTACGGAGTTCCTCTAGGACGGGTAGTGGAGGAGAGTGGAGCTGATAGAGACAAGTGGGTCAAAACAGACCACTGTTGGGTGTATAAAGGAGAGGGAGTTCTCCTTGTTGGAACTAGGGCTCTCACACACCCAGCAAGCTAGGTGTCATGCTTCATCATTTGAGCCTGCCCCTCGTCAGGTCGGCGCTGCAATTCCTGACGGGCACCCAAAACCGGGGCTCTTTGTCGGGGATCTTTTATTCCTGCCAGTGGGTGCAGTGGGGGTGAGGGCCCTAGTATGTGTAGATGTGGAAAGACGTGTGAACTAAAATAGGTCAGTTAGTCCTAGCCAATATTTTATTCAGAAGGTAAACTGCCTAAAATAAAAGAGCGAGAGGGGCAAGAGACTAGACGTAATGTTTCTACTGGTGTATGCCCTGCTCTCAGGTGATCGACATGTTTCGTGCCTATCGTGTCATAAAGATCTGGGCACATCCTCAGGATCAAAGGGACGCTATCTACACTAAAAATAGGTAAGTGAATTCTACATACCCCGATCTCAGGTTTGTTGACCTGTGGGTTGAATAAAAGCAGATGGAGATAAATTGTAAAAATACATGTGGACAATACATGATATAGTAACCATATGGTGTCTCTCCAGCCCAAACACTCAATGTCTGGCATGGCAGACGTGCTCGTTATTAGAACCAAAGAACGGGACACTGTGTCACGCTAATATCACAGTGAACTAGGCCTTAGTTGCCAGTGTGCTATACTCCATATACAAAGTGCTCATAGGTCTTGCAAGCTTATAACAGTGGAGTAATTAGGTCAGTGGGAAGGCTAATAAATTAATATATATGCAGTCAGGACAAAATGCAACTCACCTAAACTGTCCGCAAGTAATTGCTTGCTACAGTAGCCGGCGGTAATGAAAGGACACCGATTGGGTCCTATCAGGAAAAATGGAAGTATTATTGTAAATAGTAACATCAGGCGTGGTCAAAGGGAAGGTAATAATCAACTGGTCTTCACGGTTCCATAAACACTGAAGGGGTGGTTGAGCAGGAGTACCGGGAGACCGCCGTTAACCAAACCTCAGAGGGGGAGCCCACCTAGTTTGCAACGCAGGAACCAGAGCGGCCGGCCCAAGTCACGTCGGTCCCAGCGGTGCACCGGGAGTACAATGCACCACGGGAGCCCCACGAAACCCCGGCGAACCGTCCCGGAGCCCCAGGCAGCCCACAGGTGTGTAACGCCCCCCCGGGTAGATCCCAGCGTGGATCCAACCCATACAGAGCGAACTCACCTCCAAAAGTAGTCGGATACCTCCAAAATAGCCCAGAGACACTCACCGACGTTTTCACGTTGTTCGCGATTGACCTACCCTGCCGCCGACACCGGGATGGTAAAGTGATGTCGGCGGCGGGTTTAGATATAGTCAGAGTGACCGCGTCATGCGGGGGGTCCCGTGTGTAGTTCGTAAGCCGTCTGTGTTAAGCTACGAATCAATGGCAGTCAGGCAGTTGAGAATGGCGGCCATCTTGTAATGTACCTACAGTGGGGCACTCGGTCTGTTCCTAGTAGTAAAACAGACCGAACCAGGTTATCAAAGCTTATGATAACGAGAGTCGGGCTTCCTAATGTGGGTCATGAGCCCCATTACCTATCCATGGGGACTTGTGGGTATAGAACACTGTATATGAATCTCGTAACCATGCCATTGATATTACGGCATGCAGCCGGTCGCTACCACGGACTGATTCTATCTGCACTGAGGTATATAACGAGACGTCAGAGACAGTAAATAGTGTGGTGACTCAGTCTCAGGAGAGGTCATGTGTAATTAATCAGAGTGCGAGCAACGCGGAGTGTAGCTGTAGCTCCCCCTAGTGGCAGTTAAAAATTGCGTTTTTGTGGAGGTTGTCTGTCAGTGTGGGGGGGAGTTGCTTGCCTCTATGGTGTGGCATAACGTAAGTCAATGTGCATATCGCGGGGCGATCTACCTCTCAAGTAGGCGCGGTAATGAGGTACAGAGTACCAAAGTCCCATCTCAAGAATAGGCTGTGGAACATGCCCACTGGGGGTGCTCATATATGACTCAAAAAAGGTCAATAGGGTGTTGTAAGACAGTGGTAATCTCTTAAGAAAGTGAGCCCCATGGTATATCATCATTCAGGCCAGCAGTATGCGTAGAGAGTCTATGAACCCACCTCTGTTCGGCTTTGAACAGAGCGGTCTTGGTGATGTGTGGGTAAGATTCTAACACTATCCACTATCCACTCTGGAGAGTGTGGTGCTTCCTTGTAGTGGGTGTAGAGTTTTGTAGTGACTTTTTGACAACGGATATTGCTCCTATGCTCGATTATTCTGGTCTTAATGGGTCGCATTGTCATCCCTATATAGTTAAGGCCACACGGGCACGTGACCATATAGATACACTGCTTGGTATTACAATTGGTGTGCCTCTTCAGAGTCCATTTAAAGTCAGGTAGTAGAGATTTCTCCTTAGATGTGATGGTAAATGGGCACACTACGCAGGAACCACAGGGGTAGTGTCCGGTCACAGCCGGGAGACCCCACAGGGTCCTCTGTGCGTCGGTGTTATGTCTCTTGGGCCTAGTGTGTACCAAGGTATCTTTTAGGTTGCGGGTTCTTTTGTATGCAAACCTAGGTTTTGGTAGTTGTAGAGCTCCTGTGTTCAAGATATGCCAGTGTTTTAGGATGATTTTCTTAATCCTGGCGGAGTCAGGGGTAAATGAAGTGACACAGGTTAGGTTATCAGTGATCGGTTTGTGCTGTACTTCAAGCAATGTCTCCCTAGGGTTATTCCTAGCTCTTTTCAAGGAGTCCCTTACTTGTTTCTCTGGGTAGCCTCTGGTCATGAGGTTAGATGCAAGGGTGTTGGCTTCTTTCTTATAGTCTGAGACCAATTTGCAATTTCGTCTGATTCGCAAAAATTGGCCAAAGGGCAGATTATCTCTCAATGTTTTGGGGTGGTGACTCGTGTATAAAAGTAAACTGTTGCGATCAGTGGGTTTTTTGTACAGTGTAGTGTTGAGAGTCCCTGAAGTCAGGGTGATGTTAATATCAAGGAATGGTACACAGGTGTCAGAAATTGTATGGGAGAATTTGAGATAGTCGTTCTGATCATTAATCCACCTCACAAAATCATTGCAGGTGGACCATGACCCATGCCAGAATATCAGGATGTCATCAATGAAACGTTTCCATAGTATCAGGTTATGGTGGTATGGGTTGGTGGTGTTATAGATGATGTCCTTTTCAAATGCTGCCATGTAGATACATGCTAGACTTGGAGCAAAAGTGCTCCTCATAGATGTACCCTGGCTCTGATGGAATAGCTGTTGTTTAAACTCAAAGAAATTTTCTGTCAGAGCCAGGGTCGCGCATTCCATGATGAAGGAAATGGGAGTGGGTGATACCCAGTCACGGTCATTCAAAGCGGTTTCTACAGCTACTAGGGTAGCTCTCTGGGGAATATTTGTGTAGAGAGCCTCTACGTCAAGGGTGATGAGGAGGTCAATCTCTCCTACATTGGATGTATCTTCAATGATCCTCAAAATTTCAGTGGTGTCTCTTACAAAAGATGGAGTCTCTCACTATTGGTTGTAGGAACTGGTCACAGAAAATGGAGAGTGGCTCGAGGATAGAGCCAATTCCTGAGACAATCGGTCGGCCAGGAACCGGGGAGACACCCTTGTGTATTTTGGGCAGGGTGTAAAAGTACGGTATCCTCGGCTCCTTGGCGATCAGAAAGTCAGCTTCCTTATGGCTGATCCAACCATTGGACTCTGCTTCATAGACCAATGTGGAGATCACAGTAGTCAGGCGTGGTGAGGGGTCGGTTGTGATTGGAGTGTAGTATCTCTCATTAGAGAGTTGGCGGTTACATTCTGTATCGTAGTCTATGGTGGATTGTACCACAGTGGCCCCACCTTTGTCAGCTTGTTTTATCGTGATGGTCGCATCATCCGCTAGGGCCCTTACTATAGTCTCCTCCATTTTGGAGAGGTTGTGAAAAGGTGCCTGTCTGTGTGGTAGGTCTAACTCAGTGAGAACAGCTTGTTCGAAGGTTAGGACTTCTACCGGGACCATGTTGTTATGTGGTGTAAAAGTAGACGGATTCCTCAATCCTGATTCATCCTGTTCTCTGGGGGTTGTGTCCTTAAAGAAGGCTTTGAGTCGTATAGTTCGAAACCAGTTATGTATTTCGCAATGGTCTCTAAATTTGTGTGCTTTGGAAACAAGATTCCCTCTACCTGCTCATTTAACTAGCTAAATGACAACATAACACCTGTATGGAAAGGTTGCAATTTTGTTTAGCACATGTTCAATTTCTAGGTCACAATCTTTGCATACATTTTACAGTCAAGATTGATGAGCAACACTGGTCTAAAGTTTTTAACATCTGGGTGGTCCTTTCCTACCTTTGGGATGACCACGATTGTAGCTTCAGTAACAGAGCGTGTGATAGAGCCTGATGGTGCAGAATGTTGAAAAACAGCATTTAAAGGTTTCACCACTATTTCTGCAAAAAATGTGTAAAGGTTTTACCAAATCACTATCTGGACTGTGAACTTTTCAAGATCTGAGAATGTGTTTACCGGATATAATTTCTTCCTCCACAATAGGCACAGTAAGATTAAGTGCATCAACCTGCAAGATCAGAGGGAGGTTACATGAGTCAAGATAATCAGGGAACACTGACAGACTGGTATGCATGTCTAAGGGCCTTAGAAGGGTGATCCTGTGATCCAGTCACAGAACGTGGAGGATGGGGGGGGGGTTGCTAAGGAATCTACGACTACATAGAGTCTCTACCAGATACGGCATTACGAAGGTAAGTAACTAGTTCATCTGATAGAGACTTCTAGCCGCAGATTCCTTACCTTAAAATAGATACCCATGCAATACCTCCCATGAGGTGAGTCTACGAAACGGATTTCAGACCAAAAAGTCCTGCAGGACCGAATGGGATAAAATACCCGTCACAACAGACCTGACAGTCCAAGTCAGTAAACATGTGCAGAGAGGCCCACGTAGCTGCATGACAGATGTCCAGGACAGGGATTCTGTGAGTTAATGCAGTGGTCCCAGCCTTGGCTCTGGTGGAAGAAGCCTATAGACCCTCTGGGGGTTGCTTTTGGGTCAATGGGTGGCAGATCTTTATGCAGGGTACTATCCATTGTGAGATGGTCCATTTCTGCACTACCTTCCCTTTCTTAGCTTGAAAATAGACTATAAAGAGTTGATCGTCCACCTGGAGCTGTTTTGTTCCATCAATGTAGAACAACAACGCTCTTTTTTGGGTCTAGATGGTGGAGTCTCTCCTCTTCTTTAGAAGGATGTGGAAGAGCAAAGAAGGTAGGCAAGATGATGTTCTGACCTACATGAAAGGATGTCACAACCTTTGGAAGAAAGAAGACACAAATTTCAGAATCGGCTTGTCTGTGTAAAATGAGGTATAAGGAGGGAGCACAAATAGTGCCTGCATTTCACTGACCCTCCTGGCGAATGTTATGGCCACTAACAAAGCCGTCTTGATGGTTAGCAAAAAGGGAGGGCAGTTGTGCAGCAGCTCGAAAGGTGCGCATATCAGAAAAGTCAGGACCAGGTATAAGTTCCATTGAGACATGATGAATGGTCTGTGAGGAAACATTTGTTGGAGACCTTTGTGGAACCTAGTCAAAACAGGTTAATTGAACAAAGAAGGTTGGTCCAGCAACCGCAAAAATGCCTAAATGTCTAGTAAATAGCCCTTAACTGTGTCCAGAGCAGAGCCCTGCTATGTCAAAGACAAACCAAAGAGTAAAACTTCAGAAAGGGGTGCAGAGAGATAGTTGATGTTCTTGGATGCACACCATGCTACAAATTTGTCCCAACAGAAGATGCACACTGTCTTGGTGGAGGGATGCCTGGCTGCTAAAATAACATTGCAGAGTTCTAGACAAAGGTTAAAAGCTATCAATTATCACCACTCAATCTCCACGCAAGGAGGCGAGGAATGCGCAGGTTCAGGTGCATGTCGATCCGCTGTTGCTGCGACAGAATGTCATGTAGTTTCCACCCTACGATAGGACCTGCGTGTTTGTGGACAGCATAACTGTTGGGATGGTGCCAGACTGATCCCATACACCCTCTCAGGATATGTCGTCCTATAGGTCAGCTAGCTCACAGTGCCACCTTAAGCCCCCCTAACCCTAGGTGGGTAGCAAATGGTTCTGGCAACCACTGAACATGACAGCCCTGATCCCCCAGGAATCATGGTAACAGATCTAGAACCCTTTTGCTCAGTCACTTGTGCTCTCTTTCTCTCAGAAAAATATATACAAGGAATACACAGTGGGATGTTTTCAATATTTATTGAACCAATGTGATTCTTGTATAAAATATATGTGCTGCAATGATCAATAGACAGAAGCAAATGAAAGTTTATCAGAAGTATTAGGACAGTGAACAGAATGAAAAGTTCCACCATTGTGCTAAACAATGCATATATGCAAGCATAAAAACAATATAGAAATCTGGCGTACTCCTACTATGCGTACCCTAACCTAAGTGTCTAGGGCATGTGTATGTGTTTTTCCAAGAATCCCCATACTGGATGATCCAACCCCCGTTACCTGAAGAGAAAGAATGTAGGTCCTCATCATGGTCACGAGCTGGACACCCTCGCAGGCTGCTTGGCTAAAGCATCAGCATGTAGAAAACTAGACAATGACATCAAAGCGCTCCTCTGCCAACAACCGGAAACGGATGTTTATTTATTTTTAAAAAAGGCCTCCTTGCCTTGGGCCAAGATCTTGGTCAGGACGCCATTGTTTAGGTGTTATAGATAGCTCTGTCGCCATATGTATGAAACAAATAATCACATTTGCACAATGTATGTATTAAACTTGTACATAACGTGCCACGATATCATGATAGTGTTCTTCCGAAGTTGGTTTGTAAGCAGGTATCGTTTCCTAGAAACTAATCCGCACTGTCACAGGAGCAAAAGTGTGGCAAAAGGCATTGTGTGAGAGTGAAGGCAACTTTAGGAAAAAACCCATGTACATGTAAAAAATGGCAGTGTTTCCTTCTAGGCCTAACTGGGACACATGACAAGAAGAACCTCCCGAAGAGGCAGCCTGTCCGGAGGACTGATGCTCATTGCTCGGGATACAAGACTCTACATGCCCAATCCGGCCCTACAATAATGACTTGGGCCTGGTAAGCCTAATCTTCTTGAGAACTCTGGGCAGAAATGGTATTGGCGGAAAGACGTACAGGAGTCCGGAGCTCCACTCGAGGTGAAAAGCACCTTCTAGCTAGAGTCACCGTGGTAACTCCAGTGCGCAAAACTGCTGACATTGCGCGTACTCAGCGGTGGCGAACAGCTCTAACCAAGGCTCTCCCCACTCTTAAAAGAGACCTTGCACCACCATATGAAGGAGACGCCATACGTGATCCTCTAGGAAATGAAGGCTGAGTTACTACGCCCTGGTGTTCAGAGAACCTGACAGGTGTTGAACCACCAGAAATGCCCTGACAATCCAGCCATGTCCAGAGACTTAAGGCATATTGACATAGGATTCACAATCCCACCCCACCCTGTTTGTTGCATTACCACATGGTGGTGGTATTGTCTGTAAACACCTGCACCACCCTTCCCCTTACTGAAGGAAGAAAGGCCTTCAATGCCTACCGGATTGCCTAGAGCTCCAGCAGGATGATACGAAACCTGGACTCCACCAGAGACCAGAGTCCTCTGATCTCTACCTCTCCCAAAGGGCAGCTTCAGCCCATGAGTGACACATCTGTCACTACAATCAATTCTGGCAGGGGAAGGGAGTGGGGTCTGCCACTGACCCAATCTGAGTTTGTCAGCCACGACTGCAGGTATTTGCAGTTCCCTCCGAGATCTGAACCATGTCGGAGAGAATCCCCTGATGCTGTGCCCATTGGACGTCCTGGTCCCGCTGCAGAGCCCTCACATGCCAACGGGCATGTGTCACCAGATAGATGTAGGAGGCAATGAGGCCCAACAGCTTCAGAATCAGCCTCACTAAAATGCAGTATAGGGGCTGAAACATTGGTATTTGTATTTGTATTTGTGGAGCGCAACACTCATCCCAAGGGATATCACGGTGCTAGGATAGACGAAAATCTGTTTAGGGGGAATATAGTGGCATGAGACATAAACCAATGGGACTTGACCCTTAGCCCGTGAAGCATCAGTGCTTAAGCCCTGAGAAAAAACAAGTTTTCAGCCTCTTTCTGAACTACATGTGTTTGTCAATGATGCCTAGCTCCAGCTGGAGTTTGTTCCACTTTTTGTATGCATAAAGTTTTAGCTCGGGCGTGATTGCATGACCTAAGGTCTCGCGGGGACATAGAATTCCAGTTTGTCCTGCAGGATTCCAGGTCCGAATTTGTAAAGGGCTTTATGCGCATAGCTTAGAAGTTTGAACTTGGCTCTTTGTCTCATAGGCAACCAATGAAGCTCTTTCAAGCAGCTTGAAGCAGAACTATACTTGTTCCTGTTACAAACCAAATTGGCAGCTGATTTCTGAATGACTTGTAAACGGGAAAATAAATAGTTGGCCATGCCAACATAAAGTGCATTTCCATAGTCTAAACTGCTGGTCAGTAAGGCCTAAGTGATTGTTTTTCTTCAATTCAGGGAAATCCAAATAAAAAGTCTCCTCAGTAGTTTTAGCATGGCAAAACATCTACCGCACAATGCTCGGACTTGGTCTTGCATACTTAACGTGTTGTCTACCAAGAATCAATGATTTTTTACAACACGTTTGGGCTCAGGAGCAGTGCCTAATGATTGGGGCCACCAGGTTGTGTCCCAGAATAACTGTGCGCCGCCAAAAAGCAGTATCTCAGATTTCTCTGCATTTAATTTCAAGCAGTGGTCAGACATCCAACCTGCGGTTTCTGAAAGGCAGTTACATAAGTTACTCTTGGTGTTCTCATATTTTTCCTTGAAGGTTATTAACAACTGTGTATCATCAGCGTCGGACCAGGTGTTAAAACCCCATTTCCTGCCAATCGTGGCCAAAGGGGAGACATAGGCATTAAAAAGAGTAGGGCTGGGGGCGTGGCTTGGTGCCAGCCAAGATGGCTGTGCAGTAGAGGAGCTCTGTAGCTGCCTTCCCGTTCCGGACGTGATCCGGCCGACATTCCGCCCTATCGAATCTACAACCAGGGGGTGCGCTGTGTGGATACTGCACTGAGACACGACCGGTTGCCCTCCCATAATCCACTGAGAAGAGCCATATAATGCGACCCAAGGGCCCCCCACCCCAGTCCAATAAACTAGATAATGCGTAGTGCCCAGGACAACAATGGCAGAAGGCGCAGCGTCGCAGGGGAACCCAGAAACGGCAGAACCCTCACTAGGAACGATCATGACGGCCATTCAGGCACTGGGCACGAACCTAGAGTCCAAAATAGACAAAGTCACGATTAAAGTCAACCTGTTGAGGGCAGATATGAATAAAAACTCTGAAAAAGTTGCCACAGCTGAAATTAACATAGGTGAACTACAAGCCGCCACCAAGAGAATGGACGATCAAATACAACGACTCATGCACCAATGCAAGAGCATGGCGGCAAAGTTAGAGGACCAGGAGGGGCGGGCCCGGAGGAATAACATTAGAGTGGTGGGGGTGCCTGAAGGGGCGGAGGGCCCCAGAATGGACTTATTCCTGGAAGATCTCATACTTAAGCACCTTCAGCCTAAACGTTTGTCAAACTATTTCTCGGTAGAAAAGGCACACAGAGGGCCAATGCCGCAACCAAATCCCCCCACGAATCATTATTGCAAGGATCCTCAACTTCCGGGACCGAGAGGCCATCCTACAGGCCGCCCGCACAAAAGGTGATCTGCTTTATGAAAATGCATCCATCCGCTTCTTCCCTGATTTCACCCTCATGGTCCAACGACAGCAACGCACTTTTGATGAGATTAAGCGGACAATACGGACCGAAAATCTCAAATATACAATGCTATTTCCAGCTAAATTAAGTGTTGGACAACGGCAAAACATGATACTTTGCATCTCCAGACGAAGTGTGGGACTGGCTCGAGAGAGGGCGGAGGACCACCCTACCAGCGCAACAGGGTCACAATCGCAGACGAGGGGAACAGAGAGATGCCCCCCTCGGAATCTCCACACGGATCACGAAACTAGAGGCTCGACGGCTGGGGTTGACCCCCCTTGATCGGGTTCCGCAAAGCTTGAAACTGCATCTGGCAAAGGCACTGTAGAACACTGCGAGTAAAAGAGATTCCTTCAGCAGGTATGAAACGCGATGGAAAGGCATGTACGCCCATATTTTGCTAAAGGACACACACTTAGACAATGCACGGAATACGGAAAGGCCACTGCCGGATCATGAACAGCGGCGCCGGGCAACCCCAAGTTATAGTTCAATGGTTCAATTTGGGCGACAGGCGCGCTACAAATTGGGAGAGTGGGTAGGTTTAAACCTACAGTGCAGGGCAGCAGGGAGGGGGGGTTTTATGTGGGGTTCTAGTTTAAGAAGTTCAATGCCACACACAACCTTTCATATTTTTTACGATCCAACCAAAGATTCACCGCCTCTGGCAAGAAATAGAAAGCAGCTTCCGAGGGAGGGTGGGCTAGGGAGGGCACTGAGGGAGAGAGGGTGGTTGTAACTGTCGGACTTATGGAGACTTCATAAGCCCACTTGCAGACAATTTACACATATATCCGCAGCACACGGCAGCGGGTCACGTCTTGACTACGTTTTTACACAGTGCACACAAGCGGGACACTTACGTGGGGCCCACCACAAGGCCATGAGCATATCTGACCACTCACCGGTAGAGATCCTGTTACATGGCCCAACCAGGGACTACACCCTCCCTCCTCATATTGATCTGTGGCACTATAAGGACAGAGACTTCCAGGACAAGCTCAGAGAGCGTACTCAACAATACTTTGCTGAAAACGCAGGGTCGGTGGACTCGCACTGTACACTCTGGGAGGCATACAAAGTGGTGGGCAGGGGCTATATCCAGACAACGGTGGGTGGACTAAGGAAGCAGAGATGCTCCAAGTGTGATGAAATAAAGAGCGAGATTGAAGCCCTGGAGCGGAAACTACACCAGGATACGCCGGGCGCCCCAGAGTTGCTCACAAGGGTACGCCATAAGCAAAAGGAGCTCAGGGACCTGGGGGAAGACGCGGGGACACAACACGCACTGGCCACACAGAGATGACTGTACAACATAGAGGACAAGGCCAATAAGTTAATTGCGTGGTTAGAGAGACGAGACCGAGAGCGAGACTGGGTTGTGGAAATTAAAACAAGCAGTGGGGTGACACTTAGATCCGGGGCAGACATTGCAGAGACATTTGCGTCCCATTATAAGACAATATATCAGTCAGCGTTTACCAGATCAAACGAGTGCACTGAACTGCTCGCGGACCTATCCTTACTGACTTTGACACAGGAAGACAGGGAAGACATTGGCCGGGACTTGATGGTAGAGGAGGTAGAGGGGGCCATCAGGGACCTACAATACAGGAAGGCGGCAGGCCCAAATGGGCACCCTGCAGAACTCTTTAAATGTGTGGCAACCGGAGTGGCAAAACCAATGTTGGGAATGTTCGACACTGCACTGCAGGATGGTTACTTACCTGCAGATCTGAGAATCGCCACAATAGTGGTCATTCCGAAAAAAAAAAAAAACATGGAACTCTGCAGCTCTTATCGGCCCATCTCCCTACTTAGGGGCCGATTCCGATCTGGGTCGGAAAACTCTCCGACCGAGCCGGATCCGGAGAGATTTCCGACCAAGCCGGACTCCTACAGTCCGACCGAGCGAGTACGATGCGGCCGCATGCTGCCGGACTCGATTCGGTTGGACTCCCATTGAAGTCAACGGGAGCCGGTCGTACGACGCGTTCATGGGCTCCCAGTGACTCAATGGGTACGTCGCAAACAAGTGCGCCCCCTACAGTGTGTACGCGTTGGTGCAACTTGCACCGTACATGCATGTTTAGGGGGGACCCAATGTTCGACTCGTACGGCTACGGGTGCAAGGGGGTCCGGCACGGACCCCCCAAGTCCGGCTCCGGGAGCTTTTTCGAGCCGGACGCTCCGACTCGATCCGGCTGTCCGACGCGTCCATCGTACTCGCTCGGTCGGATAACGTCTCCATTGCGTGGTGCGATTCGTGTCCGTACGAGTCGGTCGGAGTGGTTCGGATCCGGAAACGGTTCGGTCGGAACACACGCGTACATTCGCATCGTACTCGCTCGGTTGGACAGCTGTACGAGTCGGTCGGAAAAAACGCGTTCGGCTCGTATTTTTTCCGGACGAATCGTATTCGGTGCGCTTCCGGCCGAGATCGGAATCGGCCCCTTAATTTTGAATCAAAAGTGCTGGCATAGGTACTGGCAGTAAATGGACATAATATCGAATTATTAATATCGAATTGCAGTAATATCGAAGTATTTATATCGATATTACCATTATATCGAAGTAATAAATATCGTAAAAAATATCGGGTTTTTTTTGGGTTAAAAAATATCGAAGTATAAAATATCGAATCAGTAATATCGTTAGTAGATAATATCAATTTTTAGTGTTGTAAAAAATTTCGGAAAAAATATAGAATGTGTAAAATATCGTTTTTTGTAAATATCGAAATAGTATTTATTGATATTAATTTATTATTAGTTTAATTGTATTAATATTTGTTTGAAATTGTATTAAAATAATTTTTGTAAGATATGTTTTAGGAGCGGGATGTTGGGTTATTAGGGGATAAGGGTGGGGAGTGTTTTAAAAATATTAGTATAAATTTACATATTAAATTACATTTTTGAAATTAGAAATTATTTAAAAAAAGAAATTTAAATCAAAAATAGAAATTATATGTTTTGTTTTAGGAGCGGGATGTTGGGTTATTAGGGGATAAGGGTGGGGAGTGTTTTAAAAATATTAGTATAAAATTACATATTGAATTAAAATTTCGAGTTTTGAAAATAATTTAAAATAAGAAATATAAATTTAAAATCTAAATTATAGTTTTGTTTTAGGAGTGGGATGTTGGGTTATTAGGGGATAAGGGTGGGAAGTGTTTTAAAAATATTTACATAAATTGACATATTTAATTAAAAAATTTAAAATTGCAATTATTTTAAAATAAGAAATGTAAATTTAAAAATGAAAATATATTTTTTTTTAGGAGCGTGATGTTGGGTTATTAGGGAATAAGGGTGGGGAGTGTTCTAAAAATATTACCATAAAATTACACAATAAATTAAAATTTAGAAAATTGAAATTAATTTGAAAAAAAAAGTAAATTAAAAATTGAAGTTATATTTTTGTTTTAGGAGTGGGATGTTGGGTTATTAGGGGATAAGGGTGGGGAGTGTTTTAAAAATATTACCATAAAATTACACATTTAAATAAAAATTAGAAAATTGAAATTATTTTAAAAATAGAAATTTAAAGTTAAATTAGAAAGATTAATTTTGGTTTACTAGAGGGATGGGTTTTTTTTCCGGGATGAGAGTGGGGGCTGTTTTAAAAATATAAATATAAATTTAAAAAAAAAAAAAATTCAGAAACTATTTTAAAATTTGAAAATTAAAATGTTGTTTTGGAAGTGGGATGTTGGGTCATTAGGGGAAAATGGTGAGGTAGTTAAAATAGTAAATTATATATCTTTAGTGTCCAGCACCTTCCCTGACTTAATACTGACTGGAGTGGGAATAGTAATTTATATATGTTTAGTGTCCAGCACCTTCCCTGACTTAATACTGACTGGAGTGGGAATAGTAATTTATATATGTTTAGTGTCCAGCACCTTCCCTGAATTAATACTGACTGGAGTGGGAATAGTAATTTATATATGTTTAGTGTCCAGCACTTTCTTGGATTTAATATTGGGTGGAGTGGGAATAGTAAATTATATATCTTTAGTGTCCAGCACCTTCCCTGACTTAATACTGACTGGAGTGGGAATAGTAATTTATATATGTTTAGTGTCCAGCACCTTCCCTGACTTAATACTGACTGGAGTGGGAATAGTAATTCATATATGTTTAGTGTCCAGCACCTTCCCTGACTTAATACAGACTGGAGTGGGAATAGTAAATTATATATGGTTAATGTCCAGCACCTTCTCTGACTTAATCCTAACTGGAGTGGGAATAGTAAATTATATATGGTTAATGTTCAGCACCTTCCCTGACTATTATTTAACTGGATTGGGAATAGTAAATGATATATGTTTATGTACAAAAACTTTTTTAATTTATTTATAATTTATCTAATATTTTTATATTACATGTATGTTATTTGCTGTGTATTTACTAATTTTATATAAAGAGTTGTAGGAAAATTACAGTATGGGGCCGATTCCGATTCGGCCCGGAAATCTCTCCGACCGAGCCGGACCCGGAGAGATTTCCGACCTAATCGGACCCGTGCAGCCCGACCGAACGAGTACGATGCGTCCGTATGTTATCGGACTCGAGTCGGTCGGACTCCCATTGAAGTCAATGGGAGCCGGTCGTCATAACGCGTACGCGGGCTCCCATTGACTCAATGGGTGCGAAGTCGGACAAGGGCGCCCCTACAGCGGGTACGCGGCGAAGCGATTCGCGCCGTACACGCACAGGTAGGGGGACCCATGGGTCCCCCCTGTGTGCGACTCGCGCGGCTACGCGTACAGGGGTCCGACACGGACCCCCAAAGTACGGCTCCGACAGCTCTTTCGAGCCGGAGTGCGCGGCTCGGTCGGACTGCTCGCGGCGCGCATCGTACTTACCCGGCCGGGAAACGTCTCCATTGCGCGGTGCGAGTCGAGTCCGAGCGAGTCGGTCGGAGCGGTTCGAGCCGGGAGCGAGTCGGTCGGAGCGGTCGGGACGCCCGGACGAGTCGGTCAGCGATTTCGCATCGTACTCGCTCGGCCGGACCCGCGTACGGTTCGGTCGGGAAACAGGGCTCCGAATCGGATCCGGTAAAGCCAAATCCGATTCGGAGCACTACCGGCCGAGATCGGAATCGGCCCCATAGTGTTTTTATATGTGAACAAATATAAGAGGTTTTTATTATGTGCAGTGATGTATTTCTATTGTGTAATTGATGTATATTTTATCATTTACTAATAAAAAAATTATGCTTATTTATAGTAATTTCAAATGGTACATTTATCAAATAAATACATTTAAGTAAAATATTAAATAATAATATATACATATAAAAAAAATTAGACATTTTTAATTTTCAAACAAGCTTTATTTTTGTATAAGTAGGTAAAAAAAAATTATTTTTATTTACAGCATGGAATACACATTAGTAAAAACACAGAAAACATGTACATTTTTATTTAAGGAACATAAATTATTTTGCATACATTTATTAGTTAATGGAATTATTTTTGGAAAAGAACATTTTATGATATAATCAAATTTTATAACACAAGTATTCATATTTTGATATACAAAACATATTATTTTATTAATTTAGAACAGTTGGAAAATCATAATATATTTATACAATTAATATAAACATTTTTTGCATATATATACATAACATAAAGGATTGTATATTTAATAATTATTTAATATTGTAACATTATAATGCTGTAGTGAACATCCTTTAACATTTTGAGAAAAGAATAACTTTATTACATGTAATTAAAATGTTAATTAATATTATTAGTATATACAATATTAATAATATTAATTATTACATTGTTGCATTGCATGACAATATTTTTTTTTAAACAGGTAAGTTTAATTTTACATTTGTACATAATTAATGTGTATTTTTAATATTGATTATAATTGAAAAAAATACATATATAATTATAATAATAATAAATATATTTTTATATTAATTATTATTATAACTTTACAAAGTATAATAAACTATAAACTAATTTTTAAATATACAGAAAAAATTGTACAATCTAAGAAAAATATATGTAATGTTTACACTTTACTATAATGCATGTTTTTAACGTTATTCATTTCTTTTTATTTATTTAAGCAGCC
This sequence comes from Calotriton arnoldi, assembly GCA_963921515.1. Classification (NCBI taxonomy): domain Eukaryota; kingdom Metazoa; phylum Chordata; class Amphibia; order Caudata; family Salamandridae; genus Calotriton; species Calotriton arnoldi. Next base: position 640,099 of record CAWUFW010010113.1, read on the forward strand.
ATTTTTATTTTACAGGGACTATTTTGTAACCGCGTAATGTTATTTTGGGTCATTCAGGACCGGAGAAGCTCGCGGTTGGAAGCTGCGTCGCGTCGAGCAAGGTAAGGGGAATTTTAATTATTTTATCTAACTTTGGGGCCCATTAGGATGTCGGGCGGACTTTCGTCCGCCCGGCTCCCTAGCGGTGCTGGGACCGGCCGCCAGTGGTGCGGCGGTCCCGCACAGGCGATTAGGATGCCACCGCCACCGTGGCGGTAGCATCCTCCATTCCCAGCATTGTGGCGGGCGGTGCTCACAGCACCGCCCGCCACAATGCTGGGAATGCACTGTGTGCATCGTCATGACAATGCAGGGGGGTACCATAGGTACCCCCCATGTGCACCCTCCACCCCCCTAATACCCTGGGGGCCCGCAACGGGCCCCCGAAAGCAAACTCCGCATGGTTTTCCATGGCGGGGTCTCCGCCATGGAAAGCCCTGCACCGCTGCCCATGGTAATATGGATGGCGGTGTCTAGCAGACACCGCCACCATATCCAGCCCCTTTTCCGCCCGGTCGACTGGTCAACCGTCTTTCCGTCCGCCGGGGTCCCCCCCGCCATAGTAATATGGCGGGGGGAAACGGAGTGCGGGAGGTGGGAAATAGCGGGCGGATCGCCACCGCCATACGGGCGGTGGCGATCCGCCCGCTATCCAAATGACCCCCTTAATACTTATGTTTTAGTCTAATTAGGATGTATATATTGTATTTATTGTTAGGTCGTCGCGTTTTTGGTGTGCTGTAGGTGTTAGTTATATTTTAGTGAGATGTCGTGAGTTAGTGTTTGAGGCCTAGTGTAGACAGACGATAATATGACTAAATATGTGTTGTTTTGTTAATATAAATTAATGTTATTGTATTTAATGAATGTATTTGGGTGTATTTGTGTGGCTGGGTATGCTTTCGACATTTTTTGCAGGTTACTTTTAATCGACGTTACGTTGGAGAGAAAGACGCGTTTTTAAAAAAAAAGAAGTGTGCATTAGTTGGTTCAACTAATATTGTTATCACACTTTCTTTTATTTTTCGGGATTTCCTGGAGCGATTTTTATATTTTTATATCTTTTTCGGGTTTTTGAGGGTTTCGACTACTTGGATTTGTCGAGGATGGATTTATATTGGACCTGTTGGATTTTTTTTTTTTTTACATTAACATGGATTAACAGACAGATGCAAGGATTATTACTTGTTGGAATACATCGTCTACAGCTACATAAACCGTAAGTCTATTTTTTTGTATTAATTTGGGTGGGAAATGTTGTTATAATTAATTGTGATATATAGTTTATTTTGATAAATATTATTTAATTGTAAATATATATTTTTTTTATTAAAAAAAATATATATGACAATTAATTAATATTTGTGAAAATATAATATTAATATATGTGTGTAAAGTGTTTGTTTGGTCAACGTAAAAATTTATAATAGCTGTGGAAATGTAGTTTATAATATGCTTTTGGCAATTAGGGATAGGTACTCTAGGCCTCTTGTTGATGGTTATAGGGTAACCTGACTTTGGAGTAGCTCAAACATTTTTTTAGTTTGCTTAGTTAATTTTGGACATATTTGAGTTACAGATTGTTCCATCCGTAATTCTTGATAGCTTTGGGGCACATTACGATACCCGGCGTAAAAAAATCCGCCAGGCATGGAAGCGGCAAAAATCCGCCCGCACACACCGCCTGAACACCGACCACGCCATTATGAGTACACAAACCGAAAACCGCCATCGGCGGAAAAATCACACAAAATACCGCCCGCCATCGTCCGAGTCGGAGTCAAACCGCCCGCCACGGACGGAAACACGCACGGCAACACAAAACCGCCCGCCCACACGGCCGACACACCGCACGTGAAATTACGATCGCACCGCCATGAGCGCGGAAAAATAACAAATATACCGCCCGCCAGCGCAAACAACGCCGATGAGAATCGACACGGCAGAAGCCATGGCGCCAACGTACCTGCACAGAAACCATCCGCACACAAAACCAATAGCACACAACATGGCCAACAAGTCCACACAGCAAGGCACACACAAATACACAAGCACAGTACACATCCCGAAAACACCCCCCGGACAAACAAAAAATACAAAGGCCAGAACCCCAGACACAACACACCTGAAAACAACAGACCATGAGGACACACCCACATAGGTGAGTACAAAAGCAGCACTCCCACAGACCACAACCCCTTGCTACATTGCAAACCAGAGAGGAGAGGAGAGGACACAGTGACACAGCAAGGACAGCAGCACACCACAGAAACGCACACATCACTACCACCACCACCACCACCACCACCAAACACCACCACCACCACCACCACCACCACCAAACACCCGCACCACAAACCCCCTGCACAATACACAACACACACCGCACCAGCACCACAAACACCATGGCACCACAAAGGATGCCCAAGTTCACGCCCATGGAGCTGACGGTCATGGTCGACGAGATCATCAAGGTGTACCCACAAATCTATGGGAACATGGTCCAGCACACACCACTAGCCACCAGAAACAGAATGTGGAACCGGATCGTAGACCAGGCAATGCAGTCGGGACCCTGCCCAGGAACAGAGTCGAGATAAACAAACGTTGGAATGACGTAAAAAGCCTGGTCAAGAAGAAGGAGGGCAAAAACAGAGAGCTGGCTGCCGTCACTGGCGGAGGGAATCCCGCGCTCTTTAAGACCTTCAAAGCGTGGGAGGAGAAGGTGCGAGTCGTAATCCATCCGGAGATCCTCGCCGGATTAGCAGGAGGAGTGGAGGCTGGTAAGTACAAACTAATGTATACCAGCACACCGCTATGTACTCACATGCGCAACTACCATGCCACAGCTCCCAGGGACAAACACCCCCATGTCCAGCACACAATACACAACACATCACACACACATGCAACAGACACTACCACACACAGCCCAAACCGAACAACTGTAAGATGCGTGGGGACATGTGTACACTAAGCCAGCCACGTAACCACCAACAGGTCCCCAAATATGCCAGAAGCGCCACAACGAGCACCCACCACACCCATGTGTCCGCCACAGCTGCACTAACCGACAAGTAACAGGTAAGTGGCAGGAACACAAAGTGCAGTGGGTGGGAGGGTGGACAGCCCAAGTACAACACACACCAGGCCCCAGTCCCACAGCACAGCAAGGAGGAGCATCCCCCACACCCCACAGCCACGTGTCAGCCACCGCAGTGCACAACGACAGCCGAAAGGCAGACATCACGGTCCACAGCAATCGGTGTCAGTGGGTGTACAGCCACCCCCACGACCCACTACACCCCCACAGACCTGCAACATGGAGCACCCCCCGCTTAGAGCCATGTGGCATCCAGTACAGTGCACGCACGAACAACTTGCAGGTGGGAAACTGGACAGGTCTGGATTACTGGAGGCATGAGGACCATAACACCACCAACACATGGGACATGTCACGTAGCAGACGAACACGCAGCACCGCCCACCGTCACGAACAAGTGAACAATGTGCACACGGACATGAACAACAGACTCACACCCCACATGACCCATCACAGACATAGCAACACCCAAGGAGCCACGTCTGCATGCACAAGCCACACTGAATATAGTCCCACACGGCAGCCACTGTGCAACTCATCACACACAACCGAAACACCATTGAAGTCCTGTCCATGTAGCCCCTACTGCCTGTCAACCACACACCCCACAACTACGCCTATGTAAGACAAACAACACTAGACGCAACAGAGCGGAACAACAGAAATGCACACGAACACCACTGAACCCATCAAACTCACAGACACACCATGCACATACAACATACCATCCATCCCATCTATCAGCCCCAGTCTCATGAAAGGCATGTCATCCGCACAGCTGCCACACATACAGCAGTCACGCTAAGACACATGCCCATGACCAACCATGTGCCAGAAGTCAATTAAGCGCACGACACACTGTGAGCAACAACACACAACATGGGCCACCCCCCCGAGCACTGCAGTGATGCACATGGCACAGGGCAGCACGCACACCAAGGAGATGGGACAACTGCAATACGTTGGCTGGCACACAACTATCACTCACCCATAACGATGCGTCCAATGCCATGTCCAGTAACCACAACAGACAGCAAATATGCAGGGCATGTCAGGCATGCACACACCTCAGACCATGCACTGTCATGCAGCCACAACACATGTCACGTTCGGCACCCATGGCTCACAGCATGTACCCCAAAAGCATATCCCCTCCCAAATGCGAATCTGGGGCATGGCCCCCATGTTGCCATATGCGTTCCTAAGCGTTCCATTTGAACCCCAAAAGCATATCCCCTCCCAAATGCGAATCTGGGGCATGGCCCCCATGTTGCCATATGCGTTCCTAAGCGTTCCATTTGAACCCCAAAAGCATATCCCCTCCCAAATGCGAATCTGGGGCATGGCCCCCATGTTGCCATATGCGTTCCTAAGCGTTCCATATGAACTCCAAAAGCAAAGTACAAACCAGACCCAGGATGGGCCAGGAGCCCGCATACACCAGAGTCACAATGAGTAGGGGCACAGCAACACACCCATCGGCATGGCCAATCCGTCCCATGCCACATGTGCACAGCACACAGTCCCATTGCCTAGCACACACAACTACAGATGCCACAGCCACACACTCGCCTCCGGGAAACCCATGTACGAGATTGCACGAACTGCCAATGTCAGACGACTAATACATACTTCGCCAGGTGCAACACAATAACAAATCTCATTCTCTCCACAGGTGACGAACTGCTGGATGCTGGGGATGGAGACAGCAGCCAGCACAGCCAGCCTACAAGCCCCCAACGAGGACACACGGATCTGGAGGATCTGTCCTCCTCTTCGGACACGGACCACCAAGCTGGCCCATCTGGCGTGGCAGGGCCCAGCCGCTCCCCAGGACCCCTCCTACCCACCAACCCATCATCCAGGGATGCTGAACAGTCCCAGTCCCCTGCTGCCACTGTCGTTGCGGCCACACCCACGGTCATTGCGGCCACTACCACTGCCGCAACCGCCACCATCGCCGCACCGACCACCACCGCCTCCACCACCACCACGTCTTCGCTGGCACCAGCCCCAGCGCAGATGGTGGCCCGGCTGACTGGATCCACCCTGGGAGCCACAGCGAGGACCGTGGTGTGCAATGTGGCTAGTGGGCAGGCCGGTGGCAGCAGGACTGGTAGGAGGAGCAGGGTCAGGGAAACACCAGCCTCCCCTGGGAGCCATGCCCTGCCTCAAATGGCCAGAGTCCTTGGGGCCTATGAAGAGGCCCAAGGACAATGGGCCAGGTCTGCTACTGACACGCGGGAGGTGCTGGGGGTGCTGAGGTCCATGGACGCCCATATGGGCCAATTCGTGTCCCGTATGGACCAACTCGTGGACCTCATGGGCCAGCTGGTGGTGGCGGTGGGGTCACAGGCAAGGCCAGCAACACCACCTCCGCCACCACCTGCTAGGGCGCAGGCTCGGGCAGCAGTGTCCACTTCCCCTGCGTCCACAGCCAGTGAGCACACCTCACCCACCACCAGCAGGTCGCCACCACACACCCCCCTCCCAAACGTGGAAGGGGCCGTCCGAAGAGGAAACAGATCTCCCGGGAGGACTTCGCACGCTCCAGTCGCAAGTGAGGCAGCCAGCCAGCCTTCCGCCAGCCTTCCTTGACCAGCCACTGCATTGACTTGCTCTACGATCCCACTCCACACAGCCATCTGGCTGGCATGTGTGTGTTGGACTATGGACATAGAACCAGTGGGTACACCCTGATCATCACGCAGCCATGACCGACAGCTCATTGTCACTGCACGCACCACTTTTGTCATCACCTTACACACAATCACATGTCACAGTTTGTAATAAATGCACCTTTTTCACTAACTGCTGTTTGTGCCCTGTGTTTTATTTGTACGGAATACAACGGCCACCTTGGGCGGAAAGGCACCTGATGCGCGGCATGGCAATGGAATCCGGAGGGCCTGTAGGGACCTAGGGGTGGGAGACAGAACAGGAGCACATTCAATGAGTGTGTCACACACCCATCACACAGTACATGTCAACAACTACAAGCAATGTACACACATCGCACAGAGCAATAGGGCACAATGCCACAGTCACCAACAGTGGCATACTACCCTGGCCATGGAGCGTTGACACACTGCACGCAGTGAACATACGGCCACCCTGACACAGCACACACACACCTGCACAGATACAGACACATCATCCGTCGTACATGGACACTCACCGTCAAGTGAAGTAGCGGGCGATGAGCTGCTGGCGCACATTCCCAGCTTCCTCCTCTCCGCTGTCCACCTCACTCGAGCTGTCCTGGTCTGCGGGCTGGGGCCCTGGTTGATCTCCGTCATCCACAATGAGGGGGATCTGCTTCCGAATGGCCAGATTGTGCAGCATGCAGCACGCCACCACTATCTGGCACACCTTCTGTGGGGAGTACGCCAGTGCACCCCGGTGCGGTCCAGGCACCTGAACCTGGACTTGAGGAGGCCAAAGGTACGCTCGACCACACGTCTGGTCCTCCCATGTGCCTCATTGTATCGATCGTCTGCTGGGGTGCGAGGATTCCTCAATGGACTGAGCAGCCATGCCCCATTCGGATACGCAGAGTCACCTGGGTGTGAGGGACACAGAGAACCGTTGCAATTCCAACTGGACAGGGGACAGCATCGCACAACCAGCACGCTACACCACTCCACATACTCACCGACAATACAGGCACGATCCTGTTGCAGATTGGCCATCAGTCGTGGCAAGATGCTGTTGCGCATTATGTGTGCGTCATGGGCCGAGCCTGGAAACTTGGCACACACGTGGGTGATCACCATGTCCGCAAGGCACACCACTTGCACATTCAGGGAGTGCGTGTGCTTCCTGTTGCGGTACAGGTGCTCAGTGGCCTGTGGTGGAACAAGGCCAACATGAGTGCAGTCAATGGCTCCCACGACGTGTGGGATTCTGCCAAGGGCATAGAATGCACCCTTCACTGCCGCCAATTCACGAGCCCTGGGGAATCTGATGTACCTGTTCCGGTACAGCATCATGGCTGCCAGTACATCCCTCAGCACCTTGCTGAACATGGGCTGGGACATCCCTCCTCCACTGCCCACTGTGTGCTGGAATGACCCAGTGGCGAAGAAATGCATGGCGGCCATCACCTTAGCCGTGGGGGTGACAGCAGTCGGATACACCCTGCGGGGACGGAGATGGGGCTCTAACATGGCACACAGTCGATGCAGAGTTGGCCTGTCCAGCCGAAACTTCCTGATTACCTCTGTATCGTCCATGTCCGCCAGCAATTGGTATGGGCGGTCAATGTTCGGTCTCCGCCTGGGTTAAATGGCAGAAGACACATGTCAAAGCAACACGGCACATAGCAATTTCGCATACACATCACTGACATGACTGAGCAAGCACATGAGCCACAGCCCAGCTGTCAAGCTGGGACGGCACGGCCACAATACACTTCCACAGGTCTCCCAACAATGGCAATGGTAAGTGAGACATACCACTGCCATGTGCATGCACATGGGGATCTAGGCCCCAATGACTTGCGGGGCGTGCTGATGGGGACTGACTGCATATCCGTCAAGCGGCAACGCCACGGCAACATGAGTGTCTGCTGAGCATGGAACTGCTTCCGAGGCTGGATGAGTATGGCACACGACGACGACGATGTGGGCACGGGCTGAGCGGCCAATACAAGTGGGACCTGTGGCACGAGGGGATATGAGACAGTAGTAGGTGTCAGCACTGCACCCTATGTACAGCACTGTACGGATCACACCTCCCGAAACATTGACTGGTGTCCACATTGACAGCCCCATGCCAAGACGGCTGTGTGCTTGCAGTCACACGTCACAGGTGAGAGGTTGCATTGCACGTGCAAGGTGGCAGACGTACATAGTGGGAGCTGGCATGTGTGTGCATGTGTCTCCTGTTCAGGATCCACCAGATGGGCGCTGACTCTGTACTGACCATTGGACACAGCATGTTCCGTGGAAGGCTTGTGTGTGTGGGATGGTGGCACTGGATGTGCCTCCGTTGGGTGGGGGGCCATGCACAGGGCGGGTACGTCGATGATTGCGCATTGTTGGTCACGGTGGGTGCACCAACTAATATGTGTTGCCCTGTGTTCAATTCCTATGTCCGCATGATGATGGACTGTGGATGTGGGCAGACTACACATTGGTCGATGTGCTGTCTATATGCATGTGCCTTCACACCAGGCACAGCTGCCCCTGCACATGTGACCCCTGCTGGACTCGCTGCTGGGTCTGTGGAGCTGATGCACCTTCTGCGCGTGGGGCGGGCCGCTCTCCTCACTTCCCTCATTGCGCATGTCATGTCTTTGCCGCAGGTGACATGGATCATGGAGGGCCCACATGTACGCGTGGGTAGGCTACACATGATTGTTCACTGGTCGCCACCCCCAGTCAGTGTTTCGAATGGGAAGGTTGTCGTGCTGGTGGTATGTTCGATGTGGCGGATGGGCGGGCCTAGGTGCGGGCTTACATTCCGGACATGGGGGGTAGTTGGATTGGCGACTAGTTGCAGTACACACGGGACACGTCTCTTCCTTTCCACATCTGGGTCATCCCTTGTACTAACTGACAGTGATACAGTCATCATCGCCCCAGCCCTCATGTCCTCCCCTCGCCCCCCAATATGCATGCTCACCTGCGAGGCTAGCGCTTGCACAGGCAGCCCCAAGCTCGCACCAGAGAGGGCAAGGAGTGTATGTGTGGGTCCAGTTGCACGAGTGGGCTGTCTCAGGGTATGATGTGTGGCGGGACGCCGTCCACCTGCGTGGTGCCCCAAATGGAGACCCGGCCTGCATGGACTATGCATCACAGTCTTCGCCTTCCGGATCCGCCACCTGCGACACCCAGTGGCTGTGGCTGCCCTTGCGGCCAGGCCGCGTCCGTCTGTGGCTGATGGCCCACACATTCACTCTTTGGCCTCTCTGGGGAGGGCTCGGGGGTGGTGGCGCACGCGCTTGCACTTAGTCGCAATGGCATGTGGCGTGGTTGGTATGATGGGCAATGGATGGGATGGTGCGAGCCACCTCCCGTGACGTCAGTGCTGCTCGTGCTGTGGTGCGTCCCCCTACACTTCCATTTGACTTGTGCCATGCTAGACGTTGAGGTTCTATTGCCTGCGTGATATGACCAGGAGGAGCGCGAGGAGACCTCTCACACACCATGCTCCACTGCCATCCCGTGCCCTGTATCGCCTGTGCGGATTGACTATGTTGGGGTTACACCTGGTCGACTGGGGCTGTGTGTGCCTTGTCAAGGGGCATGGCGGGCGCACAACAGGATCCAGCTTGTCCACAGAGGGTGGGCTGAGGTGCGCCTGGTACCGCTTTGTACGTGTGCCCGGCTGCTGTGCACACACGTGTTCACTCCCCCCGACAGGTGTCCTCTCACAATGCCCAGGGAAGCGGTGGTGTACTGTTCATGAGCCCTCCCAACACGGCGTGCTCCAACTTGGCATGTGTGCATCTACCCGTCGCACCCACCCACCTGAGCACTGCGTCCATACGACTTCACACGACACATGTGTGTCTTCCACAGTAGTGCTACTCATTTGCGTTGACATCCAATACCAGTGGACTACATGGTCATGTCACGACTGCCGTGTACTTCACATACTCTCATCCTCTCTCATTCGTACTTGTGAAATGAGTCAGCGGAGACAGTTCTGGTTTCAAACATTATATTGAGTCTTCTGTCCTCTGTGATGCAGTATAGTGGACACTACTGGCAGCGGAACACATGTTGAGGATATACTGAGCATGATAACAAATGGGATAGGGTGTGGGGTTACATCTGCTTGGCCAAGGCTGTGCTAATGTACATTTACGTATAGCTGCGGAGCTGCGGACTTTGACACAGACGGTATACATGTAGCCTACCAGACCGCTTGGCATCATGGGCACAGTCCATCTTAGTTCCATGTGACAGGTTTGCTGCGGTTGTTCCTCATGCACGCGTGCATGTGAGATGACATCAGGGCATGTGCTTGCGTGCATGCAGCGGCGTGCCACTTGTTGTTGCACTGTGGTGGTTACTGGACATGTCACAGTCACTGGGGTCGTGTTGTTGTTGTATGCACTTGTCGTCCATGCAAAGGTCCTGGTATGGGATTCCCGGGGCGGGGGTGGGAGGGTGCAGCACCCACAGACTCCAGGCGACCTATTCATGTCCACTGAGCGGTGTGTGTGTCCATGTGCGCTGGATCCATGTCGTGTCCTGGTTGTTCGTGCAGTTCCGTCCATGTGGGTGCGATGCACAGAGCCCATGCCACTGCCTCCCACGATGCATGCGGTGTTCCTGGATGTGATGGGGAACAGTGTGCATGTCCCGGTCATATCCGATGTCATGGCGATGTCGTTGATGGTGTGGTTACAGTTGCCGGTCGTTTGGTATGGCTGTTGTGGTGGTGACTGGCCAGTCCGTGCGGAAGCTGAGCATGGGTGCGGGGTTGGACTTCATAGGTCACTTGGGGAACCTGCGTTGTGGTCCGACGTATTTACAGGTTGTCAGGTATGCGATGCCGTCCAGCAGGGCTTCCATGTCATTGGTGGTGTACATGTTTGCCAGCCAATGAAGCGGATGGTGGCTGTCAAGGTGTTGTTCGTAGGTTGTCCCTTGGAGGACCATGATGGGGCATGCTGGGTGACATTCGATGTAGCTGTTCTCGATGATCCGTCGTGTGGAGGCACAGTGGTTCCATTTCAGTGCGCGTGCGATGTTGGCCACATACGCCATGCCCCCATAGGCAGAGCAGGCCCTGTCGTGTGCGTCCAGAGGGAGGAGTAGTGGTAGCAGGTCCGCCTTCAGACATGCCGGGTTGGAGAGGCATATCTCGACGGGATGCTGGTAGGGACACCTCCGACAGTAGAAGACGGGCATGACGCAGCTGAACAATGTGATGCGGTAAGTCAGTCGGTAACTTACGTTCAGCAGGGACAGGAGATCGCATCCCAATGTATGTATCGTGTTGGTTTGGTACAGCTTGAGCTGTTCGGCGTAGTTGGGTAGGTGTGTTGCGGTTGCCATTTCGCAGCGGTTCGTAGAGGTGGCGTGCTCCGGCTGTGTGTGCAGTCTGCAATGTGCACGCTCCGGGGTTGCTGTGAGCTCTGTGTAGTCGTGGGGAGACAGGACTTGTGTTCTGTTGGCTTGTTTGGAGGACACGGGCCCTCTTCCCACATGCTTCTCAGACAGTTCAAGGTCAGTGCTGTGTGACTCCTTCCAATTAACTTGCATGTGGCCGACATGGGGGAGTCTTTTCTTCTTTCTTCCCCGTCCGTTGTGTGCTTCTGTGATATGCGCTATCTGCCCTGAGGTCGGTCTCCTCGGCATGCCTGTGTTGGTCTATTCTTGGACAATGGCTGTATTCACCGGCTTCTGTCGTAGGGCTGTGGTTTCGGTGTTGGAATGGAAGGTCATTCAGTGCTGTCTGCTCTCCCTTGTGTGGGCGGCAGGCTGCCTTTCCGCTCTGCGTTGGGCCTTGTGTGTGGATGTAATTCTTGGGCCACCTGTTGTCGGTCCCCGGCCTCTTTGGTGTTCCGTTTCATGTGTCTTGTTCATATGTGCAGGGTGGTATGGGTTTTTCAGTGTGGTACTGGCGTTCCTCTTCCCGAAGGGGCCCTGCTTCTCCTAGTTGGTGTTGCCGCCGCTGTGTGCTACGCCATGTTTGTTACACTGGGGTGTGTCCTGCTGTTGCGTGTCTTCACTGACATGTGTGCGTCGGTTGTGTGGCGTTGGGTGTTGTCCGTGAATTGGGCGTTGGGGACATGTCTGTGGCCGGCCTGTCACGTGTCATGTGCGTTCGGGGTGGGGCTGATGTGTGTGCTGCTTGGTTGTGTCCCTGTGTCTGTGTGCGACGCATGCATGGCGCTGCGGTTGGCCTCTGCGTTGTGCGCATGTGTGGCGGCGTCATCGGCGCTTTGTGGCCGTGACGGGGTGGTTGGTTCCTAGTCCCAGGTGGTGTGTACACATGTGTTCCGCGATGTTAGGATTTGGCCTGTGTGTCATATGTGGATGCAATGGTGGATGTGTAGTGTGCACGCGCTGGTGGGGGTTGTCCGCTTTTTCCGCCCTTGCACTGTGTGCGCTGTTTGCGTGCACTTGTTGTGTGTGTGCCTACCTGCGTCTCCGCGGTACGTTGCGTCCTTGGTGGTGCATCAGCAGAAGCATGGGAAGGGCCTGCAGTGCTGGATTCATGCCCGGGGTGCCGCTTCTTCGTTGTCCGTGCTCTGCGTCCGTGTTTCCGCCTCTCTTTCACGTGCGGTGTCTCTTTGCCGTGGGAGCCGTTTGTTTGCGGCATCGTAATTTATGCGCCGGGCGGGACGTGTTTCGTCGGACGGTGTGTATCAGTTGTGCTGCGCCGCTACGTGTGCGGGCGCACTTTGATGGCGGACGGTGTTGCTGGCTTGCCGGCGGTATTTGGCCTGCTTTTCGCATCGTAATTGGGCGGGCGTGTGGACTGCTGCGTGCCGGCGGTAACTGGTGGTTTTTGCATCCGCCAGCACGGCGGTTGTGCTTCCGCCCGCCATCGTAATGGGCCCCTTTGTTCTTTCTGTATACATTGTAGTAGTTTTTGTAGGGTAGGTTTACCTCTGCTTGTTGTTGCTTGGAAGGCATTATGCCATCCTTCAACACTATTATTTGTTTTGGCTTCTTTGTTTAAGGTACTTAGGTACACATTCCACCAAGGAATGTGGAACTTAGGTTGCCTTCTATGCCCTGATCTATGTAGTCTTCCCACCCAGGTGTCCTCAAAGTAGTCTAGGAGTGGGCTTAATTTGTCTTCGTTACTTTTGTAATAGGGGCTCTCTATTAGAATATTGTAGTGCTCTGCTACATCAGTTACAGGTACATATGCTAGTGCTATTAGCTTTTTAATTTGGTAGGCGAAAGTACTGTCTGTAGCATATTGTACACTTAGGGGGTCATTACGATGGCGGTCGGAAAAGCTACCCGACCGCCATGGTAGCGGAAACTCACCGCCCGCCGCTACCGCGGGAAAACCGTCGGCTAGATTAGGTTCCTCGGCGGTAAAAATCCAACCGCGGCAGAAAGGAGACCCGAGAAACCGCCCGTCCCATGCGGAGAAGCCAGAAACCCGTCCGCGGCGTTCGGATTCGCTGCGGAAACAGCCAAAACCACCGCAACCACAGCGGAGACACCGCCATGGAAATTATGATATCCCCGACATGACTGCGGTGCAGAGCGCTGTTTACGTCTGCCGCGGTCAACAATAGTGAGGAATGAGAGAGCCCGCGGAAGCGCCGTAGCATAGCCACGCTAATGTGGAGAAGGATAGTAGATAAGGTAAATGCAGTAGGGACCGTGCCACGCAATAGAAATGAAATTAAGAGGCGCTGGCACGATCTGAAGGCAGTGGTCAAGAAAAAGAGAGCCAAGAACCATGAGCTGGCTAACAGGACAGGCGGTGGCCCTCCCGTTCCACTCAAGACATTCACCGAATGGGAGGAGAAGGTGCTTGGCATACTGCATCCAGAGAGTCTCACAGGAATACCCGGGGGAGTGGAGGCTGGTAAGTACAAACAAATGCCTAACATCACACTGACATGTACTGTCTTGCACCACTACTAAGCTATACCTCCCAGGTACACATCTCTCACACATTAATCCAACAGTCCCTCAGGTTCACCTCGAGGGTAGCTACAAACATCACCATGGGTACATGTTTACATGCTGCCAGCACTACAACTCCCACACGGCCCCCTTGTCCTACAGATGCGCAAGATGGAGCCCTGACCCCCCCCCCATGTGGCAGCCATTGCATTGCTCACCTTAACCTAACAGGTAGGTAGCCATCCTCACAGGGAGGTGTGTGTGTGTGCTCTGAAAGTCTGCACTACAACTCCCACCAGGCCCCCTTGTCCTACAGATGCGCAAAATGGAGCCCTGACCCCCCCCCATGTGGCAGCCATTGCATTGCTCACCTTAACCCAACAGGTAGGTAGCCATCCTCACAGGGAGGTGTGTGTGTGCTTTGGAAGTCTGCACTACAACTCCCACCAGGCCCCCTTGTCCTACAGATGTGCAAGATGGAGCCCTGAACCCCCCATGTGGCAGCCATTGCATTGCTCACCTTAACCTAACAGGTAGGTAGCCATCCTCACAGGGAGGTGTGTGTGTGTGCTTTGGAAGTCTGCACTACAACTCCCACCAGGCCCCCTTGTCCTACAGATGCGCAAGATGGAGCCCTGACCCCCCATGTGGCAGCCATTGCATTGCTCACCTTAACCTAACAGGTAGGTAGCCATCCTCACAGGGAGGTGTGTGTGTGCTTTGGAAGTCTGCACTACAACTCCCACCAGGCCCCCTTGTCCTACAGATGCGCAAGATGGAGCCCTGACCCCCCCATGTGGCAGCCATTGCATTGCTCACCTTAACCCAACAGGTAGGTAGCCATCCTCACAGGGAGGTGTGTGTGTGGTTTGGAAGTCTGCACTACAACTCCCACCAGGCCCCCTTGTCCTACAGATGCGCAAGATGGAGCACTCCCCACAACCACAACCATGTGGCAGATATTGAATGTGACTCATCAAACTTAATGGTAGGTAACCATTTCAACTGGGAGTGGTGTGTGGAATTGGTGACACTGCAGTACAACCCACAACAGGCCCACTTCTTCAACAGATCAGCATGATGGAGAACTTGTCCCACTAATAGGCATGTTACGTTTGTTCCCCCGCACATCACACCATACCACTTTGTCCACAGTCACCTACACAAATTATGCTAAACAGTCGTATTGTACTCAGCATGCACAAGTCTCACTGCAAATATTTCCCACATTGTGTCTACTGTGCCAGGCATCACACACTGCAACACTAACACCTATCATGCTTCCCTGCAGCAGTGTCTGGCAGGTTGGTTGTCAAAGTGCTAATCACCCATGTCATACCACAGTGTTGCAATGTAAACAGTGGAAGTGCAGATTACCAAAAAACTCCACTCTACCTGGGACTCACACTGCTAAACTATGCACATCCCAACTGTCTTGCAACAGACCCAGCTGCCACAGTGCTGCACTGAATTGCATAACAAGAGTACCTTGTCTGACTAAAATGCACAAATGTGTCTGCTTGGGACCAGCAATGTGTGTATGCATTGACAATGGTCACATCTCACACTGTCTGTCTGAACAGTGCTGGTATAGTCTGGCCCCAAAAGCACACATTGTCTGCACATGGATGACTGTATCTTACAAACACACCACTGTTGATGACAACATGTAAGTGTATGGATGCCCCGGAACAACTGCATCACCAGTACTTTGATCATGTTCTCAGGTCCACAAATCCCATGAAACCATGATAGTGTGGAAATGTTTGCTGGGTGAGATGTTCAACCTGCTGTATGTCACCACAGTGATAGGAGCCTATACCACATGCCCTATTGTGCCTTCAAATGTTGGGGGAGTGGACCCCACACCAAGATACTTGGGACAACAGTGATGGGGTGGATATACCCCATGCCCTATTTTGCCTGCAAATGTTGGGGGAGTGAACCCCACACCCAGATAGTTGGGAAAACAGTGATGGTGGGACCACACCCCATGTCCTAATGTGATGTGAAAAGTTTGGGTACTGAAACCCACACACACCTTCTGCTCACCACAGGCGCGTTCCTCCCAAGAATGACTCTTAAGTCACATAGCCATGTCATTGCTCACCTTCACCTCAACCGGTAGGTAGCCATCTTCACACATAGACGGTGTTGTGGTGTTGGCAAATTGTCCCACAAATCCCACTATGCATGCTGTCCCACCCCTGAGTAGGATGGGCCACTCCACCCCCAATCAGAATCATGTGGCAGGCATTGTATGCCACCCACTCAACTAACAGGTAGCTAACCGCATCTCACAGGTCGGGGTGTGTGGGGGTGGGAAGCTTGCACAACAACTCACACAAGCCCACATGAGCTCCAGCCCCCAAGACTGATAACACCCTCACACTAAGATGCATGTGTCAGTCATTGCAATGTCCACTTCCAAATCACTGGTAGGTAGACATATCATGCTGACTTGTCCCACACTGGACCAAGATGGAAGCCTTCCTCACACACACACAGAGAGGTCTTACAAATACAAGCACAAAACAGCAAACAGAACATATCACCAGCCACTACATGCAGCCAGATATGCCTCACGACAAGCATGGTGGCATAGGACACCAGGCCTCACATTGCACAACTGCACACCCAGATATCATTGGCCACTATAGTGTGCACACACCTAAGCAAATGAAACCATGACAGCAACCAAAGTGTGACATTCAGATCCACATGTAGATGTAACTCAGTGCACAACCCTGCACACCACTGCATGCCATCTGAAAATGGCAGGGCTCCAGACCAGCAAGGACCAAATGAAAGCAAAGAAAGCATGGCTGGAAGTGCAAATACAGATATGTACACCACATGCCAAAGGTATGGATGCAACTACAATGTTCCCCCAATGTGCAGAGAAAACGGCTGCAAGGGCACAACAAGTGACATACATGCGTAACAGGATCACATATGATTAAACACTCACTAGATGCCAACATGAAAACTGTCAAAATAAAAAATGTAAATTGTGCATGTCATGTCTTGCCAACTCCCAATATGGACGAGTAATGCATGTACCTCAACAGCCTGTAAAGCATCACTGGATGTCGGTAACTGCAAATTAGATCAGTGAACAACTGCTGGATATACAAACAGTTGATGTAACAGTGCGAACAGAAGCTTTGCTGGTTGCAACACAATGACCATTTCTCATCTGACCCACAGGTGACCAAGAACTCACTGCAGAGGACGACACCACCAACCTGCAGAGCCAGTCCCCCACCCCGGAACAGAGACTACTGGATGAAGACTCCCTGGATTCCTTGGATGAGGAGCCCCAAGCCAGCACATCTGTTGTGGAAGGCCGCAACCAGGCCCAGGCACCCATAGTCCCCACAACCACATCTGCTGCAACCCATGACCTTCCCCAGACAGCTGTTGTCACGGCCTGTGTGGCAACCACCACCACCACAGCTGCCCGCAACACCCTCCCTGCCCCAGGTGATGAGCACCCCACGACATCTACTGAGGAGGCCAGGGAGAGGATGCAGCGGAGCAATGTGGGGAGCCAACAGGCCCGTGGCAGCAGTGTAGGTGGGAGGGGCAGGGTCATGCAGAGGGGAACTGAGCCTGGGACGGAAGCCCTGTCCCACATCAACAGAGTCCTTGGGGCATACGAACAGGCCCAGGGACGAATGGGCCGGTCTGAGGAAGATTCTCGGGAGCTCCTCCTGCTGATGAGGTCCAAGGACACCCGCATGGGACAAATTGTGGACCTCTTTGGGCAGCAAGTGGCGATTCTGAGGGACAGGCCAGCGCAACATTCAACATCTCCGCCTCCCCCTGATGGGCAGCAGGATGACAGTTCGTCATCCTCCCCTGCGTCCACAGAGGGGGGTGAGTCCTCAGACACCACTGCCCCTGCAGCACAGGCCCCTCAAGTCAAGCACAAAAGGGGCCGTCCAAGGAAAGGCCAGGAGGCATCACGTGCCAAAGCACCTGCCAAAGGCAAGTCCCGGAGCCAGCCATGATGGCAGACCACTGCACCACTGCATTTACCTTTTGGACTACCCTTCCCCACACTGCCATGTGAATGGCATCTGTCTGTTGGACTGGGTCTCCACATCACTGTGGTGACTACTCAATTATCTCATCTACCATGACTGTCAACTCATTTCTTCAAATTCCACCCCCCATGTACATTTTCTCGACCCTCACATGCCACAATTGTAAATAAATACACCTTACACACGTTGTTGTGTCTGCTCCATCTTTAATACAGGATGTGCAACCTTCACCGTGATGTAAATGTCCCAGGGAAATGGAATGTAGGTAGGCAAGGAGAGGCTGAAGGGACCTAGGAAAAACATTAGAACAAGAGTCACTTGTTTTGGTGTGGCATCACACACATCACACAACACTTGTGAACAAGGTACTCCAATCTTCACACATTACACAGAGCAACAGTCACCATGGAGACATCCTGTATCTGTGTCAAACTACCCTATCCCACAAACATTGCCAACCAGCAAGGAGTGAACACAAGGCTGCAGTCACCAAGCTCACATACACCCTCACAGCAACTGCAACACCATCACACCATGTGTCCCTCCTACATCGTCACTCACCTTCAAGTGAAGTAGCGGTTGATGAGCTGTTGACGCATGTCGACACCTTCCTCCTCTCCACTGTCCTCGACACTGGACCCGGGTTGGTTTGCAGGCGGGGGCCTTGGCTGCTCATCATCATCCAGGATATGGGGTATTGCCTTGCGAATGGCCAGGTTGTGGAGCATGCAGCATGCCACGACTATCTGACACACCTTCCTTGGCGAGTACATCAGGGCACCTCCGGTACGGTCCAGGCAGCGAAATCGTGACTTTAGGAGACCAAATGTACGCTCTATTACACGCCGTGTCCTCCCATGGGCATCATTATATCGCACATCAGCTGCTGTCACATGATTCCGCAGTGGGCTCAGCAACCACGGACGGTTAGGATATGCAGAGTCACCTGGGTGTGAGAAACATAGATTAACCTTGATGTTCCACAATGCCACAGGACAGCATGTCACACACACAACCCGCTACTCCACTATGCATACTCACCCACAAGCCATGCACGCTCAGGAAGCAGATTGGCCATCAGCTGCGGGACGATGCTGCTGCGCATGATGTGCGAATCATGGGCTGACCCAGGATACCTGGCACACACGTGGGAGATGATCATGTCCGCCCGGCACACCACTTGAACATTTACTGAGTGGTAATGCTTCAGATTTCTGTAAACTTGCTCACGTGCCTGTGGTGGCACAAGCCCAACATGTGTGCAATCAATGGCACCAACAACATGGGGGATGTGTCCAAGGGCATAAAAACTCCCTTCACAGCCACCAACTCTGGCCCCTGGGGAATTGAATGTATCTGTCCTTGTAGTTCATCATAGCTGACAGTACATCCCTCAGCACCATGCTGAACATCGGTTGTGACATCCCACCTGCGCTTGCTACCGTGTGCTGGAATGAGCCTGTCGCAAAGAAATGCAGGCACGCCATCACCTTTGAAGTCGCAGTGAAAGCTGTTGGATATGTGCGACGTGGCTGCAGGTGGGGCTCCAACATGGCACATAGGTTTTGTAGGGAAACACTATCCAGCCTGAATTTGCGGATGATCTCTTCATTCTCCATGTCAGCCAGCACTGTGAATGGACGATGGATATTGGGCCTCCTCCTAGGTCAGATGAAAGTGAACATATGTCAATGAAACACACCATGAGATGTACAGGACATTTCACATTTCTACAGACACATTGCCAAATGTTACAGACTGCACCATCAACCAACAGAGCACTGCACAAGTCGGTACACATCAGGCACACTACTCGTACACTTGTCCCCTTACCCGCAGCAATGATCTGTGCACACCTCCTGCTCATTGGCATGCACAGTGGGATATGGCACCACATGTGTGCGCACACCTGTGAGTATTACCCGCAGCATATGTGTCAAACTACAATACTACCCTAGCACACCGTGCTGCTGTCCATGATACACCTCCCAACACAGGTTGCACATGGCACACATCAAGTACACACTGACCACAGCCTGAGCGTGGTGAACACGTGTGTGCATGTGCAGTAGACAATGTGACAGTCAATGATGCCCCTAGTTCACACAATGAGACAGCATTGTGCGTTACATTGCACCTACAAACATTGACCATTAGCTACATATGCTATGCAACACAAAAACTGTAGTCTACATGCCCTTACACATCACATGTGACATGTGCGTGTGTATGTGTCAATGCAATTTATCACATACACATATATGGCATGTGTAGGTGACATGGAGTTAAATGTCCCATTCGTTATGTTGGCCTCATGAGGGTCCTTCAATGTTGGAGACACTGGGCACTGTTCATGTTGGG
Source organism: Calotriton arnoldi (assembly GCA_963921515.1). Classification (NCBI taxonomy): domain Eukaryota; kingdom Metazoa; phylum Chordata; class Amphibia; order Caudata; family Salamandridae; genus Calotriton; species Calotriton arnoldi. The sequence goes on from CAWUFW010010113.1 coordinate 660,213, forward strand.
CTATGGATAGAGATGGATGACTCCATATGTGCAGCAAACCTGCTCCACAAGTCCACGGACGGTCACTACAGGCACTGTATGGCACCCATCTGGCGGTGCCTACCGCCTGGCCCCTGTGGACTGTCACCGCCAATACCCCAGACACGATCGCGGTAGTCTCAGCCATATCTACATGTGTATATGGCGGTTGGCATGCACCGCTACCCAGCTCACGGTCACTACAGGCACTGTATGGCACCCATCTGGCGGTGCCTACCGCCTGGCCCCTGCGGACTGTCACCGCCAATACCCCAGACACGATCGCGGTAGTCTCAGCCATATCTACATGTGTATATGGTGGTTGGCATGCACCGCTACCCAGCTCACGGTCACTACAGGCACTGTATGGCACCCATATGGTGGTGCCTACCGCCTGGCCCATGCGGACTGACACCGCCAATACCCCAGACACGATCGCGGTAGTCTCAGCCATATCTACATGTGTATATAGCGGTTGGCATGCACCGCTACCCAGCTCACGGTCACTACAGGCACTGTATGGCACCCATATGGCGGTGCCTACCGCCTGGCCTCTGCGGACTGTCACCGCCATGGACCATGCCCTGGCAGCCAATGGGAAGCACCCTCGCGGTAGCCTGATGCAATTTTGAAGATAGCGGTAGGCGTGTTCCGCAACCGCGTAGCCGGTCATTGGAAGCATTCAAAAGATGCACCACCGCGGTAGCGCGCGCCTGGCCCCTGCGGTGTGTCACCGCCATGGTCCATGCCCATGCAGCCAATGGGACGCACAGTAGCGGTTGCTTCATATGGCTTTGAAAATCGCGGATGGCGTGCACCGCCACCGCAGAGGCAGACATTGGATGTTTTTAAAAATAGCAGACCTGGTACACCAATTGCAGCGGCGTGGGACCACTGACACAGCCCCAGGGGCCTATATATGTGTGGGAGGGTGCCCCACATTTCCACTGCTACCAGGGACTGCTGCCTGACACCCTCCACCTGCTGCTGCTGCCTCCAGGGACTGCTGCCTGCCACCCTCCACCTCCTGCTGCTGCCTCCAGGGACTGCTGCCTGCCACCCTCCACCTGCTGCTGCTGCCTCCAGGGACTGCTGCCTGCCACCCTCCACCTGCTGCTGCTGCCTCCAGGGACTGCTGCCTGCCACCCTCCACCTGCTGCTGCTGCCTCCAGGGACTGCTACCTGCCACCCTCCACCTGCTGCTGCTGCTGTCTCCAGGCACTGCTGCCTGCCACCCGTGAACTCCACCTGCTGCTGCTGCCACCTGTCCACAGTGATGTCGAGGACACAGAAGATCCGGGCCAGTCCCTTCACCAGCGAGGAGCTGGAGGTCCTGGTGGACGGGGTGCTTGCACAGTACCCAAGGCTCTATGGTGCCCCTAATGTCGTAGTAAGTCTCCAACAGTGTGAGTGAGAGTGCAGGGGGGGCACACGTGAGGTGGAGGTGCTGCAGTATGTGTCAGTGAGTGTGGGGCTCTGACATGCACTGCCTAGCATGTTTTCTCCAGGGGGAAGGGCTGTGTAGCCTCTTTCACACGTTTCCCTGCATGCCCATCCAGATTTGAGAGGCATGTATTGTCCTGTCATCCATACAGTGAATCAGCAAATTGGTAATGCAGGAGTCAGGCCAGTGATTGCTTGTGTGAATGGCTGTGTGGGTCCCAAATGTCCCTCTCAGTGTCAGCCCACCTGGCCTGCACAGACGCCGCCCAATTCCCACAAGTACACATCACTGCATGTACAGTGTGTTCCATGTGTCTTTTGTTCACACATCTTCATCAAAGAGCCATCTCAGCCCTGTAAATTGCACACGACAAGCCTTGTGACAAGGGTGTTTGTATGAGAGTTGATGTCACTGTATGTGAGCTCCATGACACAGTGAGCCATTCACAGGGCTAGGACATTGGGGGCTGCGCAGTGTTGGACACAGTGAGTCCACCAACAACCATGTGTTGCTATCTAATCTATGTGTTGCTCTAGCTAACAGCGGACAGTAGATGTGGGCAGACTACACATTGCTTGATGTGCTGGCATCCTGCATGTGAATGGGATGTAGAGGTACTGTGTCCACCCTCCCACCTTCATGGATTCACGTGTGGTTCTCCAATGCCGTTGTACCATGTGCCATGCATTCTTGGCTCTGTTACACATATCTGTTGATTTGGGATGAGTGAGTATCGTGCCACTGTTTTGAGAGATTTTGGTAGTATACACTGTGTCACTGATGTATTACCCCTCTTGTCTCCCATGCCTGCAGCTGAAAGTCCACCAGCGTAAAGCTGTGTGGAGGGCCTTTGCCTCCAAGGTGCGTGATCTGGGTGTGTCAAACCGACGGCGCAGCCACTGTCATAAAAGGTGGGACGACATCTGCCGGCTGAGCAAGAACGTGGCCGAGATGACGCTGGGGCTGCTCCCTCGGAGCGGCAGGTTGGCCCGACGCACCATGACACCACTAATGGCCCACATCTTGGCCGTAACACAGCCTGAGTTGGATGCACAATTGAAGGAGCATCAGCAGCAAGCTAGGGGTGAGTATTTGTTGACGGGTGGCTTTGGCAGGGAGTGGCTGCATGTGTCCACAGATTGGACAAACTCTGAGCTATGTGAAGTTGGTAGTGTGATGCAGTGGATTGTAAGTGGAGTCTGTGCTGGGTGCATCTGACATGCATTTGTCCCACCTGTACTCACTGATGTGATCTGCGCAATGTGCATTGACATTGCAATCAAAGCTGTGGCATTCAGGTACCTTGTGCAGTGGGGTACTGTGTGAATTCATATTGCTGGTGACGGCAGTGTGCCTAATCTGAGTGTGTTTCAATCAATGCGTGCAATGCCTGACAGCAGATTTCAGCTGCTACAACTTCTGAGGACAATGTGCTACAGTACTTGTGCCCGTGCAAGCAACATGGTGGCTGGCATGCGCTAATGGCCATTGTGGGCTATTATGTTGTGGTCTGTGTGTGTGTGCTCCCCTACTGCTCCATCCATGTACGTAATTGACACCATGTTGTGGTGTTTATCCTTGCCATCCTCAGCACCCTGTGTGGTCAGAGAGATTTTTGTGCCTGTGTCTGAAGTGGGCCACAGGCAGGATGGTGTGCTGTGTGAGTCACCGGGATCACTTATGGCTGGATTTGTTCTTTACATGCACTGTTGGGTTGATAATTGAGGTGGCAATGTATATTTAGTCAGGGTGATGTGCAACGTGGATAACACATCTTCTTGAATGGTGATTTATTTGCACATGTTACTTCAGTTGGTGCCACTCCACTAACACTACATCTCTCTCCCATGTAGCATCTCCCGTGTGCGTTGAGGGACAGGGGACGGACACCAGCGGTGAGGCATCCAGTGCAACAGCTGCACCGGAGCAGAGTGACACAGATGTGACCAGCGCCAAGGAGGGGGACAGGAGTCTGCTGGAGGAATCACAACCCGAGACGCAAAGCTCTACGTCATCTGACGCCAGCGGTGATGCATCCATGTTGGGGGCCACAGGGAACGGGGACTCTGCTTCCTCTTCCGCCACACAGCGTCCAGTGCCCAGCCTCCCATCTACTTCCACTGGTGCTGCCCATGTTCGCACAAGTCGAAAGGGAAGACTGTACTTCACCCCAGGCACTGCTGCCTCGGCCCATGTCAGCCCTGCAGCCCTCAGTGCTGAGTCAGTAGAGCTATTGCGCCAGCTGTGTGTGGGGCAGACAGCTCTCCTCAATGCCTTCCTAGACCACGATAAAAAGTTGGGCAGGTGATAGCTTTCATGGAGGGCATACTTTCGGATGTGGGTGGGCTACACCGGACTGTGCAGTCATTGTCCTCAACAGTGATGGCAGCCCTGCAACAGGCACATTCTCAGGGAGCAGCTCCTGTCCCTTTGTCCACCCCCCTGTCACTGTGCACCTCTGATGACAGTGACAATGCTCAACAGACCCCAAAGTCCAGATGCAGCACATGCAGCACACAGCAGCAGCAACAGCCCAAACGGTCCAGGCCGTAGACACCATCCCCACAGAAAAGTAAGACCACCCCAGAGCACAGAGAGAAAAGCCTGTCAGGCGACACCAAGGGCCAGAGGGGCAAGAAACAGGCCTCAGGGTCACAGGCCTCAGAGTTATCCCCCGCAAAGGACTCTCCTGTCCCAAGGACCACTCGCAAAGCAAAGAAGGCAGTTTCCCTGCCTACTGAGGAGGTGTTACCTGCAAGGCTTACACTGGATGAGGGCCCTATGGCTGATCCACCCACAACCTCCACTCCCATCCCGAGCCCTGTGAAGCAGGCACAAGGGGGCACTGTAGGGGCTAAACATAGTAGAAAGAGTTTGGAAGGGCGGAGGCAAGCCCCAGGGAAGCACACAGCTGGATCCAGCATGTCCCCAGAGGGGGCTCCAGAGTCAGCACTAGGAGCAGGTTTGGTGGTGGGGTTACCTGTTGTGGCCACACCAGTTCCCATTAGTCCCCACACAGGGAAGCCTTTCAGGATCCCCAAAAAGTGGAAAGGCACCCCTCCATAATCTCCTGCACACACTGTGTCTCACCACAGCATCAGTCCACCTCCCCGTGCCACCACCCCACCTGGTCCAAGCAGCCCTTCAGCTTCCCAAGCCAGAGATGTCTCTTCCACAGATGTTCCTCACACTCCCCGGGGCAGTCCTCCTACTGACCGCGACACACAGTCACCTCCAAGTCCGACAGACAGCCACATCTGAGTGGTAGTCACCCTCACACACCTGTCTGTCCACAGCGGTGTCTGTGATGCCCATTGTTATCCCCATGACTCTGTTGCTGAGCATGGCATGGTATATTCGCACACATTCACTGTGCAGCTTCTAATGTGACTACTCTGCACATTGTACTTTCCTTGTGGTTCACTGCTGTTTGCACCCTGCCTGTGCAGCTTCTCATGGACTTCACCTGCACATTGGACTGGCCACTGGCCTTGTTGCTCACTACTGTTTGCCCCCTGCCTGTGCAGCTTCTGATGTGACTACTCTGCACATTGTACTTGCCTTGTGGTTCACTGCTGTTTGCACCCTGCCTGTGCAGCTTCTCATGGACTTCACCTGCACATTGGACTGGCCACTGGCCTTGTTGCTCACTACTGTTTGCCCCCTGCCTGTGCAGCTTCTGATGTGACTACTCTGCACATTGTACTTGCCTTGTGGTTCACTGCTGTTTGCACCCTGCCTGTGCAGCTTCTCATGGACTTCACCTGCACATTGGACTGGCCACTGGCCTTGTTGTTCACTACTGTTTGCCCCCTGCCTGTGCAGCTTCTGATGTGACTACTCTGCACATTGTACTTGCCTTGTTGATCACTACTGTTTGCCCCCTGCCTGTGCAGCTTCTGATGTGACTACTCTGCACATTGTACTTGCCTTGTTGTTAACTACTGTTTGCCCCCTGCCTGTGCAGCTTCTGATGTGACTACTCTGCACATTGTACTTGCCTTGTTGATCACTACTGTTTGCCCCCTGCCTGTGCAGCTTCTGATGTGACTACTCTGCACATTGTACTTGCCTTGTTGATCACTACTGTTTGCCCTCTGCCTGTGCAGCTTCTGATGTGACTACTCTGCACATTGTACTTGCCTTGTTGATCACTACTGTTTTCCCCCTGCCTGTGCAGCTTCTGATGTTACTACTCTGTACATTGTAGTGGCCACTGGCCCTGCAGTTGCCCACATTTGTTATCTATCTATGCACAAGTGTGAATAAAGACAGTTGTTCCTGTTGTCAGTTCTGTCAGTGTAATTTCTCAATAAAACTGTTTCTGTGTGTGCATGGTTTACTGTGTCACATGCTCAGTATGGCACTTCAACATTGGCAATGGGTTGTCTCACGTTTCCATGTTTTTGCAGGGGTGACAGGGACTTCAATTCTTCCTGACTCTTATACTTGTGGGTGCAGTGAAGGTGGTTCTTGAAAATGTTCTTGTTGTCATCATCCTTCTTTGTCCATGTTGTCTATGGTGTAGACATGTCATGTTTGGAGGCAATGTCAGCACAGGGTGGGAGTTTATGCCCAGGCTTTCATGCAGGTGGCACGGGTCATGGTGTCTGTGTGAGCTTACTTACTGTGTGCCCAGCAGTGTATGTGTACGGTCCTCTTGTGGTGGTCAGTAATCCTGGTCCCATGCCTTACTTCCAAAGTGTACACTTTGGTGGTGGAGAAGTGTGTGGTGTGAAGGGGGTGACTTTGTGGTGACTCTTGATGTGTGTGTACCTGCATTGTCAACTACACCCATGTGTCACCCTGGAGTGGTGTGCGTGTATGTGTACTTGTTGTGCCCTGCAATTGTGATTTGGTGCACATGGGAGTGTTGTGTGCTGCTGATGTGAGAGGGGGATGTGTGACGTATCCTACTTGTGCTTCTCAATCATGGAGTGTGTGAATGGGGCCTGTGTGTTGTGGTGCAGAGATGCTCTTGTCAGGTAATTGCATACCTATGTGTGTCTGTTCAGTATTTGACTTCATGGCCTTCCTCTCATCCCTGTGCCTTGACATGGGTGGCCTTGCTGTCTCCCTGAGTTGTTGAATTGAGGTGCTTGTGTTTTGGGTTGACTCACTGTGGCAGCCATGTGTGATTTGATGGGCTGTGGGTGTTCTCAGAGGTCTGTTGTCTTGCATGTGATGTACACATGCTTGATAGTTGTGTCCTTGTCCTTCCCTTTGTGGGCACATCACTTTAGCTTTCATGTATGTTGTCCTCCATTGCTGCTAGCATGTGGTCTGTGTATGTGGCTGTGAGGCAGGGTAGGGTGTGTCTGTGTAAGTTGGTAGGCTGTGTGTGCAGTGAATTGTTTGATCATCAATATGTGTGTGTGTGTACATTTTGTGCTGGAGCTCAGTGTTCTGGGCATGTGTGTGGTGTTGTGGTGTGTGTGTTGGCTGGGGCCTGGCCTTCTGTGCTATGTGTTCCTGTGCAACAACTCCTGCTGTGGCTATCTCTGCAGGTGTTAGGGATGTGGGGCAGGGTGTGTATTCACCTGTGTTGTTGTTGTGCAGGAGTGGCACATGGCAGGCAAATGATATGTACCTTCAGGGAGAGGGCTAGTGTGTTGTGTTTTGAGTGGTGGTTTTGTGTTATTTGTACAGTGGCCATGGCTGGCGCTGGCACTGGCCTCTGCGTTGTGTGCTTGTTTTCATGCACACTGACCGCGGCGGTGACGACACCGGGACATTTGTTCATGATCGCGGAACATGGGTAGCCAGGATGTGGCGAGGTGTTTTTGTGACAGGTGGGCCATGTGTAGATGCAGTGATGGCTGTGTGCCTGTCCCCATAGGGGTGTCTGGTGTGGACATGCACCGTTTTCAAAGCCTTGACTTGTGTATTGTGTTGCATGCACAGTTGTGTGTGTACGTACCTGCGGCGGCGTCCGCACCGGTCAATGACTTGCAGGTGGTGTATCATATACAGCACTGGAAAGGCGTGTAGAGCTGGATCCATCGCGGTGTGGTCCGGGTGTCTATTTTCTTGCTCCTCTGTGGTGTCTCCGCCGTCTTTGGCTATACGGTTGCTCCGCCACGGTGTGCTGCCCTTTTTCCGGCATCGTGATTTGTTCGGCGGACGGGACGTCATTCCGCACGGCGGTTAGTGCTCATTGGCTCACTCCGCCGCGCTTGCGGGCGCACTTTGATGGCGGTCGGCGTCACACCGCAGCGGACGGGAAATGGCTCTGTCTAGACATGCTAATATTGCGGGCGTGAAGACCGCTGCCGGTGCACGGTAAATGGCGTTTTCTCCCACCGCCAGCATCGCGGAGGTGCATCCGCCAGTCATCGTAATGGACCCCTTAGGGTTGATTTTTGCAGATGTCTCCAGAGACTCTCGTTAAAATGATAATAGCAACCCTGGATTGCTGTGTGTGGATAATTTTTCAGTATAGCATTTATCATGGCTAATTCGAAATCAATAATTATTTTTGAAGGAAAATAATTATTGCTTTTTCTTTTATTTTAGTTAGTATATCTATGTAGGTAGTTTGCTGCTTATTTGGTAGTAGGGCATAGATGAATGGAATATTTGAATGTTGGTACAATCCATGCACTGTGTACAGCTGGTAGAATGGTTTTGGACAGACTTTGGAAATTCCATCCATCATCCAGGTGTCACATTGCTGTAATTTAACTAAATTGTTTGCAGTAGCAAACATAATTATTCTTTTATCAGGGCATTTGTTATAAAAAAAAAAAATGGTTCTTTAGTGTGAGTAAAACTTAATTCTGGGGGAATAACTACTTCTTCAAACGTTTTAGGGGCAGGTATGGTACTTGTAGTTGCTTTTTTCTGTCTGGCAATAGTTCTTTTTAAGGAATCTATGGAGGGTAATTGTCCTGATGCATGTTGAGGTACCTTTAATAATTGCTCTTTGAGTATTTGGGTGGTGGGTTTATCAGTACTAGTGCTTGCTTCTTTAATACTTTCAAGAGCATCTCTAACCTCAATCTCTGTTATATTTGGGGGTAATTATGTTCTTTTACAGAAACAACAGTAGTTTCATGAGTAATAGCTCTTCCATTGCATTTTTTAGAGTAGTATTTGCTACACTTCCAAAACACTTTTAGACCAATTTGTTTCTCCTGTGTATAGACATACCCCATATAACATAATAACATTTTATTTTTTGTGACATTACAAATTCTGCACCTTCAGTCATGTTGTTTTGTGTTATGCTAGGGAAATTAAAAAACAATTTTTTTAATATAATAAATGATACATATTTATTAAATACAGTTACATTTCAGTGAATATACTTACAATGTTTAGTTTGATGTAAACAAAAAGGTCCAGGAAATGAATTCAAGCTTTATTTTCTATTTTCTTGATGTATTTTCTGTTGGGAAGAGAAAAAAAACTTTAATAATTTGATTACATTGTTTGTAGCTGATAGGTATTTTAGGGGAAAAGGGATATTTGGGTGGGTATTTAAGGGTGTTTAATAATTGAAAATTATATACTTACTTTTTGATTCTATTTAGTTGTTGAGTGTTTACAAAATGATTTTGGATGTTTTTGCAGTTCTCTGTAGAGGAGATAGATAAGAAATAAAATATACATTAGTGAATTACGTTTGAAAATTATTTTGAGGTAGATAGGAAAAAAATATAATATACTTACATTGATTGTTCTTTTATTGGTGAGGATGTTGAAAATATTTTGCTGGCTTTATAAGATATCTGTAGAGGAGATATAAATGTAAGAAATGAAAGATTAGTAAATTATGTGTCAGAAATAATTTAGGTTGAAGGCTAGTAGTATGGTTATATTTTAAATACAGTTTTACTTACTTAGGGGCCCATTACGATACCCGGCTTAAAAGAATCCGCCAGGCATGGAAGCGGCAAAAATCCGCCCGCACACACCGTCTGAACACCGACCACGCCATTACGATTACACAAACCGAAAACCGCCATCGGCGGAAAATCACACAAAATACCGCCCGCCATCGTCCGAGTCGGAGTCAAACCGCCCGCCACGGACGGAAACACGCACGACAACACAAAACCGCCCGCTCTCACGGCCGACACACCGCACGTGAGATTACGATCGCACCGCCATGAGCGCGGGAAAACTACAAATATACCGCCCGCCTGCGCAAACAACGCCGATGAGAATCGACACGGCAGAAGCCATGGCGCCCACGTCCCTGCACAGAAACCATCCGCTGACAAAAACAATCGCACACAACATGGCCAACAAGTCCACACAGCAAGGCACGCACAAATACACAAGCACAGTACACATCCCGAAAACACCCCCTGGACAAACAAAAACTACAAAGGCCAGAACCCCAGACACAACACACCTGAAAACAACAGACCATGAGGACACACCCACATAGGTAAGTACAAAAGCAGCACTCCCACAGACCACAACCCCTTGCAACATTGCAAACTAGAGAGGAGAGGAGAGGACACAGTGACACAGCAAGGACAGCAGCACACCACAGAAACGCACACATCACAACCACCACCACCACCAAACACCGGCACCACAAACCCCCTGCACATTACACAACACACACCGCACCAGCACCACAAACACCATGGCACCACAAAGAATGCCCAAGTTCACGCCCATTGAGCTGACGGTCATGGTCGACGAGATCATCAAGGTGCACCCACAAATCTATGGGAACCTGGTCCAGCACACACCACTAGCCACCAGAAACAGAATGTGGAACCGGATCGTAGACCAGGTCAATGCAGTCGGGACCCTGCCCAGGAACAGAGTCGAAATAAACAAACGGTGGAATGACGTCAAGAGCCTGGTCAAGAAGAAGGAGACCAAGAACAGAGAGCTGGCAGCCGTCACTGGCGGAGGGAATCCCATGCTCTTCAAGACCTTCAAAGCGTGGGAGGAGAAGGTGCGAGTCATCATACATCCCGAGATCCTCGCCGGATTAGCAGGGGGAGTGGAGGCTGGTAAGTACAAACTAATGTATACCAGCACACCGCTATGTACTCACATGCACTACCACCATGCCACAGCTCCCAGGGACAAACACCCCCATATCCAGCACACAATACACAACACATCACACACACATGCAACAGACACCACCACACACAGCCCAAACAGAACAACTGTAAGATGCGTGGGGACATGTGTACACTCAGCCAGCCACGTAACCACCAACAGGTCCCCAAATATGCCAGAAGCGCCACAACGAGCACCCACCACACCCATGTGTCCGCCACAGCTGCACTAACCGACAAGTAACAGGTAAGTGGCAGGAACACAAAGTGCAGTGGGTGGGAGGGTGGACAGCCCAAGTACAACACACACCAGGCCCCTAGTCCCACAGCACAGCAAGGAGGAGCATCCCCCACACCCCACAGCCACGTGTCAGCCACCGCAGTGCACAACGACAGCCGAAAGGTAGACATCACGGTCCACAGCAATCGGTGTCAGTGGGTGTCCAGCCACCACCACGACCCACAACACCTCCCCACCCCCACAGACCTGCAACATGGAGCACCCCCGCTTAGAACCATGTGGCATCCAGTACAGTGCACGCCCGAACAACCTGCAGGTGGGAAACTGGACAGGGCTGGATTACTGGAGGCATGAGGACCGTAACACGACCAACACATGGGACATGTCACGTAGCAGACGAACACGCAGCACCGCCCACCGTCACGAACAAGTGAACAATGTGCACACGGACATGAACCACAGACTCACACCTCACATGACCCATCACAGACACAGCAACACCCAAGGAGCCACGTCTGCATGCACAAGCCACACTGAATATAGTACCACACGGCAGCCACTGTGCAACTCATCACACACAACCGAAACACCATTGAAGTCCTGTCCATGTAGCCCCTACTGCCTGTCAACCACACACCCCACAACTATGCCTATGTAAGACAAACAACACTAGACGCAACAGAGCGGAACAACATAAATGCACACGAACACCACTGAACCCATCAAACACACAGACACACCATGCACATACAACATACCATCCATCCCATCCGTCAGCCCCAGTCTCATGAAAGGCATGTCATCCGCACAGCTGCCACACATACAGCAGTCACGCTAAGATACATGCCCATGACCAACCATGTGCCAGAAGTCAATGAAGCGCACGACACACTGTGAGCAACAACACACAACATGGGCCACACCCCCCACGAGCACTGCAGTGATGCACATGGCACAGGGCAGCACGCACACCAAGGAGATGGGACAACTGCAATACGTTGGCTGGCACACAACCATCACTCACTCATAACGATGCGTCCAATGCCGTGTCCAGTAATCACAACAGACAGCAAATATGCAGGCCATGTCAGGCATGCACACACCTCAGACCATGCACTGTCATGCTGCCACAACACATGTCACGTTCGGCACCCATGGCTCACAGCATGTACCCCAAAAGCATATTCCCTCCCAAATGCGAATCTGGGGCATGGCCCCCATGTTGCCATATGCGTTCCTAAGCGTTCCATTTGAACCCCAAAAGCATATTCCCTCCCAAATGCGAATCTGGGGCATGGCCCCCATGTTGCCATATGCGTTCCTAAGCGTCCCATTTGAACACCAAAAGCAAAGTACAAACCAGACCCAGGATGGGCCAGGAGCCCGCATACACCAGAGTCACAATAAGTAGGGGCACAGCAACACACCCATCGGCATGGCCAATCCGTCCCATGCCACATGTGCACAGCACACAGTCCCATTGCCAAGCACACACAACTACAGATGCTACAGCCACACACACGCCTCCGGGAAACCCATGTACGAGATTGCACGAACTGTGAATGTCAGACGACAAATACATACTTCGCCAGGTGCAACACAATAACAAATCTCATTCTCTCCACAGGTGACGAACTGCTGGATGCTGGGGATGGAGACAGCAGCCAGCACAGCCAGCCTACAAGCCCCCAACGAGGACACACGGATGTGGAGGATCTGTCCACCTCTTCGGACACGGACCACCAAGCAGGCCCATCTGGTGTGGCAGGGCCCAGCCGCTCCCCAGGACCCCTCCTACCCACCAACCCATCATCCAGGGCTGCTGAACATTCCCAGCCCCCTGCTGCCACTGTCGTTGCGGCCACACCCACGGTCATTGCGGCCACACCCACGGTCATTGCGGCCACACCCACGGTCATTGCGGCCACAACCACTGCCGCAACCGCCACCATCGCCGCACCGACCACCACCGCCGCCACCACCACCACGTCTTCGCTGGCACCAGCCCCAGCGCAGGTGGTGGCCCGGCCGACTGGATCCACCCTGGGAGCCACAGCGAGGACCGTGGTGAGCAATGTGGCTAGTGGGCAGGCAGGTGGCAGCAGGACTGGTAGGAGGAGCAGGGTCAGGGAAACGCCAGCCTCCCCTGGGAGCCATGCCCTGCCTCAAATGGCCAGAGTCCTTGGGGCCTATGAAGAGGCCCAAGGACAATGGGCCAGGTCAGCTACAGACACGCATGAGGTGCTGGGGGTGCTGAGGTCCATGGACGCCCGTATGGGCCAACTCGTGGACCTCATGGGCCAGCTGGTGGTGGCGGTGAGGTCACAGCCAGGGACAGCAGCTCCCCTCCGCCACCACCTGCCGGGGCGCAGGGTCGAGCAGCAGTGTCCAGTTCCCCTGCGTCCACAGCCAGTGAGCACACCTCAACCACCAGCATGTCGCAAGCAGGCACCCCCTCGCAAACGTGGAAGGGGCCGTCCGAAGTGGAAACAGATCTCCCGGGAGGACTTCGCACGCTCCAGACGCAAGTGAGGCAGCCAGCCAGCCTTCCTTGACCACCCACTGCATTGACTTGGACTACAATCCCACTCCACACAGCCATCTGGATGGCATGTGTGTGTTGGACTATGGACATAGAACCAGTGGGTACACCCTGAGCATCACGCAGCCATGACCGACAGCTCATTGTCACTGCACGCACCACTTTTGTCATCACCTTACACACAATCACATGTCACAGTTTGAAATAAATGCACCTCTTACACAAACTGCTGTTTGTGCCCTGTGTTTTATTTGTACGGAATACAACGGCCACCTTGGGCGGAAAGGCACCTGATGCGTGGCATGGCAATGGAACCGGAGGGCCTGTAGGGACCTAGGGGTGGGAGACAGAACAGGAGCACATTCAATGAGTGTGTCACACACCCATCACACAGTACATGTCAACAACTACAAGCAATGTACACACATCGCACAGAGCAATAGGGCACAATGCCACAGCCACCAACAGTGGCATACAACCCTGGCCATGGAGCGTTGACACACAGCACGCAGTGAACAAACGGCCACCCTGACACAGCACACACACACCTGCACAGATACAGCCACATCAGCCGTCGTACATGGACACTCACCGTCAAGTGAAGTAGTGGGCGATGAGCTGCTGCCGCACATTACCAGCTTCCTCCTCTCCGCTGTCCTCCTCACTCGAGCTGTCCTGGTCTGCGGGCTGGGGCCCTGGTTGATCTCCGTCATCCACGATGAGGGGATCTGCTTCCGAATGGCCAGATTGTGCAGCATGCAGCACGCCACCACTATCTGGCACACCTTCTGTGGGGAGTACGCCAGCGCACCCTCGGTGCGGTCCAGGCACCTGAACCTGGACTTGAGGAGGCCAAAGGTACGCTCGACCACACGTCTGGTCCTCCCATGTGCCTCATTGTAGCGATCGTCTGCTGGGGTGCGAGGATTCCTCAATGGACTGAGCAGCCATGCCCCATTCGGGTACGCAGAGTCACCTGGGTGTGAGGGACACAGAGAACCGTTGCTATTCCAACTGGACAGGGGACAGCATCGCACAACCAGCACGCTACACCACTCCACATACTCACCGACAATACAGCCACGATCCTGTTGCAGATTGGACATCAGTCGTGGCAAGATGCTGTTGCGCATTATGTGTGCGTCATGGGCCGAGCCTGGGAACTTTGCACACACGTGGGTGATCACCATGTCCGCAAGGCACACCACTTGCACATTCAGGGAGTGCGTGTGCTTCCTGTTGCGGTACAGGTGCTCAGTGGCCTGTGGTGGAACAAGGCCAACATGTGTGCAGTCAATGGCTCCAACGACGTGTGGGATTCTGCCAAGGGCATAGAATGCACCCTTCACTGCCGCCAATTCACGAGTCCTGGGGAAGCGGATGTACCTGTTTCGGTACAGCATCATGGCTGCCAGTACATCCCTCAGCACCTTGCTGAACATGGGCTGGGACATCCCTCCTCCACTGCCCACTGTGTGCTGGAATGACCCAGTGGCGAAGAAATGCATGGCGGCCATCACCTTAGCCGTGGGGGTGACAGCTGTCGGATACACCCTGCGGGGACGGAGATGGGGTTCCAACATGGCACACAGTCGATGCAGGGTTGGCCTGTCCAGCCGAAACTTCCTAATGACCTCTGTATCGTCCATGTCCGCCAGCAATTGGTATGGGCGGTCAATGTTCGGTCTCCGCCTAGGGAAATTGGCAGTGGACACATGTCAAAGCAACACAACACATAGCAATTTCGCATACACATCACTGACATGACTGAGCAAGCACATGAGCCACAGCCCAGCTGTCAAGCTGGGACGGCACGGCCACAATACACTTACACAGGTCTCCCAACAATGGCAATGGCTAGTGATACAAACCACTGCCATGTGCATGCACATGGGGATCTAGGCCCCAATGACTTGCGGGGCGTGCTGATGGGGACTGACTGCATATTCGTCAAGCGGCAACGCCACGGCAACATGAATGTCTGCTGAGCATGGAACTGCTTCCGAGGCTGGATGAGTATGGCACACGACGACGACGATGTGGGCACAGGCTGAGCGGCCAAAACAAGTGGGACCTGTGGCACGAGGGGATATGAGACAGTAGTAGGTGTCAGCACTGCACCCTATGTACAGCACTGTACGGATCACACCTCCCGAAACATTGACAGGTGTCCACATTGACAGCCCCATGCCAAGACGGCTGTGTGCTTGCAGTCACACGTCACAGGTGAGAGGTTACATTGCACGTGCCAGGTGGCAGACGTACATAGTGGGAGCTGGCATGTGTGTGCATGTGTCTCCTGTTCAGGATCCACCAGATGGGCGCTGACTCTGTACTGACCATTGGACACAGCATGTTCCGTGCAAGGCTTGTGTGTGTGGGATGGTGGCACTGGATGTGCCTCCGTTGGGTGGGGGGCCATGCACAGGGCGGGTACGTCGATGATTGCGCATTGTTGGTCACGGTGGGTGCACCCACTAAGATGTGTTGCCCTGTGTTCAATTCCTATGTCCGCATGATGATGGACTGTAGATGTGGGCAGACTACACATTGGTCGATGTGCTGTCTATATGCATGTGCCTTCACACCAGGCACAGCTGCCCCTGCACATGTGACCCCTGCTGGACTCGCTGCTGGGTCTGTGGAGCTGATGCACCTTCTGTGCGTGGGGCGGACAGCTCTCCTCACTTCCCTCATTGCGCATGTCATGACTTTGCCGCAGGTGACATGGATCATGGAGGGCCCACATGTACGCGTGGGTAGGCTACACATGATTGTTCACTGGTCGCCACCCCCAGTCAGTGTTTCGAATGGGAAGGTTGTCGTGCTGGTGGTATGTTCGATGTGGCGGATGGGCGGGCCTAGGTGCGGGCTTACATTCCGGACATGGGGGGTAGTTGGATTGGCGACTAGTTGCAGTACACACGGGACACGTCTCTTCCTTTCCACATCTGGGTCATCCCTTGTACTCACTGACAGTGATACAGTCATCTTCGCCCCAGCCCTCATGTCCTCCCCTCGCTCCCCCAATATGCATGTGCACCTGCGAGGCTAGCGCTTGCACAGGCAGCCCCAAGCTCGCACCAGAGAGGGCAAGGAGTGTATGTGTGGGTCCAGTTGCACGAGTGGGCTGTCTCAGGGTATGATGTGTTGCGGGACGCCATCCACCTGCGTGGTGCCCCAAATGGAGACCCGGCCTGCATGGACTATGCATCACAGTCTTCGCCTTCCGGATCCGCCACCTGCGACACCCAGTGGCTGTGGCTGCCCTTGCGGCCAGGCCGCGTCCGTCTGTGACTGATGGCCCACACATTCACTCTTTGGCCTCTCTGGGGAGGGCTCGGGGTGGTGGCGCACGCGCTTGCACTTAGTCGCAATGGCATGTGGCGTGGTTGGTATAATGGGCAATGGATGGGATGGTGCGAGCCACCTCCCGTGACGTCAGTGCTGCTCGTGCTGTGGTGCGTCCCCCTACACTTCCATTTGACTTGTGCCATGCTAGACGTTGAGGTTCTATTTCCTGCGTGATATGACCAGGAGGAGCGCGAGGAGACCTCTCACACACCATGCTCCACTGCCATCCCGTGCCCTGTATCGCCTGTGCGGATTGACTATGTTGGGGTTACACCTGGTCGACTGGGGCTGTGTGTGCCTTGTCAAGGGGCATGGCGGGCGCACAACAGGATCCAGCTTGTCCACAGAGGGTGGGCTGAGGTGCGCCTGGTACCGCTTTGTACGTGTGCCCGGCTGCTGTGCACACACGTGTTCACTCCCCCCGACAGGTGTCCTCTCACAATGCCCAGGGAAGCGGTGGTGTACTGTTCATGACCCCTCCCGACACGGCGTGCTCCAACTTGGCATGTGCGCATCTACCCGTCACACCCACCCACCTGAGCACTGCGTCCATACGACTTCACACGACACATGTGTGTCTTCCACAGTTGTGCTACTCATTTGCGTTGACATCCAATACCAGTGGACTACATGGTCATGTCACGACTGCCGTGTACTTCACATACTCTCATCCTCTCTCATTCGTACTTGTGAAATGAGTCAGCGGAGACAGTTTTGGTTTCAAACATTATATTGAGTCTTCTGTCCTCTGTGATGCAGTATAGTGGACACTACTGGCAGCGGAATACATGTTGAGGATATACTGAGCATGATTGCAAATGGGATAGGGTGTGGGGTTACATGTGATTGGCTGTTGCATGTGGGATGTGGGCTTCAGAGTTACATCTGCTTGGCCAAGGCTGTGCTAATGTACATTTACGTATAGCTGCGGAGCTGCGGACTTTGACACAGACGGTATACATGTAGCCTACCAGACCGCTTGGCATCATGGGCACAGTCCATCTCAGTTCCATGTGACAGGTTTGCTGCGGTTGTTCCTCATGCACGCGTGCATGTGTGATGACATCAGGGCATGTGCTTGCGTGCATGCAGTGGCGTGCCACTTGTTGTTGCACTGTGGTGGTTACTGGACATGTCACAGTCACTGGGGTCGTGTTGTTGTTGTATGCACTTGTCGTCCATGCAAAGGTCCTGGTATGGGATTCCCGGGGCGGGGGTGGGAGGGGTGCAGCACCCACAGACTCCAGGCGACCTATTCATGTCCACTGAGCGGTGTGTGTGTCCATGGGCGCTGGATCCATGTCGTGTCCTGGTTGTTCGTGCAGTTCCGTCCATGTGGGTGCGATACACAGACCCCATGCCACTGCCTCCCATGATGCATGCGGTGTTCCTGGATGTGATGGGGAACAGTGTGCATGTCCTGGTCATATCCGATGTCATGGCGATGTCGTTGATGGTGTGGTTACAGTTGCCGGTCGTTTGGTATGGCTGTTGTGGTGGTGACTGGCCAGTCCGTGCGGAAGCTAAGCATGGGTGCGGGGTTGGACATCATAGGTCAATCGGGGAACCTGCGTTGTGGTCCGACGAATTTACAGGTTGTCAGGTATGCGATGCCGTCCAGCAGGGCTTCCATGTCATTGGTGGTGTACATGTTTGCCAGCCAATGTAGCGGATGGTGGCTGTCAAGGTGTTGTTCGTAAGTTGTCCCTTGGAGGACCATGATGGGGCATGCTGCGTGACATTCGATGTAGCTGTTCTCGATGATCCGTCGTGTGGAGGCACAGTGGTCCCATTTCAGTGCGGGTGCGATGTTGGCCACATACGCCATGCCCCCATAGGCAGAGCAGGCCCTGTCGTGTGCGTCCAGAGGGAGGAGTAGTGGTAGCAGGTCCGCCTTTAGACATGCCGGGTTGGAGAGGCATATCTCCACGGGATGCTGGTAGGGACACCTCCGACAGTAGAAGACGGGCATGACGCAGCTGAACAATGTGATGCGGTAAGTCAGTCGGTAACTTACGTTCAGCAGGGACAGGAGATCGCATCCCAATATATGTAACAGGTTGGTTTTGTACAGCTTGAGCTGTCCGGCGTAGTTGGGTAGGTGTGTTGCGGTTGCCATTTCGCAGCGGTGCGTTGTGGTGGCGTGCTCCGGCTGTGTGTGCAGTCTGCAATGTGCACGCTCCGAGGTTGCTGTGAGCTCTGTGTAGTCGTAGGGAGACAGGACTTGTGTTCTGTTGGCTTGTTTGGAGGACACGGGCCCTCATCCCACATGTTTCTCAGACAGTTCAAGGTCAGTGATGTGTGACTCCTTCCAATTAACTTGCATGTGGCCGACATGGGGGAGTGTTTTCTTCTTTCTTCCCCGTCCGTTGTGTGCTTCTGTGATATGCGCTATCTGCCCTGTGGTCGGTCTCCTCGGCATGCCTGTGTTGGTCTATTCTTGGACAATGGCTGTATTCACCGGCTTCTGTCGTAGGGCTGTGGTTTCGGAGTTGGAATGGAAGGTCATTCAGTGCTGTCTGCTCTCCCTTGTGTGGGCGGCAGGCTGCCTTTCCGCTCTGCGTTGGGCCTTGTGTGTGAATGTTATTCTTGGGCCACCTGTTGTCGGTCCCCGGGCTCTTTGGTGTTCCGTTTTATATGTCTTGTTCATATGTGCAGGGTGGTATGGGTGTTTCAGTGTGGTACTGGCGTTCCTCTTCCCGAAGGGGCCCTGCTTCTCCTAGTTGGTGTTGCCGCCGCTGTGTGCTACGCCATGTTTGTTACACTGGGGTGTGTCCTGCTGTTGCGTGACTTCACTGACATGTGTGCGTCGGTTGTGTGGCGTTGGGTGTTGTCCGTGAATTGGGCGTTGGGGACATGTCTGTGGCAGGCCTGTCACGTGTCATGTGCGTTCGGGGTGGGGCTGATGTGTGTGCTGCTTGGTTGTGTCCCTGTGTCTGTGTGCGACGCATGCATGGCGCTGCGGTTGGCCTCTGCGTTGTGCGCATGTGTGGCGGCGTCATCACCGCTTTGGGGCCGTGACGGGGTCGTTGGTTCCTAGTCCCAGGTGGTGTGTACACATGTGTTACGCGATGTTACGATTTGGCCTGTGTGTCATATGTGGATGCAATGGTGGATGTGTAGTGTACACACGCTGGTGGGGGTTGTCCGCTTTTTCCGCCCTTGCACTGTGTGCGCTGTTTGCGTGCACTTGTTGTGTGTGTGCCTACCTGCGTCTCCGCGGTACGTTGCGTCCTTGGTGGTGCATCAGCAGGAGCATGGGGAGGGCCTGCAGTGCTGGATTCATGCTCGGGGAGCCGCTTCTTCGTTGTCCGTGCTCGGCGTCCGTGTTACCGCTTCGGTTTGTCGTACGGTATCTCTTGGCCGTGGGAGCCGTTTGTTTGCGGCATCGTAATTTATACGCCGGGCGGGACGTGTTTCGTCGGACGGTGTGTGTCAATTAGGCTGCGCCGCTACGTGTACGGGCGCACTTTGATGGCGGACGGTGTTGCTGGCTTGCCGGCGGTGTTTGGCCTACTTTTTGCATCGTAATTGGGCGGGCGTGTGGACTGCTGCATGCCGGCGGTAACTGGTGGTTTTTGCATCCGCCAGCACGGCGGTTGTGCTTCCGCCCGCCATCGTAATGGGCCCCTTAGTGCAGTTTTAAAGATTTCTTCAGTAATGAAAATTTTCTTTCAGGAAACAGTCGGGCAGAGTTTCACCTTCTTCTTTATTGTAGGTTAGAAGTGTAAAAAAGATGCAAACATTTCATGCTTATATAGTGTTTATTTAATTGGTTGCTTTATGTCATTGGTGTATTTTAAAATGTGAGCATTTGATTCGTTCAAGTTAATTGTTTTTATTGTTTTGGCTGTTTGTTTCCATATAAGGGAAACGCTAATTAAGAACTTGTTAGTAGAAAGTGATTATTTTTACGTTTTTCTTTTTAAAATATATTAAAGATTGTTTTGAATGTGACATGATGCAAGCATTATATTTTTGAAAGCTTTTATTTTATTATTTTAATTGTTATTTTGGAAAAAAGTTTAAGTTTTATATATTGATGTGTTTGCAAATGATTATTTTATGTTATTTAAGTGTTTTGTATTGTTTTATAATGTCAATTTATAATTGGTGCTAAACATATATTTAATTTACCTGTTTTTCAATAGTTGATATTGCTAAAAAAGTCGATAATATTGATGTCTATATTTTGGTATTCAATATTTTTGATATTTTGTATGTGTTTTAAAATTAATCGATATTTTATTTAACGATGTTTTATATTTCGATATTGTGGTGTACGATATTTTTTATAGACGATATTGTGTACTCGATATTTTTGTATTTTTTTAAATAAGTATTGTTAGTCGATATTATTGTAGTCGATATTATGACGACGATATTTTGTCAATACGATATTTTGGTTGTCGATATTATGTCAGTGATCCGGTACTGGCAAACCAGCTTCCCCCCATAATTTCCACTATTGTCCACCCGGACCAAACCAGAATTATGCCTCAGCGCAGTACCAGACTAAACCTCAGACGCCTCTACGGGGTGATGCACGCTACGGCACCTAACCCAAGTGAATCCACAGCACTACTATCGTTGGACGCCTGCATGGCGTTTGACAGTATCGAATGACCATACCTTCAGGCAGTTCTGTCCAGGCTTGGCCTTGGCCCTCATTTCAGCTCATGGGTCCGCCTCCTTTACAGGAATCCTAAAGCCTGTGTCTGTGTGAATGGGTCGATCTCCAGATCCTTTACACTCCACAGAGGCACACGCCAGGGGTGTCCACTCTCCCCCATGCTGTTCGCGCTGGAGCTCGAGCCACTCACGGCATGGATCAGAGGGGACCCCATTGTCAGGGTCATAGACATTGGGGGGGAATGGGAGGAGCGAATCTCGCTGTACGCAGACGACATATTTCTCTATGCAAGCAGACCTCGGCAAACGTTCCACAGACTTATTAACATACTCCGGCTATTCGGTACATACTCAAGCTACCAGATAAACTGGGACATATTTCTCACAACGAAGAAAAGGACAAACTAGAAGAAACAAGAAAAAGGGGGCTTTGGACTCCAATGTGGATATTTACCAAAGGCATGCTAGTGCATACTTCAACTATGGACTACTCTAATTATCCAGTCTCGAAGGGAAAAGAAAAAAAGGACGGGAGAAAGAAATCTAATTTCTTAATACGGCCCTCACACACTTTTCAGTGTCATGCTTCATCATTGGGCCGCATCTAACGCCCAAGAGCAGACCAACTCACTGGGCGGAGCGCGAAATAAATTTTTTTTTTAATATATAGTAGTGAGGAAAGAAAGTATGAATATACACAAAAGAAATAGGGAAAGTATTGTTCCCTGAAGAAGGGATCAGAAAGTGCAGAACACAAATGATAATGTTAAAACTATCTAAGGGGAACCAAAGGTTACCTTTATTCCTGGTCACCCTCGATAGGGTTAAAAGTTAATCGGATACACTGGGGAATTCAATGCCCCTATATCCTGTTTGCAGGAACCAACATGTTTCGGCCTTTAATTTCCCCCACGGGTCTTAGCGGCCTTCGTCAGGGTATTGATCCCTTGGGAAAATTGTGGTCTTAACCCACACTTGGGTCTACAGATTACTTAGTCTCTGGATAGTCTCCAAATCGCCAACTACGCTGATGTATAGAGGAGCCAATTACCGAGTTTATATGCTAATTGCTAAACCCGGGACCGTCGTGGGACCGTGGTCTGTGCGTCACAATTACTCCAAGACCAGCGGGAGTCTTCTTCCCAGTCCGAATCCACCGACGATCAAACTGGGACATATCCCTCATTTTTAGCCTTTCTGGAGTGCTACCCCCACTCACATCAGACTGTGCAGCCCTAACACAACATGACAAATTTTAATATCTGGGAATATGGATAACAAAATCAGCCAAGGAATTCCTCAATCTGAATGTATACACACAACTGACAAGACTTTGCGGAAACACTTCTCATTGGCGTCAACTACCTATCACTCCTAGGGTAGTCCAGTGCTGTTTAAAATGATGGCCCTCCCGCGACTACTCTATTCTTTACAAACCACACCACACAAGATCCCGGACGCCTTTTTTCAAGCCATTGAAAGGGAGCAGCGTAACATATTATGGGGGGAGGGGCACCGCGAATTGCGCTCCGCAACTCCAACGGGGGGTGTACGAGGGTGGACTAGCTATCCCAGATATCCAAAACTACTACCTGGCAGCCCAGCTCATTAATATAAATGGCTGGGTCTTTGCACCCCACTCCGAACCGGCATACCGGGTAGATCGTCAGGCAATGGGAACCAACGGGCACCTAGCAGCGTTATATCAGGGAAGTGGGGGAAAATCGCTCCCTACCCACACCCAGGTGGTGGTATGAGCGTGGCACGGTGCCACCAAATCACTGGGCTGGAAGGGCAGATTGACCCAGCAAAACCCCACTGAGGCACAGTTGCGCATTGGGAGAGGTGGGCCGCCTACAGGAATTCCGCAGTTGAAACCTCATAGGCATAGACACTCTCGGGGACATATGGTGTAAGGGTAGAATGATTACCTTTAAGGAATTACAAACTGAATATCAATTGACAGACAAGGAGCAGTACAGATACCTACAGTTGAGACATGCCCTGAAATGCCATATCCCGGACAGGGAGTCACTACCTGAGTACTCCCCATTAGAAGACCGACTGTTATTAGACCCCATCCCTGATAAGGTGATCTCCCACACATACAGGAAATTAATGAATAACCTCCCCGATCCCTTGGGACAGCTTAGGGCAGCCTGGGAAGCGGACTTGGGACTGCTAGAGGATGACGACTGGCAGGAAGCAATCCAGAGCCCCAGAGAGATCCCCATATGGGCACGATTCCGACTAATCCAACTTAGAATTTTACATAGATCATACTACCCCCGCACACTTCAACACATGATCGGGAGGGCGGACACAGATCAATGTGCTAGAGGCTGCGGGGAAATTAGCCCATTCTTCCATATCATCTGGGGATGCTCCAGAATCCAACGCTACTGGGTTGGGGTTGTCGGGGTGATGTCGTAAGTCCTGAGAATTCGCATCCAACCAGATGCGTGCTGGCACTTGCTCGGGGTCACGGGGGAAGACCGGTGGCCCGCACACACACAAACATGGCTCATGTTAGCTTCGGGGGTGGCAAAACGAAATATTGCACGGATGTGGGGGGCACGAGACCCACTGAAACTTTCCAACTGGGTAACGGACATGGACTGGTACCGATTGGCAGAAAAAGTAGTTTACAAGAGATGGGGCTGTCCAAAGAAATGGGAAAAGATCTGGAGCCCATGGGATAAATACAGGCCCTAGCAACGGGAGAGGGAGGGGGAACGTAGGTCTGGGAGAGATGGTGTAATTATCTGCAACAATGTGTCATAATTGATGTTTGTGACTTTCCCCATATATGTGTATTGTCGCTTTCCCTGTAACGGAAGCTGTGTAGAACATACCTGTCTGACGACTACTATGTACATGGATGGATCGAATTTGTTGAATAAAAAGAATTTTTTTTAAAAATGTAAAAAGAAGGGCTAAGGGAGGCTCCCTGCGGCACACCACACTGTATTGTTTTGGGGCGGAAGGAGATAGAGCCAATTTGTACTGCCTGAGTTCTGTTAAGCAAAAATGATTTAAACCAATGAAGAGTTTTAGAATTAAGCCCTTTTTCGTATAAAGTTCTCAATAGAAGAATGTGTGGCACGGCGTCAAAAGCCGCTGACAAGTCTAAAAGGATCAGAGCAGCAGTTTTATTGTGGTCCAGCGAAAGTCTTATATTGTCTAAAACAGCTA
This sequence comes from Calotriton arnoldi, assembly GCA_963921515.1. Classification (NCBI taxonomy): domain Eukaryota; kingdom Metazoa; phylum Chordata; class Amphibia; order Caudata; family Salamandridae; genus Calotriton; species Calotriton arnoldi. The sequence continues at coordinate 684,674 of CAWUFW010010113.1, forward strand.
ACAGCCTGAATATCCTGGACTTACCGTTTGGGAGGATAGACCTGAAACTGCACTGAGTCCAGAACATCTCCAATGAAAGGGAGCATCTGATAGGGAGTCAGGTGTGACTTCGGCATGTTGATAGTGAACCCTAGCGAATGCAGGAGGTCTGCCCTAGTCTTGAGGTGAAGAGAACCCGCCTTCAATAGTCAATGCCAGATGGGAGCACAGTAAACTGAAAGTCCTCTTGGCCCACCATGAACCACAGGTAACAGATGTGGACAGGCAGGACAGGGATGTAGAAGTATGCACCCTGCAAGTCCAACGCTACCATCCAGTCTACAGGGTTTCAGTGCAGTCAGTGCTTGAGCCAATGTGAGAATTTTGAACTTCTCCTTTTTCAGGAAAAAGTTGGGAAGGAACAGGTCTTGGATAGGACAAAGGCCTTCCATCCTTCTTTGGCACCAGAAATATGCGGGAATAGTAACCATGACCTACTTCTGATGCCAGCACCCTCTAGGTGGTTCCTTTGGCCAAGAGAGCCAAAAATTCCTGACGGAGCAAGGAGAGATGGTCCTCCGTCAGCTGGTTGTAAGTTGGTGGGAAGGATGTCCAGAAAAGAGATGGAATAGCCCCTTTAAACTATCTGTAAAATTCACTTGTCAGATGCAATCAAATGATCAATGGTGCAGGTGATGTCCCTGGATGTCTGTGGTGGTATGAGGGCAAACTAAGGGGCTTTTGGAGGCTGCCGGGGGAGTGGTAGGCTGGCCAGACCTCTGGATAGGGGCCTCACGTGGTCTGTGGGACCCACGCCCTCGGCCACAAAAAGGCTGGGAAGCCTGTTGGCCTTGGTGGCTGGGAGGGAATGAATGCGGTTGAAGGCCCCTTCCTTAGCCACGAAAGGGGCAGAAGGCCGATTGTGGTTGGCATAAGTCCATGGACAGGCCGAAGGACGTGACCATAGCTATGCTGTCCTTGAAGTGCTCCAGAGCTCAGTCACCCTTCTCGCGAAAAAGGCTAGAGCCATCAAAGAGAATGTAACTGTCCTTTGCACAGGAGCCGCTGTGCAGGGCTTGGGCCAGGCCTCAAGCAGGAATTCCATGTGGGCTTTATTAAATGGAAGTAGAGGTTCTGAGAGGGGCAACTCCGGCGGAAGTAGCTCCGTCAAAACGCTTGTCTTGACTGAAGCTGCCCTCCACACCACCACTGCGAATGAGGCACCCTCCTCCGTATTCATAGTAGAGGAAGAATTTGAGCACCGTTGAATGGAAGAACCTTGGGCCAAGTAGTATTTGAACCTTTGGAATATGCAAAACAAGGATTTGTTACTGCCTAACTTAGGAGGTCATTACGATGACGGGCGGACAAAGTCCGCCCGCCACCGTAACGGAATGCGGGACCGTCCGCAAGGGGTGCGGCAGTCCTGCACCTGACATTAGGATGCCACCGCCACCGTGGCGGTGGGACACCATATTCCCAGCATTGTGGTGGGCGGTGCTCACCGCACCGCCCGCCACAATGCTGTGAATGCACGTCGTGCATTTGCATGCACAACCTGACAGGCACCGCGCGGTGCCTGCCACCTTATGCATACAAATGCAGGGGGGTACCACAGGTACCCCCCATGTGCACCCCCCCAACATCCTGGGGGCCCGCAACGGGCCCCCAAATGCAAAGACCGTATGCCTTTCCATGGCGGCAACGCTGCCATGGAAAGGCTGATCTCCGCTGGCATCATAATATGGATGGCGGTGTCTTAGAGACACCGCCACCATATTATCCTTGTTTTCCACCGGTCGAAGAGTCGACCGGCGGAGCAGCGGCGGACGGTCTTTCCGTCCGCCGCGGACCCCCAGCCATCATAATATGACGGGGGGTCTTTACTGTGTGGATGGCGGGCGGATCGCCCCCGCCGGGCTGGCGGTGACTACCGCCGGCCCGGCGGGGGCGATCCGCCCGCCATCATAATGAGCCCCTTAGTTTTTCCTGGCCTATAGATACTCATTCTAGGTTATTTTTATTGATGTGTGATATTCATGCCAGAATGACTGAAGTGTGGGATGGATTTGGTATGCCTGTTTGAGTGAATGGTAGATTGATTGAGTTGATTTGGGGTTGTTGGTATCTGGGGGTTCCCAGAGATTTCTTCATACTTTAATGCAGAGGTCTTCAAACTTTTTGCTTCGAGCCCCTAAGCAAAATGTTTTGAAGTTGGGGCCCCCTCTAAAACTATATGGCAAGGATTTGGTGAGTGGGAGGGAAGGGATGATCACAGGTCGGGGATCATGAGATCATTTCAGGAGTGCTTTTCTGTCACTCGTGGTCCATACTAAATATGGGACTTGTAAAAAAGCAACAGCATCAATCAAGAACAGAATTGACCAAAACCACTACTGCCCATAATTGGGGTGCTATGGGCCCCAATGCACCCCACCTGCTGCACTAATGATGGCTGTAGCCCTGAGAAGCAGGCAATCTCTTCTTCTTTCACTCCTTCCCCACCATGTCTGACCATTACTTCAATCTCAAAACAAGTCCAGTCTCTTTCTGAAAGAAAATGAGCTACTACATGCAGCCTCCCTTTTCTGCGCCAATTGCACCATCTGCCCTAATCCTAGCAAGGAAAATGAGCCCCCATGCACACTTTTTATTGGAAAACACTCATAATTGTGATACAGTGGGCCCTGGGCAAAAGTGTCACTGCACCTGTTCCACTAATGATAGGTACTGCCTTGCTGTCGCTTCTGACGTTTGTTAACAACATAGGCTCCCATCTCACACTATCACTGTCCCTCCCATCTCTCATCATCCCTCTCCCTCTCATCTCTCAGCCTCCCTTTCCCTCTCATCTCTCAGCTTCCCTCTCATCTCTCTGATGCCCAAATCAAGGTGTCCCCTCTGCTTCATTTCCCCTCCCTTAGGCCATTGCTCCAACAAACACTGGCACAGCAAGTATGCCCTCGGCCTCTAATGCTACTGCAGCACCAACAATACCAACAGCTCTGCAAAGCTGACTGTCTGCTCTGCCCACTCAACAGGGCCATTACTTCTAGGACAGATGCCCAAAGCAAGGTTTCTGCCACTTTGATTAAAAAAACAAAAAAAGGCACATTTAGTCCCTCCCCTGTTGCTTGGTTTCTGTTCCGTGCTCAACAATGGTGACCTGGCCCTAATGCTAGCAAGGAAAATGCACCCCATGTTCTTTTTCATAGTAATACTGCCATAACTGGGGTTCAGTGCCCACTCACAAAGGCTGGGGGAGGGGCTCTCGTGCTGTGAAACAGACAGTAGAGTACTAAAGAAGAAACATGCCTTCTCACCTAGGTGCCTGCTTCCTGAAAGAAATGTAAATGTGTGCAATGGTTAATCACCAAATAAAAAAGGTTGCTCTGGAGCCAGTGTAGCTTTTAATTAATGGAGTCACTCAGCTTCATGGTGACAAATATGTATTATTTTTGAGAGAAATTATATGTATTCATTAAAAGGAGTGCACCCTTTTAATGGACACACATAAAAAATGAACACTATAGTCTGAATGCTTATCACTAAAATGTATATTTTTGAAGCACTTGCTTTATCTTAAACAGTATTGTACAGCAGACTATTTCATACAGTGTAATACAATTTAAATTAATGACATCCACAGTGCTTTCTGTCACAGACTGGGATCTCGTAGCACCATAAACAAGTCAATATTCCTCACTGCATCAATCAGGATTTAATTCTGTGATTTTCTGGTCACACACAAAGTCATCTGCAGTGATCACATTAGCCGACTATGGTTTCATAAGGTAAAAGAGTATGGTGCTTATGCATCAAAATAGGCAATCGCGATTCTATAATTGCGATTTTTAAGGAATCGCAATTATGGAATCGCAATTGCTTATGCATGTAGGAATCGCAAACAAATTTGCGATTCCTACACATTCCTTAATTGCGACTCGCAAATTGCGAATCGCAATTAAGGAATGGCTTCCCATTCATTCCTATGGGCCTAGAGGCCCATAGGAATGATTGGGAATTGCATGCACAATTTGCGAGTTCCCAATAGGTACTTGCAAATTGCGCATGCAATTTCAAGGGTGCCAAAAGGACACCCTGTTCACCCCTGAAATTTCCATTTTACCACATGTTGCGCACACACATGCCCCAAGGGCATGTGTGTGTGTAACATGGGACTTTGAAAAATGTACTTCAGTGCATTTTTCAAAGAAATCGCAAATTACCATCAATTTGAGATTGACGGTAATTTACGATTCCTATTCGCGAAATCGCAATTTTTTTGGGGTTAATGCATTGCATTTAAGGAATTGCAATTTGCGATTCCTTAAATGCAATCGCAATTTAAGTAATCGCAAACTTTGCGATTCCTTAAATTCCTCTTTGACCTCGACTTCACACTCACTGCCCCAGCCCCATACCACGCAGTAGTACCGTCATCACACTTTTTTATGGGCTTTAACTGCTGCATGTAAATGAAGACAGCCTGGAAATGCGCCTTTCGCACTTCCAGGATATCTTCCTTTACATGTAATTGCAGACCCATTTGCGCACCCCTGGGAATACATCCACGACCCCCAGGGGGGCGCGCCCCACAGTTTGAAGACCTCTGCTTTAATGTATATATTGTATCCTGGATTTCTTTCTTTTGCTTACATTGTATATAAACGAATACACAATTTTATGTGTTAACAAAAATGAATACATTTGATATGTTTAATTTCATGCGAAAGATCGAATTATGAGATATGTGGGGATCCTTATCCTGTGGGCTGTATTGTGACTTTTTGTGCTTTTTTATATCTGATTCAACACATTGTTTATATCCAGTTACTAGCCAGAGTTTTGTTTTGTTTGTAGAACGGTAGGGGGAGAGACCAGGCCACTGTCTGGTAAGGTATCCAAACGTAAAACATAAAAGTTCCCTTTTCCTCTGTTAATTGTGAGGTTTAGATCCAACTAGTATTAAATCCAATTGACAGGCACTACTATTCACTCTGTGATGAATAACAAAGCTATCAAAAAGAATTCCAGGTCGATAAATCACAAATTCTTATACACACAAAATAAAAACATTTATATTCAAATAACAAATTCTTATAGGGAATGTATATTAAAAACAAATTTATTTTCAATGTATCATACATAAAAATATCATGAATGTCATGTATTTGGCTAATTCACAGAATAAAAACATTTTATAAATTCATAAACATATTGTTAAAAATTATGTAGATAAGTAAATAAGATGGGCAGTAAAAGTTGTAATTATTAGAACATACAAGGGTTTAGGGCATATGAAGATGTAAATTATAATACCATCTTTTTATATTTCTTAGTTAGATTTGCAGCAGGTTGATCGCAGCATTAAGAAACAATTGCCATATACTTTAAGACATGCAAACTGCTTAAGGTGGGTTTTTATAATCCGCAACATGGTGATATATACTCCATTCACATTTAAATGACAATAGGAGGTAAATATGTTTATCAAATTTGTTCTGTTTACTCCACTTAGACAAAACCATAGTGTCCTCGAATTTGATGAAGTGGACCTATGGGCCTAGCTATCCTTGAGAGTTCATACCACAACAAGGAAGAAAAACTTTATGTTTCAAAAAACTTCATGTTTCAAGGTACTTATCAGGAATATATAATGGTCATAAGCCCGATATATCATTTGGTGTTAGGGTAAAAGGGGATATAAGGTGATGTTTGTTCACAATATTAAAATTTGGCAACAACAATCAGCTACCCCAGAATAGTTCCTTGAACATGATTTAATAATATGTAGTAAGCAACCTATTGCATATCTACATATGTCTCAATTACCAGACACTGTGATAAACTCCGTGAATTAGTTTTTTTTCTAAAGCAATCCTTTTTCATGACGCTAAAAATAGGCACTTGTATATAACAAAAAAAGGGAATGTATTTTATTGTATTTTAACTTCAGTGTTTATATTGTTTGTTTAGATTATTTCTTAAATCAATGAACTATTGTCCTGAAGAAGGTGACGAAACACCTGTACACCGAAACGCCGCGTCGACAGTTTGTTCTCTCTTTTTGTTTTGTGTTCTACATAATTTTTAACAATATGTTTATGAATTTATAAAATGTTTTTATTCTGTGAATTTGCCAAATACATGACATTCATGATATTTTTATGTATGATACATTGAAAATAAATTTGTTTTTAATATACATTCCCTATAAGAATTTGTTATTGGAATATAAATGTTTTTATTTTGTGTGTATAAGAATTTGTGATTTAGCGACCTGGAATTCTTTTTGATAGCTTTGTTATACATCACGGAGTGAATAGTAGTGCCTGTCAATTGGATTTAATACTAGTTGGATCTAAACCTCACAATTAACAGAGGAAAAGGGAACTTTTGTGTTTTACGTTCAGATACCCATCCCTTTTCCAAGTATTAGGGTACCTCCTTTATATTTTGACAGTGGTAAGGTATCCAAACCACAGGCCTCTGTCCGTCCCTCATACAAGCTGTCCTCTGTGTCGTCTAGGGGATGCTGGTATCCATAAGGGTCCTCCAACCTCTCCCATTTGTCAACCAGTCCAGGCCCGCCAAATGAAAATGTTGCTGGCTCCAACTCGGAGGCCTAGGCCGGGCCGGCGGCGGACGACATGCCAGTCCGGCTCTGCACAGGTATTATGATAGGGATGGCACTGCCATGTGATGTTGGCAGCACCGGGAGCATCGGTACAGGGGCAGGCACCGAAGAAGGTCGCGGGCGGCGCCGTCAAAGATCCAGCATTGGATCCAAGGGGCCTGACTGACGTCAAAGGCGAACCCCCCAGCGGGAATCCAGTGGGGGCCACTCCCGCACAAGTGGGCCCGGAGGCACTCCAGAGGGCACGGACCGCCCAAATATGAGGTACATGACCACCTGCACCACCTTTGGGTAGTGCTTCAGGCATTGCAGAGGGCAGGCCTGAATATCAGCACCAATAAGTGCTACATAGGGCTGGGATCAGTTGTGTATTTGGGTCACCAATTTGGTGAGGGCAAAGTGCAGCCCCTCAAGCTCAAGACCCAGAACATCATGGCTAGGGATCACCCCCCCCCTAATACCCAGAATGAGATGAGAGCCTTCTCAGGCCTCACTGGATATTACAAAAGATTTATTAAGTGAAATTGCATCATTGTTGCCCCCAAAACAGCTGATTTCAAAGAAGCAGCCTTATAAAGGTGATCTGCGCAGAGATGTGCCAGAAAGCATTCAACACCTTGAAGGGGGCCATGTGGACAGCACCAATAGTCAAGGCACCTGACTTCTCGAAAGAATTCATTGTGCAGATAAATGCATCAGCGCATGGCAATGGGGCTGTTCTCTCACAGCTCAATGATGAGGGCTTGGCCCAACCTCTAACCTTCATCACCAGGAGGCTACTTCCCAGGGAACAGAGACTGAGTGCAATAGAAAGGGAAGCCTTTTTAGTGGGCTGTGCACTGAAGATGTTAAGACCATACTTGCTTGGGACTCGCTTCCTGGTTCAGACAGACCACAGACCTCTCAGATGGCTAATGCAGATGAGGGCTGAGAATGGACTTTAGAGTGGAACATCACTCTGGGACTGACCACGCCAATGATGATGGTCTTTCCACATTTTTCTGCCTTAGTGATGAGAACTCTCATGAGGGTGGGTAATTCTCCCTGCTTTCTGCTAGGGAGGACATATATTGGACCTGACATCCTTGGAGGTGTATTCCTGCAGAACTTTTGCCTTCACTCCCCTGTTTTCGCTGAACTCATTTTTGTTGGCATTATGACTCTGTGCACTTTACCCTTGCTAAGCAGTGGTAAAGTGCTTATGCTCTCTCCCTTAAACATGGTAAAATTGGCCTACACCAGATTGGTACATTTACTTTACTTGCAAGTCCCTAGTAAACGGGACTACATGTACTCAGGGCCTGGAAATTAAATGCCCTAGTGGGCTGTAGCACCACTGATTGCGCCAACCACTTACATAGCAGTGTAAAACAGGTCTCAAGCCTGCCAATGTAGTGCAGTTTTAAACTGTTATTTTAACCTGGCAAAATAAAGCTTTTGCAAGGCTTAAACATTCCTTTTTGATACTTATAAGACTCCTCTAAGGTACGCCCTAACAGCCCATAGGGCAGGGTGCATCGTATCTAAAAAGTAGGACATGAGTACTCATATTTTTACATGTTCTGACAGTGAAAAACTCCTAACGTTGTTTTTCACGGTTGTAATGCTATTTCTCTCACAGACTAACACTGGATCACTTTATTACACTTAATAAGTGATAACTTTAGTTTGGGAACAGATAGAAAAATGTTGCTTCTGCCTATTTAAATTGTAATTTGAAATCCTCTTTAATGGTAAAGTCAGATTTTAAGTTACTATTCTGAAAATGTCCCTTTTAGGCATTTTTCTGCAGGCTCCCGCCGATGCGATGTTCCGACGGCGACTGCCTCTTCATGCCAAACAGAAATCGCCCATGTCAATTTTGAAATTTGCATTAAATGGGATCTGATGTCCCCAACGAAGCACTACCGCTAGGCCATGGACATATCCCACATTCTAACCATATTGCTTGAACTGCCGCTAATATATTTAAATTACACATTTTCCTCAAAACCTGACCTAATTTATTTTAAAAATCAAATTCCGTAACCCCATTGATTTCCACTGCATACAGTAAGAATGGAAGAACTTTGGCTTTGTACAAAGATAACAAATGTAAAAGTGTCTACGACCAACAGCACTATAAAAAGCTCGTAACCCATTTGCCTTTGCAGTTGCCTTTGAAGAATTCTGAGACATGTACTCCTTACCAGGCAAATTACTTGTGAAAATCTTCCCTAAATAAACGTTAAGATTTCACAACTTCCAATTATTTGTTTCCAGTGTACCAATAATCCTTATTGCTGCATTCATATTTAAAAAATTTGTAACTACAAACTCAAAAGCAGGGACAAACCATTATTAAGACCTTGCAGTTAGACTGAGAAAAACAGTATCAGCAGCATATAGTAAACCTGGAATAGGGCGCCTCTCTATTCTTGGGGGCTCTCCCTTCCAACCCATAAGCGCTTGAGGTAACTTTGATTGATATATATATATATATATATATATATATATATATATATAGCGAAAGAGACGGCAGTGCTGGAAGGGATTTGGTGAGGAGGGAAACCTCGTGCATCAATCGTTCCGGAGACGGAGCCTTTTTCCAGGTGGTTCGAACATTTCAGCATCGTGTTGTTAACATGACTTGTGACTGAGTTCCATTTGGATTAATTGAACATCAGATGCATCATGAAGCCAAAGACAATTAATACACGATCTTTGCTAGTACAATTAGAACTTTCGTTTAACACCAGTACTTACTTATTTGCCATGATGCATTATGGGAGATGGAGGCTTGCTCAGTCAGGTGACCAAAGAGACTATAAAAGATGGATGCACAGATGCACTTTGTTGACTGCTTCCTGTCCGTGAGCAAGGCTGTAGTGCCGAAACATGTAGGACCTAGGGAAGCTATGTGCTACATGTCCTGGATTAAAGGCAATTGTCTCCGGAAATTGGCCTCTGTTTTGTGTTCATTGAAGGTGAAGTGACGGGCTTCTCCGTGCCCGTGTGAGAGGCCGCCCTGAAGGGTTGGAGGCCCCCTGCTCGGAGGTTGTGCTTGGATTTGAATATGGGGGCATGACCCACTCACTGCTGTGTCAACCTACATAAGGATATGCTAAATAGCGAAAGAGACGGCAGTGCTGGAAGGGATTTGGTGAGGAGGGAAACCTCGTGCATCAATCGTTCCGGAGACGGAGCCTTTTTCCAGGTGGTTCGAACATTTCAGCATCGTGTTGTTAACATGACTTGTGACTGAGTTCCATTTGGATTAATTGAACATCAGATGCATCATGAAGCCAAAGACAATTAATACACGATCTTTGCTAGTACAATAAGAACTTTCGTTTAACACCAGTACTTACCTATTTGCCATGATGCATTATGGGAGATGGAGGCTTGCTCAGTCAGGTGACCAAAGAGACTATAAAAGATGGATGCACAGATGCACTTTGTTGACTGCTTCCTGTCCGTGAGCAAGGCTGTAGTGCCGAAACATGTAGGACCGAGGGAAGCTATGTGCTACATGTCCTGGATTAAAGGCAATTGTCTACGGAAATGGGCCTCTGTTTTGTGTTCATTGAAGGTGAAGTGACGGGCTTCTCCGTGCCCGTGTGAGAGGCCGCCCTGTAGGGTTGGAGGCCCCCTCCTCGGAGGTTGTACTTGGATTTGAATATGGGGGCATGACCCACTCACTGCTGTGTCAACCTACATAAGGATATGCTAAATAGCGAAAGAGACGGCAGTGCTGGAAGGGATTTGGTGAGGAGGGAAACCTCGTGCATCAATCGTTCCGGAGACGGAGCCTTTTTCCAGGTGGTTCGAACATTTCAGCATCGTGTTGTTAACATGACTTGTGACTGAGTTCCATTTGGATTAATTGAACATCAGATGCATCATGAAGCCAAAGACAATTAATACACGATCTTTGCTAGTACAATAAGAACTTTCGTTTAACACCAGTACTTACCTATTTGCCATGATGCATTATGGGAGATGGAGGCTTGCTCAGTCAGGTGACCAAAGAGACTATAAAAGATGGATGCACAGATGCACTTTGTTGACTGCTTCCTGTCCGTGAGCAAGGCTGTAGTGCCGAAACATGTAGGACCGAGGGAAGCTATGTGCTACATGTCCTGGATTAAAGGCAATTGTCTCCGGAAATGGGCCTCTGTTTTGTGTTCATTGAAGGTGAAGTGACGGGCTTCTCCGTGCCCGTGTGAGAGGCTGCCCTGAAGGGTTGAAGGCCCCCTGCTCGGAGGTTGTGCTTGGATTTGAATATGGGGGCATGACCCACTCACTGCTGTGTCAACCTACATAAGGATATGCTAAATAGCGAAAGAGACGGCAGTGCTGGAAGGGATTTGGTGAGGAGGGAAACCTTGTGCATCAATCGTTCCGGAGACGGAGCCTTTTTCCAGGTGGGTCGAACATTTCAGCATCGTGTTGTTAACATGACTTGTGACTGAGTTCCATTTGAATTAATTGAACATCAGATGCATCATGAAGCCAAAGACAATTAATACACGATCTTTGCTAGTACAATAAGAACTTTCGTTTAACACCAGTACTTACCTATTTGCCATGATGCATTATGGGAGATGGAGGCTTGCTCAGTCAGGTGACCAAAGAGACTATAAAAGATGGATGCACAGATGCACTTTGTTGACTGCTTCCTGTCCGTGAGCAAGGCTGTAGTGCCGAAACATGTAGGACCGAGGGAAGCTATGTGCTACATGTCCTGGATTAAAGGCAATTGTCTCCGGAAATGGGCCTCTGTTTTGTGTTCACTGAAGGTGAAGTGACGGGCTTCTCCGTGCCCGTGTGAGATGCCGCCCTGAAGGGTTGGAGGCCCCCTGCTCGGAGGTTGTGCTTGGATATATATATATATACACCACCTTAGTGGTGTATATATATATACCGTGTGAGAGGCCGCCCTGCTCGGAGGTTGTGCTTGGAGATATATATATATATATATATATATATATCACCCAAACCAAACATACCCTGAAAAAAAATACCCTTGCCACCCATAAACCCATACCCACCCTAAATCCTAAAATAACCCTTGCCACTCAAACATTCACACCCACCATACACCCTAAAAAACTACCCTTGCCACCATAAAAGAAAACACCCATCAAGGGAAGATAGCGATGAAGTCTCCACTAGTGATTTGAACAATAGCATTACCGACAAAGCTGCATCTACCGCCTTCAAACCACGTTCTGTATTCTACCCTAATCTACCACATGATTGTATCGATACTTTTCATGATGTTTGTTAGAAATGGGATTTCTGGTTGGCTAAGGCTTGTGCCAAAGCCAGGCAGAAACCACCACTCTAGTCAGGGCAAGGGAGTTACACACCCAAGATAACCCCTGCTCACCCCCTTGGTAGCTTGGCACGAGCAGTCAGGCTTATCCCAGAGGCAATGTGTAAAGCGTTTGCGCAACACACTCATACAGCAGCAACAAACTAGGCACACTACAAAAGAAACTCCACACAAGGGTATATAAAAAATAGCCTTTGTATTATCATAAACACATTTGAAACATAATCACACATTTACACTGTGCCACCTGGCACTAGGCAATATTTACAGGGGATTATATACACCTGACAGGGCCAATCAGGCCACTGTCAGAACCATCACAAATAGTAAATAACGCACCCAGTAACTACTGGTAGAATAATGACCTCGGCATTATCACCTGCAACATAAACACATTATGTCTGCATCACATTAGGCATAAAACATTATGCGCCAACCTCATAACATAAACCACATTATGTCATCATCTCATAAACATAAACCACATTATGCATAACCTCATAACATAAACCACATTATGTCATAAATCAGGGTGCATGAAAGACATTTCAGGTGCACCACATAACTCACACTTAGGGCCTGGCGCCCTATACCTCACACAGTCCCCCTGGCCAACTGGCCTTCTCAAAGGGGCTCAAAAATGCCCTGTGTCCAGAATGTCAGGGCGTGGGCTGCCAATACAGCCATTACCAAGAGCGCGCACAGGAACTGGCCTAAACGTTGCAGCTGCCCACTATTTGCTGGGCAGCTGTGGAACAAAACGTGGGCCTGGGCACTCACTGTGCCCTCTCCTGTCCCACTCAGGGACTTCTATAACAAATGGCTGCCAAACTTTGCAGCTGCCCGCGCTGGTGCGGCGCAGCTGGGAACCAATAATCAGCCCTGGCACAACTGTGCCCTCGGGGCCTTCACTGGGGCTCTACAACAAAATGCCCATAACGTTGCAGCTGCCCGCGCTGGTGCGGCACAGCTGTGAATGAAGTAATGAGGCCCTGGCACGACTTTGCCCTCGGGACCTTGAAGAGCAATGCCCCCCAAGTCCCACTCCGGGACTTTACGAAACAACTGGCCCCCGGCCCCATTCCGGGGCTTTGTAGGCAAATCAGAAAGGGGTGCCACTGGAGGCACCAACATTACTTAAGTGTAGCCCCACTCACCGGGGCTCTCGGGGGAGGATTTCGCTCCTCTTCTTGGTCCCGCACTCGGATCTTCTCTTCACTTCGCCCGGTCTCTGCGGCGCAGCAACACGCGGGGCTCTGTCTTTATCATGGGAGCCTCGCCTGGAATCCTGCTCTGGCCGTACTTCTACACGGGGGAAACTCTGCTCTCCTCTTCGCGCTGCTGCCACTGCGGGGCTCTCCCTTGTACACGGGAGCCCCGCTTCACCGTCAGCATACTCAGGAGAGCCCCCGCTCCTCGGGGACTCTCTCTCTCACCTCACTTCACCCGGGCCCCCCCTCCTGGGACCTGGGACCTGGGACTTTGATGTGGAGCCCGCGAGGCTCTGCACTTCCGGCTTCCGGCCCGCCCACAACCAGGCAACGGTGTCTGTCTTCCGGGTTGCGCTCAGCCGCGGCCCGGCAGTTTCTTTCGGCGGCTTCTGCTTCTCTGCCGCGATGTGGGGTGGGCACCCGAGACAACTCCCAACGCGGCAAAAGTAAACATAAAGTGGGGTGGGCTCCCACCGAACAAGGCACAAACGGCAGGGGAATCCCCAAGTCGGGATTCCCTCTAACTGCAGCTTCGCGCTGCGGTTCAGCCATAAATCAATGCTCCTCTTCTTGGGCAGATGAAAGAAAGCGCACACAAGGCGCTAGATGCGACAAGAAGCCCTGAAGGTCCTGGCATCCCAAAAGCAAAGCGTTCACAGGGCGCAAAAGGTCCCAGCAATTCCTTCAGGTCCATGGGGCATAGCTGGGCCCAGGGAGGCCAGCACACAGGGCCCTCCAGCAGGGAGGTAAGCCCCCATGGCGGTTCCTCCTGGGCCCCCAGCAACACAGGAACAGCACCAAAAGCACAAGAACTGAACAATTTCATGGGGTCACAGCCCCTACCTTTATACACCAAATCTCTTTGTCTGCAGGACAGGGCATGGGGGAACCAGATACAACTGGTTCAGGGGGGATTTGGAGCACTTTGTTTTCCAAGCTCCTCTTCCCCTTTGTCAGGTGGGGGCTAGGTGATCAGACGCACCACAGGGGGCAGAGCCAGCATTGTCCAGGCTGGGCACAGTCCTATTCAGAGTCAGGGGATTACTCCTCCCACTACTCCCAGCACAGTTGTCCCATTCAGCCTAGTGCTGACTCACCCTGCCCCTCCTGGAGCCACACGCACCTCCCAGCCCCTGTCACTCACAAGCCAGACATGCAATTCACATCAGGCAGGCAGACACATAGCACACAGAAATGCCAACTTCTAAAAGTGGCATTTCTAAAATAGTTATAATAAATCTGCGCACACCATTGCGCAGCATTTATTATCACTATTCCAAATATACCAAACTTGACCACGCTGCGCCTCACATATCAGGAATTACCACTGAAACACTTATCAGGGAATCCCCAATGCATTCCTATGGGAGGGCAGCCCCACAGTAGTGAGAAACCAAAATGGCTGTTTGTCACTACCAGGACATGTCACACACTTAAGGTACATGTCCTATCTTTTACCTACAATGCACCCTGCCCATAGGGCTAGCTAGGGCCTACCTTAGGGGTGACTGACATGCAGGGAAAGGGGGGGTCATGGACATGGCACACACTTTAGGTGCCACGTCACAGCGGCAGTAACACTGCACGCGCAGGCCCTGCAATGGCAGAGGCCTGAGATAGGTTTGAAAGGCTACTTTGGTGGGTGGCGCAATCAGCGCTGCAAGCCCACCCGTAGCATTTAATTTACCAGCCCTGGGTATATGGGATACCACTTTACAAGGGACTGACAGGTAAATTAAATAGGCCAAACAGGTGTAGACCAATCTTACCATATTTATCACAGAGAGCACACGCACTTTACACTGAACAGCAGTGCTAAAGTGCCCAGAGTCCTAAAACCACCAACACCATGTCAGAAAAATGGCTAGGAGAAAGGCAACAAGTTTAGGGATGACCCTGTAAAAAGGGCCAAGTCCAACACAACCCCCTTCCAGCCAAAACGCAGGGTAGACCAATCACCACCTTGATGGGCTTCCCTGCCTTGGGCGATAGAACACAGATGCGGGCCCGCAACTGCAGGGACACCCTCCAGTTCTACGCCACTCTGAACTCACGTGGTTCCCTCTGTCAAAAGCTCTCAGGACCAACTAGGCTACCCCACTGGTACTCCCTAGCTGTCCACGGCCAGGCCCAGGCCCTAGGCCACCCAGATGTCACTGGTCCTTGCCAATCCACAGAGTGGGGGGCGGTAGCCCATGGCACATAGTAGCCATTCTCCAATCTTCCCCCATCAGTGCAGTTCCAAACTGCCACTGATCCTCCAACCTAGGGTCCGCACCCTCAGGCTGACCAGAAGTCACGGGCGAGGCTCTCCTCCCCCTACTGCTTCTTCTGGGGTTCCGTACCCTCCTCCTTGGAGAGGCACCCCCAGAACACAACTCTCCAACCAGCTGAAACTCCCTAACAGGAGGCCAGCTCACTCAGACCCTCGGAGACTCTTGTCTTCAGAAAAACAAAGCACACAGCACAGTTCCTCTTCAAGGAGGGGGACACAGCACACAGCAAAGTCCCTTAGTCCTCTTCCTCAGCAGAAACAGCAAACTGTAGGTCAGCCCCCAGACACACAGCAATGGTGGCACTTTTCCAAGTCTATTCAGCTGTTCTCTTTGGCAGGGATTCCCCCTCGATCACGAAGTTTCCAAGTCTCCCAACCTAGGGTCTAAACGCTCAGGTTGCACCAGGGTCAGAGGCGAGGGCTCCCTCCCTCTGCACCCCCTTCCAGAGTTCTGCACCCTCCCACCTTGGAGCGGTACCCCTGGAAGCCAAACCGGTCAGGACACTGATTACAGATGTCCTTCCCTCCAGGTCAGGCAGATCCTGAACCTGGCCTCCCAACCTTGGGGCTGAACCCCGCGGCTGAGCACTTGCCTGGCACGCCAAGACTTCTGGGGACTCACACAGTATCCCCCCGAGGGTAACACATGACTAATGTTTTGTGTGACAGTCTGCCTGGCGCAGATCTCCCGACCCCTGTCCATCTGACAGTGCACGAAGATCCCCCAGGACAGAAGTGGTGTCGCCATGGTCACTTCTAGGAGACTCAGCCCTTCTGGCTGGTCCCTGACCCACTGGTTCTCCCACTGGGGAACACATCCCCCTCTCACCCCTCCCTCTGGACTTCTGCACCCTCCCAACTGGAGCGGCACCGCCAGACACCAGAACCGCTGGAGCTCTGATTACTGACACTCCACGTTCTCCTGACACTAGGAAGATCCTCCTCAAATGGCCTACAAGTACAGCCTAGGCCCCCGACCTGGCGCTCCCTTAGGGAACCCTCCAGGCCCTGATTCTGGGTTTCGGGCACCTTAGGACACACAGTCCCACACTCACTCCTTCTCCACTGAGACAGGACGTGTGCCCCTACACCCCTCCCACTACACTGGGACCTAGCTGGGCTACACTGAACCTCTTCCACCACACAGGACCGGAAGATACCCAAGCCACTACTTTTGGAATCACTCCCCAATGCCTCTTCAGACCCTCTAGCACACAGCCAGAGGTCTGCCTCCCGTGCAAGCTCCCTGGGATCAGAGAACTTACACCCAAACAGGTGTTGGCGCAACCCCGGAAAACAATTACTGAACACGTGCTCTCTGTCAACCAGATTGAACAGCCCTTCAAAATCATTTGCCGTGCTAACCATCACCCAATCGTCCAGTGCAACACAACATTCATCCACAAACTCCCCCAAGACTGGTGAGACAGTTCCTTACTGCCCCTGAATCTCAACCTGTACCCCTCTAACTGGGAACCAGGTACCATACTCTGGGAACTGGGAATGGGACTTCCTGCACTGGACTCCATATTGCTGCCACCACTGGATCCCACCCTTACTGGTGAATCCAGACAACTCAAACTACACTCAGGGAATAACCTACCCTCCAGAGCTAGCTTTTTCTCCTCCACACTCCCTTTCTTCCCTCCTATTCACCCACTCCTCTGGGGACAGGGAAAGGGATGGGGCACTGCCCCCGGCACTGGACCCAGCAAGGGACTCTCTATCTATGGGATCCTCCCCACCTACTGGCGTCCCCGCCCTGTCATTTTCTCTCCTCTGCCACCAAAATAAAAGCGCAGAAAACACAATTTATAAATGACACTCTTGAGGAGAAAACAAAATCAGTAAAAATAATCCCCAACATGTGATTATCTAAATGCAGAGTTTGTAGTGCAACCAGTTGTCGCTGTGGTACTGCGCAAACGCAAGTCCTATCCTCACCGCTGACAACCAATGTTAGAAATGGGATTTCTGGTTGGCTAAGGCTTGCGCCAAAGCCAGGCAGAAACCACCACTCTAGTCAGGGCAAGGGAGTTACACACCCAAGATAACCCCTGCTCACCCCCTTGGTAGCTTGGCACGAGCAGTCAGGCTTATCCCAGAGGCAATGTGTAAAGCATTTGTGCAACACACTCATACAGCAGCAACAAACAAGGCACACTACAAAAGAAACTCCACACACGGGTATATAAAAAATAGCCTTTGTATTATCATAAACACATTAGAAACATAATCACACATTTACACTGTGCCACCTGGCACTAGGCAATATTTACAGGGGATTATATACACCTGACAGGGCCAATCGGGCCACTGTCAGAACCATCACAAATGCACAAATAGTAAATAACGCACCCAGTAACTACTAGTAGAATAATGACCTCAGCATTATCACCTGCAACATAAACACATTATGTCTGCATCACATTAGGCATAAAACATTATGCGCCAACCTCATAACATAAACCACATTATGTCATCATCTCATAAACATAAACCACATTATGCATAACCTCATAACATAAACCACATTATGTCATAAATCAGGGTGCATGAAAGACATTTCAGGTGCACCACATAACTCACACTTAGGGCCTAGCGCCCTATACCTCACACAGTCCCCCTGGCCAACTGGCCTTCTCAAAGGGGCTCAAAAATGCCCTGTGTCCAGAATGTCAGGGCGTGGGCTGCCAATGCAGCCATCACCAAGAGCGCGCACAGGCACTGGCCTAAACGTTGCAGCTGCCCACTAATTGCTGGGCAGCTGTGGAACAAAACGTGGGCCTGGGCACTCACTGTGCCCTCTCTTGTCCCACTCAGGGACTTCTATAACAAATGGCTGCCAAACGTTGCAGCTGCCTGCGCTGGTGCTGCGCAGCTGGGAACCAATAATCAGCCCTGGCACAACTGTGCCCTCGGGGCCTTCACTGGGGCTCTACAACAAAATGCCCATAACGTTGCAGCTGCCCACGCTGGTGCGGCGCAGCTGTGAATGAAGTAACGAGGCCCTAGCACGACTGTGCCCTCGGGACCTCGAAGAGCAATGCCCCCCAAGTCCCACTCCGGGACTTTACGAAACAACTGGCCCCCGGCCCCATTCCGGGGCTTTGTAGGCAAATCAGAAAGGGGTGCCACCGGAGGCACCAACATTACTTAAGTGTAGCCCCACTCACCGGGGCTCTCGGGGGAGGATTCCGCTCCTCTTGTTGGTCCCGCACTCGGATCTTCTCTTCACTTCGCCCGGTCTCTGCGGCGCAGCAACACGCGGTGCTCTGTCTTTATCACGAGAGCCTCGCCTGGAATCCTGCTCCGGCCGCACTTCTAGACAAGGGAAACTCTGCTCTCCCCTTCGCGCTGCTGACACTGCGGGCTCTCCCTTGTACACGGGAGCCCCGCTTCACCGTCAGCATACTCAGGAGAGCCCCCGCTCCTCGGGGACTCTCTCTCTCACCTCACTTCACCGGGCCCCCCCTCCTGGGACCTGGGACTTTGATGTGGAGCCCGCGAGGCTCAGCACTTCCGGCTTCCGGCCCGCCCACAACCAGGCAACGGTGCCTGTCTTCCGGGTCGCGCTCAGCCACGGCCCGGCAGTTTCTTTCAGTGGCTTCTGCTTCTCTGCCGCGATGCGGGGTGGGCACCCGCAGACAACTCCCAACGCGGCAAAAGTAAACATAAAGTGGGGTGTCCCGCCGAACAAGGCACAAACGGCGGGGGAATCCCGACGTCGGGATTCCTTCTAACTGCAGCTTCGCGCTGCGGTTCAGCCATAAATCAATGCTCTTCTTCTTGGGCAGATGAAAGAAAGCGCACACAAGGCGCTAGATGCGACGAGAAGCCCTGAAGGTCCTGGCATCCCAAAAGCAAAGCGTTCACAGGGCGCAAAAGGTCCCAGCAATTCTTTCAGGTCCATGGGGCATAGCTGGGCCCAGGGATGCCAGCACACAGGGCCCTCCAGCAGGAGGTAAGCCCCCATGGCGGTTCCTCCTGGGCCCCCAGCAACACAGGAACAGCACCAAAAGCACAAGAACTGAACAATTTCATGGGGTCACAGCCCCTACCTTTATACACCAAATCTCTTTTCTGCAGGACAGGGCATGGGGGAACCAGATGCAACTGGTTCAGGGGGATTTGGAGCACTTTGTTTTCCAAGCTCCTCTTCCCTTTGTCAGGTGGGGGCTAGGTGATCAGACGCACCACAGGGGCGGAGCCAGCATTGTCCAGGCTGGGCACAGTCCTATTCAGAGTCAGGGGATTACTCCTCCCACTACTCCCAGCACAGATGTCCCATTCAGCCTAGTGCTGACTCACCCTGCCCCTCCTGGAGCCACACACACCTCCCAGCCCCTGTCGCTCACAAGCCAGACATGCAATTCACATCAGGCAGGCAGACACATAGCACACAGAAATGCCAACTTCTAAAAGTGGCATTTCTAAAATAGTTATAATAAATCTGCGCACACCATTGCGCCGCATTTATTATCACTATTCCAATTATACCAAACTTGACCACGCTGCGCCTCTCATATCAGGAATTACCACTGAAACACTTATCAGGGAATCCCCAATGCATTCCTATGGGAGGGCAGCCCCACAGTAGCCACAAAATGGCTGTTTGTCACTACCAGGACATGTCACACACTTAAGGTACATGTCCTATCTTTTACCTACAATGCACCCTGCCCATAGGGCTAGCTAGGGCCTACCTTAGGGGTGACTGACATGCAGGGAAAGGGGGGGTCACGGACATGGCACACACTTTAGGTGCCACGTCACAGCGGCAGTAACACTGCGCGCGCAGGCCCTGCAATGGCAGAGGCCTGAGATAGGTTTAAAAGGCTACTTTGGTGGGTGGCGCAATGAGCGCTGCAAGCCAACCCGTAGCATTTAATTTACCAGCCCTGGGTATATGGGATACCACTTTACAAGGGACTGACAGGTAAATTAAATAGGCCAAACAGGTGTAGACCAATCTTACCATATTTATCACAGAGAGCACACGCACTTTACACTGAACAGCAGTGCTAAAGTGCCCAGAGTCCTAAAACCAACAACACCATGTCATAAAAATGGCTAGGAGAAAGGCAAAACATTTAGGGATGACCCTGTAAAAAGGGCCAAGTCCAACAATGTTGTTACAAAAGAACTTGTAAAACAAAAACATAGCAATGCCACTTGGAATAGCACAGGTTTTAACTTGTCCAGTAAACAAAGAAATATCATTGTATCTCTGTCTCAGGATAAAAACATTGTAATCCGCCCATCTGATAAAGGTGGGAACATAGTGTTATGGAGTAGACAAATGTATATTGATGAGGCCCATAGACAACTCGATGATGATAGATTTTATTGCCCATGTAATACTACTACATACAATACTAGCATCACTTCCACTTGGGAAAAACTTGCGTATTGGCAACAGTCTGGAATCATCACATGACAGGAGTATTGTTTTATGAAAAAAGACTATCCGAAACTGCCCATACTGTACCTACTACCTAAAATTCACAAACACCCTACAGTTCCACCAGGGTGGCCTATAGTGTCATCGGTAGGAAATGTATGTGAAAACATCTCAAAGTATGTTGACCACTTCTTGAGAGAATATGTCATCTTGTTACCTTCCTATGTTAGGGACACAAAAGATTTCCTAAACAAAGTAGAAGGCATTACATGGGAAGAAGGGTACACCCTCATTACCCTGGACGTGAACTCACTATATACCATCATTGATCACGTCCAGGGCATTGATGCTTGCATGTATTTTTTGAGTGAAAGAAATATCAACTATCTTGAACACACTCAAATGCTTGCTGACATGATGATGTTATGCTTAACCAATAACATATTCATGTTCAATGGGGAGCATCACAGGCAGGTGCGAGGCACAGCGATGGGTACGTGCGTCGCACCGAGCTTTGCGAACCTCTTCCTAGGTAAATGGGAGGAAGAAATCCATAACGGGGCAACACTTACAACTGATTTTGAGAGAGTGGCAGTCTGGCTAAGATACATCGACGACTTATTTATTGTCTGGAAAGGCAGTGAATGTGAGGCCATTGATTTTATTAAGAAACTCAATGACGATAAATACAATATCGCTTTGATCCACAACATAAGCAAAGAATGTATTGAGTTCCTTGACGTCAGGATTGAAGTCAAGGATGGGAAACTTATTACGAGTTATTACCGCAAGGAAACTGCTGGCAATAGTCTCCTTCACGCCCTCAGTGGCCACCCAGAGGCACTCAAATGGAGCATTCCCTATGGGGAGCTATTGAGGGTGAGAAGAAACTGTAATACAGAGGAAACCTACCTTAAAGAACAAGAAACCATGTTGGTTAGATTCAGAGAACGTGGTTACCCAGAGTGGGTTCTTAAAAAAGCTATGCGAAAAATAAGTGAGATCGACAGACAAAAATCTCTTAGAACTGTAGATAAAAAAGAGACTTGTGAAACCATCACTAGAGTCATCACTACATTCAACCATCAATCCAATAAAGTACACAAAATCCTTGCTGACAACTGGAACATTCTCAAAACTGATGCCATCATAGGACCCAACTTAAGCGAAAGACCCAGGGTCACCTATAGAAAGGGCAGGAGTCTGAGAGATATTCTAGTCAAAGGTGACATTACCGAATCCCGCACGGCCAACACGCATAATCTCAAAGGCTTTTTTCCCTGCGGGCATTGCAAAGCGTGCAAATTCAGCCATTTTGTCAAAGAATTCAAAATGCCTGGCCATATGAAAAATAGGAGCATAACACAGTTCCTTACTTGTAGCAGCAGCTTTGTCATCTATGTCTTGGAATGTCCCTGTAGACTTCGGTATATAGGCAGTACGACCTTTATGGTCAAAAAAATAGTCCTAGAACATCTCAGGGCCATCACACATAATGACCTGCACTACCCTATTGCCAGACACTTCCAGGAGCATCATCAATCCAACAGCTCTCTCCTTCGCTTTTTTGCCATAGAGCAAATAAATCTAAGCAACAGGGGTGGAAACAGGGAATTAGCCCTAAGGAAAAAAGAATCCAAATGGATATTGGAGCTAGAAACTAGATTCCCTGGAGGGCATAATATGGACGAAGAATTAGCAACACATTTACATGAGGATTGATTGATCTATGCCGTTTTAGTTTCTCCATGATAGTGTTTATTGTTCTCTACTTCTCAATTGATAAATGTTTTAATTGTATATATTTATCATGTATGAAAAATGTCTTTGTGTAAGTTATGAACATTGAACTCACTTGTTATCTTGTCTTGTCCTTTTCACAGGAGGAAAGGAAGGGACCCACCACAGATTTTTGACACTTCACGGGTTCCCTACCCTTTTTTTCCCCGGGCTCGGGTTGCACTGGGATCAAGATAAGAGACATTTTAATTCTATTTACTTTTTACTTTCATTGAATATATTCACTTTTGGATTTATACAGTTATTGTTTTCACATTTGCTTCAAAACTATGTCATAGGACTGGACTTTCAGTAGCCACATGGCACATGTAATTTTGCGTAGTCCAGGCATGTCTGTGCGGTCTTACACCTACAACATTAGCAGCCCTATTAGAACAAATATGACTACCATTTCCTAGCGACCTGGTTGGAATTAGGCACCATGTCATTTATATACATCGGCACTAGTCGATCAGTATTGCTTCAGATGCGTTACTCACTTTGCCACTAAGACAATCCAGGTACACTGTAGACGTATTTGCCGTCGCTTCTGTCAGAACCTGTGTATTTTTAATGGCTAATATCAGGGTTTTTCGCCACTTGGCGATATTTCTAGGCTTCTTTATAAACACCGGCCGTACAAACACTAAGGTGTTCATATACACAGTATTAGACACTTGTCGAAGTCATTGGCCGGACTTTAAATATAAATGTATATGTAACTTCTACATTGCCTAATGAGAATAAGTCATACTATGTGCTGCTTTTACGAATGAATTTGTAAAAATAATGTACATTACAAAATGGCCTCTGCCTTTACTGACTACAGTTAATGATATGTACCGTAAGTCCTATGTCTATGTTTTTGTCTATTAATGCACGTACTTCCGTACAACTCATCGTGTGACCAAGACATTAATTTGTCGAAATGCGTAACGTTTGAGGAATAAAGTGCTTCTGTTTACTGCACTAGGATTTTCGAGAGCGCTTTATTTCATAAAAGTTTGGGATTACGAGGACCGGTTTTGGTTCTACCGGCACCGCGCACCACCTGGCCACGGGCTCGATCCCGGAACGACCTGCCCTCTTTGACGATATATATATATATATATATATATATATATATATATATATATATATATATATATATATATTACCTACTGGCGGTCACCAGTAGGTAGTTATAGTTAGGACCTATTTTCCATAGGAAAAGCATTTTTGTTTTCCCAATAACTTTAGCGTCGTTTGACGAATCTTCGCAAAATTTTCAAAACTAGTGGGGCGCTCCGGTCAGCTCCTGTCTTGAAAGTTTCTGGGTGATTTGCTAAGCGGGGGCCGAGAAAGAAGGGGGGTCCCAAAACGTGTTTTCTCCAGGTTAATTTCCGTAGGAAACTTTAGACACGGCTACAGCCGGAACTGCTGAACGGAATTACACCAAATTTGGCAAAAAGGTAACCCTTGGTTCAGAAAGAGTCCTTTTTGTTAAATGGTGTAAATCCGTTCAGTAGTTCCTGAGAAATTAAAAAAATAGAGGTCAGAAAATCAATTTCCCATAGGAAAATTTAGCCAAGGCTACAGCCCGAACTGCTGAACGGAATTACACCAAATTTAGCAAAAAGGTAGTGCTTGGTTCAGAAAGCGACCTTTTTTTAAATGGTGTAAATCCGTTCAGTAGTTGCTGAGAAATTCAAAAATAAAAGTTTCGATATCTAGGGACGCGGTGGATTTGCGAAACCTCCCGACCACAAGCTTCACTGTGATTGGCTGCCAACACTCCAAACCAGGAAGTGTTGGCAGCCATCTTGTGAGAACCGAGTCACAAGAAAACAGTGAAACAAGCCTGAAAAACAAGAAAAGGGGGCAGGGTAGAAACACCCTGACCCCCCAGGCCTGCTCAGGGGGTCCCACAAGGTCCCCCGGGGCCAAAAAAAGCATTTTTTTTTTTAAAGCGGCAAAATTCGCAAAGGATCCGCGAATCCCGCCGATGAAATTAAAAAAAACCGAAGCGCGGACTCCCGCGCTTCGTTGTATTTAAGCCCCCCGGTGGGCCAAGTCCCAGGGGCATGAGTAATTATTGTGCGGGGGCCCTCGGGGCCCCCACAGCCCTGGGGACCACCACCTCCCCGGAACTTTATTAATGGTCTGCGGGGGCACGCGGCCCCCCGCAGCCCCGGGGACTGCCACCTCCCCGGGGCTTCTATTTTTAAAAAAAAAAACATATGTGGGGGACCACCACCTCCTCGGGGCTTTGCATATAAAACGTGGGGGCACGCGGCCCCCCCGCAGCCCCGGGGACCGCCACCTCCCTGGGGCTTCTATTTTTTTTTTTTAAAACATATGTGGGGGGGCTCGAGCCCCCCCACATGCCCCGGGGACCACCACCTCCCCGGGGCTTTGCATATAAAATGCGGGGGCAAGCGGCCCCCACATGCCCCGGGGACCGCCACCTCCCGGGGCACTAAGTATGCAAATGCGGGGGTCCGTTACGGACCCCCGTGCCCCGAGGACCACCACCTCCCCGGGGCTTTACAATCTAGGGGAGGGGGGCCGCATGGCCACCCTCCTGGAGCCCTTGATGGCCCTGGGGATCGCCATCCCCCAGGGCCGGCTCCTGCAGTGTCCCAGGGTGCCCACCCCCGGGACACTGCTGTTTGCTATGGCAGGGCGGAAGCCTCGCGGCTCCCGCCCTCCAATAGCAAACTGTGGTTTGGGTTTTGAAAGCGAGAGCAGGGAAACCTGCTCTCGCTTTCAAAATCCAAACCACATTGCTTTTCCACACGGGGAGCTGCATGTCAGCAGCTCCCCGTGTGGAAAAGCAATGCCGGCTCCCGCAGGAGGCGGGGAGCCGGCGGGACCGTGGGGGCATTGGGGCTCCCCCCACGGTCCCCAACAGAGAGGGCCGGCCCCGGGGGATGGGGTCCCCGGGGCCAGAAGTGGCCCGGGAGGAGAGCCACGCGGCCCCTCTCCCCGTTTAGAAAAAATAAAAAATAAAAGGCCAGCCCCGGGGGATGGGGTCCCTGGGGCCAATAGAGGCCTCAGGAGGGGGGCCACGCAGCCCCCCTCCTTAAAAAATATTTATTTAATTTAAAAAAACATTGTGGCCATGCCCCGGGGGATGGGGTTCCCGGGGCCGAAATTGACCTCGGGAGGGGGGCCGCGCGGCCCCCTTCCCATTTTTTTATTTATTTTTTAAACGGGTCAGGCCCTGGGGGATGGGGTCCCCAGGGCCCAAATATTGAAAATAAAGGGGGGCCACACAGCCCCCTTCTACAATTTTTTTTTTTTTTTTTAAAAGCCGGATCACGCGCTGGAGGCCCGCCCCCTCCTGCAGCACTCAGCAAACGTGCCTCCTGGCGTGTTGTAAGTTGGGGAATTAATTCCCCTTGAATACTGGGGGTCCGTGGGGACCAACTAGCCCACCAGGTACCTCCAGTATTCACCACAGGGCTGCATTGCAGAGAGGTGGTCTGAGGCCATGCCCCTTTTTACACCTCTCTGCAACGCAGCTCTGTGGCGCTTACTGGAGGTGCCTGGTGGGCTAGTTGGCCCCCAGGGACCCTCAGGATTCAAGGGGACTTAATCTTCCAAGCTACAACGCGCCAGGGGGCGCGTTTGCACAGTGGTGCAGGGAGGGGGCGGGGCCTGATATGGCAAGTGTGCAAACGCGCCCCCTGGCGTGTTGTAACTTGGAGGATTAAGTCCCCTTCAATCCTGAGTGTCTCTGGGGGCCAACTAGTCCACCAGGTACCTCCAGTAAGTGCCACAGAGCTGCATTGCAGAGAGGTGTAAAAAGGGGCGTGGCCTCGGTCCACCTCTCCGCAACGCAGGCCTGTGGCGCTTACTGGAGGTACCTGGTGGGCTAGTTGGGCCCCAGGGACCCTCAGGACTCAAGGGGAATTAATACCCCAATTTACAACGCGCCAGGGGGCGCATTTGCACAGTGGTGCAGGGAGGGGGCAGGGCCTAACAAAACAAGTGTGCAAATGTGCCCCCTGGCGCATTGTAAATTGGGGGATTAAGTCGCCTTCAATCCTGAAGGGCTCGCCCCTTTTTACACCACTCTGCAATGCAGCTCTGTGGCGCTTACAGGCAGTACCTGGTGGGCTAGTTGGCCCCCAGGGACCCTCAGGATTCAAGGGGACTTAATAGTGACGTTATAGATAGAAATTAGCATTTAAAAAACCTTTCAAATTCACTGAAAAAACCATAGGTTTCAGGCACGTTATAGTTAGAAATTAGCATTTAAAAAACCTTAGAAATTCACTGAAAAAACCATAGGTTTCAAGGAGGTTATAGTTAGTTGGAGATTTCACTCGTACAAAACCAGAGAAATTCCACCGTTATAGTTAGTTCAGCTAACTATAACTCGCGCCCCCGCAATGCACTGCTGATCACGTCACATATTACATCATTCATGACATGGTCAGTGACATCACTGATGACATCACTGATGACATCTCACATGACATCACTGATGACATCATCCAAGTGATAATCTGATGCACCTCCTCACACCCTAATATAACTTTTTATACACCCACTCTAAAATACAGACTACCATGTTCAAAACCATAGACACACCAATAGCAGTTAGTACATACCTGCTCAGTGATTCCTTGGTCTACACACACACATCCACTCATTCACCCATACAGTAACAAATACATGCAGTCACTCATCAATACAGCACTATCATATGCACTCATACACCTATACATGCACTCACACACCGCCACTCAATTCAATTCAATTCAATGTTTACTTTATTCGATTTGAGACACAAATCATATAAGCATTTACATTAAAATACATCCCGAGATTATCCCACCCCAATATTTCATAATACAAAAAGGAAAGAATTGCTCCAACACCATCAATTATTTCATATAAAATCTAAAAATACTAACAGATCATTTCTAAATATCATTAGCCACTCTCGTGGATCTTGATTTTAGGGCCGTTTTAAAAAAATTTACCACACAAGACAAGGTTAAAACATCAGCAGAAAGTTTTAAAAAGAGCAGTGCCACGCGTGCCTGTCTAATCCCAGTAGTCTGTAATAAAGACTTCAAAAACCTTTTTCTAGGAAGGGCATAAAAAGAACAATTAAAAAGGAAGTGGAGGGTATCCTGCGGAGACGCATTGTCGCAGCCGCAGGGCCCTCTTTCTCCTAGCTTTACGCTAAAACCTGTGGGGACCGCCAAAATATGGTGAATAAAATTAATTCTAAAACGTGTAATTAAAAATCTATCATGGGCACTTGTCATAATAGTTAAATATGGTTCTATCCTCGAGGAGGTTTTAATTAAAACATATTCTCTCACTGTCGGTTTCACCAATTCATTGCCCTCACGTTGCGGCATACTAAACTGAAAAAACAACTCTTTAACAGCTGGCTTGTCCCTCTGTCTTACATTATCTGGCTCATCGAACAGTGCCTGCCGTCCCATTTTTTGTAGGCAATCCCGCACATATTTTAACCATGGGATCTTCATTACGTTGGCCAAAGACAAGCAATCCTGAACAACAAGCCTTGTCAGGCCTATCTCTTCGTTTAACCAGACCTTCAACCAGTGAATTATAGGTCTGACGGCCACTGAATCTGAAATATAACTAGCTCCCAGTTCTTCATGGGCAATAAATGCCGGGGTGCTGTGGGGGACCCTTAACAGACGCCTCATATATTTGTTTTCTTCTGTTTGTAGGTTGTTAGTTTTCACAAAACCCCAGACCTCACTACCATACAGCACCTTGGCACAGCAGATTGAGTTGTACAATTTTAGAATCACATCCGGAGTCCACAACCCAAGTCTGCTTGCAAAATTCGCAATTGAACCTGTGGATCTAATTAAAGACAGAGATTTCTCTTCTAATAAGTGTTTAAAATTAAGCTTCCCATCAAATAATATGCCTAAATAAGCAAAAGCTAGGACTTTACCTAAAACATGCGATCCTATGTTATATTTGTATGATTTAACAGGCTTTTTCCCCAACTCCATTACATATGATTTGGTGAGATTGGGGGACATCTCGAGTTTTTCCATGAACTCTACAAAACCGTTAATTAAAAGTTGTAGGGCATGAGGGGTGCGGGCCAAAAGCACTGCATCATCTGCGTATAATAAAACCAGAACAGTTCTATCCCCTATTCATGGTAAGTCTGTCCTAATGTCCCGCAGTGCCGCATCCAGGCCATTGATATATAAAGTAAATAAAAAAGGTGCCAGGATGCATCCCTAACTGACACCGCTTGAACATCTAAAATGATCTGTGACTTTTCCCTCCTGGGTATACCTTACTGCAGCCGTGGTATGGTTATGCAATAATTGAAGTATGTTTATTAGTTCTGGGTCCACCCCCTGGTTTGCCATTACTAGCCACAGCTTGTTCCGGTTCACACGGTCAAAGGCCGCTGATAGGTCCATAAAAGCCAGATAAAAAGGCCCCCCTTTTACCAGCGTGTATTTAGCGGAAATAAGATAGAGATTAAGAAACTGGTCCACAGTTGATTTCCCTGGGCGGAATCCGTATTGAACATCAGTAATTATGTTGGCAGACTCGGCCCACTCCATTAGTCTGTTCAAAATTACCCGCCCCAGGACCTTGGCTGAAACATCTATCAAAGATATTGGTCGGTAACAGTGCGGGCTATCCCTGTTACCCTTCTTGAAGATCGGTAGTATAATTGCTGAGGACCAAGAAATAGGCATTGAGACACTTATTGCTGCATTTAGGACCCTTGTTAATAAGGGTGCCCAGACCTGTAGGTTAGATCTAAAGAGGTCGGGCGGGATCCCGTCTGGGCCTGGAGCCTTATTTCTCGTCAACACTTCAATACCGATAGTAACTTCCTCCAACGAGAAAATAACAGAGGTAGATCTTCTAGATATAGGTAACAACTGCGCATCTGCCTGGCTGGATGAGTGATTATATAGACCCTGAAAGTACTGCTGCCATTGTTCAGGGAGTATATTACCGCTTAGCCCAGGTTTGTTTGGGTCCGAGAAGCAGGGACTATTTATAACCCTCCAAAACCGTTCTGAATCCTTCTGCTCCGCTGCTTCAAGGAGCTCCTCCCAGGCTATCCGCTGTAGTTGACCTCTACGTTGTTTTAACACTAACTTATAGCTTGCGCGACACGCCACCACCCTCTCTCTATCCCTGGGAGACTGCTTAAGAGCATCCTTCAATTTCCTAAGGGAGAGCAAACATTGGTGATTGAACCATCTTGGGGAATCCCCCCTGTGCCCACGTGACTGTGTTTTCAGCAACTTGGTGACAATAACGGCAATATTTGTAAAAGCCTCAATAAGATCAGCCCCTTCAACCTCTAGATCCAGGCAATTCATAATATCTTTAGCGCCTTTACCAAATAAAGCCACATTGAACCCTGCTTCATCTATCTGGGCCCATCTTAATCGCCTGCCTTGGTCAACCGTGGATAATAGTTGATCCTTTGTCTGTCTGACCACCCCTGGATGTATACATCAACTACTAAAATTAGCGGGTTGTGGTCACTAAATGCACTGTGTAAATATTAAATTTGCTGATGGATCTTTTCATTGCCTGTGAAATCAGAATATAATCAATAACTGAATGGCAGCCTCTTCCCTTAAAAGTAGGGGCCAAAAGGGAGCCTTCCGTGGTATCAGCCATGTCCAGCGTATGTGATAACCCATGTGTATGTAAGAGACACGTCAACTCCCTTCCCATCCGGGTGTGTTCCATGTGCATACCATCACTTAATGCACAAGAAGACCAATCGCCATGAGTCACCCTTAGGTCCGGACATAGATGACAATTAAAATCACCTGCTACAATCGTGTGCATTGCACCCTGCCCACTCCTAGTGAGACGAACCAGCCAAGCATCCAATTCATATAAACTATTTGAGCCCTGTGGTGTGCATTGTATGGCGTTATAAAAGTTCAAAATGGTTACCCTGCATCCCTTAGCTATGAGTCTTACCCCTTGTACATTATGTGAGTCACAGGCCAGATCCTTCCACCTTCCCTGGAGGTTCAGATCCACAAGCACGATCAGGCCCCCCTTTGCTCTTCCAGCTCGGAGTTTAAATGCCGGGCAAAAGAAGGTTTTATATCCCTCTATAAAACACGTATTCTCCGTCGCCCAAGTTTCTTGGAGACAGATTATATTAAATTGCCTTACCAAGGAGAGCCAATGCGCATCCTCCAGTTTACTTGCTACACCAGCTATGTTCCAGGATATAATTTTTAAAGAGCCTTCATTCTTGCTCCTATCAGTGTTGGGCACCCCGCTAGTATCCCCAGAGTCAACTAAACTGCCCTCTCTGATCTCCCTTCTCTCCTCACTGATGGTTAATTCCCTACACTCCAATGATGGGACTGTCACCAACCCACCGGCCTGCACAAGCTTCCTTTTCTGAGCGACCACGGGCTCCAACAAACTCACGGTCCCCCCGCCCCCGATCCTACATTCAGGCAGTCAATCAATTTCATTCAAATCACCCAGCGGGGCAAAAACATTACTTAGATGAACTGGTCTGCCCCTACCCCCACTGGTGTTATATTGGTCCTGGTTCTCCCCAGCCTGATTAACCATACCTCTTGTCCCTGGTCTATAAAAAAAAGCCCAGAGACAAGGGTTTTATACCAGTCTTCAATTCAAATAAATTTTCTGCATGGGAAAGGATTGAGTGTGCCAACCATGAATATCTAAAAGTGACAATCACACAGTCTCCAAAAAGGATTTCCTTGTACTGCCTATCCAGGTCACCCTTCTAGCCATCAAAATATGCCGAAGATCACGAATGTCGAATCTCACAAATTTAGAGAACCAGTGTGCTGCCTTATTAATTAATTGTATAGTGGACTCCTCATGCGTGATTGTTTGGGCAGGTACACCTACAAGGACAACCGTGTAGGGACAACAGGCTGGAGGAAGATTAATTATTGGCAAATCGTCTCTCTGAGACAGAGCAACTCTACTCAATGGGTGTTGGCTTGACAGTAATCCTTTGTCACTGATGACAGAGATGTCATCAGTGATCTCATCAGTGATGTCACTGACCATGTCATGAGTGATGTAATATGTGACGTCATCAGCAGTGCATTGCGGGGGCGCGAGTTATAGTTAGCTGGACTAACTATAACGGGGGAATTTCACGGGTTTTGTACGAGTGCAATGTCCAACTAACTATAACTGTCCCTAAAACCTATGGTTTTTTCAGTGAATTTCAAAGGTTTTTTAAATGCTAATTTGTAACTATAACGTCCCTGAAACCTATGGTTTTTTCAGTGAATTTCAAAGGTTTTTTAAATGCTAATTTGTAACTATAACATGTCTGAAACCTACAGTTTTTTCAGTGAATTTCAAAGGTTTTGTAAATGACAATTTTTAAATGTATTAATTGTTATATAAATTTTTTTCATACTGATTTCCAAATTTTGTAGAAACAATTTTTTTTACATATTTTATTTTTTAAATTACATTGTAATTACATTATACATTACATTACAAAAAATACTTTCTCAGAATGAATTACTTTAGTTTAATTACTTTGCACATAGGCAATAGACTTTTAAGTACAGTAGTTACAGTTGTTGCAATGGGCAACACATTTTCAAACACAATGCAACATTCAGCTCAATGTGAATTTCTAGTTAAATGCAATTAGTTACTTTATGGATTACTTTTCTAACCACATTACTGGATCCTAGATTCAGTCCTGGGACATCTCCTGTAAACAGTTGAGTAAAAGCGTTTTGGTTACAGTCGTGATTTTTAAGGAATATTATTGTACTTTAAAAGTTCACACTTAGAAACTTTTTCTCATAGAATCACCAATGTTATCCTATGGAAGGAAATTCACTTAGAAGTTAAAAACTGTTATCGTTACTTTTTCTTACTCAGTGTTGGATCCTGGATCCAGCACTGGTGCATCTCCTGTAAACAGTTGAAAGAATGCGTTTAAGTCATACAGGCGATTTTTTAGGAATATTTGTAGTTTGTGAAAATCGACACTTTGAAACTTTTCTGCTGAAAACCAGACAATGGATTCCTATGGAAGGAAATTCAAGTTACTGGTAAGTACGGTTAAAATTACTTTTCAGGACCAGTACTGGGCTGAAAGATGCATCACTGAGGTCTCTCCTGATAACAGGTGAGTAAATCAGAATTCGGATTTCGGCTGATTTTAGAGGAATATTTGTATGTTTCAAAAATCAACACTTAGAAACTTTTTCAGCAAAAAGCAGGCAATGATATCCTATGGAAGGAAATTCAACTTACTGGTAAGTACGGTTAAAATTACTTTTGAGGATCAGTACTGGGCTGAAAGATGCAGCACTGAGGTCTCTCCTGATAACAGGTGAGTAAATCGGAATTCGTATTTCGGCTGATTTTAGAGGAATATTTTAAAGTCCCAAAACTCCACACTTAGAAGAATTTCCATTTTTTTTTATTTGGAGGGGGGCTGCGTGGCCCCCCTCCTCAGGCCATTTAAGGCCCCGGGGACCCCATCCCCCGGGGCCGGCCTTGCACTTTTTTTTTGTTTTTTTTGTTACTTTGGGGAGGGGGCTGCGTGGCCCCCTCCGTGGCCTCTTATGGCCCCGGGGACCCCATCCCCCGGGGCCTGGCCTCTCGTTGGGGACTGTGGGGGTCCCCAAACCCCCACAGTCCCGCCGGCTCCCCGTGTCCTACGGGAGCCGGCATTGCTTTACACATGGGGAGCAGCTAACATGCTGCTCCCCATGTGGAAAGCAATCGGCTTTGGATATTGGAGAGAGAGCAGGTTTCCTGCTCTCTCTTCCAATATCCAAAGCAAGTTTGTAATGACAGGACGGGAGACGCGAGGCTCCCGTCCTGTCATTGCAAACAGCAGTGTCCCGGGGTAGGCACCCCAGGACACTGCAGGAGCCGGCCCTGGGGGTGGCGGTCCCCAGGGCCATCAAGGGCTCCAGGAGGGGGCCGCGCGGCCCCCCTCCCTACATTTTGAAAGCCCCGGGAGGTGGTGGTCCCCGGGCTCTGGGGGTCCAAAACGGACCCCCATTTTAATTTTCTTAGTGCCCCGGGGAGGTGGTGGTCCCCGGGCGTGTGGGGGCTGGAGCCCCCCACACAGTTTTTTTAAAATAAAAAAGAAACCCCGGGGAGGTGGCGGTCCCGGGGCTGCGGGAGGGCTCAGAGCCCTCCCGCACCATTCTACATAAAGCCCCGGGGGTGGTGGTCCCCGGGGCTTGGGGGCCCTTAGGGGCCCCCCACACATAAAATTAACCCCCCCCCAGCATGCCCCCGGGACTTGGCCCACCCGGGGCCAATTAACATCGAAGCGCGGGAGACCGCGCTCGATTTCTTTCGGCAGGGTTCGCGCTCCCTGAGCGCATCCTGCCGATTTAAAAAAAAAAAAAAAATTTTGCCCAGGGGGTCCATGTGGGACCCCTGAGCAGACCTAGGGGGTCAGGGTGTTTCTACCCTGCCCCCTTTGTGCGCTTTGCGCACTTGTTTCTGTCCCTCGGTTCTACCGAGGGACAAAATGGCTGCCAACACTTCCTGGTTTGGAGTGTTGACAGCCAATTAACATAAAGCTCGTGCTCGGGAGGATCCGCGGCCCTAGATATCACTATCTTTTTACTTTTGATTTTCTCAGCAACTACTGAACGGATTTACACCATTTAACAAAAGGGTTCTTTCTGAACCAAGAACTACCTCTTTGCCAAATTTGGTGTAATTCCGTTCAGCAGTTCGGGCTGTAGCCGTGTCTAAAGTTTCCTATGGAAAATTGCATGGGGAAAACGCGTTTTGGGACCCCCTTTTTTCTCGGCCCCCGCTGACGAATCCCCCGAGACTTTCAGGGTAGGAGCGGACCGGAGCGGGCCATAAAGTTTGAAAATTTTGCGAAGATACGTCAACCGGCAAGAGAGTTATTTCAAATAGAATGTCGCGGATTTCCTATGGATAATAGGTTGTAACTATAACTATCTACTGGCGGTTTTTAAAAAAATCGGCAGGATGCGCTCAGGGAGCGCGAACCCTGCCGGAAAAAAAAAAATCGAAGCGCGGTCTCCCGCGCTTCGATGTTAATTGGCCCCCGGGTGGGCCAAGTCCCGAGGGCATGCTGGGGGGGTTAATTTTATGTGTGGGGGCCTCTAAGGGCCCCAAGCCCGGGGACCACCACCCCCGGGGCTTTATGTATAATGGTGCGGGAGGGCTCTGAGCCCTCCCGCAGCCCCGAGGACCGCCACCTCCCGGGGCTTCTTTTTTATTTAAAAAACCTGTGTGGGGGGCTCCAGCCCCCACACGCCCGAGGTCCACCACCTCCCCGGGGCACTAAGAAAATTAAAATGGGGGTCCGTTTTGGACCCCAGAGCCCCGGGGACCACCACCTCCCCGGGGCTTTCAAAATGTAGGGAGGGGGCGCGCGGCCCCCTCCTGGAGCCCTTGATTGCCCTGGGGACCGCCACCCCCAGGGCCGGCTCCTGCAGTGTCCCGGGGTGCCTACCCCCGGGACACTGCTGTTTGCAATGACAGGACGGGAGCCTCGCGGCTCCCGTCCTGTCATTGCAAACTTGCTTTGGATATTGGAAGAGAGAGCAGGAAACCTGCTCTCTCTTCCAATATCCAAAGCTGATTGCTTTCCACATGGGGAGCAGCATGTTAGCTGCTCCCCATGTGTAAAGCAATGCCGGCTCCCGTAGGACACGGGGAGCCGGCGGGACTGTGGGGGTTTGGGGACCCCCCACAGTCCCCAATGAGAGGCCAGGCCCCGGGGGATGGGGTCCCCGGGGCCATAAGAGCCACGGAGGGGGCCACGCAGCCCCCTCCCCAAAGTAACAAAAATTTAAAAAATTAAAAAAAGTGCAAGGCCGGCCCCGGGGATGGGGTCCCGGGGCCTTAAATGGCCTGAGGAGGGGGCCACGCAGCCCCCTCCAAATAAAAAAAAAAGAGGCCATGCCCGGGGGATGGGGTCCCCGAAGCCAATACAGGCCCAGGGAAGGGGGGCCACGCGGCCCCCTTCCCGTTTTTTTTTATTTTAATTTAAAAAAAGGGGAAAGGCCCTGGGGGATGGGGTCCCCAGGGCCTAAAAATAGGAAAAAGGAAGGGGGCCACACAGCCCCCCTTCAGAGGGAAAAAAACAAAACAAAAAAAAACGATCGGGCCCGTAGGCCCCGCCCCTTCCTTCACCACTCTGCAAACGCGCCCCTGGCGCGTTTGCAGAGAGGGAACGAATTCCCCTTGAATACTGGGGTCCCTGGGGCCAACTAGCCCACCAGGAACCTCCAGTATGCGCCAGGGAGCTGCCTTGCAGAGAGGTGTACAGAGGCCACGCCCCTTTTTACACCTCTCTGCAACGCAGCTCTATGGCGCTTATTGGAGGTATATGGTGGGCTAGTTGCACCCCAGGGACCCTCAGGATTCAAGGGAGTTAATCCCCCGACTTAAAACGCGCCACAGGGCGCGTTTGCACAGTGGTGAAGGGAGGGGCGGGGCTTCAGGTGACATGTGTGCAAACAGGCCCCGTGGCGCGTTTTAAGATGGGGAATTAAATCCTCTTCAATCCTGAGGGTCCCTGGGGGCCAACTAGCCCAACAGGTACGTCCAGAAAGCGCCACAGAGCTGCGTTGCAGAGAGGTGTAAAAGGGGTGTGGCCTCTGTAAATGTCTCTGCAACGCAGCCCCTGGCGCATACTGGAGGTTCCTGGTGGGCTAGTTGGCCCGTAGGGACCCTCATGATTCAAGGGGACTTAATCCCCCAACTTAAAACGCACCACAGGGCGCGTTTGCACAGATGTCACCTCAGGCCCCGCCCCTCCCTTCACGATTGTGCAAATATTCCTCTAAAATCAGCCGAAATACGAATTCTGATTTACTCACCTGTTATCAGGAGAGACCTCAGTGCTGCATCTTTCAGCCCAGTACTAATCCTGAAAAGTAATTTTAACCGTACTTACCAGTAACTTGAATTTCCTTCCATAGGCTAACATTGACTGGTTTCACTTGGAAATTCTTCTAAGTGTGGAGTTTTGGAACTTTAAAATATTCCTCTAAAATCAGCCGAAATACGAATTCCGATTTACTCACCTGTTATCAGGAGAGACCTCAGTGCTGCATCTTTCAGCCCAGTACTGATCCTCAAAAGTAATTTTAACCGTACTTACCGGTAACTTGAATTTCCTTCATAGGCTAACATTGACTGGTTTCACTTGGAAATTCTTCTAAGTGTGGAGTTTTGGAACTTTAAAATATTCCTCTAAAATCAGCCGAAATACGAATTCCGATTTACTCACCTGTTATCAGGAGAGACCTCAGTGCTGCATCTTTCAGCCCAGTACTGGTCCTGAAAAGTAATTTTAACCGTACTTACCGGTAACTTGAATTTCCTTCATAGGCTAACATTGACTGGTTTCACTTGGAAATTCTTCTAAGTGTGGAGTTTTGGAACTTTAAAATATTCCTCTAAAATCAGCCGAAATACGAATTCCGATTTACTCACCTGTTATCAGGAGAGACCTCAGTGCTGCATCTTTCAGCCCAGTACTGATCCTCAAAAGTAATTTTAACCGTACTTACCAGTAACTTGAATTTCCTTCCATAGGATATCATTGCCTGCTTTTTGCTGAAAAAGTTTCTAAGTGTTGATTTTTGAAACATACAAATATTCCTCTAAAATCAGCCGAAATCCGAATTCTGATTTACTCACCTGTTATCAGGAGAGACCTCAGTGCTGCATCTTTCAGCCCAGTACTGGTCCTGAAAAGTAATTTTAACCGTACTTACCAGTAACTTGAATTTCCTTCCATAGGCTAACATTGACTGGTTTCACTTGGAAATTCTTCTAAGTGTGGAGTTTTGGAACTTTAAAATATTCCTCTAAAATCAGCCGAAATACGAATTCCGATTTACTCACCTGTTATCAGGAGAGACCTCAGTGCTGCATCTTTCAGCCCAGTACTGATCCTGAAAAGTAATTTTAACCGTACTTACCGGTAACTTGAATTTCCTTCATAGGATAACATTGACTGGTTTCACTTGGAAATTCTTCTAAGTGTGGAGTTTTGGAACTTTAAAATATTCCTCTAAAATCAGCCGAAATACGAATTCCGATTTACTCACCTGTTATCAGGAGAGAACCCAGTGCTGCATCTTTTAGCCCAGTACTGATCCTCAAAAGTAATTTTAACCGTACTTACCAGTAACTTGAATTTCCTTCCATAGGATATCATTGCCTGCTTTTTGCTGAAAAAGTTTCTAAGTGTTGATTTTTGAAACATACAAATATTCCTCTAAAATCAGCCGAAATCCGAATTCTGATTTACTCACCTGTTATCAGGAGAGACCTCAGTGATGCATCTTTCAGCCCAGTACTGGTCCTGAAAAGTAATTTTAACCGTACTTACCAGTAACTTGAATTTCCTTCCATAGGCTAACATTGACTGGTTTCACTTGGAAATTCTTCTAAGTGTGGAGTTTTGGAACTTTAAAATATTCCTCTAAAATCAGCCGAAATACGAATTCCGATTTACTCACCTGTTATCAAGAGAGACCTCAGTGCTGCATCTTTCAGCCCAGTACTGATCCTGAAAAGTAATTTTAACCGTACTTACCAGTAACTTGAATTTCCTTCCATAGGAATCCATTGTCTGGTTTTCAGCAGAAAAGTTTCAAAGTGTCGATTTTCACAAACTACAAATATTCCTAAAAAATTGCCTGTATGACTTAAACGCATTCTTTCAACTGTTTACAGGAGATGCACCAGTGCTGGATCCAGGATCCAACACTGAGTAAGAAAAAGTAACGATAACAGTTTTTAACTTCTAAGTGAATTTCCTTCCATAGGATAACATTGGTGATTCTATGAGAAAAAGTTTCTAAGTGTGAACTTTTAAAGTACAATAATATTCCTTAAAAATCACGACTGTAACCAAAACGCTTTTACTCAACTGTTTACAGGAGATGTCCCAGGACTGAATCTAGGATCCAGTAATGTGGTTAGAAAAGTAATCCATAAAGTAACTAATTGCATTTAACTAGAAATTCACATTGAGCTGAATGTTGCATTGTGTTTGAAAATGTGTTGCCCATTGCAACAACTGTAACTACTGTACTTAAAAGTCTATTGCCTATGTGCAAAGTAATTAAACTAAAGTAATTCATTCTGAGAAAGTATTTTTTGTAATGTAATGTATAATGTAATTACAATGTAATTTAAAAAATAATATATGTAAAAAAAAATTGTTTCTAAAAAATTTGGAAATAAGTATGAAAAAAATTTATATAACAATTAATACATTTAAAAATTGTCATTTACAAAACCTTTGAAATTCACTGAAAAAACTGTAGGTTTCAGACATGTTATAGTTACAAATTAGCATTTAAAAAACCTTTGAAATTCACTGAAAAAACCATAGGTTTCAGGGACGTTATAGTTACAAATTAGCATTTAAAAAACCTTTGAAATTCACTGAAAAAACCATAGGTTTTAGGGACAGTTATAGTTAGTTGGACATTGCACTCGTACAAAACCCGTGAAATTCCCCGTTATAGTTAGTCCAGCTAACTATAACTCGCGCCCCGCAATGCACTGCTGATGACGTCACATATTACATCACTCATGACATGGTCAGTGACATCACTGATGACATCACTGATGACATCTCAAATGACATCACTGATGACATCATCCACGTGATAATCTGATGCACCTCCTCACACCCTAATATAACCTTTGATACACCCACTCTAAATTACAGACTGCCATTCGCAAAACCATAGACACTCCAACACCAATAACTACATACCCACTCACTGATTCTTAGGTCTACGCACACATCCACTCACTCACCCGTACAGTCACTCATACTTACGGTCACTCAGTACAGGACTATCATATGCACTCATACTCCTATATAGACACTCAAACACCGCCACTCATCCATAGAGGTACTCACACACCTAGTCAGTCATGCAAATAATTAAACACACTACCATTTACTCACCTATACAGTTATACACACACCAGCTCACTTACTCATACAAATAGTAGCACATTCTTACGCTCTTATACAATCACTGATACAAGCACACACTCATCCATACAGCCACTATCACAATCACTCACTCTCGCTTATAGCTATTTATATACTCCAACACACATATATACTGCCTTTCACATATGTAGTTACTCACACATGTACCACTGGGACATACATTCACTCACTAACACACTCTTACACACACTTACCCACCCATACAGTCTATCACAGTTGCACTCTTGAAACCATCCACCCAGTGAATCACCCACTCACACATCTATGCACAGAGTTGCACACACCCCTCCCACACAAACACTCAGGCACCCATACAGATACTCAGACAAGCATTCAATAACTCATATAGACACTCATGTAGCTATTCACAAACACATGCAGCCACTTACACAGCAACAGACAGACGGATACAGACATTCACCCAGTTTAGTCACTAACCCATGCATTCAGTAAGATACGTTAAATCACTCATTTATAGAGTCAGTCACGCACCTACTAAATCATCCATACAGACACTTACACACCCACTCATTCTTCAATACGTCTTTTCCTATATATATTAAAAATATATAAACTTTACAGAAACACACAGTCACTGGATGATGTCATCAGTGATGTCATCAGTGATGTCATTTGAGATGTCATCAGTGATGTCATCAGTGATGTCACTGACCATGTCATGAGTGATGTAATATGTGACGTAATCAGCAGTGCATTGCGGGCGCGAGTTATAGTTAGCTGGACTAACTATAACGGGGGAATTTCACGGGTTTTGTACGAGTGCAATGTCCAACTAACTATAACTGTCCCTAAAACCTATGGTTTTTTCAGTGAATTTCAAAGGATTTTTAAATGCTAATTTGTAACTATAACGTCCCTGAAACCTATGGTTTTTTCGGTGAATTTCAAAGGTTTTTTAAATGCTAATTTGTAACTATAACATGTCTGAAACCTAC